>CANIUD010000711.1:777500-1377500 GCA_947470075.1 Closterium sp. Yama58-4
TTGTGCAGCATCACGGCATGGTCCATTGCTTCGGGCCACTGATGGTTGGGTAGCCGCATGCCACGTAGCAGTTTGCGCATGGTGTTCTGCAGGGTCCTGTTCATTCTTTCTGCTACACCTTGCTGTTGATGGGCGTAGGGAAGGGAGATGAGTCTCTTGATCCCCCTTTCTGCCAGGTACTCCTTGAACCTCTGTAAGGTGTACTCTCCTCCCCCGTCTGACTGGAAACTTTTCAGTTTTACGCCCGATTCCCTTTCTGCTACGGGAAGCCACGCGACGAAGGCTTCGAAGGCCATGTCCTTGCTTGGAAGGTTGAGATGCCAGACGTAGCGTGTTGCTGCGTCGATGAACGTGATGGTGTAGTTGTACGCGTTCTGTCCGGGGGCGCGGTTGTAAAGGATGTCGCTGTACACTTTTTCGAGAGGTGCGTAGACCGGAGCCCCGGAATTGTGGTGAGATGGGAATGGCTGATGTGGTAAGTCGGCTTCGGGGCAGGTAAAGCAAGTTCCTCGTGCTTGTTGTAGTTCTCTCCCGTCGGTTAGTAGTAGTGAGTCCTTGTCGAGCACTCCTGCCCTTATCATATTATTTAACACTGTGTTGCTTGGGTGTCCCATTCTTGCGTGCAAGGTACTTTCGTCGGCGCGTTGTCCGGGTGATCGTTGATACAGATCGGAGTTGGAGTAGAAGCCGGCGGTGACGTTGGCGCTTCGGTGGACTTCTCGTGGTGCCGGTTTGAGTTGCTGTGCGGGTGTCGGTGGCGTGTCGTTGATGGAGAGCGGTGCCGTTGAGGGACCAGCGACTGGTGTTGATGTTTCTGCTGCTGCTGCTGTTGTCTGTGCTGCTGTCGATGTTGTTTCTGCTGCTGCCGATGTTGTCTCTGCTGCTGTTGATGTTGTCTCTGCTGCTGCCGATTCTGCTGCTGCCGACGTTGTCTCTGCTGCTGCCGAATGTTGAATCGTCGCTAATGCTCTTGTTCTTTCTGCTTCAGGTATTGTGTGAGAATGCCAGAAGCCGCCCGGACTGAAGTCTGGATCAAGGTGGGTCCAGTTGGTGAAGTTGACGATGGCGTCGCTGTCAGCGGTTCCGAGATCTGGAACAAAATCAAGGACGAAAACGTCGTTCTTCAAGACTGCTATTCCGATGTAGAGGCCTCCTCTCCCGTGGTACAGCTTGAATTCTTGGGTGGTGCTGTCTGCTTCGAGGTGAATACCCTTCGCCATCAGTTGACTTACGCTCAGTAAGTTGTAACCGAGGCCTTCTGCGATTAGGACCTTCGACATTTGTAGTATCACGTTTGTTTCTCGTGACTGAAGTTGTACCACGCCTTGTCGTCGTGTGCGCAGGTTCTGGTTGTTGGCGACGGTGATGACTACCTCTCGTTGAAGCTGATATTCTCGCTGCACGAAGCGTCCTGAAGAACACATGTGCTGTCCGCAGCAGCTGTTCAGGAACCACGTGTCTTTTCCGGATGGTTCGCTTTGAGCAATGGCTGCGTATGTCGGATTCGGTTGAAGTGCTTCGCGGCGGGGTGTGGTTTCGTCGAGTTGTTCTTCCGGTGAGTAGTGCGGCGGTGACTCGGTGATGCAGGAGTCACTCAATCTTGCCATGCAGCTGACGATGTTTCTTGTTCCTTGTGCAGGTTGTCCCGTTGAGGTCGTTGAAGCTTGGATCTGTTTCGTTGGGTTCGCTTGCGTTGAGCCGACTTGGTTGCTTGAGGGCCGAAGTTGCCGCTGCAGTGTAGTTGTTGACTGTTGACGATTCGGGCAGTGCGTGCGCGGGTGTCCTGAAGTCTTGCAGATGTGGCAGAAGGGAGGTACGGGTTTCGGTTGATGTCGGGTGTTGTTGTTGTTGTAACGCCGTTGAGTGTGAAATGCGAACTCCGGTGCTGATGTCTTTCTCTTGTGCCGTTCCTCTTGCAGGTCCATGTCTTGTTGTTCGGCGTGGATCTCGGCGCAGAGTGCTGCTTCGGAGATTCTTCCGTGGGCTCGGAGGATAGCTTTGGTGGCGCGCCATTGAGGACCGAGGCCGCCAATGATGACTGTCACGAAGGCGTCTGGAGATATCGACCCTCCACATCGAAGAAGCTTGTCGCGCAGCTCGCGACATCGGCTGATATACACCATTACCTTCTCTCCTGGTTTCATTTCGACTGTTGTCAACTGCGCCATTAACCTGCTTTGGTTTACACCGTCTGTTGCTTGATACAGGCTCTTCAGGTGGCTGTATGCGAGTTCGGCGGAGTTGCCGTAGCCCCGGTAAGATCGTATGTTTTGCTGCTGCGTCGGTGTGATGTTCCTCAGTAGAATCGTGTACGCCATCATTGACTGATAGGTGTACTGCTGCTTCTCATACTGTGTGCCGTTTGTTGGGTATGGCAGGGACCCGTCGAAGAAGCCAAGTATCTGCGCGCCTTCCATCATCAACTCGAACTCGAATGACCAGGTGAAGAAGTCCTTTCCGTCGAAGGGCCTTGATGTCTGCAGCTTTAAAACGTGTGCGAATTGCGACTGAACTTGTAGTGCATCCAGTGGGTTGCTGCTGGTTTCCGCGCGCATATGATGAGCCGTCGAGACTCATTGGAGTCGCCTCATGGTTGTTGTTGCTGTTGTTTGACTGCGCAGGTGCCGACTGCTGGTGCTGCTCGTAGAAGGACATAAAGGAGAAAAATTTCTCCATCATGCTCTGGTCGAAGCTGGCAGGTTGATTTGCAGGAGTCTCAGTGGATGTTGCCCTGGGTCTTGTTGCCGTGCCTTCCTCTGTCTGTAGGCCAGAGGCAGGAGGTGGAGTAGGGGTAGTGCCAGGAGAACCGTTAGAGGAACTCCTTTCCTTCTGTGTTGCCATGTCTTGTAATGCTTCTGATGACTTGATAGTAATGGAGTTTCCCCTGTGAGCTCTCATACCATGTTGGGCTGAGAAAAGCCCTTAGGATCTTTGCAGGGGTAAACTCTGGTAGGAACTATGTAATAGCGGAAGCGTTAATGAAACACTTGTGAACCACCTTGCGCTAGTATGTGAGGGCAAAGTAAGTTAATTAAAACAAGAAGATACAAGGATATATTAGATTACAAGGAATATGAAAGGATACAGTTATAACTACTTTTGCTGTTGCTGTTGCCGTTCGATACAGTGACGACTCGGGCAACTGCTCTGTAGCGAGTCAGTTGTGTGTCCTTGCTGTCGCGCTGTACTTGTCAGGTCAAAGGTCGCTGACCTTTGACTTTCGCGTAACCTCCAGCAACCTCTCAACCTCCGAGGGTTGACTCGCGGATGCCTCGATATGACGACTTGCTTCTCTTTTGGTGCGATGTTTCGACACGACAGAGGCGTTTAAGATTCATTGTTTCCAACAGAATTCTTATTCCTGAAGAACAATGCAGCAGTTGCATTTTAGTTGCGGTATAGAGGCCAACATCCACATGCATCTCCACTCTTCAATACAGAAAACACAGCATGAAACCCTACTGATGCACTTGCACCCACAAGCTTCTTAGGGCGACGTCAGGTTATATATTTCTCATGGGTTTACAGTTCTTGTATCGTGGTTCAGAACGGTCCGACACGGTGAAAAGCGGTTCTCAACATTTACCGCTCTGTACCGTGTTAAAACGAAGTGAAACGCAGTGGGCGTACAAAAAGTTGTACAACCTGACGTCGCCCTTATTTCTGAACCTTCCCACACAGGGCGAGCATGTTACCTTTACGCCCCACAACTGCATGTGACGATGTCACGACACCGTTTATGAGAACGCGGGCCTCGGCATCCGTTGTAACACCAAACGCAGCATCCGAAATGAAACTGTAACGCTTACGCCCAGCATTGGGATTTGTGATGTTAGTCAGAGAAGGTGCAGCAGGAATGGTAGCTGTGAAGCAGGAAGGTGCGAAACCAAATTGAGGCGTGTCTCCCCCCTTGAGGTTTAAAAATCGGAGCTTCATGATTACCCTGTAGGACGTTGAAGAGTACCTGCCAACAGGACCGCAAGCAGCGATATGGTCAGGGAATCGGGCAATAGTACATCATGATGAGCCTTCAGAAGTTGCTGTGGGGTCCCTCCGGAGGGTACCATCACTCCACAGGACACGTGCCAGCTCCGGAGGAACAAACAAGGCAAAACGCGGCGTACCTCACTGCCTTGAAAAAAATCAGCCCTGAAGCTCCTTTGTCGCCAACTACTTTTCCGTTGCGCTTGGTAGGATGCAGGTTGACCACGGCTTTCACTATATACGGGAATCATGGAGGGATAGGGGAAGACGGGTAGTTGTTGCTGATTCAGGGCTGACAATAAACGGGTGTGTGAAGGATCCCGGGGAAGTGAATGATGAGACTTTTATCAGATAAGAGTGAATAATGTAGACTGTGACACACACCAGCTATAGCACAAACCAGCTGTAGCACACACCAGCTGTAGAAAAAACCACAAGTAGCACACACTGTAGCACACACCAGCTGTAGCACACACCAGCTGTAGCACACACCAGCTGTAGTACACACCAGCTATTGCACAAACCAGCTGTAGCACACACAAGCTGTTGCACAAACCAGAGCCCCAAGTCACTGTGAAGTTGCATGTGCATGACTTTTTTGTCACGTGTGAAATGTCACGGAAAGGTGAGTCAACCCCAGTGATTTTCCAGAAGCTCAAATATGGTTTTCTTGAGAATACTTCCTTAGAAAACCCTACGAACCAGATTTTGAGTTTGCCTTTTCACCATGCTAAACCGAAGGCGGGTAATGACGGACACTTACAGATTGTCTTTCCCTGCCATATCAGAGGCCTGGCCTGAGAGGCAGAAGCGGTAGAAGAACCGTTGTCGTACGCTTGGAGCGGCGCGAACGATGTGGCAGACGCGCCGTAGGCAGAGCAGACAGTCGCACATGCAGGCAGGCAGGGCAGACGGCAGCACGATTTGAGACGTGACGTGGATCACGAGAGTTCAAAGGCCGTCACGCAACAGCCTGGGTTCAGTGACCTCATGCCATGAAAGTCCTCAGCAGCACCCTAACCCTAAAGTTCAGCAGGGCTTTGCGGCTTACAGAGGAGAAGGCGGCAGAGCAGAGATGATGAGCGGCGCTCCATGCTGATCGCAATGCTTCGGCTTGGCTCTGGTAGTACAACTCTAGAGAGTGACAGGCATTGCGGAAGTTCGTTTTGCTAAATGCATTTAGAACGTTTGGACACATAGATTTGGGGCGCGCTCCGATGGGAAATGTCTGTACCAAGTACTACACGCCGAATTGCCTGCCTAGGCTCGAAGAGCGTTGTATAACGACAGCCATAACGACAAATAACCGATTGCTCCTTTTTAAAAGCCGCGTGTAGAGCGTAAAAGCCGGTTTAACAGCTGTACAAAAGCCGCGTGTAGAGCGTAAAAGGACAAATGGAATCCACGAGCCATGATCATCCCGCCCTATTATCCACAGGCACGCCGTTGAAACTTATCTGGGGCGGGCTAGCTTCGCCAAACCACTACTAGACTAGTTGTCTGACGTCGTTGTGTAGTACCGTGTAGTACCATCAGCCCTGGTTAGGGGTCTGTTACAGGGCGAAGGCGAACTCGCCACAGGAAAGTTCGCAAGCTGGCGAACTTGTAACCCTTCGCCAAGAACCCAACCTGAAATGTGAAATTCAAGGTTGGAAATCTCAACCTGAAATGTGCGCTTCGGGATTTCTCCAAGCACACGTGAATTCCCAACCAGCAAAGCAGCAGAGAAGAAAGCACAAGGGCATCTTCACGACAGCAGAGCAACAAGTCACGCCATACAGCTGTAACTACGTTCCAGCACCACAAGATCTAAGTGCCATCATCATGAAGTCGAAGACCAAGTCAGCTAGTGTTATTCTAGAACTATCTCATGATTGTACTTTGCATATTCCTATATGAACAGCAAGGATCCAGCATAGGATTGTTATCATTGCTTGTACATATCCATTCCTTGCTGGTGACAGCAGAGATAGGATCAATGGCGACCTGAACGACCTTCTCAAGGCGCCATAGTCATAGAAGTGTGTATATGAGTAGTTGTTCATCCCTTGTATCCCATTCTTGCTTTCTGAAATTTACAGAATTCATGCTACCAATTTTACTTTCTTGATTTAGACTTTCTAAGTTAGTTTTCAGAACTACTAACAGCCTTATAGCTGTTCCAGGGTCCCTAAAAATTCTTGCTAGGGTTCAGATCAGACTCACCTCCAACGGAGGTTAGCTCGAGGTTACCAACACAAACTCGCCAGAACTACCCCCGAGGTCAGGGCTGGCCGAAGTGACCTATGTCGACTGCTTCAGCCCGTACAGGCTCTTCAGCAGCTTGCACACCCGGCCGGTTCCGTCGTTGAAGTAATCCGGCTGCGACATGTACAGCACCCGGTCGAGCTTGCTCTGCAGGAAGGCGTTCTTCATATCGAGCTGCATCAGGTTGAGGTTGAGCACGGCGACGATGCTGAGGAAGATCCTCAGCATGACGTAGCTGCCCACCGGCGCGAACGTCTCGTCGTAGTCGGCGCTGTACACCTGCGTGAAGCCCTTCACGACCAGCCTCGCCTTCTCCCGCTCGACGGTGTCGTCGATGTTGTACTTCGTCGTCAGCACCCACCGGTTCTTCATGACATTCACTCCCGGCGGGCGTTCGACCAGCTTCCACGTGCCTATGGCGAGGAGACTGCGGATCTCCTCCTCCATGGCGGCCTTCACCGCCGGACCCTTCCAGCTCGCCAACGCCTCCTTCACCGACATCGTCGCGATGTCCCAACGGTGCTCGGGGTCGGCCAGCATGTCGGGGTCGAGCTCCGGAAACTCCTTGTCCTCATCAGCGTCGTCGTACGGCAGGTCATCGTCGTCCTCCACGTCGTACACCGTGGTGAAGGCAGCGGGGATGAAGAAGTCGGGCGGCCTCCGAAGTCGACCAGACTTCCGGGGTTCAGGAGGGACCACCACCACGTCCCGGTCGGTGGACTGGTCGACCACCTTCTGGTCGACCGGCTCCTCGTCGCCCAACTGCTCCCCTTCATCTTCACCGCCATCCTCGTCGTCCTGCTGCACTTCGGTCGGCGTCCCGACCGACTTCTCCCCTGCGGTCAGCTCCCCTGCCGACTGCCAGGTCGCCGACTGCTCCTTGGTCGGCCTCGCTGCTGCCTGCTCCCCTGTCGGCTGCACCCTAGTCGGCTGCACCTCCTCGACCGGCTCCCCCCTTATCCAAGTTGACTGCACTCCCAGGTCGACCGGCTTGTTGACCTGCTGTTCGTCGACTTGCCGCTCGTCCTGTCGGCCACCGGCGATGCCCTTGATCGGCGCCACAGGCGACGTCCCACAGCTCCCCTCATCGCCGGAGGCCGACGGCGGAGTCAGCCCACGCAGGTCGACGAGGGGAGGGGCAGGGGGGGTAGAGGAAGGGTGGACGACCTCGGCGTCGTCCTCAGCAAGCTCACCGACCTCAGCGAGCAGAGGGAGCGTTGCCGTCGAGGTATCCGTCGGCGTGGCCATCAGTGTCCGCCCTGACACGGGGCCATGCGCCGACCTCCACTCCTCCAGCGACAGGTCCTCGTAGAACACCACGTCCGACGTGGTGACCACCCGGTTGGCGGCGATGTCGAGGAGCTCCCAGCCCTTGCTCGCCTCCGACACGCCGAGATGAAGGCCCCACTTGGCCTTCGGCTTCAGCTTGCCACCCCGCTGCTGCTCGGGGACGAGGAACTGCGCCATGCAGCCCCACACGCGCGCCAGTGACAAGTCGGGCTTCGTCCCGGTCAGTAGCTGGTATGGCGTCGTCCCCGGCGTCGCCGACCGCTCGAGGCAGTTGCGGATCCAGACGGCCTGCCGCAGGGCAAGGTGCCACCAGTGGTGCTGCACGCCCATGTGCAGTAGCATCGTCCTCACCGACTCCACCACCGTCCGCATCTCCCGCTCCGCCATGCCGTTCTGCTGCGGGGTGTACGGGCAGGTCAGGTCGTGGACGATCCCCTTGCCGTCCACGAAGTCGGTGAACGTCGTCCCGAGGAACTCCCCGCCTCGGTCCGAGCGCAGCATCAGCACCGACTTCTCCGTCTGCCTCTCCACCAGCACCAGCCACTTCTGGAACTCCAGCAGCACGTCCGACTTCTTGGCGACTGGCCTCACCCACACGAAGCGGGTCTTGCGGTCCTTCAGCAGCAAGAAGTACAGGCTACCGTCCTTGGCAGCCACGCGGAATGGCCCACACAGGTCGATGTGGACGACGGCTAGCACGTCGGCGGCGTCGGAGCCTTGGTCGGGGAAGGTGTGCCGCGCCAGCTTCCCGCCGACGCACGAGACACACGGTGGGTCGGCGCCCGTCGCCGACTTGAGGTCCAGCCCAATGGCGACCTCGTTCTTCGCCGAGCTCCTGATGGTGTCCATGCCGACGTGCGCAAGCCGAGCATGCATCCTGTCTGGCGTCGACTTCGTCTTGGAGACGATCGCCCGCAGGGCCACAACCTCCGGCGTGGGCGACGTCGACCTCGTGGAGCAGGGACGCAGGTCGGTGCAGAGGACTCGCCCGGAGTACGTCGCCCGACCAAGCACCTCTCCCGCTGCCGAGATGAGCAGCACACCATCGCCGTCCTCCTGAAACTTCACGCCATGCTCCTTCAGCTGGCCGGACGACAACAGGTTGGCCCGCACACCCGGGACGTACAGCACGTCGGGGATGAGAACCTGCTTCCCGGCCTCGCCTTGCAAGGCGACCGTGCCCCGGCCTTGGACGTCTTGCAGCGCCCCATTGAAGCCACGCACGTGCTTCAAGTCGCCGCTCGGCCCCAGGTCGACGAAGGCGTCCTTGGTCCCCATCAGGTGGTGGGAGCAGCCGCTGTCCAGCAAGACCACCGCCGGGTTCGCCTGCACCGCTGCTGCCATCGCCTGGAAATCCTCACCAGCCTCCGGCGCCAGTGAGACGGTCGGCTCCACGACGCCGACCAGAGAGCACGACGCCGACTTGTCGTTGCTCCCCTTTCCGCTAGCCGAGGAGTCGGCGTCCTTCGCCGAGGTCGACGACTTGGTCGACTGCTTCTCCTTGCGCGGCTGACTTCCTCCTCGACGAGATCGACGACTGCCAGACCTCCCGCGGCCTCCCTTGTCGTCGTCGTCCGAGTCACTGCGGTCGGGGCACTCGAAGGAGAGGTGATCGGGGTCGCCGCACAGCCAGCACTCCCGACGTCGACTTCCTCCTCCCCGGCCACTGTCCTTGGTCGACTTCTTCTTGTCGACCTCCTTGGCCGACTTCGAGCCACCGCTACCACTGCCGCCAGACTGTCCACGCTGCCCCGGTCGACCGCCTTGCTTCGCCGGGGCGACAAAGTTTGCCTGCGCCAAGAGCTCCTGGGACCGCTCAGCCTCCTGCATCGCCTCGTCCTGCAGGATGTACGAGGTTAGGTTGTCCTCGTTGAGCGTCGCCCTCGTGCTCGGCGCCATGGACAGCCGCTTCAACAGGTTGTAGCTGCTCCGGAGTCCCTGCATGACATGGGTGATGTACGACGCCGTCGAATACTCCGCACCGGCCATCCTGATGGTGGCGAGAATTCGCCGGGCCCGGTTGCAGTAGTCGGTCGCCGTCTCCTCGTCGCCCATGCGCAGGTGCGTCAGCTGCCCTTCAAGCTGGGCGATAAACAGGTCGTCGGTAACTTGATAGGTCGACTCGATGAAGTGCCACGCCCGGTGGCCGGCGTCGACATGCTCCCTGCACGACTTCAGGGCGATTTGCACGCCCGGCGAGCAGCACCGCGAGATGACCGTGAAGGTCAGCAGCTGCACGGCGCGAAACTCCGCACGCAAGTCGGGGTCGCTCGGCGTCGCCACGGTACCACGAGCAAAGTTGATGAGCCCGGCCATCTCCAGCTGGGGCTCAATAGCTTCCTTCCAGGTGAGAATGTCGGGTCGGCCGACCAGTAGGGGAGTCACCGAGATCCTATCCGGCGTAAACTTGAAGTAGCCGTAGCTCGGTGCAATCCCACCTGCTGTCACCTGGGTTGCCGACATCGGCACGGACCCACTCCGTCGACCTCCGACGTCGCCCTGCGAGAACCCTGCAGCCGCCGACGACCGCATTCCTCGCGTCTGAACGCCGCCGACTTCGTCGGCGTGAATCACACCACGCTGCCTCGACGTGCCTCCCGCACTGCTGCCGACTTGGTTGCCTCCAGCGTTGACGCCCATGTCGACGCCGCCCTCGTTGTTCACCGGTCGAGGAGAAGCAGGCCGAGAAGGGTGCTCCGTCGCCCACAAGGAACGGATGCCAGCCTCGACGACCGCCCACGGCAGGTCGCCATACTCGTTGGCCTCGTGCTTCCTCCTCGCGTTTTCCAGCCGTGCCTCCAGGGTGTCCACCACCCCCGTGTCACCTACAGCTACTACCATAGTGACTATCGCACAGCTGCCGGCCTACGAACAACTTAGGTAAGGTGCCTACCAAGTCGACTAGACTGAAAGGTAAGTCGTTGTGCCGTCCACGCTCACCGCACCATGCGGAGATAACTCTAGTAACGGGAGCTAGACTACGGGCTAGGCACGGATGCTCGTGTGATCTCTGCGTTCTCTGTTCCTTAGTCGTTTCCTAGTGTACTCACTGCTTGCTAGTTCACAAGGCAATTTGGCAAGAGTTTCACTAGAGAAAGTGGACAACCGATAATTGATACAATGAAGTTGGCTAGGAAAGACTACATCAGAGCTAGGATGCAAGCAGGTCGACTGCCAGCGCAGCACGGTCGACCGCGTGCCAGCACGACTTGGTCGACCGCGTTCCAGCAGTGCAGAGACGCGGCTTGCCAACGCTGCAGGTCGATGGTGTGACAACAGCGCAAGTCGACGGCGTGCCAGCGTTGCTCCTGCAGTCCAGCATCGCACCAGCTTCGCAGGTGCTCGTAGATGATTGGCGCGCACTGCTTCGTCACCTGCACAGCGTACGCACCAAGTCCACCTTGTGCTGACGACTGCATCTCATCTGCCAGGTCGACCTCGGGATACCACCACCGGGGTCGTCCTTGCCAACCTCGCCTGGGCGACCTTCGCGTGCCTTCGCAGACCCTCGTCACCCAGGTAACCTGGTCGACCGGGCAACCACGTCGACCAGGTGCTCCTGTGCGTGCCTGTCGACCTCCCAAGTCGACGGCCACCTCCAGTCGACCTCACCAGGTCGACCACGCCCTCTGGTCGACCAACTCCAGGTCGACGACACTCCTTGTCGACCACCTCCAGGTCGACCAGCACTCCTGTTGGCCGACCACCCAAGTCGGCTACCCCAGGTCGGCGTCCCCAAGTCGACGCCCTCTGCAGGTCGACTTCTCAAGTCGACCACTCGAAGTTGGCGCCCTCCCAAAGTCGGCGCCCTTGCAGTGGCTTCCGTGCAGGTCGACCAACCCCGTCGACCGGCTCGCCCACTACTGCAGGTCGGCTGCACCCCTACACCCGACCAGGAAGTCGGCTCCGCCCAAGCGAGGACGGGGCCAACACCCAACTCCCGTTGACATGAACACTGCTGCACCATCAGATGGTAATCAGCGCGCTAGACCTGCTATGCCAGATCTCTTCACGCCAGGAAAGTTTCAGCCAGTTGTGAGCCGATGGCTATTTCTTGTCGAGCAGTACTTGCTGTTGAGCCACGTTGCACCTGCTGAATGGGCATCTTTCACGGGAACGCTTCTTCGAGGTTCCGCGATTACTTGGTGGCAGACGACTCACACCTCTGTTCAGTCAGGGGAGCAGTTCAAGCAACTCTTCACGGCTGCTTTTCAACCAGTGAACCCGGAAATCAATGCCCGTGATCGTTTGGCTGTCCTCAAGCAAGTCAAATCTGTCCAGGAGTACGCGGCGCGCTTCCGTGACGTTGCTCAAGAGATACCTGACCTGTCTACTGCTGAAAAAATGGATCGCTTCAAGCGTGGCCTGAAATCCAACGTCCGCATGGAGGTTGAGCTAAGGGACTGCACGACGCTCGAGGAAATGATACGTGTCGCTGAACGGTATGACGTTGTTCATTTCGCTTATAAGGCACAATTTCCTCGCAGCCCGTTTCTCCCTTTTGCTCCCTCCCATCAGCCATCTTCATCAGCAACATTCAACCAACAAGAACCTGCTCCTATGGACCTGGATGTGATGGAGAAGCACAAGAAATCTGTGAAGAACGACGTCGTGCTTCAAGTGCGGCAAGAAAGGTCATGTGTGGAGGTTCTGCCGCGAACGCTCCAGCCGACCACCGTTGCTTCCAACACCAAAAAACAGTCACCGCCAGTAAGCTTGGGGCGACTTTCTGGCAACCTGCAGAGCCCTTCCATCATTTCTCTTGAAAACACCTTCCCATCCAACCCCCTTCTCCTTTCCATCAGCATACGGAACCGTACCTTTAAAGCTTTGATTGACAGCGGAGCTTCTTCAAACTTCATCTCATCAAACCTTGTCTCTCAACTATCTCTCCCTATCCAAAAAGATTCCCTTTCTCAAACAGTGCAGATGGCGAACGGAGCTTCTATCACGTGTGGCCCAACTCCTTTCCCAATCAGCTGCACCATGGGCTCATACAAAGACAAGCTCCAGTTCCAGCAAGTACCTTTGGGAGAGCATCACGTAATCCTCGGGCGTGACTGGTTATCTTCCAAGAACCCACGGATTGATTGGACTGCTGGAACAGTAACCATCATGCACAGTGGAGCTGAAATCACGCTTCCTACCATCTCCTCCTCCTCTTCCTCACCCAGCTGCAGTGTAATCTCTGTGAAACAGCTGAAGAAGCTTTCGAAGGACCCTCAGGCTCAATTCTTCGTTTGCTTGCTGCAACAAACCTCAAAATCCACTTCAGCCCCTTCTTCTCCTAATCCCAATCCTCCTGTTGAAATTCAAAAAGTCCTCTCTGATTTTCAAGATGTGTTTCCTTCAGACCTTCCAACAGGACTTCCTCCCAAGCGCTCAGTGGATCACCGCATCGTGCTACAACCTGGATCTGAACCGCCTGTTCGTGCCACCTACCGCATGAGCGCTGCTGAACTGAAGGAAGTCCAAGCTCAACTGGAGGAACTCCTTGAAAAAGGCTTCATTCGTGTCAGCTCTTCCCCCTATGCAGCCCCTATTCTCTTTGTGAAGAAGAAAGATGGATCCCTTCGCATGTGTATAGACTACCGCGCCCTCAACAAACTCACCATCAAGAACCGATACCCGCTGCCGCGCGTGGAAGAACTCTTTGAGCAACTCGGCGAGGCCAAAATTTTCAGCAAGCTTGACCTTCGAAGCGGTTACCATCAGGTTCGCGTTGCTGAAGAAGACATCGAGAAAACAGCATTCCGAACCCGGTATGGGCATTTTGAATTCCTTGTACTTCCCTTTGGACTCACAAATGCCCCTGCCACCTTCATGTGCTTGATGCACAACATCTTTCGTGACTTTCTAGATCGGTTTGTCATCGATTTCATTGATGACATTCTGATTTTCAGCAAGTCATTGAGAGAACACTCTGAGCACCTGCGCCAGGTACTCATGAAGCTTCGTGAACATCGGCTTTTTGCAAAAGAGAGCAAGTGTGAGTTCGCAAAATCCTCCATCCCTTTCCTGGGTCATATTATCTCTCATAATCAGCTTGCTATGGACCCCACCAAGATTCAGGTCGTTGAGAACTGGAAGCAGTCCACCTGCATCAAAGACCTTCAAGCCTTCCTTGGCCTTGCAAATTACTACCGCAAATTCATCAATCATTTTTCTGCCATCACCTCACCCCTCTCTAACCTTCTTCGTAAGCAGCAGCCTTTTCATTGGGGACCCGAACAGGAAGAAGCCTTCACCACCATCAAACATGCTCTTACCTCTTCTCCCACCCTAGTCCTACCCAACCCCTCCCTTCCCTACGTCATCTGGACAGATGCATCTCAAGTTGCTACAGGTGCAATCTTGTGTCAAGACCAGGGACATGTCCTTCAACCCATCGCTTTTGACTCGCGGAAGCTGAAACCAGCCGAGTGCAACTACGCTACGCATGACCGAGAAGCGCTGGCCATCGTCAATGCTATCAAGAAGTGGCGCTGCTACGTTCACATGCAGCCGGTAACGGTCTTGACGGATCATTGCACTCTGCAGCACTTGAAGACGCAACCTCATCTCACACCACGGCAGGCAAGATGGATGGAATTTCTTGAACAGTACGTTCCTGAGCTGAAAATTGAGTATCGTGCTGGCCGTACAAACCCTGCCGATGTACTCTCTCGCCCCCCAACCTCTCAGCTTGCTGTGATCGGCAGCGTGACATGGGACCCAGACTTCACCCAGAAATTTACCAAGGGATACCGTCATGATAACTTTTACCTCCATTCTGCCCCTTCCGACAAAGCATACTATTTTGACCCTCCCTTCTGGTACAAAGAAAATTCTCACGCTATCTGCGTCCCTTCTGACCGTAAACTCCGACTCCTTCTCCTACGCGAGCATCACGACCAGAATATACACTTCGGAGTGGACAAAACCGTGGCTGCAATTACATCAAACTTTTTCTGGCCTAACATCTACCGTGATGTCCGCTCCTACGTGCGCAGCTGCCATACCTGTCAGTGCAACAAAGCTCGCAATTCCCCTCCCTATGGCCTATTACATCCCTTGGAAATCCCAGAGACACCATGGAGCCATGTCACCCTTGATTTCATCACTGATTTACCTCCCACTGCTGCCCATCACAATGCCATTCTCACTGTGGTTGACAAACTCACAAAGATGGCCCATTTCATTCCCACTTCCACCACTGCCACTGCCCAAGACGTTGCTGAATGCTTCTTCACAGAAATAGTACGTCTTCACGGTATTCCCTCTGTCCTTATCTCCGACCGTGACTCCCGTTTCGTTGGCAGATTCTGGCAGGCCCTTTTCAACAGGATGGGTACTAAGATTCGCCTCTCAACTGCCTACCACCCTCAGTCTGATGGGCAGACCGAGAGAATGAATCGAACGCTGGAAGATGGCTTGCGTGCATGCGTCAACGCTCGCCAAAACGATTGGGACACCCACCTGCCAGAAATCGAGTTCTCCTACAACAGCACGGTTAACCTTGCTACTGGACAAACCCCGTTCTACCTAGCTACTGGACAGAACCCTCGCACTCCTACCTCACTGGTTCACAGCCCCAAACGTGATACTGCAGCAATGGCGTTTCTGAAGGACAGAGAGAAAGCCATAGCAGCAGCACGTGCTGAGAAAAGCCCTTAGGATCTTTGCAGGGGTAAACTCTGGTAGGAACTATGTAATAGCGGAAGCGTTAATGAAACACTTGTGAACCACCTTGCGCTAGTATGTGAGGGCAAAGTAAGTTAATTAAAACAAGAAGATACAAGGATATATAAGATTACAAGGAATATGAAAGGATACAGTTATAACTACTTTTGCTGTTGCTGTTGCGGTTCGATACAGTGACGACTCGGGCAACTGCTCTGTAGCGAGTCAGTTGTGTGTCCTTGCTGTCGCGCTGTACTTGTCAGGTCAAAGGTCGCTGACCTTTGACTTTCGCGTAACCTCCAGCAACCTCTCAACCTCCGAGGGTTGACTCGCGGATGCCTCGATATGACGACTTGCTTCTCTTTTGGTGCGATGTTTCGACACGACAGAGGCGTTTAAGATTCATTGTTTCCAACAGAATTCTTATTCCTGAAGAACAAAGCAACAGTTGCATTTTAGTTGCGGTATAGAGGCCAACATCCACATGCATCTCCACTCTTCAATACAGAAAACACAGCATGAAACCCTACTGATGCACTTGCACCCACAAGCTTCTTAGGGCGACGTCAGGTTATATATTTCTCATGGGTTTACAGTTCTTGTATCGTGGTTCAGAACGGTCCGACACGGTGAAAAGCGGTTCTCAACATTTACCGCTCTGTACCGTGTTAAAACGAAGTGAAACGCAGTGGGCGTACAAAAAGTTGTACAACCTGACGTCGCCCTTATTTCTGAACCTTCCCACACAGGGCGAGCATGTTACCTTTACGCCCCACAACTGCATGTGACGATGTCACGACACCGTTTATGAGAACGCGGGCCTCGGCATCCGTTGTAACACCAAACGCAGCATCCGAAATGAAACTGTAACGCTTACGCCCAGCATTGGGATTTGTGATGTTAGTCAGAGAAGGTGCAGCAGGAATGGTAGCTGTGAAGCAGGAAGGTGCGAAACCAAACTGAGGCGTGTCTCCCCCCTTGAGGTTTAAAAATCGGAGCTTCATGATTACCCTGTAGGACGTTGAAGAGTACCTGCCAACAGGACCGCAAGCAGCGATATGGTCAGGGAATCGGGCAATAGTACATCATGATGAGCCTTCAGAAGTTGCTGTGGGGTCCCTCCGGAGGGTACCATCACTCCACAGGACACGTGCCAGCTCCGGAGGAACAAACAAGGCAAAACGCGGCGTACCTCACTGCCTTGAAAAAAATCAGCCCTGAAGCTCCTTTGTCGCCAACTACTTTCCCGTTGCGCTTGGTAGGATGCAGGTTGACCACGGCTTTCACTATATACGGGAATCATGGAGGGATAGGGGAAGACGGGTAGTTGTTGCTGATTCAGGGCTGACAATAAACGGGTGTGTGAAGGATCCCGGGGAAGTGAATGATGAGACTTTTATCCGATAAGAGTGAATAATGTAGACTGTGACACACACCAGCTGTAGCACAAACCAGCTGTAGCACACACCAGCTGTAGAAAAAACCACAAGTAGCACACACTGTAGCACACACCAGCTGTAGCACACACCAGCTGTAGCACACACCAGCTGTAGTACACACCAGCTGTTGCACAAACCAGCTGTAGCACACACAAGCTGTTGCACAAACCAGAGCCCCAAGTCACTGTGAAGTTGCATGTGCATGACTTTTTTGTCACGTGTGAAATGTCACGGAAAGGTGAGTCAACCCCAGTGATTTTCCAGAAGCTCAAATATGGTTTTCTTGAGAATACTTCCTTAGAAAACCCTACGAACCAGATTTTGAGTTTGCCTTTTCACCATGCTAAACCGAAGGCGGGTAATGACGGACACTTACAGATTGTCTTTCCCTGCCATATCAGAGGCCTGGCCTGAGAGGCAGAAGCGGTAGAAGAACCGTTGTCGTACGCTTGGAGCGGCGCGAACGATGTGGCAGACGCGCCGTAGGCAGAGCAGACAGTCGCACCTGCAGGCAGGCAGGGCAGACGGCAGCACGATTTGAGACGTGACGTGGATCACGAGAGTTCAAAGGCCGTCACGCAACAGCCTGGGTTCAGTGACCTCATGCCATGAAAGTCCTCAGCAGCACCCTAACTCTAAAGTTCAGCAGGGCTTTGCGGCTTACAGAGGAGAAGGCGGCAGAGCAGAGATGATGAGCGGCGCTCCATGCTGATCGCAATGCTTCGGCTTGGCTCTGGTAGTACAACTCTAGAGAGTGACAGGCATTGCGGAAGTTCGTTTTGCTAAATGCATTTAGAACGTTTGGACACATAGATTTGGGGCGCGCTCCGATGGGAAATGTCTGTACCAAGTACTACACGCCGAATTGCCTGCCTAGGCTCGAAGAGCGTTGTATAACGACAGCCATAACGACAAATAACCGATTGCTCCTTTTTAAAAGCCGCGTGTAGAGCGTAAAAGCCGGTTTAACAGCTGTACAAAAGCCGCGTGTAGAGCGTAAAAGGACAATTGGATTTTACGAGCCATGATCATCCCGCCCCATTATCCACAGGCACGCCGTTGAAACTTATCTGGGGCGGGCTAGCTTCGCCAAACCACTACTAGACTAGTTGTCTGACGTCGTTGTGTAGTACCGTGTACCATCAGCCCTGGTTAGGGGTCTGTTACAGGGCGAAGGCGAACTCGCCACAGGAAAGTTCGCAAGCTGGCGAACTTGTAACCCTTCGCCAAGAACCCAACCTGAAATGTGAAATTCAAGGTTGGAAATCTCAACCTGAAATGTGCGCTTCGGGATTTCTCCAAGCACACTTGAATTCCCAACCAGCAAAGCAGCAGAGAAGAAAGCACAAGGGCATCTTCACGACAGCAGAGCAACAAGTCACGCCATACAGCTGTAACTACGTTCCAGCACCACAAGATCTAAGTGCCATCATCATGAAGTCGAAGACCAAGTCAGCTAGTGTTATTCTAGAACTATCTCATGATTGTACTTTGCATATTCCTATATGAACAGCAAGGATCCAGCATAGGATTGTTATCATTGCTTGTACATATCCATTCCTTGCTGGTGACAGCAGAGATAGGATCAATGGCGACCTGAACGACCTTCTCAAGGCGCCATAGTCATAGAAGTGTGTATATGAGTAGTTGTTCATCCCTTGTATGCCATTCTTGCTTTCTGAAATTTACAGAATTCATGCTACCAATTTTACTTTCTTGATTTAGACTTTTCTAAGTTAGTTTTCAGAACTACTAACAGCCTTATAGCTGTTCCAGGGTCCCTAAAAATTCTTGCTAGGGTTCAGATCAGACTCACCTCCAACGGAGGTTAGCTCGAGGTTACCAACACAAACTCGCCAGAACTATCCCCGAGGTCAGGGCTGGCCGAAGTGACCTATGTCACGGGATGTCGCTGGATATCAGTTCATGTCAGCCCTAGGATAGAAAATTCCGACCGTCAAGATTCGCCGCAACCGCAAGCGGTTCGGACACCCCCTTACGACAGGTTACGAAATCCTTAGCACCAATACAATTGAGAACAAATTGGCGAAAGGGTAACCGGGAACAAAATGAGTCTCCTCCAGCTCTTCGCAGTTGGTGCAGCGCTGGCGCTGGCAATCGAGAGGGAGCCCTGGCAACAACGCTGTCGCCTAGAGTGACGATGTTACGGTGTACCCCGGAATGTCAACGGTTGACAGGCACACGCGCGCTCAGTGGTTGACTTTGACCAACATGTTGAACTTCAGATTTCGCAGATGTGAACGTACTGTACCGTACAGCACACTGATGTCTTTATTCAACCACCCTTTCCTTCACCTGGAAAGTCAACAGCTAACAGTATAAGATTCGGGCGAACCTATGTTACACCTGATGCCTGTTTGAGCCCCTCCCGGTTGCCTTATGAAGGGGGCGTATAAGCTGTCACGAGCATTTCGCATAAGTTTCGTCAATTCGCAGCTAGCTAAAAAGGATTCGCATGTGCTTATAAACAAGATCTGTAACCTAGTTTGACTTCAGTCTCTTCTGCTTGACTTCGGTCTGTACCTAGTTTGACTTCGGTCTGTTCGTTACTATTGGTTGATAACCACGCGACGCGCTTGTAATGTAGGTGCATAAGGCTGGGGAAACAACCTCGGGTGCAGCGTATCCATCCGGCGCAAGGCAAATTCGCGTGCATGGGGTGAGCATCAGCTGTATCCGTTAGAAGATTCGGGCTCAGAAGTTGCAGCTGTGAATGGATCAGTTTTGACAGCTGGAAAGCCAGTTGACAGCTTGCATTGGGGTGATCCGTCGTCACGCTGAGCAAGTACCAGCTGGACAGCTCGCGCCATTGTGTCTGGCATGCCGACGTGTACTGTACACGTCGGCAAGGCAGCATCTCTGCGAAGGCGGTTGCCCACCAAGTGCTCGACCAAGTTTCGAGCTGGCACCACATGCTGGCACTGTTTCTGATCGCGTGCAGGATACACATGGTACTCGTTTCAGTTTCCTACTCCATTTGGAGCAAATTGGCACTGTTCGTATAACGGGTTACCAGCGCACCACTTCAAAAAAATCCTGGTAGCCAGCGTGTTTTGCATGGAATTTCTGGCTACAGTTGCTTATTCGCATTCAAGAACGCCGTCCCGTTGCCGTGAGAACGTCGAATGTGATTCTCATTTACAGTTCAAAGGGGCAATTGATTTACAATTAGGGGGTACTCTATAAGACAGTTGCAAACGAAGACGTTCCAGTAGGATCAAACTTGCAACAACCAAGCTATTTTTGGGTGCCCCATAGGTTTTTGGCGGCTCGGTGGATGCTGTTGGAAACAATTGATTCTAAGCGCCTCTGTCGTGTCGAAACACTAAGGCACAAGCGAAGCGAAGCATACCGAAGCACTAGCGAGTCAACCCTCGTAGGTTGAAAGTAACTGCTGGAGGTTACGCGAAAGTCAAAGGTCAGCGACCTTTGACCTGACAAGTACAGTGCGACAGCAAGGACACACAACTGACTAAGGGCTACTATTATTAACAATGTCCTTTGCAAAGATCCTAAGGGCTACTTCTCAGCCCAACATGGTATGAGAGCTCACAAGGGGAACTCAACTACTATCAAGTCATCACAAGACATGGCAACACAAAAGGAAAGGAGCTCCTCTAACGGCTCCCAGGGCACTACTCCTACTCCACCTCCTGCCTCTGGCCTACAGACAGAGGAGGGCACGGCAGTTCGACCTAGGGCAACGTCTACCGAGACTCCCGTGAGTCAACCTGCCAGCTTTGACCAAAGCGTGATGGAGAAATTCTTCTCCTTCGTGTCCTTCTACGAGCAGCACCAGCAATCGGGACCTGCACAGTCACACAACAGCAACAACAACGAAGTTACTCCTATGAGTCTTGACGGCTCATCGTACGCGCGAGGAAATCAACAGCAGCAACCTACCTTTGCTCCGTACGAGCGCGGGTCCATCAGCTTCATGCCGCACCCGCAAGCTCCACCTGGACAAGAAAAACCACTGGACGCACTGCAAGTTCAGTCGCAGTTCGCGCACGTCTTAAAGCTGCAGACATCGAGACCTTTCGACGGAAAGGACTTCTTCACCTGGTCGTTCGAATTCGAGTTGATGATGGAAGGCGCGCAGATACTCGGCTTCTTCGACGGATCCCTGCCATACCCAACAAACGGCACACAGTACGAGAAGCAGCAGTACACCTATCAGTCAATGATGGCGTACACAATCCTACTGAGGAACATCACACCGACTCAGCAGCAGAATATACGGTCTTACCGGGGATACGGCAACTCCGCGGAGCTCGCATACAACCACTTGAAGAGCCTGTATCAAGCAACAGACAGTGTAAACCAAAGTCGGTTAATGGCTCAACTGACAACGGTTGAAATGAAACCAGGCGAAAAGGGAATGGCGTATATCAGCCGATGTCGCGAGTTGCGCGACAAGCTTCTTCGATGCGGAGGGACGATATCTGAAGACGCCTTCGTGACAGTCATCATTGGCGGCCTCGGTCCTCAATGGCGCGCAACAAAAGCCATTCTCCGAGCCCACGGAAGAATCTCCGAAGCAGCACTCTGCGCCGAAATCCACGCCGAGCAACAAGACATGGACCTGCAAGAAGAAAGACACAAGAGGAAAACATCAGCACCGGAGTTCGCCTTTCACACTCAGCGACGCTACAACAACAACAACAACCGACAACAACCGAAACCAGTACCTCTGTTCTGCCATATCTGCAAGACGTCAGGGCACCCACGCACGCACTGCCCGAATCGTCAACAGTCAACCCCTCCACAGCGACAGCTTCGACCTTCAAGCAGCCAAGTCGCCTCAACGCAAGCGAATCCCACGACTCAAGTTCAAGCTTCAACGACTTCAACAGGACAACCTGCACAAGGAGCAAGAAACATCGTCAGTTGCATGGCAAGACTGACCGACTCCTGCATCACCGAATCACCACCGTACTACTAACCGGAGGAACAACACGACGACGCCACACCTCGCCGCGAGTCACTTCAACCGAACCCGACATACGCAGCTATCGCTCAAAGCGAGCCATCCGGGAAGGACACGTGGTTCTTGGACAGTTGCTGTGGACAACACATGTGTTCTTCAGGACGCTTCGTGCAGCGAGAGTACCAACTCCAACGCGAAGTAGTCATCACCGTCGCCAACAACCAAAACCTGCGCACAAAACGACAAGGCGTGGTACAACTTCAGTCACGAGAGACAAATGTCATTCTACAGATGTCGAAGGTTTTAATCGCAGAAGGCCTCGGATACAACTTACTGAGCGTCAGTCAGCTGATGGCGAAAGGCATTCACCTTGAAGCAGACAGCACCACCCAAGAGTTCAAGCTGTATCACGGGAAGGGCGGCCTCTACATTGGGAAGGCGATCTTGAAGAACAACGTCTTCGTCCTTGATTTCGTCCCAGATCTCGGCACCGCAGACAGCGACGGGATCGTCACCTTCACTTCTTGGACCCACCCTCCAGATCTTGATCCAGACTTCAGCCCTGGTGGGTTCTCGCACTCACACACCATTCCTGAGGCAGAAAGAACATGGGCATTAGCAACAATTCAACATTCGGAAGCAGCAGAGACAACATCAGCAGCAGCAGAGACAACATCGGCAGCAGCAGAGACAACATCGGCAGCAGCAGAGACAACGACGGCAGTAGCGGCAACATCAACACTGGTCGCTGGTCCTTCAACGGCACCACGATTGATGACACGCCACCGACACCCGCACAGCAGCTCAAACCGGCACCGCGAGAAGTCCACCGAAGCGCCAACGTGACCGCTAGCTTTTACTCCAACTCCGACATGTACCGACGCTCACCCGGACACCGCGCCAGCGAAAGTACCTGGCACGCAAGGATGGGACATCCAAGTAACACGGTATTAAACAACACTATAAGAGCAGGAGTACTCGACAAAGACTCTCTACTCCTAACCGACGGCAGAGAACTTCAGCGAGCCCGTGGAACGTGCTTCATTTGTCCCGAAGCTGACTTACCGCATCAACCGTTCGTCTCTCACCACAACCCAAGCGCACCAGCATACGCACCACTCGAGAAGGTGTACAGCGACATCCTGTACAACCGCGAGCCCGGACAAAACGCCTACAATTACACCATCACCTTCATCGACGCTGCCACGCGATACGTCTGGCATCTAAATCTTCCCAGCCGCGACATGGCTTTCGAAGCCTTCGTAGCATGGCTTCCAGTAGCAGAACGAGAATCAGGAGTGAAGCTGAAAAGCTTCCAGTCAGACGGAGGAGGAGAATACTCGTCAGAGAGATTCAAACAGTACCTGGCAGAGAGGGGAATCAAGCGACTCATCTCCCTTCCCTACGCCCATCAACAGCAAGGCGTAGCAGAAAGGATGAACAGGACCCTCCAGAACACCATGCGCAAGCTGCTGCGTGGCATGCATCTGCCCAGCCACCAGTGGCCCGAAGCAATGGACCACGCCGTCATGCTGCACAACTTGCTCTCGTCATCATCGCTCCCGAACAACGCATCACCGCATCTGCTGTGGACAGGAAAACTGGGCAGCACAAAAATGTTACGAGTTTTTGGCTGCATGGTACAGTACCGACCCCCATCTGCACGAGCCGGCCGATTCTCCCAACGGGCACAGTGGGGACTACACCTGGGCATCGAAAAACATTACAACGCATGGAAGATTTTCGACATCGAGACAAAAGAAATTGTGGCAGCACGTGACGTGATTTTCTACGAAAACCCCACCCTCCGGTATTACCTCGCCAACTTGCAAGAAGGAAACCCCGACCGCACCGACAGATTTCTTGGGACCCAAGCCTTCGCCTCGGCAAAAGACGAAGCTGATTGGGATGAACAGAACGTGGACGGAGCCTCGGAAGCAGCCGGACCTCTCCCCTACTGCTCAGTCGACGTTCCAATGGATGACTAAAATCCACGCGAAAGCATCAATGCCGAAGTTTACTACCATTTCGCTGACAACAGTTACGTTACACCTGCACAGGTCAACACCAACGAAGCAGAACACGTAGGACCGAATTTCGCACCTGACCCAGAAGCGGGAGACGAAGCAGTTTATCCCGAGGACACCACACTCCCCCGCTACACACAGAGTGGACTCCAGATACTTGGACTCGTCACCGCAGTCCACGGCACGGCGATTCCTAAGGAGCCTGCAACGATTCAGCAGGCTCTGGGGGGGGAGCATAAGGAAAAATGGCGCGAAGCCATGGACAGGGAGCTGAAAGCGCTAGAGGAACGCAACACGTGGAAAATTGTTCCCATCGGCGTAGCACGGAACACGACAATTCTCACCGGAAAGTGGGTCTTCCGTGTGAAGACGAAGGCTGACGGCACCATTGACAATTTCAAAGCGCGCTGGGTGGTACGCGTCTTCGACCAAGAGCACGGACGCGACTTCACCGAAACCTTCGCTTCGGTTAGCCGACATACTTCACTACGAATTCTTCCCGCGATCGCCTCCATGAAGAAAAAGAAGCTGCGCCAAATCGACGTCGCGAACGCATTCCTCTACGCACCTGTCGACGCAGAGATTTTCGTGGAGCTACCACACGGCTCCAACGGAGAATCCAACCACGTCTGCCAGCTACTCAAGTCACTCTACAGTATCAAGCAAGCCCCGCGACTGTGGCAGCAATATCTGCACGCTCGTCTCATCCGCATCGGCTTCAAGCAACTACCGCACGATCAGGGCATGTACCGGCTCACGAAAGGCACCGACTACATCCTGCTAATCGTCTACGTAGACGATCTCCTCTACATCGGCTCAACCGACAGCGTCACTACCTGGTTCGAAGGGGAGCTGCAGCAGGACCTCACGCTCACGGTCTCATCTACCGTCACACAGTACCTCGGCCTCAACATCCGGGAAGAGGAAGACGCGATCTACCTCAGCGCCGCAAAGTATGCCGACACCATCGCCAAACGCTTCGCTCTCACGCCGACCGCCATCTCCACGCCGTACCGCTACACGACAGGAAATAACAAAGGAAGCTCCGCTCTACTCAAGCCCGCCGGCATACGCGACTACCAGAGGAAGCTGGGATGCCTCCTCTTCGCAGCTGTCACCTGCCGCCCGGACCTATCGTACTCCGCAAGCCAGCTTGCCACCTACCTTAAGAAGCCAAGCAGAACATCTGGCGGAGCTCGACCGCGCTCTTCACTACCTCGTCAGTACTCCGACGATTGGTCTCACCTACCACAAGAACGCAACTACGACACCTGGGCTAATCGGCTACGTCAACGCCGATCACGCCGGCGACTCCGACAACAGGCGCTCGCGCACCGGCTACATCTACCGCTTCGAGCCTATCGGTCCTATCTCCTGGCAGTCGAGCAAGCAAGAATTAATCGCCCTCTCGTCAGCTGAAGCGGAATATATTGCACTCTGCTCAGCCACCAAGGAAGGACTTTACCTTCGCGAACTGCTGGAAGAAGCAAAGTTAGCTGAGTTACCCAACTTCACCCTGTTCTGCGACAACCAGTCAGCAATTCGCATCGCCAACAAGAACGGCTTCGCGAACAGGACGAAACACATCGCCCTGCGTTACTTCTTCGTGAAGGACGAGATCGAGAAGGGGAGGCTCGAACTGTCACATTGCCCCACATCCGAGATGGCAGCTGACTATTTGACCAAGAAACTCGGAAAGCAGAAGTTCGAGTACTGCATGCTGCTGACTGGACAGAGCCACGTCACCAGCAGCGACACTCCAGAAGCGAAGGGGAGTGTTGGAAACAATAAATTGATTCTAAGCGCCTCTGTCGTGTCGAAACACTAAGGCACAAGCGAAGCGAAGCATACCGAAGCACTAGCGAGTCAACCCTCGGAGGTTGAAAGTAACTGCTGGAGGTTACGCGAAAGTCAAAGGTCAGCGACCTTTGACCTGACAAGTACAGTGCGACAGCAAAGTGTCAGGAAGAATAGGAGCGTGGCCTAGGCTTAGTAGCCTAGGCCACAGTAGGAGGTAGTAGGTTGTGCCCTAGGACTAGGGTTTGTGGTATACGAAGGAGAATTGGAGAAGTGAGAATGGGAATGATGATTTGAACTAGCAAGCAGCAGGATACATATAGGAAACCCTAAGGGGTTGTACTCACTATTGAGCACCCCACTGCAGGCTAGACAAATAACATAATCTGACACACCCCCATAGCCAAAGTGGGGTGTAATCAGCACACGTGAGAAGTCACAGCAATAGTTCACAATTATCAGCAAAGCTAGTGGCAGTCACAGGAGGCCAGTGAGGAGGAGGAGGAACTGTGGAGGGAGAGAAGAGAGGAGGCGACGACTGAAGTTGCAGACACACGGGCACCAGGAGCACCAGGTTGCAACCTCCTCCAACTGTCTCACTCCCCCCTACACTCACCCCCAGTGTCACCACTCGCTTCTCGCCCACATCACCCCCTTAGCGCCACTCCCTCGTCTCCCACACATCCACCCCCCCCAGCGGCAGCTGCAGCAGTGGGAGACGGAGGAGAAGGTAGGGGCGACGCACAAGGAGCACCCCCACACCCGCCACCCCCACACCCTCCTGTCCAGGGGACGCAGGGGGGGGGGGAGGGCCGGGACGGGAGAGCGCACGAGGGCGTAGGCAACCGCGCGTGCAGAGCAACAGCGCGGAGCAGGTAGGGTAGAGCGCACGAGGGCGCGGGCAACCGCGCGTGCAGAGCAACAGCGCGGAGCAGGTAGGGTAGGGCGCACGAGGGCGCGGGCAACCGCGCGTGCAGAGCAACAGCGCGGAGCAGGTAGGGTAGGGCGCACGAGGGCGCGGGCAACCGCGCGTGCAGAGCAACAGCGCGGAGCAGGTAGGGTAGAGCGCACGAGGGCGCGGGCAACCGCGCGTGCAGAGCAACAGCGCGGAGCAGGTAGGGTAGAGCGCACGAGGGCGCGGGCAACCGCGCGTGCAGAGCAACAGCGCGGAGCAGGTAGGGTAGAGCGCACGAGGGCGCGGGCAACCGCGCGTGCAGAGCAACAGCGCGGAGCAGGTAGGGTAGGGCGCACGAGGGCGCGAGTGAGACTGAGCGCGACTGCACAGGGTCCAGGAGCGGCGTCGCGGGCAGCTGCATGGTCGGCTGCTGCTGGTGCGGTTGCTCCAGGGGCGACGACGGAGGTTCTAGGGGCGGCTGCACCAGGGGCGGCTGCTCCACGGGCGGCGTCGCGGGTACAGGGGCGGCTGCACCAGGGGCGGCTGCTCCAGGGGCGGCGGCGCAGGTCCAGGGGCGGCTGCACCAGGGGCGGCTGCTCCACGGGCGGCGTCGCGGGTACAGGGGCGGCTGCACCAGGGGCGGCTGCTCCAGGGGCGGCGGCGCAGGTCCAGGGGCGGCTGCACCAGGGGCGGCTGCTCCCTGGGCGACGGCGCAGGTCCAGGGGCGGCGGCACCAGGGGCGGCTGCTCCAGAGGCGGGGTCGCGGGTCCAGGGGCGGCTGCACCAGGGGCGGCGGCTCCAGGGGCGGGGTGGCGAGTCCAGGGGCGGCTGCACCAGGGGTGGCCGCTCCAGGAGCGATGGCGCTGGCGCAGGGGCGGCTCGCGCGCTGTTGCAGGGGCGGCGTCGCGAGCTGCTGCAGGGGCGGTGTCGCGAGCGACGGGCGACGGGGGGAGAGCAGCAGGCGGGCCCCCGGAAGGCGCCGCGACGACCAGTGACGGCGCCCAGGGGGCGTCGCGTCGTGTAGGGGCGACGCCGCGCGGGTCCCGCAGAGGTGTCGTGATGAGCAGGGCGACGCCGCGCGGGTCCCGCAGGGGCGTCGCGACGAGTAGGAGCGGCACCCAGGGGGGGGCGCCGCGACGAGCAGGGGCGGGCCCCCTGAAGGCGCCGCGCCATGCGACGGCAGGGAGCAGCACGCAGGCCCCCCGGAGGGCGCCTCGACGGACGGGATAACCGCCGCGCGCCCCGAGCGCGCGGCGGGTAGAATAAGCCGCCACACGCTCGAAGCGCGTGGCGGGAAGAAAAATCCAGTGCCGCGCACCACGGAGCGCGCGGCGAACAGTAGGGCAGCGGAAGCAGTTGGTGGGCCCGTTGAGCTAGGCAGCAGGATCTTGCCCGCTCTAGATACCATGTCAGGAAGAATAGGAGCGTGGCCTAGGCTTAGTAGCCTAGGCCACAGTAGGAGGTAGTAGGTTGTGCCCTAGGACTAGGGTTTGTGGTATACGAAGGAGAATTGGAGAAGTGAGAATGGGAATGATGATTTGAACTAGCAAGCAGCAGGATACATATAGGAAACCCTAAGGGGTTGTACTCACTATTGAGCACCCCACTGCAGGCTAGACAAATAACATAATCTGACACAAAGACACACAACTGACTCGCTACAAAGCAGTTGCCCGAATCGTCACTGTATCGAACCGCAACAGCAACAATAAAGTAGTTACAACTGCATCCTTTCATATTCCTTGTATTCTTGTATAATCTTGTATCTCTTTGCTTTAATCAATCTACTTTGCCCTCACATACCAGCGCAAGGTGGTTCAATCTCTCAGTTAAACGCTTCCGCTATTACATTATTCATACCCAGAGTTAACCCTTGCAAAGATCCTAAGGGCTTTTCTCAGCCCAACAGATGCACGGGCTGTGAAAAAATAGCCCGATCGCCCATATGTTTCTCGAGCCTAGACCAACAATGCAGTACAGACAAAGTGCATATTAGATACGGAGTGACAGTTGTATGAAACCACAATGCCACAAAACAAAACAAGTATATATGTATGCGTGTTGAAAACATCCTTACAGTATACCATCATCTCCCGGGTATAAGAGGTATATGTCTTATCCCGTACACGGGCAAAAATGGTTGGATTGTCTTGCATTTGGGACGGTTTAGGGTGTCTTATAAGAACACATTCGGGTGCTCAGTTCACCACTATGAACGAGTTGCAGCAACCAGAGCCTCAGATTCGTTTTGGGGCACGCTGATCGCTCAGTGCAGGGCTCAGGTTATCAGTGTAATTTACCCTTCTACACTGATTACAAGGGTGAAATTTTGGGTCTACACTGATGTGCTGGGGTAATTTTTTTATGAGTTAGTGTTACACTGATCAGTAAGTGTATCGATGTAGGCCACACTGATGCCTTGGGGTAAAGTTTCCCTTAGCGAGGATTACACTGAAGAGCGTACACGGACCCCCACACCCACCCCCCCCATCCCCCCCCTTCTCCACAAACAATCGGTCGAGGGGGAGGGGAGGCGAAATTCTCGCCAATTTCGTAAGTCCTCCCCTTCCCCCCCCCCGCCCCTCACAAACAATCGATCGAGGGGGAAGGGGAGGCGAAATTGTCGCCAATTTCGTAAGTCCTCCCCTTCCCCCCCGCCCCTCACAAACAATCGATCGAGGGGGAAGGGGAGGCGAAATTGTCGCCAATTTCGTAAGTCCTCCCCTTCCCCCCCGCCCCTCACAAACAATCGATCGAGGGGGCAGGGGACCTGGGAGGCAGATAACTTTCTCGCCACCTGTCATACACACCTAATTTACACATGGTCAGTGCTTGAAATAAAACCACACTGATGATGCAGGGTAAAAATTTCAAAACCTGATGTTACACTGCTCTATCAGTGTAATGGAAAAGTACACACTGCCCATAAGGGTTTTTGAAAAAGCTACACTGCCAATCATGAGTAGGCCAAAACCAAACCTGAGCCCTGGCTCAGTGTCCCTTGAAGGCCAACACTGATTTTCAGTGTCATCGTGTTGAAAGCACTGATTTTTCAGTGTTCAAAAAATATAAAGGCTGACCAGTAAGCGTTGTTATTCACTGTTACGTTGATTGTTATCGCTGTACTCGTCAAGGGACTTAGCTTAGCGAGGAATTTGGGCAATCATCATCGCTCATGAGCTCGATCTCGGCAAAAACGTACTGTAGGTACCGTGGTTGGCTGCCTAGGTGTCAGAGGTCCACTGGTGATCCTCGATTGATCCTAGGGAAGGGTTACAGGCACGGCGGCCTGGGGGGTTATGGGCGCACTCACCCGCTACACAAACAAGCCCTTTTATCCCAGTGGTTAGTGGCTGGGATTCTGACATGGTATCAGAGCGAAGGTCTCGGGTTCGAATCCCGGTGTGTGCACCTCGGGCATCCCAGTGCGGGGGGGTGTCAGAGGTCCACTGGTGATCCCCGATTGATCCTAGGGAAGGGTTACAGGCACGGCGGCCTGGGGGGTTATGGGCGCACTCACCCGCTACACAAACAAGCCCTTTTATCCCAGTGGTTAGTGGCTGGGATTCTGACACTAGGTAGCAAGTGACGCCGCCAATCACGGCGAAAAGGCAAGGCGGGAATTTCTGATTCAGGATCGCGCTCGATATAAACACTGGAAAATCAGAGTTCGAAATTAAAAAACACTGAAACATCTGGGTCTTAAAAAAAAACAAAAGGAGACGAAATCGTCTTAGGGTTGCGGAGCATTCAAGATGGAAGGAGAAAACATTTGCTTACTATGCATTTATTCTCATCCTTTTCCGTTCAAGATAAAAGGGGAAAACATTTGGTTTCTATGTATTTAATCTCATCCTTTTCATTGTTACACTTGTTGTTGGATTCATCCTTTGAAGGAAAAGAGAGTTCTCTGAGAATCGCGCTCGGGACCTTGTGATCACCAGGTTCTACGCAGACCACTGGGCGACACTATGCGAAAACTTTCGACTTCTTAGATCACTTGTTGTAAATCAAAAACAACCTAGGGTTACGCAAATCAAAAACTACCTAGGTTTTCGTAAATCTCTCTCGTACTTCCGCTACTCCTTTCTCCTCCCGCTACTCTTGCTAGTTCTTCTACTCAAGCTTCTGAGGTGACTCTTCTAACCTCTGAATGATGTATACGTTCTAACGTTAATAGCATGTTAAACTGCATTATGCTTGTAGGCTGTAGTGGGGTAGCCAATATGGGGTACAACCCCAACTAGGGTTTGCTACTTGTACCCAACTGTTTCATTCAATGCATCATTCTTGCCTAGTTCTTCTGACATGGTATTCAGAGCAGGAGGTCCCTAGGACCTACCGACCGTTTTTTTTTTAAGGGCCCACCACCGCTCGCATGCGGTTACCACGCTACCCCGTGCCCTAGCCTCGTAGCGCCCTCGTTAGCGCCCTCGCGCGCCCCTCGTTAGCGCCCTCGCGCGCCCCCTTCGTTAGCGCCCTCGCGCGCCCCTCGTTAGCGCCCTCGCGCGCACCCTCGTTAGCGCCCTCGCGCGCCCCTTCGTTAGCGCCCTCGCGCGCCCCTTCGTTAGCGCCCTCGCGCGCCCCTTGCTAGCGCCCTCGCGCGCCCCTCACTAGCGCCCTCGCGCGCCCCTCGCCGAGCCGCCCGCTCGCAGCCCGCCCGCCCGCTCGCTGCCCGCTTCGCGGCCCGCTCGCTACGCAGCCCGCCCGCCCGCTCGCTGCCCGCTTCGCGGCCCGCCCGCTTCGCAGCCCGCTCGCTCGCTGCCCGCTTCGCGGCCCGCCCACTTCGCAGCCCGCCCGCCCGCTCGCTGCCCGCTTCGCGGCCCGCCCACTTCGCAGCCCGCTCGCCCCGCTGCCCGCTTCGCGGCCCGCCCACTTCGCAGCCCGCCCGCCCGCTAGCTGCCCACTTCGCGGCCCGCCCGCATCGCAGCCCGCTCGCCCCGCTGCCCGCTTCGCAGCCCGCCCGCCCGCCCGCTGCCCGCTTCGCGGCCCGCCCGCCTCGCAGCGTCGCCCGCCCGCCGTGCTGCCCACTTGCAGCGCCGCCTGCCCGCCGCGCTGCCCGCTTCCCGGCCCGTCCGCCGAGCTGCCCGCTCGCAGCGTCGCCCTCCCGTCGCGCTGACCGCTTGCAGCGCCGCCTGCCCGTAGCGCCAGCCTCGCCCGCTGCTCTCTATCCGTGCACAGTCGCCTTCCCCTGCTGCGGCAGCTTGCGTTACTCTGTCACACTGTCGCTATGGCTTCCATCCGCGTACTGTCGTTCGATGCTGAGGGCCGCCCTGTGCGGTTCACCGCTTGGCTAGATGACCTGCAGCTGTTCCTCCTGAGCGATAGCAAGGAGCATGTGTCGCTCTATGATTACGCGTCTGGTGCTGCGCCTGCCCCTCCTGCCACAGCTGAGCTTAGTGTTCGTTCCCACTGGCAGACTCGTGACGCAGCTGCTCGCCTAGCCATTCGCAGTCACCTGCCGTTAGCTGAGCTAGAGCATTTTGGCGACTGCAAATCCGCTAAGGCCCTGTACGACGCTGTCGTCGCTCGCTACTCCTCGCCTGCCACAGCCGAGCTTAGCCGCCTCATGCTGCCGTACCTGTTCCCCGATCTGTCCACCTTTACTACAGTCGCCGATCTTATCACCCACCTTCGCACTAGTGATGCTCGCCTGCGTGCCGCTCTTCCCACCGAGTTCTGCGCTAAGAACCCCCCTCCACTGTACTGGACACTCCACTTCATAGTCACCCGTCTCCCTGACACCCTCCGCTCAGTTCGAGACCACTTCCTTGCTCGCTGTCCCACTGAGCTCACAGTCGCCCTCCTAGAGGAGCACCTGCTCGCGGCCGAAAAGAGCATTGTAGCTGTCGGTGCTGCTCGTGGCGCTCCTCGCACCCCCATCTTTGAGGGGTGTTCTCCCTCTCCCCTCGCTCCCTCCTACGCTGCTGCTGCTGCTGTTGACTTCCTTGGTGCTGAGTCTGTTGGCGCTGCTTCTACTCCTGGTGGGAGGCGCCGCACCGGCAAGGGCAAGGGGGGCAAAAGTGGTGGTGGTGGCGCTGGGGGGGGAGGAGGTGGGGGAGGTGGGGGGGGAGGCGGTGCTGGAGGGAGCGGTGGCGGGAGCGCTGGTGGGAGTGGGGTCGGTGGTGGAGACGGGGGCGGCGGAGGAAGCAGTGGCAGTAGTGGCGGCGGCGGCGGTGGCGGCGGTGGCGGTGGTGGCGGTGGTGGCGGTGGCGGTCGGAGCGGTGGTAGTGGTGGCGGCGGAGGTCGGAGTGGAGGCACTGGCTCGGGCCAGAGCTCCCAGCAGCAGCAGCGTCCCCAGACGACCCAGCAGCTTCGTGAGTGGCTTGCTCAGCGTGGGACGTCGGGGGCCAGTGCCCGCTGTTCTTATGTCATTCGCACAGGTGACCGCAAGGGACAGACGTGTGGGAGGTTCCACACCCCGTACCGCTGCTTCTCCCGCCTTGACGACGCTTGGCGTGAGGAGATGGGTGCGGATGTTGAGCGCCCCCGCTGGGCTGAGCTCATGAGGGCTGGTGTTGATGTCTTTGCTCTTGACTATGATGCTATTATTGCTGCCATGTATGCATTGACTGTTAGTGCCGAGGGAGACTGTTACTTGTGTGTGCCGCCTGACCCAGGTATAGAGCCTGCTGCCCTGGGTACTAGTGAGTCTGCTCTCTCTGGTATGGTGCCCCCTGTACCTGCTCCCCCCAGTGCTGTCCCGGCTGGTTTCGAGTCTGCTCTCTCAGGTACAGCACCCACACAGACTCCTCTCTCAGGTACCGCACCGGCTGAGGCCTGTCACACCTTCACCCTTGACTCAGGTGCTTCCCGTTGCTTCTTTCGTGACAGTACTGAGCTCACACCGCTTCCTGCACCGGTCCCAGTCTCCTTGGCTGACCCCTCTGGGGGCCCAGTCCTTGCCCAGTCCACCACTGTCCTCCCTTGTCCGGCGGTTCCGTCTGGCTCGTTGTCGGGTTTCCACCTCCCCTCGTTCTCGACAAACCTGGTGAGCAACGCTGTCCTCCAGGATCAGTGGGTTGACACCTTTACCCCTGGCGGACAGCGTGTGGCGATCTGCACGTGCTCCAGGACCGGCCGTCACCTGGCTACGTTCACCCGTCGGCCGGGGTCGAGTCTCTACACACTGACCACTGCGTCTCCCCAGGTAGCTGCTGTCGGTCAGGTGTCTGCGTCAGGTCTGGTGGCCCACGCCTGTGAGTGTCGCTCCCTGTCGCACCAGACTCTTCTCTGGCACCACCGCCTGGGTCACCCCTCCTTGCCACGCCTTCGTGGCATGCACCGTCGCCTCCTTGTGTCCGGTCTTCCCAGGTCCCTCCCTCCCCTCCCTGCCTCGCCTGCGCCGCCTTGCCTTCCTTGCGTCGAGGGGCGGCAGCGCGCCGCTCCTCACTCCTCCTCGTTCCCCCCGACAGAGGCTCCTCTGGAGACCCTCCACCTGGACGTGTGGGGCCCAGCCCGCGTTCGTGGTCAGGGCGGTGAGCGGTACTTTTTGCTGGTTGTCGACGACTACTCGCGTTACACCACGGTCTTCCCCTTGCGCACCAAGGGTGAGGTCCCTGCTGTTCTGATCCCTTGGATCCGCACGGTTCGTCTCCAGCTCCGCCGCCGTTTCCGGACGGATCTTCCTGTCCTGCGTCTGCACTCTGACAGAGGTGGTGAGTTTTCCTCCGATCTCTTGAGGACCTTCTGTCAGGCGGAGGGCATCGAGCAGACCTTCATGCTTCCGGACTCCCCACAGCAGAATGGGGTTGCTGAGCGTCGCATTGGCCTGGTCATGGAGGTCGCTCGTACCTCCTTGGTCCACGCGGCGGCTCCCCATTTTCTGTGGCCGTTTGCTGTCCGGTACGCCGCGCATCAGCTCAACCTCTGGCCCCGTGTCTCCTTGCCGGAGACCTCGCCCACACTGCGTTGGACAGGGGAGGTTGGCGATGCGTCGCGCTTCCGGGTGTGGGGTGCTCGTGCCCTTGTCCGCGATACGTCTGCGGACAAGCTCTCCTCCCGCACGCTTCCCTGTGTCTTCCTTGGCTTTGTCCCTGACGCGCCTGGCTGGCAGTTTTACCACCCCACCTCGCGCCGGGTCTTCGCCTCTCAGGATGTCACCTTTGACGAGTCGGTCCCTTTTTACCGTCTCTTCCCCTACCGCACTGCCCCCCTCCCTCCCCCGCCGCTTTTCCTTGCTCCTGGTCCCCCTCCGGTAGACCCCCTTCCCCCTCAGGGTCCTGCTCCCTCAGGTGTCTCTCAGGTAGACCCTCCTCCCGTCGCTGAGCCTGTCGAGGTCACAGGTGACTCAGGTGCTGCTGCGGGTGGTGCTGCTGGGAGTGCTGAGCCTGGGGGTGCTGAGCCTGGGGGTGCTGGGCCTGGGGGAGCTGGGGCTGCAGGTGCTGGGACTGAGGGTGCTGGAGCTGAGGGTACGGTGCCTGAGAGTACGGAGCCTGGGGGTGCTGCGCCTGGGGGTACTGAGCCTGCGGGTGCGAGGCCTGGGAGTGCTGGGACTGCGGGTGCTGGAGCTGAGGGTACTGTGCCTGAGAGTTTGCCGCCTGGGGGTGCTGAGCCTGGGGGTGCTGCGACTGGGGGTGCTGAGCCTGCGGGTACTGAGCCTGCGGGTACTGAGCCTGCGGGTACTGAGCCTGGGGGTGCTGCTACTGAGCCTACGGAGCCTCGGGTTACTGTGTCTGGGGGTGCTCCGGTTCGGGGTGCTGAGCAGTCTCTCACACCGCAGCAGCTTCGTGACTGGTACGTCCGACGCTTTCGCCGTCCTAGTGGCTCGGCTGGAGTTGGGGGTGCTGGAGTTGCTCGTCCTGGGGGTGCTCGTACTGGGGGTACTGGAGCTGCCGGGACTGGCTGTTCTGGGAGCACTGCGACTGGAGCTGCTGGAGCTGGGGACTCTGGCGCTGGCGGTGCTAGCGGAGTTGGAGCTCCCGACTCTGGGGGTGGCACTGCTGCTGGTGCTGCGGACCCACCTGGTGGAGCTGCTGCTGGAGCTGGGGACCCGGCCGGTGGAGCTGCTGCTGGTGCTGTGGACCCGGACGCTGGAGCTCCTACTGGTGCTGAGGACCCGGCCGCTGGAGTCCCTTCTGCTTCTGGAGACGCTGCGCGGCCGCGACCGTACTTCGTACCGCTCCTTCAGCAGGTTCTTGGGCAGGCTCCTCCTCCTTGTCCTCCTCCCTCCGTAGAGTGTCCTCCGCCTGTCCAGCCGCAGTCACAGTTACCGCCTACCTCGCCTCTCCCTGCTCCCTCTCCTTACACTGGTCCCACAGGAGGTCTTACAGAGCGTCGTGAGCCTGAGTCTCGTCCTGCGTCGCCTGTTCGTCCTGCTCGCACTGGTAGTCGTGTCCGTCGTGAGCGTCCTCCTCCTGTCCCAGGCACTCACTACATGACTCTGCGTCCCTCTACTGCTCCTCGGCGTGTCCCTCTACCGTCTCCTCCTGCGTCCTCTTTGCCTGCCGTTCCGGACCCTGAGTCTGACCGGTATCGCGCTGAGCACCCTACAGTCACGCGTCTCCTTGCTACTGTTGTCACTGACCCCACCTTTGAGTCCTCGGCTGCGTCTGCTCTGGTCGCTGAGTTGGTTGACTTTGCTGCTGCCTGTCGTCTAGACTACGCTGCTAGCCTTGTCGCTGAGTCAGAGTCTGCGTCTGTCTGTCCTCCGTCCGTCGGGGGTGAGTGTGCTCTTGGCACGGACGTCCTTGAGGACAGGCAGGAGGACTTTGACTCACTTGCGGCTGCTGTACCTCATCTCGTGGCCTGGTTGCTTGCCCCTGAGGGAGACCCGGATGCAGTAGACATCCCCACTCCGCGCACTTACGCAGAGGCGATCTCGGGTCCCTACTCCTCTTAGTGGCAGACAGCCATGGACGCAGAGATGGCATCCTGGAAGTCCACAGGCACCTACGTCGACGAGGTTCCCCCTCCTGGGGCGAACATCGTCGATGGTATGTGGATTTTCAGGGTGAAGCGGCCGCCAGGTTCTCCGCCTGTCTTCAAGGCTCGTTACGTTGCTAGAGGCTTCAGTCAGCGTCAGGGGGTCGACTTCTTCCAGACCTTCTCCCCCACCCCGAAGATGACCACTCTTCGGGTTCTGCTGCACGTTGCTGCTCAGCGTGACTACGAGCTTCACTCTCTTGACTTCAGCACAGCGTTCCTGCAGGGCAGCCTGCACGAGGAGATCTGGCTGCGCCGCCCACCTGGCTTTACTGGGTCGTTTCCCCCTGGTACCCAGTGGAGTCTCCGCCGGCCAGTCTACGGTCTCCGCCAGGCGCCACGTGAGTGGCACGACACACTGAGGACTACTCTTGCGGCTCTTGGGTTCGCGCCGTCTACTGCTGACCCGTCGCTGTTTCTGCGCACAGACACGTCGCTGCCGCCGTTCTACATTCTCGTGTACGTCGACGACTTGGTCTTTGCTACTGCTGACACTGAGGCACTCGCTCGTGTGAAGTCGGAGCTGCAGAAGAGACACACCTGCACTGACCTGGGTGAACTGCGTAGCTACCTTGGCTTGCAGATCACCCGGGACAGAGCTCGCCGCACCATCACCCTGACTCAGTCACACATGGTGCAGCAGGTCCTTCAGCGCTTCGGCTTCCAGTTCTCCTCACCACAGGCCACACCTCTGGCTACCAGCCACTCGCTCTCAGCTCCACCTTCGGACGAGTCCGTAGAGCCGAGTGGCCCGTACCCAGAGCTTGTAGGCTGCCTCATGTACCTGATGACTTGCACGCGACCTGACCTCGCGTACCCTCTTAGCATCCTTGCTCGTTACGTTGCGCCTGGGAGACACAGGCGAGAGCACTGGGAGGCTGCTAAGAGGGTGCTGCGTTACCTGTGCAGTACATCAGGCATGGGGCTGGTGCTTGGAGGACGCGACAGAGTTGTCCTCACTGGTCACTCGGACGCCTCTTGGGTGGACGACCTGGCTACGCAGCGGTCGTCACAGGGTTACACCTTCAGCCTTGGCTCAGGTTCTGTCTCGTGGCGGTCCACCCGCTCTTCCTCTGTTCTCGGCTCTAGTTGTGAGGCTGAGATCTACGCCACAGCCATGGCTGCACAGGAGTTACGCTGGCTCACCTACCTGCTGACTGACTTGGGAGAGCGGCCTAGTTCTCCTCCAGTTCTGTACGGTGACAACAAGGCGGCTCTTGCCTTGTGTCAGGAGCACAGACTGGAGCACAGGACGAAGCACATTGCTCTTCGCTACTTTCTTGCTCGAGAGCTTCAGCAGCGCGGTCAGCTTCGGCTTGTGTACGTGGACTCGAAGGCCAACACTGCTGATATCTTCACCAAGGCGCTCCCGCCTAGTGATCATCAGCGGCACTGTACTTCTTTAGGCCTTGTGTCCACGTTTCCTCACTTGCTCACTGCTTGACATTCTTTGTACTGTACTTTATATATATCTTGTTGCTTGCTTGCTAGGTTTTGATCACTGTGTTGCTTGTCTTGTACTATATCTAGCACTGCATGTGAACTGGCCTTGTGGCCTTTACTTGTGCTCGGAGTGTGGTGACGTTGTGATCCACCCTGGGCTTTGCTTTGCTTTGCTGGACTGGTCTTGTGACCCTTTGTTCTCCCCCACTTTGCCTATGGGGGTGTGTTAAACTGCATTATGCTTGTAGGCTGTAGTGGGGTAGCCAATATGGGGTACAACCCCAACTAGGGTTTGCTACTTGTACCCAACTGTTTCATTCAATGCATCATTCTTGCCTAGTTCTTCTGACATAGCAATCATTTTCTAGATCTAGACTTAAGTACTTTCCTGATTAGTCGTTTTTCATTGCCGCAACAAACTTCCTCTGTTTCTTCTATATTTCGTAGACTTCAGAACACGTTCATTTGTCTCCCTTGCTCACTATCTCGCTCGGCCGTCTCTCCCTCGTCCGTCCGCTTCTTTCCCTCGTTCACCTCTCTCCCTTTTTCTCTTTCTCTTACTCTGTCTTTTCTCGAATTTTTTTTCCAGGTTTCTCACTATCCCGTTAACAACGTTACTCCCACTAATCCTGTAAGTGGCTTTAAGTTGTCTACGACGGCCACCATTTGCTTTCCTCGCTTAGGCATCTGTTAAACCGCCACATAACTTCCTCATTGTCTTTGTTTCTAGAGTTAAGAGCGAGCATTTTCTAGATCTAGATGTTAGTACTTCGTGACTGGTCGTTTTTCATTGCTGCAACAAACTGCCTCCTTCGTTTCGTTAAAATTTCTTAGACTTCATAACAGGTTCATCTCTTTCCCTTGTTCGCTCTCTCCCTCTGCCATCTCTCCGTCGTCCGTTCGTGTCTTTCCCTCGTTCACCTCTCTCTCTTCCTCTCTCTATCTCTCTCTCTCTCTCTCTCTCTCTCTCTCACTCTTTACTTTTACTCGAGTTTTTTTCCAGGTTTCGCACTACCCCGCTAATCACGTTATTCCCATTAAGCCTGTAAGTGGTGTCAGAGGTCCACTGGTGATCCCCGTTGATCCTAGGGAAGGGTTACAGGTACGTTGGCCTGGGGGGTTATGGGCGCACTCACCCGCCACACAAAAAAAGCTCTTTTATCCCAGTGGTTAGTGGCTGGGATTCTGACATGGTATCAGAGCGAAGGTCTCAGGTTCGAATCCCGGTGTGTGCACTTCGGGCATCCCAGTGCGGGGGGGTGTCAGAGGTCCACTAGTGATCCCCGATTGATCCTAGGGTTACAGGCACGTTGGCCTGGGGGGTTATGGGCGCACTCACCCGCCACACAAAAAAAGCCCTTTTATCCCAGTGGTTAGTGGCTGGGATTCTGACAAGTGGATCTAAGTTGTCTACGATGGAAATATGAAAATTTCGTCGAGAGACCTGGCTATGCTCTACGAAGCAATTATTGACCAGTTTAAAGGCTAGAAGTCGTTTTGTCCTGTCGTTATCATAAGAATACACCTGCTTAGACTTAACAATTGGTTTTTCTTGAAGCAAAACAATTCATTTTGACCGAGCGCCTCATTCTTAGCTAGTGTATTGGGTTCGTCGATTTACAGTCTGCAGTTCCTTTTCCTTTATGCTACCATATGCTTTCCTTGCGTTTTCATATTCTAGAACTGTCTCATGACTTCCCGATCCGCTCCGTTTCTAATTTCGATGTATTCTCGCCTTGTTGAAGTCGGAATCAGTTGAAGATAGGTATGTATTTAGTGATCTAGACTAACTAGCGACTGGAGACATTTGCACCTAGGCGCTAGGTCGACTTTCGGAATGCAACCCAAGTCGATCTAGTTGTTAGGCGGTTCATTAGAAATAGTGAACGAGAGAGTGGCAAATTGGATTGGTTTCTAGAATATTTCGCTTTTGATTTGCTTCTTTCCCTCCTTCGTTCCTTCCTTCTTACCCTCCCTCCTCCTTCCCTCCACCTTCTCCTTCCTTCCCTCCCTCCCTCCCTTCCTTTCCTAACTGAACTTTCTAATTGTTCATTTTCTGATTTCTTCATATATGCTTGTATCTATACATTTTCATCTGATTTCGTGCATTGTTTTGTTCTGGAGTTTTTGGAATAGGCTGTATCATGTATTTAAACGCGTTTGAAGATTGGTCGCATATTCATGTCACATCTATTCGGTTTTGATGGCTTCTGTTTGCATCAATATCCCTTTTTTTACTGCCTACCTTTTTCGTTTGTGTTGTATCTCAGAGGTCTTGTTGTAATCTTCATACAATCAAGTTGATGGAAGGTTCTGGTGGGATTCTGGTGGTCACTTGAAAGATTTTTTGTTTTGTGTAGGGCCATTTCTTAAATTGCATCTATTTTGTCTTATTGTGAGCTTGCTTTCCCGCTCATGTGTGTGTACGTGTGTGAATGTGGGGTGACGCATGCATTTATTTTATCCATTTGGTCATCGCATCAATCAACAATACATGTCTGTGGATTTTAAAAAGAGGATTCACGCTATCAATTCCGAGAAGGCTCTTTGCGCACTCAGTGAGTGCAGTACTCGTGCTGGTTTTGATAATGTTGACCTTCGTTTTAGAGTCCACAGATTGTGTTGTTCCATGTGTTAGCTGTGTCAGAATATTATGCTCTAGCCTGTAGTGGGGTGCTCTGTAGCGAGTACAACCCTTCTAGGGTTTGCTATTTGTATCCCCATTCTTGCTAGTGCAACCTCTCTTTCGCCTAAACTCTCTTGCCTAGCTAGGACTCTCCTAGCTATGGCTCCTAAGACTACCGCTTATCTTGACATGCTATCAGAGCAGGTCGACCCCCTTGGGTCGATCCTGTGGGTGGGCCCACCACCTAATGCTTCCGCTGCTGTTCTACTTGTCGCGCGCCTCGGTCGCGCGAAATTTTTTTAAGGTTTTCATCCCGCCGTACGCTCGGGGCGTGCGGCGGTTTTCTGCCTACCGTGCGCCCCGAGGCGCGCGGCGGTTTCCCACCGTCGAAGTGCCCCCCGTCGCCCGTCGAAGCGCCCCCCCCCCCCCCCCCGTCGCCCGTCGAAGCGCCCCCGTCGCCCGTCGGAGCGCCCCCCGTCGCCCGTCGAAACGTCCCCGTCGCCCGTCGAAGCGCCCCTGGGACCCGCGCGCGGCCCGTACGGGCTGCGCCAGGCCCGCGCGCGGCCCGTACAGCCCGCGCGCGGCCCGTACGGGCTGCGCCAGGCCCGCGCGCGGCCCGTACGGGCTGCGCCAGGCCCGCGCGCGGCCCGGGCAGCCCGCGCGCGCCTCGTCCCGCCTGCGGCAGACCCGTGCGCGCGCCTCGTCCGTCCCCCAAGCTTCTGTCGGCGCCCCACCCCCGCTACTGCCCGCGTTCCTGTGTTAGGGTTTGGGGGTGGCGGGTGTGGGGGTGCCGGTTGTGTGCCCCGTCCCCTCCTTCTCCTCCTCCTCCGTCTCCCACTGCTGCAGCTGCTGCTCAGGGGGGTGGGTGTGTGGGAGCCGAGGGTTTAGGGTTTAAGGGGGGTGCCATGGGAGTGGAGCTAGGGTTTCAGCAGGGGGTGTGTGTCGAGGGGTGTGGGACTGTTGGGGGAGGTTGAGGGGAGGTTGCCGTCGTGTCGTACGCAGCGCCTGTACTCCGGGGCACTCACTCCCGGTAGCTCAGAGAGCCGGTTGCGCCGTCGCCTGTGGGTCCGTTGCTCCTGCTGCTCGTCTTAGCCGCGGAGCCTGTTACTCCTGTACTCCGGGGCACTCACTCCCGGTAGCCACTGTGTCGCACCAGAGCCGTCTGTTGCCCGTGTGCCTGCAGCTTCAGTCGTCGCCTCCCATCTACTCTCCTCTCGCCAGCCCTCCTCCTCCTCACTTGCCCGTTGTGACTACCACTAGCTTTGCTCATAATTGTGAACTTTAAACTATTGCTTCTTAAACTTGTGCTCAGAATGTGTGGTGACATTGTGATCCACCCTGAGCTTGTACTGCTTTGCTTGCTCTGCTGATTACACCCCACTTTGACTATGGGGGTGTGTCAGAATATTATGCTCTAGCCTGTAGTGGGGTGCTCTGTAGCGAGTACAACCCTTCTAGGGTTTGCTATTGTTAGAAACTAGCAGCAGGAATGAGTGAACTAACAGGATGCAGGAGTACAAGTAGTAAACCCTAATTGGGTTGTACCCCATATGGGCTACCCCACTACAGCCTAGACAATATGCAGCACATATAGTTTGACACACCCCCATAGGCAAAGTGGGGGAGAACAAGGGGTCACACGACCAGTCAAGAGAAGCAAAACAAGCTCAGGGTGGATCACAACGTCACCACGCATTCCGAGCACAAGCAAAAGGTCACAGGGCCAGTTCACATGCAGAGATATATATGCAGCAATAACAGTACAGTGATGGCTACCTAGCAAGAGCCAGCATGCAGGTATATATATAGATCACAGTACAAACAGAGACTACAGCAAGTGCGGAAACGTAGGCACAAGGCCCAACAGAGTACAAAAGCGCTGATGATCACCAGACGGAAGTGCCTTGGTGAATATATCAGCAGTGTTGGCCCGAGTGGCCACGTGGCGAAGACGAAGCTGGCCTCGCTGCTGCAACTCTCGAGCCAGGAAGTAACGCAGAGCAATGTGCTTCGTTCTGTGCTCCAGTCTGTGCTCCTCACACAAGGCAATGGCGGCCTTGTTGTCGACGTACAGCACTGGAGGAGAACGAGGCTGCTCTCCCAAGTCAGTCAGCAGGTAGGTGAGCCAGCGTAACTCTTGTGCAGCCATGGCTGTGGCGTAGATCTCAGCCTCACAACTGGAGCCGAGAACTGAAGACGAGCGTGTAGAACGCCACGAAACTGAACCAGAGCCAAGGCTGAAGGTGTAACCCTGCGACGACCGCTGAGTAGCCAGGTCGTCAACCCAAGAAGCGTCTGAGTGCCCAGTGAGGACAACTGGGCTCGTCCCTCCAAGCACTAGCCCCATGCCTGATGTGCTGCACAAGTAGCGCAGTACCCTCTTAGCAGCAGCCATGTGCTCAGGTCGGTGCCGACCAGGAGCCACGTAGCGAGCCAGAAGACCAAGAGGGTACGCGAGGTCAGGTCGAGTGCAAGTCATCAGGTACATGAGGCAGCCGACTAGCTCTGGGTAAGGACCACTCGGCTCTACGGACTCGTCCGAAGGTGGAGCTGAGAGCGAATGACCTGTAGCCAGAGGAGTGGCCTGTGCTGAAGACCAGGTGAAGCCAAAGCGCTGAAGGACCTGCTGCACCATGTGTGACTGAGTCAAGGTGATGGTGCGGCGTGCTCTGTCCTGGGTGATCTGCAAGCCAAGGTAGCTGCGCAGCTCACCCAAGTCTGTGCACGTGTGTCTCTTCTGCAGCTCCGACTTCACGTGGGCGAGAGCCTCAGTGTCAGAAGTGGCAAAAACCAAGTCGTCGACGTACACGAGGATGTAGAACGGCGGCAGTGAAGTGTCGGTGCGCAGAAACAGCGACGGGTCAGCAGTAGAAGGCGCGAACCCAAGAGCCGCAAGCGTAGTCCTCAGTGTGTCGTGCCACTCACGTGGCGCATGGCGGAGACCGTAGACCGGCCGCCGGAGGCTCCACTGGGTGCCAGGAGGGAACGACCCAGTGAAGCCCGGGGGGCGGCGCAGCCAGATCTCCTCGTGCAGGCTGCCCTGCAAGAAAGCTGTGCTGAAGTCAAGAGAGTGAAGCTCGTAGTCACGGTGAGCAGCAACATGCAGCAGCACCCGAAGAGTGGTCATCTTCGGGGTGGGGGAGAAGGTCTGGAAGAAGTCAACTCCCTCTCGCTGACTGAAGCCTCGAGCTACGTAACGCGCCTTGAAGACAGGCGGAGAACCCGGCGGCCGCTTCACCCTGAAAATCCACATGCCACTGACGATGTTCGCCCCAGGTGGGGGAACCTCGTCAACGTAGGTGCCTGTGGACTTCCAGGAAGCCATCTCTGCGTCCATGGCTGCCTGCCACTGAGAGGAGTAGGGACCCTCTATCGCCTCTGCGTAAGAGCGCGGAGTCGGGATGTCTGGTGCATCCGGGTCTCCCTCAGAGGCAAGCAGCGAGGACACAAGATGAGGTAAAGCAGCAGCAAGACACTGGAACTCCTCCTGCCTGTCCTCAAGGACGTCCGTGCTAAGAGCACACTCACCCCCGACGGACGGAGGACAGACAGACTCAGACTCAGCAACAAGACTGGCGGTGTAGTCTAGACGACAGGCAGCAGCAAAGTCAACAAGCTCAGCGACCAAGGCAGACGCAGCAGTAGACTCAAACGACGGGTCAGTGACAATAGTGGCTAGGAGACGCGTGACAGTAGGGTGCTCAGTACGAAACCGGTCAGACTCAGGGTCCGGAACGGCAGGCAGGCCGGTAGGCAGGCAGGCAGGCGCGCAGGCAGGCAGGCAGGCAGGCCGGCAGGCAGGCAGGCAGCCAGGCAGGCAGGCAGGCAGGCAGACAGGCAGGCCGGCAGGCAGGCAGACAGACAGGCAGGCCGGCAGGCAGGCAGGCAGGCGCGCAGGCAGGCAGGCAGGCAGGCCGGCAGGCAGGCAGGCAGTCGCTCACCAAAGGCTGGGAGAGCAGGCGCTCACCGGGCGAGCAGGGCCGGCGCTCGACAGCGGCGACGTCGGGGCCGCAACACCGGCTGCAGAGCAGGGCCGAAGCAGCTGCAGGGCGGGGCCGCTTCAGCGGCAGGTCGGGGCCGTGGCAGCTGCAGGGCGGGGCCGCATCAGCGGCAGGTCGGGGCCGTGGCAGCTGCAGGGCGGGGCCGCATCAGCGGCAGGTCGGGGCCGTGGCAGCTGCAGGGCGGGGCCGCATCAGCGGCAGGTCGGGGCCGAGGCAGAGGGCCGCGCGCGGCTCGGCGCGGGCTGCGCTGACAGCGCGCTAAGCTGATGCAGGCCGCGCTAGGCAGTAGCGGGCCGCGCGCGGCTCGGCGCGGGCTGTTGCGGGCCGCGCGCGGGCCGTGCGAGGCAGTAGCAGGCCGCGCGCGGCTCGGCGCGGGCTGCTGCGGGCCGCGCGCGGGCCTCGCGAGGCCGTAGCAGGCCGCGCGCGGCTCGACGCGGGCTGCGTGGGCTCGGCGCGGGCTGCGCGCGGCAGCTGCGAGCTGCGCGCGGCTCGGTGCGGGCTGCGCGCGGCTGCAGCGGGCTGCGCGCGGGTCGGTGCGGGCTGCGCGCGGCTGCAGCGGGCTGCGCGCGGCTCGGTGCGGGCTGCGCGCGGCTGCAGCGGGCTGCGCGCGACTCGGTGCGGGCAGCGCGCGGCAGCAGTGTGCTTAACGGTCTGCAGGGGCTGTGTGCGGGCCTGACGGGCGTGTAGAGGCGGCGCGAAGGCCTTACGGGCCTCTAGGGGCAGCGCGCTGGCCTAGGGCAGCAGGAGGCAGCGCATGTGCAGCACGTCACAAGGCAAGGCAAGGCAGGCAGGTACGTGGGGTAGCGCGGTAACCGCAGCGGTAGGTGGGCCCGAAAAAAACGGTCCTACGGACCTTAGTGCTCTGAAACCATGTCAGAATCTAGCAGCAGGAATGAGTGAACTAACAGGATGCAGGAGTACAAGTAGTAAACCCTAATTGGGTTGTACCCCATATGGGCTACTCTATTACAGCCTAGACAATATGCAGCACATATAGTTTGACAGCTATTTGTATCCCCATTCTTGCTAGTGCAACCTCCTCTTTTGCCTAAACTCTCTTGCCTAGCTAGGACTCTCCTAGCTATGGCTCCTAAGACTACCGCTTATCTTGACAAGCTGATTATTCAAATATTAAGCTATTGACTTCCCCCCCATGCTAGGCAGGGGATGCGGTAGCTTAGGGCGTATTCCTATCCTCATATCAACCTCCCACTGAAAACTCCCCTTAACCCAAAACCTTTCGCTAGTTTTACCAGGCAAAAAGTACATTCTTGATATGAGGTTCTCTTGATACGAGGATAGGAATACGCTTTTAGTATTTGGGTTTTACGCTTTCACACATTTCCATCATTCTATAATCATCTAGAAATAATATGCATCATTTTCATTTATATACATGCAATTTATCATTGCATTCATTTAAATGCATCTATTTACTATATTATATACTACTTGCAACATACGTGCGATGTATGCATACATTATAAATACGTTCATTATTCATCGCTCGCATTATACTGTACTAGCATATGTATATACTATATTCATCTCATCATACTACATGCACCATAAAGAAAAGAAACACTACCTTAGCATTAGAACTTAGACCAGAATTGTCAAATGTTGTAGCCTATAGTGAGGTTTGTCTTAGGGGGTACAAAACTTAGGGTTAGCTATATGTACCCCAACCAACATCAATGCATCACCCATTCTTCATTCTGACATGGTATCAGTTAGGTTAGGATCCTGTGGGATCCCGTTCCTCCGTTCTCCGTTCGAGCCTCCCGAGCCTGATCCTAGCTCTCATTCGTCCCGGTTCCGTTGTTACCGCGCGTAGTGCCGCGCCTAGCGCCACTCCTAGCGTCGCGTCCTGCCCGCCCTTTCCCCCTCGTCGCGTCCCTTTCCCCCCGTCGCGTCGCGCCCTTTCCCCCCAGTCGAGTCGCGCCCTTTTCCCCCCGTCGCGTCGCGCTCTTTCCCCCCGTCGCGTCGCGCCCTTTCCCCCCGTCGCGTCGCGCCCTTTCCCCCCGTCACGTCGCCCTGCCCCGTCCCGTCGCCCTGCCCCGTCGCGTCGCCCTGCCCCGTCGCGTCGCCCTTCCCCGTCCCGTCGCCCTGCCCCGTCGCGTCGCCCTGCCCCGTCGCGTCGCCCTTCCCCGTCCCGTCGCCCTGCCCCGTCGCGTCGCCCTGCCCCGTCGCGTCGCCCTGCCCCGTCGCATCGCGCCCGCCCTTTCCCCCGTCCCGTCGACCCTACGCCCTGGCCCGTCGCCCTAGCCCGTTCTTCCGCTGCGACTAAGTCCCCCCCCCCCCCCCCCCCCCCCCCCCACCTGAACCCTAATTTGCCTCTTACCTCCTGCTGTTACTCGCCTGCTCGTTCGCGTTAGTTCTCGCTATGGCGACTCCGCGAGTTCTTCGTTTCGACGCTGACGGTAGACCTCTTGACTTTTCCGTCTGGCTTCTTCGCGCTCGCCGTCTGTTAGAGAGTCAAGTCCAGGGGGGCGAGACCCTCTGGTCGCACGCTACTGGTGACCTCCCCGAGCCCCCCGAGCCTGCCGCTTTAGGTCCTGCCCCTGACGATGCTGCTACGGCTCGCTTTGCCCGTCAGCGCGCTGACAGGACGGCTTGGACGTCGCGTGACGCTGCGGCCTGCATCGCACTCAGCAGCCTCCTCCCTGAGTCAGAGGAGGTCCACTTCACTCAGGTTCGCACCGCTGCTGCGTACCTCACTGCGATTAAGGCCCGCTACTCTACTCCCGCTACTGTCTCTCTTGGCCGTCTTTTCCTCCCGTTCCTGTTTCCTGATCTCGCCTCGTTTGAGCGCTCTGCTGACTTGATCGCTCACCTCCGCTCGCTCGACGCTAGTTACCGCGCTGCTTGCACTGAGGCACAGCTTGCACTGCTTCCTCCCCCTATGGCGATTACTATCTATTTCATCGCCACTAGCCTCCCTGACCGCCTTGCCTCCGTTCGCGACGCGCTTCTGCTGAAGCACCCTAGTGAGCTCACCGTCGATGTCCTTGAGTCTACACTCAAGGACGTCGAGAGCAACCTTCGCTCGGTAGCCGCTGCCTCTGGTGCTGTGCCCCCCCCACTCTTCCACGGGTGCACAGTCCCGCAGTTACCCACCTTTACTGCCTCACTTGCCACTGCCGCTACTGACGCGACTGCAGCTGCTGTTACGACTGCGTCGCGGTCCCGCGGTAGGAGTGGCAAGAAAGGCGGTTCTGGTGGTGGTAGTGGAGGTGGAGGCGGAGGTAGTGGAGGTGGCGTTGCGCCTGGCGGCGGTGGAGGTTCAGGGCCTGGAGAGGCGCCTCGTGCAGTGACTGGTGACTCCACTGCGCCTGCTAGTGGTGGCGACGCCCGAGTTCGTCAGTCGCCTCCTGTACTTCCGGCCCCGGTTGGTGGAGCAGCGGCGTGGTACCAGGCTCAGCGTCAGCAGCAGCTTCTGCAGCACCAGCAGCCCCTCTCCTCCCAGCAGCCTCAGCAGCAGCAGCGGCAGCAGCTGGCTCCAGGGTCGGGGCTGCGTCAGACCCAGCGTGGTGCTGCTTACACTCCCTGCACCTACCAGGTTCTGACAGGCCCTCGTCGTGGCCACCCTTGTGGCCGGTTTCACCCCCCTGGTCAGTGCTTTGCTCAGCTCACTGACACGGTTCGTTTGGTCTACGGGGTTGGTGCTCCTGCCCCTGACTGGCTGCCTCTTGTTCAGCGTTACGGCTCCGCTCTGTGGGGCATGTCTGCTGAGCAGTTAGTTGATCTGATTGGTCGTCCCCATGCTATGTATGCTGTTGTTGACTCTAGTGTTTCTGACTCTGTTTACTCTGGTGTTGTTAGCTTAGGTGCTAGCCTTGCTCAGTTGCCTGTTGCTAGTGTAGGTTCTTGTGTAGACTCTAGTCCAGCGGCTACCTCAGAGGACGGTTCGCTGTCGTTCACGCTGGACTCTGGAGCCTCTCACTGCTTCTTTCGTGACAGCACGACACTTACGCCTCTTCCTGCGCCTGTTTCTGTGGCGCTGGCTGATCCCACTTCGGGACCAGTCACCGCGCGTCACACTACCACCTTGCCGTGTCCGGCTGCTCCTTCTGGGTCTCTCACTGGGTTTCACGTCCCCTCGTTCTCCCGGAACTTGGTGGGCGTGCGACCCCTCGTGAGTCAGCACGTGGGTGTGTGGTTTGAGCCTTCTGGAGAGACTGCGGTGTGTGTTGACGGGGACTCTTACCAGCCCCTCGCCACTTTTGCTGCTGAGCCGGGCTCCGGTCTCTACACTCTTCACACTGGCCCGCGCGCTCAGCAGCGACTGCAGCAGCAGCAGCAGCCGCAGCAGCAGCAGCAGCAGCCGCAGCAGCAGCAGCGGCAGCAGCCGCAGCCGCAGCCACAGCGGCCGCCGTCGCAGCAGCCACTCCTCCCAGTTCCTGTCCCTCCCCCTAGTCTCCTCCCTGCGTCTCACCAGGTGGTTCCGTCCCCTCAGGTTGTCGCGTCCAGTCCAGTCGCTGCGTCTTGCTCCTGTCGGTCGCTTGCCCACCCCACCGTTCTGTGGCACCACCGGATGGGACACCCTTCTCTTCCACGTCTGCGTGCTATGTCTAGTCAGCGTCTGGTCTTAGGTCTCCCGCGTGTCTTGCCGTCGCTGCCGCCGTCCCTTGCACCACCGTGCGGTCCTTGCGTCGAGGGTAGGCTGCGTGCCACCCCTCACTCCTCCTCCCTTCGTCCGGCCACCGAGCCTTTTGAGACGCTGCACTTGGACGTCTGGGGCCCCTCTCCTCGCCCTGGCCCTGAGCGTGAGCGTTTCTTTTTGGTGGTCGTTGACGACTACTCCCGCTACACCACAGTGTTCCCCCTGGCGAGGAAGTCTGAGGTGACTTCTACGCTGATCAGGTGGTTGCTTACCACCCAGGACACTCGTGGTCGTCGTGTCAGCTGTCTCCACTCCGACCGCGGGGGCGAGTTTCGCTCCGGCATTCTCGCTGGATTCTGTCGCGAACAGGGCATTCGTCAGTCCTGGACGCTTCCGGAGTCCCCACAGCAGAATGGGGTTGCTGAGCGTCGCATAGGCCTGGTCATGGAGATTGCCCGCACCTCCTTGACTCACGCCCGTGCCCCCCATTTCCTGTGGCCATACGCAGTCAGGTACGCCGCGCACCAGCTGAACCTCTGGCCACGCGTCTCTCGGCCGGAGGCTTCACCGACCAGTCTTTGGACAGGGTCCCCTGGTGTTGCGTCGAGGTTTCGTGTCTGGGGGTGCTTGGCTCTTGTCCGCGACACCTCCGCGGACAAGCTCTCGCCTCGCGCCGTTCCTTGTGTCTTCCTTGGTTTCCCTGAGGACTCCTCTGACTTCACCTTTTACCACCCTCCCTCTCACCGGTTCTTTGACTCCCGTGACGTCCGTTTCGAGGAGTCCACCCCCTACTACGTCAGGTACCCCAGTCGAGGTCTCCCGGTCCCTCCCCCCCCTCTCTTCCTGACCGCCGCTCCCCCGCCTGCTCCCCCGGTACAGCCTCCCCCCCCTGGTCCAGCCCCGTCTGGTGTGTCTCAGGCTAGCCCTCCCCCTTCGGTAGCCCCCCCTGTACAGCCTCCCTCCCCACAGTCTTCCTCGCCGCCTCCTGCAGGTGCTCCCTCTCGGGAGGTTGGTCCTGCGACTGTCCCTGTACAGGTCTCTGGTTCTGGGGGTGCTGGAGTTGGAGCTGAGCCGCGGGTTGCAGAGGACTCTTGTCTTCCGGGGGCTGGTACTGGTCGTGCGGAGTCTGGGGGTGCTGGTGCGGAGTCTGGGGGTGCTGCGTCTGGGGGTGAGGGTGTTCCTTCGGTTTCTGGAGAGCCTGGGTCTGGAGCTGGTGTTGGTGCTGCCTCTGGGGGTGGTGTGCTTGGTGCTTCGGAGGTCGACTCTGGGGCTGCCGCTGCCCCGGACACTACTCCTTCCCCCCACCCCTACCCGACCAGGTTCCAGGCTCGTGTTCGCCGTGCTCGTGAGGAGCAGCTGGAGTTGGAGAGAGAGGAGAGAGAGTTGCAGCGGCTCGAGGAGCAGGAGCGACAGCAGCAGGGGCAGCAGCCGCTGGAGCAGCAGCAGCCGCAGCAGCCGCAGCAGCCGCAGCAGCCGCAGCAGCAGCTGCTGCCGTCTCCTCCTCCTGTCTCGGGTCTTCGGACCCTTGGTCTCCCCTCTCCCTCTCCTTCCTCCTCCCCCTCTCCTCCCGTCTCTGGTCCTCCGCTTCCTCCTCCTGACCCCTCTCCCGCTGTTTTCCCTCGTTCTCAGTCTTCGTTGTCCCCTCCTCCTTCTCAGACTTGGGCCTCTCGTCGCTCCCCTCGTGCTCGTCCCTCGTCTCCTGTTCCCTTCACTGACCTTCGTACTGCCTTACTTCGTTCTAGTCCACCTCGTCCGTCTCCGTCTGTGCTTCCGTCTCCTCCTGAGTCGGCTCTCACTGCGTCGCTCCCTACTCCTGTCACTGACTACTACCGCACGTACCGTCCTCTTCTCTCTCGTGTTCTCGCCTCGCTTGTTACTCACCCTCGTGCCTCTGTGTCCTCTGTGTCCGCTCTTACTGCCGCAGTCACTGAGTTTGCCTCTACCCGCCGCCTTGACTTCGCCACCGCTCTTGTGGCTGCTCCTCCTTCCAGTCCTCTGGCCGTCGGGGGTGTGTCTGCCCTTGGCTGTGACGCCCTAGAGGACAGGCAGTTTGAGCTAGAGTTCCTGGCGGCCGCTTCCCCTCATCTCTGTGCCATGCTCCTCGCCCCTGAGGGTGACCCCGACGCCCTTGACATTCCGACTCCTCGCACTTATGCTGAGGCAGTGTCAGGGCCTTGGGCCTCTCAGTGGAGAGCTGCCATGGACGCAGAGATGGCCTCCTACAGATCCACAGGCACCTACGTCGATGAGGTTCCCCCTCCGGGGGCGAACGTAGTCGACGGCATGTGGATCTACAGGGTGAAGCGGCCACCGGGATCTCCTCCGGTCTTCAAGGCACGCTACGTGGCTAGAGGTTTCAGTCAGCGCGAGGGAGTTGACTTCTTTCAGACCTTCGCGCCCACCCCGAAGATGACCACTCTTCGGGTGTTACTACACGTAGCAGCACAGAGAGACTACGAGTTACACTCTCTCGACTTCTCTACTGCTTTCCTTCAGGGCAGTCTTCACGAGGAGGTCTGGTTGCGTCGTCCCTCTGCCTTCACTGGCTCTTTCCCTCCTGGGACCCAGTGGAGGCTGAGGCGACCGGTTTACGGTCTTCGTCAGGCTCCTCGTGAGTGGCACGACACCCTGCGTTCTACCCTGTCTGACCTTGGGTTCCAGCCGTCTTCTGCTGACCCGTCGCTGTTCGTTCGTCGTGGCCCCACACCTTTCTTTGTTCTGGTCTACGTTGACGACCTTGTTTTCGCCACCCCTGACAGGGTTGCTTTGGCACACGTGAAGTCCGAACTGCAGAAGAGACACACCTGCACTGATCTTGGTGAGCTGCGCCACTACCTTGGCCTGCAGATCACCAGGGACAGAGCTGCTCGCACCATTACACTTTCACAGTCACACATGGTGCAGCAGGTCCTTCAGCGGTTCGGGCTTCAGCACTCCACAGTACAGCGCACACCTCTTGCTGTTGACCACAGACTCACTGGACCCTTTCCTGACGAGCCGTTCGAGCCTAGTGGTCCCTACGCAGAGCTTGTGGGTTGCCTCATGTACCTGATGACTTGTACTCGCCCGGACCTCGCCTTCCCTCTCAGCGTTCTTGCGCGCTTTGTTGCGCCAGGGAGACACCGTCCTGTTCACTGGACAGCAGCTGTGAGGGTGGCGAAGTACCTAGCGACGACATCAGGCGTGGGGCTAGTTCTTGGAGGGCAGCAGTCTGTCGTACTTACTGGTCACTGTGACTCCTCTTACGCTGACGACGCTGAGACTCACAGGTCTACTCAGGGGTACTGTTTCAGCCTGGGTTCTGGAGCTGTTTCCTGGCGGTCCACGCGCTCCTCTTCGGTCTCGACCTCTACAGCTGAGGCTGAGATCTACGCTGGTGCCATGGCGGCACAGGAGCTGCGTTGGTTGACCTTCTTGCTCACCGACCTTGGTGAGCGGCCGAGCTCTGCACCGACCTTGTTCACTGACAACAAGGCGTCTATTCTCCTTTGTCGAGAGCCACGACTGGAGAGCAGAGTGAAGCACATTCACGTCAGGTACTTTCTTCTGCGAGAGTTGCAGAGGCGTGGACAGGCTCGCTTTGAGTTTGTGGAGTCCGAGGCCAACACTGCAGACATCTTCACCAAGGCGCTTCCGCCTTGTGACCACCAGAGGTGCTGTGTGCAGCTAGGCCTTGTTGACACTGGTTCTCGTGTTGCTTAGACTTGAGTGTACTGTTTACTTTGCTTTCTATATACCTCTGTTACTTCTTGGACTGGCCTTGTGGCCACTGTTGTTTGTGCTCAGACTGTGTGGTGACGTTGTGATCCACCTTGAGCTTTGTTTCTTGGACTGGTCTTGTGACCGTACTCGTGTGGTTCTGCTAGACACCCCTCACTTAGGCTATGGGGGTGTGTCAAATGTTGTAGCCTATAGTGAGGTTTGTCTTAGGGGGTACAAAACTTAGGGTTAGCTATATGTACCCCAACCAACATCAATGCATCACCCATTCTTCATTCTGACAAGAATATGGTGTTTCATTTTAGAAGCAAACACAATTGAAACACGCAACCACATGCAGGGTAGTTTTTATTGGGTTTTTTTTCGTATTTCATATTTTAAAATACAACAAAATGTCAGAATCCCAGCCACTAACCACTGGGATAAAAGGGCTTGTTTGTGTAGCGGGTGAGTGCGCCCATAACCCCCCAGGCTGACGTGCCTGTAACCCTTCCCTAGGATCAATCGGGGATCACCAGTGGACCTCTGACACCCCCCCGCACTGGGATGCCCGAGGTGCACACACCGGGATTCGAACCCGAGACCTTCGCTCTGATAACATGTCAGAATCCCAATCACTAACCACTGGGATAAAAGGGCTTGTTTGTGTAGCGGGTGAGTGCGCCCATAACCCCCCAGGCCGCCGTGCCTGTAACCCTTCCCTAGGATCAATCGGGGATCACCAGTGGACCTTTGACACAAAAATATGGAATATGGAAAAAAAAACTTAACATATCGATTGTGATAGGTTGCTCCGCAACCCAAAAAGGCTGATGGATCAGGGTCATGTTAAAAAACGAGGGTCAAACTTCAGGAATTCAGGGTAAAAATCCTGACTTCTGAGGCCCTGGCAGCAACATCCAGGAAGTGTTCCGTTTTGAGCGACTTCCTACTTTAAGGGCATCTGAACATGGCAAATGAAGAAACCTTTTGACGCGATTGTTGAAGCCTTTGCATCCCTTACATAGACACCTGCTTCTACAAAGCAACATTTTCTGCCTCTTCAAACCAGGAGCAACACAACCGTAAAAATATAGGGCATTGTCAGCTGGGACTGTGACAGGCATATCTTCAAAGACGGTAAGTCACCACCACCTCTTCTCCATTTTCTTTTTGAGCTGTGCTGCCAAGTCACTGAACTCAGCCGTATCCGCCTCTAGCTCATCCGCCATGTCGTTCAGTTTCTGCCATGCAAGCATTGGAGTAAGACATGAAAGAATTAGAGACGAGAGAAGCAACCGTTGGAAAGTGAGGGGAACGTCAGCCGGTAGACACAGAAAAACAGAACAGTGGAGGGGGGAGTCGGAGAGAGTTAGGGAGTAACTGCAGGCGAACAAACAGTAGAGTGCCCCGTATGTAGTGGATAGCATAAGATAGGATGGATGACATAGAATAACATACACTGATCTTCTCTCCTCGTTCCACCAGCTTGTTCCTTGCATCAGCTGCTGCAGATGCTGCCGAATTACCAGGTGGCTGCATAGGACACATGTGAGACACATGAGGAACAGGTGAGAGACAAGAGGAAGGTGAGAGAGATGAGTAGGGCAGAGACATGAGGAAAAGGTGGAGCAATGAATTGAGACGTTATTGTCATGAAGGAAGACGTTAAAGCCCGCGCCCCAAATTGCAGTGCGCGAGGGTCAAGTTTTTAAAACTTGACGAAGTTGAGTTTCCAAGCTGAGATGTGTTACCAGGTGTGAGATGGGACTTGGATATTGAGGTGATGTAAAATTCGTGCAAAGAAAGTATTCAAGCACCCACCAGCTTCGACTTGTTGAGATGACTTTTGAGTCGATTCAAAAGTCACCTAGTATTCAAGCACCCACCAGCTTCGACTTGTAGTTGTGTGCGGCCTTAATGTCGGCCACTGATCGCTGCTTCGGCACCACTGGCTCGGGCTCCTTGGCTGCACGAGAGGGTGTGTGGGAGGCAAGGCTAAGGGGGGTGAGTGACAGAAAAGGCTGCTTCGGCACCACTGGCTCGGGCTCCTTGGCTGCACAAGAGGGTGTGTGGGAGGCAAGGCTAAGGGGGGTGAGTGACAGAAAAGGCTGCTTCGGCACCACTGGCTCGGGCTCCTTGGCTGCACGGGACAAGAGGGTGCATGCATGTGGGAGCCACGGCAATAGGGGTCATGTGAGAGGAGAGGCTGCTTCGGCACTATGTTGCACTATACGCTCAGAATTTTTTCCGTATCACGTTTATGCGTTCACGTATAAACGGAAAAACGTGATACGGGGGACAATACGCGATACGCCTGGACGGGCAGCCCGTCGAAAAAAAAAAAAAAAAACTGTTGCGACCGTTCTCGCTATCTGTGATTCTCCGTAACCTAATTTTGACATTTGAAAGTCGAATGCCTTTCCCCGCACCCACACCCCCACTTCCACCGCACATAACCTCACACCACCTCCCAGATCCAACCCTTCCCTTTCAACCACACACTTCAGCTTTCACGTCGGCAGCTTCGAAAACCTATGTCTACCGCTAATGTCGCAGCTGGACGCAAGTAGGCAGAGGGGCGCAGATCTGGCATTCCGACGCCAGATCCGCGCGAATCTAGTATTCCGCCGCCAGATCCGCGCGATTCTAGTATTTCGCCAGCAGATCGCCGCAGATTGGCAAGAAACATTGAATATAGGGACCATCACTCTCTCCCAGACACTTTTTTCCCCTGCCCGGAACTTTTTTTCCCCTGCCCGGGACACCGTATTTTGAGCGTATCGAGGAGGCGGAAATCCATCGTACGGCGTTCGTACGTGAGCGTATAATACGTACGCGACTGGTACGTGAGTCGCGTATTTTCCAACATAGCTTCGGCAGCACTGGCTCGGGCTCTTTGGCTGCACGGGATAATAGGCCATGTGGGAGGCAATTGCAATTGGCGGCGCGTGAGAGGCACGGGCGAAGGGGGATGAAGAAGTGGACATGAGAGAGGGAAAGGCAAAGAGGTATGTGGAGGGGAATTGAAAATTGGGATGCGTGAGGGGAATTGGATTAGGGAGGCGTGTTAGAGGGGAAGCTGCTTTGGAATCAATGTCTATAGCTCCTTAGCTGTGTAGGAGATGCAACGTGTGAGCGGCAAGTGCGGATGGGGGCATGTGAGAGGCGAGGGTAAAGGGTGGACACCAGTGGAATGAAAAAAAGACTCAGCGATGAGTGTTAGAGGACTTGGCTGAACACAAGAAAACGAGAAATGAAGTACGGCAAGAAGAGCAAGATTCCGACAGAGAGAGGGAAAGAGAACAACGGGGGACACTTAACCGCTGGAAGAGGCGCTGCCTGTGTCCCAGGGAACCAGCCAAAGGAACCACTGCGTTTTCAGTTGACTCAAAACAGGAATGGAAGCGAAGCAGAGCACTGACCGCTGGAAGAAGCACTGTTGCTGATGCTGCCAGAGAACCAGCCAAAGAGTCCACTGTTGGATTTGAAGGAGTCTGGTAGTGGGATGGCGGGACGAGAGGGAAGGTGGGATGAAAGGAAAGGCAGGATGATAAGGAGAGTGATCGAGCTTTAGGGAAAGACAGAGGAATATCAGATGAAGGAACCGTTGCCGGAGAGAAGGAGTCTGGTGGTGGGATCGTACGATGAAAGTGCGAGTAAGAGAGAGGGGGAGACATGAGAGAAATGTGGAGGAAAAGAGGAGAGAGTGGGAGCGATGAGAGGAGGAAACACGTTGAACGGACTGCTGTTGGTAGAAAAGGAGCGTGGCGATTGGATGCCTGGGATGGGAGCAAGAGAGAGGGGTTGAATAGGCAGGGGGGTTGAGAAGAGGAGAAAGCCGAATGTAGAAGGTGCTGGTGGAAAGAATAGGAGGGCTGGGGATGGGATGGATGGAGCTGTGTGAGGCGAGAGAAGGGGTTGAGAGCGATCGGAAAAGATAGTGAGAGACTACTTACATATATATGTATATATAGAATGTAGAGGGTGCTCCAGCTTTTGCTGCTTAGCTCTTCTCATCTGGGCTTCTAAGCTCATTCTCCAAACAGCCAACACACATTTCCAGGCTGTTACCCAGCCAGCCTTCGCCTCTTCTCTCTCATCTGAGGTGGTGACATACGGGGTCGCAGTTGAGCTTCTTGGCCATGCCACACAGCCACCCAATTCTAAGATACTTAGTAACCCGGTTACCCCATCATCCCTCACCGCGCAGCGCACCTGAGATGGTGACAACAGGGTTGCGGTTGTGCTTCTTGGCCATGCCATTCAAGAATTCCTTTGATTCAGACCTGTGCAACACCACACAGCCACCCATTTTACCCGGACTTCCCCCTTTTCATCTCACCTGAGGTGGTAACCACAGGGTTGCGGTCGAGTTTCTTGGCCATGCCATTGAGCAGCTCCTTCAAGACGCCATCAAACTCGTCAAACTCCACAAACCCACTGTGGTCCTCATCGGCCTTCCGGAACACCCTCTGCCAGCGTCAGCAGCAGCGCCGTCCTTAACCATACGCAACCACACTCAACCGCACACAACCACACAGCCAGCCAGCAAGCCCCTGTCTCTTCTCGCTCACCTGAGGTGGTTATCACGGGGTTACGATCCAGTTTCTTGGCCATGCCATTGAGCAGCTCCTTCAAGACGCCATCAAACTCGTCCACCTCCACAAACCCACTGTGGTCCTCGTCTGCCTTGCGGAACACCCGCGCACACAGCTCCTCCGCCTCTGAGAGCGTCAGCAGCTGCACCTCGAACGACGACACGTATTTCTTGAACCCCAGGGTGATCTCCGTGCGGGAGAGCCGTCCTCGTTTTAGGATGTCCCACTCCATGAACAGCTGGCTTGCCACCGCGTCAAAACGGTTGCGATCGCCTGTGAGCTGATCAGGATGGGGCCAGGGCAGGGGAGAACGGGAGGACAGGGGACATGGAGCAAGCGGGGCAGGTTGTCCTCGTCTGCCTTCGTTTTTTTTCGTTGCAATGGCTGGGTCAGCCCCGCAGTAGGTCTCCTTGACCCTGATCCTCAGCCGGATCAGCTATCTTTGTATCTAGTTACTTGTTTCACTGACCGGGTCCCCACAGTCTCTCCGCACAGTCTCTTCGGTCCCCAGCCACCCACCCACCACACCACCCATCCCCCCATTGGAACCCACCTGGCGCACGAAGGAGCCAGTGAATACGGGCTTCTTCTCAGCGGCGAGGATGATGGGGCGGCACGCCAGCTCCTCTGAAAGCTCCTTCACCATGTCCCTCAGCATCAGCTCAAACTCCTTGTGGTCTGAAATTCGGTGGCCCCACTTACCCACTCACACACCCACCTACTCACTCGCCTACTGACCTGTTCAATGACTCGCACCCACCTGGCGAACAAAGGAGCCGGTGAAGACGGGCTTCTTTTCTGCTGACAGGATGATGGGGCGGCAGGCCAGCTCCTCCGAGAGCTCCTTCACCATGTCCCTCAGCATCAGCTCAAACTCGCCCTCGTCCACCTGCAGGTCGCTGCCTCCGTACTTGCCAATTACTCTGGAGAGTAGTGCGTCCACTTCCATGTGGGCTGTTGAGGAGGGGAGAGGGGAAGGGAGTTCGAAGGCGGGGGTGGGAGGGATTTGAACTCCCCTTCGTCCACCTGCAGGTCGCTGCCTCCGTACTTGCCGATCACTCTGGACAGCAACGCGTCTACTTCCATGTGGGCTGTGATGTGAGGGGTAGAGGGAGGGGAATGAGAGTGGAGGGTGGTGGTGAGGGAGGGAATGTGAGATTCCCCTCGTTCGCCTGCAGGTCGCTGCGTCCGTGCTTGCCTATCAGTCTTGACAGCAGCGCGTCTACTTCCATGTGGGCTGTGAAAGGGAGCGAGGGAAGTACAGGGAGGGCGATTATCACGAGAGAGACGACGACCACCACACATTCCCCACGGTTTACAGTCGACCTCGGGATTGAAGGGATGGTCCATCTCTCTCTCTCCACCCGTTCATTTAGCTCACCTGAGGGCGGCGGTTTGAGCTCGATCAGCTAAGGGAGACAAATGCGGCCTTGAGCTCGATCAGCTAAGGGAGACAAATGCGGCCTTGAGCTCGAACAGTTGTTGAGAAAGCTAAACAATTGCTCACAAAACAACAGAAAAATACCTTTTTTTTTCTATCTCACCTGAGGGCGGCCTGGTTGTGAGGGTGACTCTCTAGGGTCGACCTTGAGACGACTCAAGAAAAGGTCTTCCTGACTCACCTGAGGGCGGAACGAGGCCGAGGGAGACGAAGGCGGGCTTGAGCTCGAGGCGAGAGAGCGTGCCGCTGCCGTCCTCGTCAAACTCCTTGAAGATGTCGCGCGCGATCTCCTTGAACTGCTCCGGGTTGTCCGCCAGCTCTCGCAGCACACCTCCATCGTACACCTCCACCACTACTGGCTTGGCTGGTGGGGAGGAGACGAGGAGGGGAGGAAGGAAACGGGAAGGAACGTAGAGGTTGGAGGGGTGGTCGTGAGATGTGAATACGGGGAAGTGGATAGTAGAACCCTCGTCAAACTCCTTGAAGATGTCGCGCGCAATCTCCTTGAACTGCTCAGGGTTGTCCGCTAGCTCCCTCAGCACTCCCCCGTCGTACACCTCCACCACTACGGGTTTGGCTGGCAGGGAGGAGTCGAGGAGGGGAGGGGGGGAATGGAAGACAAGGAGTGGGATGAGGTTGATCGTGAATTGGGAAAATGGGGAAGAGGGGAATCGAGTCCTCGTTGAAGACTTTGAAGATGTCGCTCGCAGATACTCACGTTTCGTAGATCCCGATCATAAAACTTCCCACGAAGAAAATGTATTTCAGGTCGTCTTCTGTGAGGAATGTGAGAGTGAGATAGTGAAATGTTGTTCCTGATGCACGATTCACGATAGGGACAGCCACCGTACGCCAGTGCACGGCACGCGCCATGTCACCATACGTCACGTGAACGTATGCTCGTCGTGGATTGTGGCTCTGGAAAATACGAGAACATTTAATTCGGTCTTGGTGCTGAAAGTCAACAAACGCTCAATTCACATTCGCTTTACCTCACATTCGAACTGACTCACATTCGCTCTGTCTCACACTCAAGCGCCTCGGAAGAAAATCTCAGAAGCACTCTGAAAATGGCGATGAATGACATTCGTCTTGGCTCAATGGAAAGCAGAAAACGTTAGTGCTTACTTTCGAGCTCCTGAGAAACGGATTTTAAGAACTCTTTGGAAATCGTGATGAACGATTCTCGGTCGACTTCCTCCCTCAGGTTATCCGCCATTAGCGTCGTGAACAGTCGATCCACTAATGCGTCTCCTTCCGCCGTCGTCCCCGCAGGCGGTAGTCCTAGGAGCGTCCCGAATCGCACTAATGCGGGTTTGAGCTCCGCGCGGGAGAGCTTCCCGCTCTTGTCGTCATCCAGAAGATCGAAGTATTTGTTCAGAAAGGTTCTGAACTCATCCTCGTCGTTGAGCAGTTTCTTGATCTTCTTCCCGTCGAGATAGCTTCCTTTTGACAATGACCGCTGTAAGAACGCTGGCTTTTTGAATGCCTTCATGGCGACAACCGAGAGCCAAGGAGAGGGGTAGAGGGCGAAGGGGACCGAGCGAGGATGCAACAATGCAAGCAGAAAAGCTCATAGAATCCTGAAAATGAAGTTATTAACGAGACTGGAAGGTACATCATTTGAAGAATCTGAAGAAAAATATGGAGGGCGTGGCATTGTCAGGCTGTTGTGTTCGGTGGTGTGCTCCTCCCGTTATCGTTCAGTACGATTCAGCAAGTTCTCACACGGTAAAAAGCGGTTCTTGCTCTTTCCTCCTCACGACCGTGACGCACCCGACAAAACCGAGGTGATTCGGAAACGAGGCTTGAAAGACTACAGATTTCTTGATGTTGCCGCGAATTGCAGAAGGCAGCAATGTTCGGGGACGAGCTCCAACGGTGCAGTGGCTGGTTGACATGTCTACTTCACACCGTAATCAACCATTTTCAAGCACGGTGTGACAATGTACACCAGGATGTCCTCGGCTCCGCCATCTCGGCAAGAGGACGCTGACGTAACCACGCGATCACTTGCACTGTTGGGCCACAGCCTTCGGCTTCAGCGCTAGGTGAGGAGGTCTAGTGCTCGGGTGTGAGCCAATGGTCGCTTGCCAGGTTGGTCAACCGCGTAAAATCTGATGGTGCCATGCCACGGAAGCTTTTTGTCCTTTCAAGGTGCCCCCACCTCATGGCCTGTGGTCCCAACCCAAAGCGCCATGCCAACCAGATTCTTCAGGTTGGCGGAAGCGCCATCTGGGTGCTTGACATCTGTCGGACTCCTCCTCAGTGGTTGGATGTGACAAAAGCCAGAAGCATACGCTTTACAATATTGCTTCGCTTCCAGCAGGCGATTGTAGTCTACATTTCTGTCCCGGTCGACATGCTTAGGACGTGGGCCCAATCGACTTTGATCGTGGCTGATCTGATCGGGTCGGATCGGGTCGGGTTGCTTCTGATCGCTTTGCCCGAGCCGCGCGAAATTTCCACGGAAATTCTTAGCGCCTGCTTGGCAAACGCGAGACGATAACGTGGCACTTTCGACAATGTCTGATTGTACCTGTTACTGCCAAATGGGGTTCATAACCGTGTTCTGTCCGTTCTCGTTGCTGGTTTTTCCCTGTGTCAGGTGACCGTATCTTGCACCAGAGATATCACTGTCCATACCTATCACCTCATCCATAGCAGAATCTGCGCTTTCCTCTCTTCGGTGGCCCGACAGTAATCACCTCAAGCACTCCTGGCTGTGGACCCCGTTATAAAAACCCGCCAACATAGAATCGCAGCGCCTTTCGATGCATTCGACAACGCTACAAGCATTCGTGGCGTTACACTCACTCTCGCCGTCACAATCACGTCTTGAGACGTCTCAAAGTTCCTTACGATCCTTCGAGCCGCAACGCACATGCCGCTGCTCATGCACCCAAGAAGCGACGCCGCCCTGGCTATCGGCACTGAACGCGGAGAGCGGACGTTCCACGTCGTTTCTCGGATGGAGATCGCATTGTCTGCGATTACTAGATAAGTCGCAGCCACAGCGTCGCAGCCGTCGCCGTCGCTGTCGCCGGGGAGAATGGCAGGTGGCTGCTACAGGGGGCGGAGAGCAATCAGGGGCGGAAAGAGGCGGGGTGGGAAGGGGGGGGGGAGGGGGAAAGACGGATGGCTGATTAGGGTTGGCGCGGAGGGTGGTTGAGGAGCTTCCGGATGGGCGGAAGCACGAATTCGCTACAGTGCAGCACTGCGAGGACTTTTGGCTTATAGTGCGGCACCTGGTAAGGAGGCATTCGGTGGAAACGCATTCTGTCTGTCCCACGCAAGTGCCAAACTAGTTTCCCTCGGATTTCCTCCCCATCTCCCTTCAATCAATTCTTTCCCTTCTCTCGTCAATTCTTTCCTGCTCTCCTCTTCCGTTCTTCTATTCCCCTCTGCTCCCCTCAACCCTCCCTGTTTCTCCCTATTCCCTCTGCTCTCCCCAATCCCCGCCCCTCCTCTAGATCCCACCTGCTCCCCTCTGCCCCAGATGCCACTGGCGTTCCACACGCCTGCTCCAGGATCAGGTGGCCCTTCAGGTGCCTCCTCAGGTGAAACTTCAGGTGGTACATCAGACGGCGACAACCTGAGCGGTGCAGAGAGGCAGCAGGCGCTGAAGCTGAGGCTGCAGCGGAAACACAGAGGGGCAGAGGGGGCAGGTGGGAATGATGGGAGCAATGGGAGGAATGTGGATAATGGGAGTGATGCTGCCAAAAAGAGATACGATTTTGTGCAGTATCCACTGATTCGGCTTATTCACCGCGTTCGGGACTGCTCGCCAGTCACAGAGAAGCTTCTGGGCGGCGTGAGTCTGGATCTAGTGGCGGAAATGGCTGGCAAACTCACTGACAGCACTGGCAGCATCATAGACGGCAAACTCACGGCCCGTACTGGCAGCAGCGTCACAGCAGTGGCGGAAATGGCCGGCAAACTCAGCAAACTCACGGACGGCAAACTCACGGACGGCAAACTCACGGACGGCAAACTCACGGACGGCAAACTCAAGGGCGGCAAACTCAAGGGCGGCACTGGCAGCAGCGTCACAGCAGTGGCGGCTCCCCAGATGGGGGCCCTGCATGACGTCATCCTCACCACTGAGGAACCTGCTGAGAAGCTTCCGGCCTCTGCTGGGGCTGTGGGGGGAGTGGTGGGGGAAGCGGTTGGGGGGCGGTGGGGAAGATGATGGGGGGGAAGGTGGGGGACGGGGTTGGGGGACTGGGGGGAGGACTGGGAGGAGCGCTGGGGGGAGCGCTGGGGGGGTTGATGGGGGGAAGGCGGGCTGTTCCTGCTGGTAAGTCAGTGCGTAGCAGAAGAGGTGGGGGAAATGGGGGTGACAGCAGCAGCAGCAGCAGCAGCAGCAGCAGCAGCAGCAGCAGCAGCAGCAGGCGGAGCAAGGAGCTGGACGGCATTCCTCGTCCTACTCAAGGGCCGCGCGTGCACGTGCTGTGCAACGCACGGGTGGTGCAGATGCCGAGGGAGCGAGTGGAGCACCTGGAGACATGCCCCTGCCTGCCGGGGATAGCCGTACCTGTCATGGTAGGTATTAGGTGTGCGCCGTGCTGCTAGTGGGTGGGCGCTTTGTTGTGTGTATGTCGCAACGCACGGGTGGTGCAGATGTCGAGGGAGCGAGTGGAGCAGCTGGAGTCGTGCCCCTGCCTTGGGGGGATCGCCGTGCCTGTCATGGTGAGTACTGTGTGCGCTCTGCAGTGCAGCTGCTAGTGGGTGGGCGCGTTGATGGCATGTGTCAAAATGTGTTGTGTGCACTAGGAAGCATGTGTGGTGTGGTGCAGATGCCCAGGCAGCGAGCGGAGCAGCTCGAGACATGCCTCTGCCTGCCAGGGATAGCTGTGCCTGTCATGGTGGGTACTACTACGTGTGTGTCTGCTCTGCACTGCATGTCATGCCATGGCGCGTGCACGTGCTGTGCAATGCACGGGTGGTTCAGATGCCGAGGGAACGAGTGGAGCAGCTGGAGACATGCCCCTGCCTGCCAGGGATTGCCGTGCCTGTCATGGTAGGTACTATGTGGTCCTGATTCATGGTAGCCACTCCGCCCCCCCCTGCTCCCATTCCGACCCACTCCCCCACTCTCCTTCCCCACTGCCTCCATCTATCCCATGTTAGCTCTTTACTGGGAATTTATCCTCGTCCCTTGCACGCATCCCTTGTGTTATGAGTCGTGAGGAATTTATCCTAGTCTTTCCAGTGCGTGTCATGAGGCCGTGATGGGGATCAAAAGCCGAGTCGAGTCAGAAGTCAACTCAGGATGGTAAACTACCCCTCTCTCCCGCTCCTTCCCATCCCCCTCTTCCTCCATCTTCTTTCCCCTCCCTTCATTTGCCTTCCCCCTATGCGATCATGCTACAGAGGCCTCCCTGGGTGCGTGTGATGGCTCACGATGAGAACCAGCAACAGCATGTGTACCTGGTACGTGGTGTGTGGAATAGGGGGAGGTTGCATGTGTCAACAGCACATGTGCCGGATGCATGCAGGTGGAGAGGAGAGCTTCTGTGCTGCAGGTTCTGTGCAGAATTTTCGAAAATAACCTGCAACAGAGGAGAGCTTCTGTGCTTCTGAAGTTCTGTGCTACAGAGGCCCCTCTGGGTGCGTGTGATGGCTCACGACGAGACCCAGCAGCAGCATGTGTACGTGGTGAGCATGCAGCACGTTCACAATTCACTTCACCTGCTGCTGCTGTTACACTGTAGACTTCTTATGCATGCACTATATGTAGTAGGTAAATACGATATACACCTAGCATAGCATTGCATGTACGTGTATTCCTGCATGGGGTTTAGCACTGCATGCATGCATGCTGCATTGTGTAATTCCCAGCCAGCATTCCCCGCACTCCTGTGTCACCTTCCTCCTCACCGCTCTTAACCGCGCTGCAGTTCAAAGGGGAAGCAGCCCGATCCCTGCTTCGAGCCATGGACCACTGCCACGGGAGGCTGCTGCTGGACGTGCAGGCACCTCCGTCACTCATTCACTCCCTTCACCTTCCTCAACCCCCTCTACCGCCCTCAACCGCCCTGCAGTTTAAAGGATCAGCAGCATGTTCAATTCTAAGAGCCATGGACCACTGCCACGGGAGGCTGCTGCTGGACGGTTGTGCAGTCATCCTCTTGTATCCCTCCCTCCCTGCACCCCCCTCACCCCCCCTGCAGTTCAAGTTGACTTTTGAGTCAACCTAACAGTCAACTCGTGTGTGCAGTCATCCTCTTATATCCCTCCCTCCCTGCACCCCCCTCACCCCCCTTGCAGTTCAAGTTGACTTTTGAGTCGACCTAACAGTCAACTCGTGTGTGCAGTCATCCTCTTGTATCCCTCCCTCCCTGCACCCCCCTCACCCCCCCTGCAGTTCAAGTTGACTTTTTAGTCGACCTAAAAGTCAACTCGTGTGTGCAGTCATCCTCTTGTATCCCTCCCTCCCGGCACCCCCTTCACCTCCCCCTCGCAGTTCAAAGGTCTAGCAGCATGGTCAATAGTAGTAGCCATGGATCACTTCCGTGGCAGGCTTCTGCTGGACGTGCACTCGCTTCTTCACACGCCTCAGACCCCCTCCTATTGCTCCCTTCTTAAATTCGCCCTTCAACCGCACTGCAATTCAAAGGGTCAAGCAGCCCAGGCCGTGCTCCAAGCCATGGACCACTGTCATGGCAGGCTGCTGCTGGACGTGCAATCACCCCCCTCTACTCCCCTCTGTCTTTCTCACCTATCATCTTGCTTCTCTGCCTGCACCCACTGTGCAGTTCAAAGAAGCAGCAGCGCGCTCTGTGCTTCGAGCCGTGGACCACTGTCACGGCAGGCTACTGCTGGACGAGCACTCGCCCCCCTCACTCCCCTCCCCTCACCTTCCTTACCCCCCTTAACCGCCCTCAACCGCCCTGCAGTTCAAAGGTCTAGCAGCATGTTCAATACTAAGAGCCATGGACCACTGCCACGGCAGGCTGCTGCTGGACGTGCACTCGCCCCCCTCTACTCACGCTCGAAATCAACAGCGCCAGCAACAGCAGCAGCAGCAACAGCAGCAGTTTAAAGTGGCAGCAACAGCAGGAACTGCGGCGGCTTGAGGCTGCTGAGGGCACCAGTTGTCTCCCCAGAGCTGCTCCTCCGCGCATGGACAGCGATCGCTGCTTTGCAGCGTACCATGAGGCTGGACACGCGCTGGTGGGGGCGCTGAGTCCCCTCGCTCGGGTGAGTGAGCGTGGGAGTGAACGAGTAAGGGGGGCATTGCTCGGCTTGCCCATCCCATCCCATCCCATCCCATCCCATCCCATCCCATCCCATCCCATCCCATCCCATCCCATCCCATCCCATCCCATCCCATCCCATCCCATCCCATCCCATCCCATCCCATCCCATTCCATCCCATCCCATCCCATCCCATCCCATCCTATCCCATCTCGTATCAACCAATCAGGTGGAAGGAGTGTATCTGGAGGACGAGGGCCAATCAGCAGCACCGGGAGGGCCGTATCGGCCAATCAAGTACGCGGGAGGAACAGACGTTGTGTGGCGAGGAGAGATTGAGCCAATGCCGTTGCGACAAGTGGTGGTTCACGCCATGGCTGTGTGGCTGGCTGGCATGGTGAGGGCTCATTGCAGGTGCCATGCATGAACACAGGTAACACTTACATACATTCATGCATGTGCGTGCATATATGCATGCACACAGCGACATGTACACACGCACGCATGCCGGCATGCGACAAGTGGTGGTTCACGCAATGGCTGTGTGGCTGGCTGGCATGGTGAGGGGTGTACTGTACACATGCACACACACACACATGCGCGTGCATATGCACGTGCATATACGCTTGCACGTGGACATGCACTCATAGACGCACAAGCAAATGGGCATGTGGACATGCATATGCATATGGGCACATGGCGGTGCAATGTATACTCCTACCATGTGCCCATCATATGATGCAATGGGTTTAGGAACCTGATCTTTCCCATCAGATTCTGCCTCTTCGCTTGGGCCTTACCCATGCTTCCCGCCCCCATCCCTGCCAGGCAGCAGAGGAGCTGATGTTTGGCCGGGTTAACTGCTTCTGAGACGTCTCAAAAGCCTTGCCTCTGCTCTTCCGGCGTTACCCATGCTTCTTGTCCCCATCCCTGCCAGGCTGCAGAGGAGCTGATGTTTGGCCGGGTTGACTACTTCACTCGATCCGACGGCTGGTATTCATTCTCAGATGACCTCGCAAATGGTATGTGCTTTTCTTGTATGTGTATGAGGATAGTGTGAGGGGGGGGGGGGGGGTCCTCTCTTGTTGCATTGCCTCTCTTGTTCCATCTCTCTCTTGCGTTGCCTGGCCTCTCCCCCCAACTCTCCTTTGCCCCCCCCCCCATTTCCTTTTTTTTCCCCCACTTTTCTCCCACGTTTTTGCAAAGTTTATTCCGTAAGCACCCACCTCTCTTTCTTGTTCCTCTTTCCGTTCCTCCCTCTCCCTTTCCCCCTTCTTCACGTCTGCTCCTCACCTTCATCTGCACTCGTTTTCCCTCCCGCTCCCCCCCTGTGCCCTGTGCTATCAGCTGCTGCGCTTGCCATGGCCTTTGCTCTCATCTGCCGTGCTCCAGACGTGTGGGGTGCTGCACCCACTGCAGCACAGGGGGAGGCGGCACATGAGGAGACACCATAGGAGCATCCCTACCTGTCGTTCTTGCTCCTCTTTCCTTTTCCTTCTCCCCTCTTCATGCGGCACATGAGGAGGCATCAGTGGAGCACCCTACATGTCTTTCTTGTTCCTCTCTCCCTTTGTTGCTCTCCCGTCCGTGCCCACCCCATCAGCTGCTGCGCTCGCCACGGCCTTTGCTCTCATCTGCCGCGCTCCAGACGTGTGGGGTGCTGCACCCACCGCACCACAGGGGGAAGCACCACAGGCAAGCGCACCACAAGAGGGAAGGGAAGCTGAGTTCCAGCAGCAACAACAGCAGCAGCTGCTGCTGAATAGTGCCATCCACACGCCGCGCATCACAGGCTGGCGCGTGCCCTCCTCTGCTGCCTTCCCTGACCTCTTTGGTGCCGGCCCGGAGGACCTTAGAGCATGGCCTGAGTGCCTTGAGATGAGAGGTGGGCAGGAGAGTCTGACGAGGGATATGGAGGAAGGAGAAGGAGAAGCAGAAGCAGGAGCAGCTGTAAGAGCAGGAGAAGCGGCAGGAGCAGGAGCGGCAGCAGTGAGAAGGGTTGGGAGGGGCCTGGAGATGCGAGGAGTGGGGACACACGAGCAGAGGGTGCTGCAGTTGGTTCAGAAGGCAATGACCCTCGCCTCCTGCACTCTCCGGCAGCATGAGAGTGCTCTGCACGCCATTGCATGGCGACTCGTGGATGCTGGGGAGGCGAGTGAGAGTGAGATTGCTGCTGCTGTCGCTGGTGCTGGTGGTGCTAGTGGTGCTGGTGCCAGTGTGAGGCTATACATCCAGCTGCTGCAGGGTGATTCCTCTCAGTGTGCCATCGGGGAGTGCAGTGCTGCAGGTGCAGGTGGTGCAGGAGGCAATGGCCCTTGCGTGCTGCACTCTCCGGCAGCATGAGAGTGCTCTGGACGCCGTTGCATGGCGGCTGGTGGATGCTGGGGAGGCGAGTGAGAGTGAGATTGCTGCTGCTGTCGCTGGTGCTGTCACATCTGCTGGTGCTGTGACATCTGCTGCTGCTGGTGCCAGTGTTGAAAACAGTCCGAGGCTGTACAGCCAGCTGCAGCTGCTTCTGCTGCTGCTGCTGCAGGGTAATTCTTCTCAGTGTGCCCCCAGGAATGTAGTGGTGCACTTGGTGCAAGAGGCAGTGTAAAAATGCTTCAAAATTTCTGAAGTATTCTAAAAGAATTTCTTAGACCAACGATCACCTTATTAAATCATGAATTTTATCTCAGCTGAGACACAGCGGTGGAAGAAAGTGAAGTGAGCTGTGTGATGCCAATCAACATCTTATGTTAGGGAAGTACTACAGAAGACTCTTTAACTGTATTTTCTTCAGCACCGCTTTCGACCGCTGGGAAACCAAACATAAGCCGCGTGATTCGAGCCCGGGCTACTACCTTCCGTCGTGCGCTGCTGGGGCGACTGGGGCAAGCGCCACAGGATACACATCATATGCAATCACTTCCATGCTAATCTTGATCAAGGTTCATGCCATTCTTCGTTATCCTCTAGGGCGCTTGCTTGTGAAGCTCGAGCCGCCATGGAGCCGCGCGCGCACATCCACCGCCTCTCCGACGATATTCTCATCCGAATCCTGTGGCACTCCGCGATTCCCGGCGGCCAAGAGGTCGAAACCGACGCTCTCTGGACCTCCTTAGACCCCAAGCCTAGATACCTCCATCCGCACCGCGTACCTGGGTTTAGTTCGCCTGCGCACCAGCCAACCTTCACACCGACACATCCTCCTCTCTCCGCAACCTGCGCGGGTTACCACCTCACCATCGCGTCGGTTTGCCGTCGTTGGCGGCGACTCGCGAAGCTCTCCGGCGGCTCGACGCTTTCCCTCAGACGAGACCTCGACGTGCCTCTCCAAGCCATCACAGCCGCTGTCGCTTGCTTCCCGAATCTGACCCGTCTGCACCTGTGCGACGGCAGCGTGGCGACTCTGAGCGACGATTTCCTCGATCGCCTCGCGTCGTCGTGCCCTGAACTAACGTCTCTCCACGTGGGAAGGAGAATCACGTTCGCAAACTACGAAATAAGCAAGGACAACCACCCAGTAACCGAATCCGGTCTAGATCGGTTCTTTCAGCATTGCACGCAGATGAAGCAGCTTTCTCTCTTTTGCCTCCGAGAAGACATGGCGCTTCCGCCTTCCTTCTTCCAACTCGCTCACTTAGACTCCCTCACTTTAACGACTCCCTTAATGCTCGAATCGCCGCATCTCCCGAGCCTTTCGTCTCTGACAGCTCTCCGTATCGCGTCGTGTCACCTCAACTCGAGGCAACTGGCGGGTCTCCTTCGCCTTCCGAGCATCGCCTGCCTTTCGATCGCAGATGAAACCGAGATTTCTCCCCACGGCAATCGTCACGCTGCTCCTCGCATCCTCCCGCAACTGCCGCTGTTGAAACTGGAATCTAGGCTAACGGTTCCGTGGGAATTGCCGTGTAGCCGTCTCGAGCGCCTGCTGATTTCCAACTCCAACGAGCTCCAGCAGCTTCCTCGAAGCATCCCGGAGCTTCTCCCGTGCCTTCGTGAGCTGAGCATTCGCGGTTGCAAAATGTTTTCACATCTGCCCGGCAAGATCACTTCTCTCAGCGATTTGGAGAGCCTGACGATTTCTTCCTGTTGCAGATTCTCGAGGCTGCCCGAGAACTTTTGCCACCTGGCGGCGCTTAAGACCTTGGTGCTGGAAAATCTGGCACTTAAGAATCTTCCTGACTCATTCTGCCATCCCACCTTTCTGGAAACCTCCATATTGGACCCACCTGACCAGCCGATTTTTTCAAGCTCCTTGACTAGCGTGACCATTTCCGCTTGCTGCCGGTTCTCCAGCCTGCCCGAGGATTTTGGGCAGCTTTCTGCCCTGAAAAGATTGGTTCTAGATAATCGCTCACTCAAGCACCTCCCTACTCACCGCCCTAGAAACCCTACTTATACACGACTGTGGGAATTTTCAGCAGCTGCCAGCAGGGTTCTGCAGCCTCACATCCCTCACCACTCTCTGTCTCGTGAGGCTGCGGCAGCAGGCGAATCTCCCAGTGGCGAATCTCCCAGTGGCGAATTTCCCGGTGGCGAATTTCCCAGTGGCGAATCTCCGAGTGGCGAATCTCCCACTGGTGAATCTCCCACTGGTAAACCTCCCACTGTTGAATCTCCCACTGGTAAATCTCCCACTGGTGAATCTTCCTGTGGTGAATCTCCCACCAGTGAATCTCCCAGAACACATCCACGCATTCTCGCAACTGCATACTCTTCTATTGGACCGAAACTCTCAGAAACAGCCGCTTCCACGCTCGTTCACCCAGCTGACGTCTCTAACCCGGCTTGAGCTCAACCGCTGCAAGATCGAGTCTTTTCCGGAAGGCATATGGAATCTCAGTAGCTTGCAGCAGCTTCATATTGATTCATGCGACCAGTTGCACGAGCTCCCTACGTCCATTTCAGCCCTCAGGTGTCTTCAAATCCTGACCGTTCATTCCTGTCAACGGCTCTCCTTGGCTCCAATCAGATTCGACAGGCTCCCAATGCTGAAACACCTCGAGATCACTCGGTGCAAGCTGCTGACTGAATCGGTCCGATTTCTGCCGCCCGGTCTTGAGAAGCTTAGCCTGGCCAGCAGCAACAGCACCGTCCCTCTGCTGACGATCCCAAGGCCTACAAATCTGAAAAAACTGAAGCTGTCTCGGGTTAATGTCCGCTGTGCACCGGAATTTTGCAAATTCAGTGAATTCAGTGAAAGCCTGTTGCGTTTGGAGCAGTTGGAGCTGGTACTAGACAGCGGTGCAATTGAGCTTCCATTCCCCTTCGCGTCGCTTCCCCAGCTGCACTCCCTGGCGATCCATCATGCAGGGAAAATTGCCAGCCTTCCAGATAGTATCTTCCGCACTATACACCAGCTGAGAGCACTGCAGATACACGGTGCTGAGGGACTGTCGGAGCTGCCAGATAGTATCACGGGGCTTCAGCATCTGACATCGCTGGAGGTTCATGCATGCAAGCTAGCTTGTGTCCCGGAAGGCATTGGTGCCTTGACCAGGCTGCGCAGACTGAACCTGTCAGACTGCACGGCGTTGGAGCAGTTACCTGCTTCTCTCACTCGCCTCGCTTGCCTGAATGAGCTCAATCTCGCATGCACCAACATTGTCTCGCTTCCTCTCCACTTTGTGCGGCTGGGGAGTCTCAGGAGGCTTGTCTTGGATGGGTGTTGGCGGCTCAGGGCGCTACCAAGGGACTTGGGTGAGCTGAAGCTGCTGCTGTATCTGGGTGTGAAGCGGTGCAAGCAGTTGCTTGATAGCGAAAGGTACGTGCAGCCCCGCAGTCTGTATAGCAATACCTCCATGCTTCAAATAGACGTAGGCAATGCAGCCCTGCAGCTTATGTAGCAACCAATGCTCCAATGCTTCGAGTTGTCCTTTAGCTGGACACAAGCTAGACCAAATGGCTTGCTTCCATGAGTTTGTACCGTATCTTGTGTAGTTATCTAGACAATACAATTACCCCAACAACGTTTATGAGTGCCACATTCAGAGGGCCTGCATTAGGGCATCGTAATACGGTGCAAAACTTCTCATTCTGTTTGTAGCAGCAACCCACCTCATACAGAAGCATTGGTGAGGAAGTACACACTGGCATGATGGTCACCTTGTCAAATGTTGTAGCCTATAGTGAGGTTTGTCTTAGGGGGTACAAAACTTAGGGTTAGCTATATGTACCCCAACCAACATCAATGCACCATCCATTCCTCATTTTGACATGGTATCAGAGCGGTTAGGATCCTGTGGGATCCCGTTTCTCCGTTCTCCGATCGTACCACCCGAGCCTGATCCTAGCTCTCGTTTCGCCCGTCTTGCCCGAGCCTAGTGCCGGCCCGATCTAGTCCCGTTCGTTCGTTACCGCTCGTTCTTCCTCCCGATCTAGCGTAGCCCGATCTAGCGTACCGCTGCAGGTCGCGCTGCGCTTTCCCCCCCGCTGCCGTCGAACCGCGCTTCCCCCCGCTGCCTGTCGACCCGCTCTTCCCCCCGTTGCCCGTCGACCCGCGCTTCCCCCCGCTGCCCGTCGACCCGCGCTTCCCCCCGCTGCCCGTCGACCCGCGCTTCCCCCCGCTGCCCGTCGACCCGCGCTTCCCCCCGCTGCCCGTCGACCCGCGCTTCCCCCCGCTGCCCGTCGACCCGCGCTTCCCCCCGCTGCCCGTCGACCCGCGCTTCCCCCCGCTGCCCGTCGACCCGCGCTTCCCCCCGCTGCCCGTCGACCCGCGCTTCCCCCCGCTGCCCGTCGACCCGCGCTTCCCCCCGCTGCCCGTCGACCCGCGCTTCCCCCCGCTGCCCGTCGACCCGCGCTTCCCCCCGCTGCCTGTCGACCCGCGGTTCCCCCTGCTCGCGTCCTAGCCCGTCGCCCAGGCCCGCGCCCCAGCCCGTCGCCCTGGCCCGGCGCCTTTGCCCTACCCGCCCGCGCGCTCCTGCCCTAGCCCGCGCGCTCCTACCCTAGACGCCCACCACACCTTACCTACCCGCCCGCTCTTGCCCGCTCTTCCTGCCCGTTCCCCCTTGCCGCTGCACCCTGCTTTCCCTGCCAATTCCGTTTGCACACTATGGCGACCCCTCGCGTCCTTCGTTTCGACGCTGACGGTAGACCTCTTGATTTTTCCGTCTGGCTTCTTCGTGCTCGCCGTCTGTTAGAGAGTCAGGTCCAGGCAGGCGAGTCCCTCTGGGCGCACGCTACTGGTGCCCTACCTGCGCCCTCCGACCCTACGCCTTTAGGACCTGCCCCTGATGACGCCGCTAGAGCCCGCTTTGCCACTCAGCGAGCTGACCAGACGGCTTGGAAGTCACGTGACGCTGCGGCCTGCATCGCGCTCAGCAGCCTCCTCCCTGAGTCTGAGGAGGTTCACTTCACTCAGGTTCGCACCGCTGCTGAGTACCTCACTGCGATTAAGGCCCGCTACTCTACTCCCGCTGCTGTCTCTCTTGGCCGCCTGTTCCTCCCATTCCTGTTTCCTGACCTAGCGTCTTTTGAGCGCTCTGCTGACTTGATCGCTCACCTCCGCTCGCTCGACGCTAGTTACCGCGCTGCTTGCACAGAGGCACAGCTTGCACTGCTTCCTCCCCCTATGGCGATCACTATCTATTTCATCGCCACTAGCCTCCCTGACCGCCTTGCCTCCGTTCGCGACGCGCTTCTGCTGAAGCACCCTAGTGAGCTCACCGTCGAGGTCCTTGAGTCTGCACTCAAGGACGTCGAGAGCAACCTTCGCTCGGTAGCCGCTGCCTCTGGTGCTGTGCCCCCCCCACTCTTCCACGGGTGCACAGTCCCGCAGTTACCCACCTTTACTGCCTCACTTGCCACTGCCGCTACTGACGCGACTGCAGCTGCTGTTACGACTGCGTCGCGGTCCCGCGGTAGGAGTGGCAAGAAAGGCGGTTCTGGTGGTGGTAGTGGAGGTGGAGGCGGAGGTAGTGGAGATGGCGTTGCGCCTGGCGGCGGTGGAGGTTCAGGGCCTGGAGAGGCGCCTCGTGCAGTGACTGGTGACTCCACTGCGCCTGCTGGTGGTGGCGACGCCCGAGTTCGTCAGTCGCCTCCTGTACTTCCTGCCCCGGTTGGTGGAGCAGCGGCGTGGTACCAGGCTCAGCGTCAGCAGCAGCTTCTGCAGCACCAGCAGCCCCTCTCCTCCCAGCAGCCTCAGCAGCAGCAGCGGCAGCAGCTGGCTCCAGGGTCGGGGCTGCGTCAGACCCAGCGCGGTGCTGCTTACACTCCCTGCACCTACCAGGTTCTGACAGGCACTCGTCGTGGCCACCCTTGTGGCCGGTTTCACCCCCCTGGTCAGTGCTTTGCTCAGCTCACTGACACGGTTCGTTTGGTCTACGGGGTTGGTGCTCCTGCCCCTGACTGGCTGCCTCTTGTTCAGCGTTACGGCTCCGCTCTGTGGGGCATGTCTGCTGAGCAGTTAGTTGATCTGATTGGTCGTCCCCATGCTATGTATGCTGTTGTTGACTCTAGTGTTTCTGACTCTGTTTACTCTGGTGTTGTTAGCTTAGGTGCTAGCCTTGCTCAGTTGCCTGTTGCTAGTGTAGGTTCTTGTGTAGACTCTAGTCCAGCGGCTACCTCAGAGGACGGTTCGCTGTCGTTCACGCTGGACTCTGGAGCCTCTCACTGCTTCTTTCGTGACAGCACGACACTTACGCCTCTTCCTGCGCCTGTTTCTGTGGCGCTGGCTGATCCCACTTCGGGACCAGTCACCGCGCGTCACACTACCACCTTGCCGTGTCCGGCTGCTCCTTCTGGGTCTCTCACTGGGTTTCACGTCCCCTCGTTCTCCCGGAACTTGGTGGGCGTGCGACCCCTCGTGAGTCAGCACGTGGGTGTGTGGTTTGAGCCTTCTGGAGAGACTGCGGTGTGTGTTGACGGGGACTCTTACCAGCCCCTCGCCACTTTTGCTGCTGAGCCGGGCTCCGGTCTCTACACTCTTCACACTGGCCCGCGCGCTCAGCAGCGACTGCAGCAGCAGCAGCAGCCGCAGCAGCAGCAGCAGCAGCCGCAGCCACAGCCGCCCCTCCTGCCCCCGGCCCCTGTTTTGCCCCCCGTTCGAGTCCTCGCGTCTCACCAGGTTGCTCCGTCCCCCCAGGTAGCTGTGTCTTGTCAGGTTCCTCCGTCTAGTCCGGTCGCTGCGTCGTGCTCCTGTCGGTCGCTTGCCCACCCCACCGTTTTGTGGCACCACCGGCTGGGGCACCCTTCTCCTCCTCGTCTTCGCGCTATGTCTCGTCAGCGTCTTGTCTTAGGTCTCCCGCGTGTCTTGCCGTCGCTGCCGCCGTCCCTTGCACCACCGTGCGGTCCTTGCGTCGAGGGTAGGCTGCGCGCCACCCCTCACTCCTCCTCCCTTCGTCCGGCCACCGAGCCTTTTGAGACGCTGCACTTGGACGTCTGGGGCCCCTCTCCTCGCCCTGGCCCTGAGCGTGAGCGTTTCTTTTTGGTGGTCGTTGACGACTACTCCCGCTACACCACAGTGTTCCCCCTGGCGAGGAAGTCTGAGGTGACTTCTACGCTGATCAGGTGGTTGCTTACCACCCAGGACACTCGTGGTCGTCGTGTCAGCTGTCTCCACTCCGACCGCGGGGGCGAGTTTCGCTCCGGCATTCTCGCTGGATTCTGTCGCGAACAGGGCATTCGTCAGTCCTGGACGCTTCCGGAGTCCCCACAGCAGAATGGGGTTGCTGAGCGTCGCATAGGCCTGGTCATGGAGATTGCCCGCACCTCCTTGACTCACGCCCGTGCCCCCCATTTCCTGTGGCCATACGCGGTCAGGTACGCCGCGCACCAGCTGAACCTCTGGCCACGCGTCTCTCGGCCGGAGGCTTCACCGACCAGTCTTTGGACAGGGTCCCCTGGTGTCGCGTCGAGGTTTCGTGTCTGGGGGTGCTTGGCTCTTGTCCGCGACACCTCCGCGGACAAGCTCTCGCCTCGCGCCGTTCCTTGTGTCTTCCTTGGTTTCCCTGAGGACTCCTCTGACTTCACCTTTTACCACCCTCCCTCTCACCGGTTCTTTGACTCCCGTGACGTCCGTTTCGAGGAGTCCACCCCCTACTACGTCAGGTACCCCAGTCGAGGTCTCCCGGTCCCTCCCCCCCCTCTCTTCCTGACCGCCGCTCCCCCGCCTGCTCCCCCGGTACAGCCTCCCCCCCCTGGTCCAGCCCCGTCTGGTGTGTCTCAGGCTAGCCCTCCCCCTTCGGTATCCCCTCCTGTACAGCCTCCCTCCCCACAGTCTTCCTCGCCGCCTCCTGCAGGTGCTCCCTCTCGAGAGGTTGGTCCTGCGACTGTCCCTGTACAGGTCTCTGGTTCTGGGGGTGCTGGAGTTGGAGCTGAGCCGCGGGTTGCCGAGAACTCTTGTCTTCCGGGGGCTGGTACTGGTCGTGCGGAGTCTGGGGGTGCTGGTGCGGAGTCTGGGGGTGCTGCGTCTGGGGGTGAGGGTGTCCCTTCGGTTTCTGGAGAGCCTGGGTCTGGAGCTGGTGTTGGTGCTGCCTCTGGGGGTGGTGTGCTTGGTGCTTCGGAGGTCGACTCTGGGGCTGCCGCTGCCCCGGACACTACTCCTTCCCCCCACCCCTACCCGACCAGGTTCCAGGCTCGTGTTCGCCGTGCTCGTGAGGAGCAGCTGGAGTTGGAGAGAGAGGAGAGAGAGTTGCAGCGGCTCGAGGAGCAGGAGCGACAGCAGCAGGAGCAGCAGCCGCTGGAGCAGCAGCAGCCGCAGCAGCCGCAGCAGCAGCAGCAGCAGCAGCAGCTGCCGTCTCCTCCTCCTGTCTCGGGTCTTCGGACCCTTGGTCTCCCCTCTCCCTCTCCTTCCTCCTCCCCCTCTCCTCCCGTCTCTGGTCCTCCGCTTCCTCCTCCTGACCCCTCTCCCGCTGTTTTCCCTCGTTCTCAGTCTTCGTTGTCTCCTCCTCCTTCTCAGACTTGGGCCTCTCGTCGCTCCCCTCGTGCTCGTCCCTCGTCTCCTGTTCCCTTCACTGACCTTCGTACAGCCTTCCTTTGTTCTCGTCCACCTCGTCCGTCTCCGTCTGTGCTTCCGTCTCCTCCTGAGTCGGCCCTCACTGTGTCGCTTCCTTCTCCTGTCACTGACTACTACCGCACGTACCGTCCTGTTCTCTCTCGTGTTCTCGCCTCTCTTGTTACCCACCCTCGTGCCTCTGTGTCCTCTGTGTCCGCTCTTACTGCCGCAGTCACTGAGTTTGCCTCTACCCGCCGCCTTGACTTCGCCACCGCTCTTGTGGCTGCTCCTCCTTCCAGTCCTCTGGCCGTCGGGGGTGTGTCTGCCCTTGGCTGTGACGCCCTAGAGGACAGGCAGTTTGAGCTAGAGTTCCTGGCGGCCGCTTCCCCTCATCTCTGTGCCATGCTCCTCGCCCCTGAGGGTGACCCCGACGCCCTTGACATTCCGACTCCTCGCACTTACGCTGAGGCAGTGTCAGGGCCTTGGGCCTCTCAGTGGAGAGCTGCCATGGACGCAGAGATGGCCTCCTACAGATCCACAGGCACCTACGTCGATGAGGTTCCCCCTCCGGGGGCGAACGTAGTCGACGGCATGTGGATCTACAGGGTGAAGCGGCCACCGGGATCTCCTCCGGTCTTCAAGGCGCGCTACGTGGCTAGAGGTTTCAGTCAGCGCGAGGGAGTTGACTTCTTTCAGACCTTCGCGCCCACCCCGAAGATGACCACTCTTCGGGTGTTACTACACGTAGCAGCACAGAGAGACTACGAGTTACACTCTCTCGACTTCTCTACTGCTTTCCTTCAGGGCAGTCTTCACGAGGAGGTCTGGTTGCGTCGTCCCTCTGCCTTCACTGGCTCTTTCCCTCCTGGGACCCAGTGGAGGCTGAGGCGACCGGTTTACGGTCTTCGTCAGGCTCCTCGTGAGTGGCACGACACCCTGCGTTCTACCCTGTCTGACCTTGGGTTCCAGCCGTCTTCTGCTGACCCGTCGCTGTTCGTTCGTCGTGGCCCCACACCTTTCTTTGTTCTGGTCTACGTTGACGACCTTGTTTTCGCCACCCCTGACAGGGTTGCTTTGGCACACGTGAAGTCCGAACTGCAGAAGAGACACACCTGCACTGATCTTGGTGAGCTGCGCCACTACCTTGGCCTGCAGATCACCAGGGACAGAGCTGCTCGCACCATTACACTTTCACAGTCACACATGGTGCAGCAGGTCCTTCAGCGGTTCGGGCTTCAGCACTCCACAGTACAGCGCACACCTCTTGCTGTTGACCACAGACTCACTGGACCCTTTCCTGACGAGCCGTTCGAGCCTAGTGGTCCCTACGCAGAGCTTGTGGGTTGCCTCATGTACCTGATGACTTGTACTCGCCCGGACCTCGCCTTCCCTCTCAGCGTTCTTGCGCGCTTTGTTGCGCCAGGGAGACACCGTCCTGTTCACTGGACAGCAGCTGTGAGGGTGGCGAAGTACCTAGCGACGACATCAGGCGTGGGGCTAGTTCTTGGAGGGCAGCAGTCTGTTGTACTTACTGGTCACTGTGACTCCTCTTACGCTGACGACGCTGAGACTCACAGGTCTACTCAGGGGTACTGTTTCAGCCTGGGTTCTGGAGCTGTTTCCTGGCGGTCCACACGCTCCTCTTCGGTCTCGACCTCTACAGCTGAGGCTGAGATCTACGCTGGTGCCATGGCGGCACAGGAGCTGCGTTGGTTGACCTTCTTGCTCACCGACCTTGGTGAGCGGCCGAGCTCTGCACCGACCTTGTTCACTGACAACAAGGCGTCTATTCTCCTTTGTCGAGAGCCACGACTGGAGAGCAGAGTGAAGCACATTCACGTCAGGTACTTTCTTCTGCGAGAGTTGCAGAGGCGTGGACAGGCTCGCTTTGAGTTTGTGGAGTCCGAGGCCAACACTGCAGACATCTTCACCAAGGCGCTTCCGCCTTGTGACCACCAGAGGTGCTGTGTGCAGTTAGGCCTTGTTGACACTGGTTCTCGTGTTGCTTAGACTTGAGTGTACTGTTTACTTTGCTTTCTATATATCTCTGTTACTTCTTGGACTGGCCTTGTGGCCACTTTTGTTTGTGCTCAGACTGTGTGGTGACGTTGTGATCCACCCTGAGCTTCGTTTCTTGGACTGGTCTTGTGACCGTACTCGTTTGGTTCTGCTAGACACCCCTCACTTAGGCTATGGGGGTGTGTCAAATGTTGTAGCCTATAGTGAGGTTTGTCTTAGGGGGTACAAAACTTAGGGTTAGCTATATGTACCCCAACCAACATCAATGCACCATCCATTCCTCATTTTGACACACCTGAACACTCTAATGCTTGGATTTTGAATCACTTCTCTGTAGTGACAAAATGCAAAAATAACGTCAAGCCACTAGCGGGCACGCCCGCCACGATCGATCGTAGCTTCCACAAAACAGGTGCCGCGTCCTTGGGTTAGGACGCGTCACCTCCCTCGATCGATCGTGCAGAATCGAGGAATATCGATCGTCCACCGCACTAAAATCTCGAGTGTTGCATTCAAAACTGTTTAAAAACCTTTTTACCCCAATCAAATATCGATCCTGCGCAGGATCGATCGAGGGAGGTGACGCGTCCTTAGTTTGAATGAACATCGATATCAGAGCCTGAGAGCAGATCGAGCATGGTATGACAAGTGTGAGACATCCTGCATGCATGTGTGGAGGTGTTTGGCTCCCGCCCCGCGTATGTACACATGACAGCTATGAGACATGCTGGGCCGTGATGTGATGGTGTTTCGCTCCCAGTGAATATCACAACTTTCTGTCACGTAAATCTGGCAACCGTGACACTAACCATAGGAAGCTCCTTTCCAATCAAGCCCTTTCCCCCTCTCTCCTCTGTTAGACGATATCTTTGCATTGATATCTCTATCAGCTGTTATCTTGCTCATAGGGCATCCTCTCATAAGGCTGTCTAACGAAGGTAGCGCTTCCCAAGCGTAGTGTTCGTTTTGAAATCGACGTCGCAGGAGCCAGAGCTTCAGCAGGTCAATCGTTTAAGGACATGAGCACTGCTACGAGTATCCGTTGTCTCCCTGATGAAGTTCTCATCAGGATCTTCTGGCGTTCCGACCCATTCCAGCCAGCGTCTTCATTATCGCTCTCGGATTACGCTAGCACCGGCGAAAACGTAGACCCAGGCCCTGATCCGCATTTCTCGACTCCTCCTGCCTCTGCCAATGTCGCGCATGTTAGAGGGCCCTACGACAGCAAGGGCGCTCACGAAGCTATTGACTCGGTTGTTTGCAGTGGGCGACTACCAGCGTTGACAACACCACCTCGAGAAAGTCGGTGGTCACACATTGACTAGCAGCAGCTGCGATTGAGCTTGTGCTGGTCTACGGAAGTCTTGCAAGCCTTCCTTGCAAGGCACGCCACTTCCTAGCCAGTTTGTGGGTGTCTTGTATAGTGCAGCCGAGTTGGGGTTGGTGTTTGGTGGTGTGACGTGCTTGGCGAACCATTCCGCTGCTGAGTCAGGTTGGGATTGGCCGAGGCGCGGTTCACCCATCCACACGACAGTTTCGTGGGGTTGGGTTACTGCGCAGCGCCACGGCAACTTTGTGCAACTCTCCCGTAGCCTATATTTGCTTGTGTATTTGTTTGTGTTTCATAAATTCTATTTTCCTACTGAAGTCCAATCTCTACTCAAATTCTCACTTAGTCATTTGAGACCAACCCTACCAAACTCTAGCGAATTACTGTCACAACATCAATTCCCATAGCCGAAACTCTCTCGCCGTCGTAACGCTCTCCATAGTATTCCTTCATGGTGCGGTGAGCGTGGAACGAACACGCATAGAATTCCGTCGTCGATTTTCTTAGCGTTCGTAAACTCGCCTTGGCGTGCGGCGTTAGTGAAGGGCGCTTATTAAATTAAGTTGAACCTCTCTTAATTTCCCTCCAGTTACGTTCTCGGACCCAAGGATAGGGCGTTTGGTAATTTATTACCACTCGTCTGAGGACCCTTGTGAGGTGACCCCGAGACGAGGGATTTAAGGAAGGAACAATTTATTTTAATTTGTGGCACCTTATCGAGGCGTCGTAGAGGATGAGTTCGGAGGAGGCGGACGTTGAGGCCGTTGATTTTCGCGCACTAGAGGAGGATCTCGTGGCACGTCGTTCTCGTGGCGAGCTTAGTAATGTAGATTACGAGCTCATGTTGGAGGGATTACGCTCTCGTCAGCGTCGCGATCATCCCTCTCCACGTGTAGAGCAAGCTGTGGGAAGAACTAGTGCGTGGGACATGGCTGTCAATGACGGAGGTGACGATGACGAGGAGGTTGATGGGTTGATGTCGCGTGGGGTCCTGCGAGGACCAACTCGGTTTAGTACGACTAGCGTCGGCGGGGTGCAGGAGCGTGTTCATCGTGCGGCGGCGTCACACGAGCGTGCGAACGTAGGACGACAGAGCGCTGCTGGAGGAGGGAATGCGGAGGAGTACGATAGTGGAGCTATGCCGGGCATTACCCCGATTGGATCGATGTCGAGGGATGAGGGAATAGCCCCCAACTATGGCTACTTCAAATTCACTCCAGACAGAATCGTCGTGCCTAGGCTGCTCGAAGGACGCCACGACCTATCGACGTGGGTAGAATCGATCGAGCCGCAGCTTGAGATCGCTCAGCTAAAGCGATTCATTGACGGTACCACTCCTATTCCACCAACGCAGGCAGTTGCGCATCTCACTCAGTTCCGCGCAATGCAGTTACTAACGTTCACCACGATTTCCCGATGCTGCTCCCCAACCGTACAGATCGCCCTTAAGGCGTGTCGCATGAAGGTAGATGCCGGCTATCAGGCATGGCAGTTTATTATGCGCACGTACATGGCGAAGGACGATCTGTACATCGGTCAGTTAGAGCAGGCGCTCACTAACCTCGAGATGGGAGAGCACGAGTCCGCTACGTCCTATTGCAACCGTGCGCAGCAGATCCTAGTGAACCTGAGGATGGCCGGCGTAGATTACTCGCAGGCGTCGTACATTACTCACGTCGTGAAGGGGTTGCCGCAGCAGTACAACCTCTTACGCAGGATGCTGAAGCTGCCGCAGGTACGCAAGGAGTTGGACGAGGACACCCTCGCTAGCTACATTATCGAGGAGGAGTGTACGCTGGCGGCGGAGGGACGGAAGGACCAATTTCTTCCCCAGGCTAACCAAGTCTTTATCAAGAAGGGTAAGCCCCAATCCCAGCAGACTTCATCCCCTTCCCCTCCCACTACGGCACAGCAGCAGCAGCCTAAGACTGGGGGTGGGGTTGGAGGTGGAGGAGAGAAGTGGAAAGGGGCTAAGGATGGTCAGCCGAAGGGGGGGAAAGGTGGCTTCAAGGGGAAGTGCTACGTGTGTGGACAGACAGGGCATGTTGCTAAGTACTGTCAGCAGCGGGCGGATAAGGAGGCAGACACGGGTGGAGAGGGTTCTGGAGGCAGCGGCGCGAGTGGCAAGGGGGGCGATGGCTCTAAGGGGAGCGGGCAGTCATCATGTGCGATGGTGAAGCCCGTTGTAGAGCAGACTCCTCTTGTCGTGCTGGAGCCTGAGGCCGGGGAGGGCTTACAGGCTCTTGCAGCTGCTGTGAAGGCGAACCCGAGCGTCGTGCTACTTGATAGCGGATGCTCCCACCATCTCATGGGAGATCGTTCTGCCTTTGTGGAGATGAGCAGCGGCGGTAGTATCAAACAAGTGAAAGGCTTCAACGGCGCGCTTCAGGACGTGCAGGGGCGAGGCACAGTCGCTCTTCTTGGAGAAGGGGGCAGGCGTGTCTTGGTGTCAGACGTGCTGTACGTGCCTGGAGTGCAGGCGAGTCTTCTTTCTGCTGGGCAGCTGCGTGATAGTGGCGTGCAGCTGCTGGATGCAGGCGACGTGACTCTGCTGCGGGCACCAGATGGGTCGCTTCTTGGGCGTGCAGAGTTCAAGGGGCGTGTTCTCTGCACGAACTTCCAACCGTGTTTGTCGCAGCAGCAGGAAGGCGAAACGGTGGCACTTCGTACCTTGACGACGGGCGTGCGGTCTAAGGTGGACATGTGGCATGCGCGTATGGCACACGTTGGTATTGATGCCATCGAGCGCACTGCGTCTCACGGGTCAGTGAAGGGCTTGGACCTGGAGAAGGGGGGCAAGTCAGGCATACCGTGTGTCTCCTGTGTTGGGGGGAAGATCACTCGTCATACCTTCCCGTCAGTGGGTGCGGAGGAGGATGAGTTGCTTGGAGTGGTGCATGCTGACCTGTGTGGCCCTTTCCGTGAAACAGCTAAGGACGGCAGCCGCTACTTCCTGGTGCTGAAGGATCGCAAGTCGCGGTACGTCTGGGCCTACCCTTTGGCTCAGAAGAGTGATGCGCTGGCGGCGTTCCAGAAGTGGCTCCCGATGGCAGAGCGGCAGTGCAAGACCACGGTGCAGGCGCTGCGCACTGATCGGGGTGGCGAGTTCTTGGGGCATGACTTCACGCTCTTCCTCGACGGCAAAGGCATCATCCATGACCTCACGTGCCCGTACACGCCGGAGCAGAACGGGATGGCCGAGAGGGAGATGCGCAGCATTGTGGAGGCGGTGCGGACGATGCTACTGCACATGGGTGTACAGCATCATTGGTGGCACCTGGCGTTGGCGCAGGCCGTCTGGGTGCGCAACCGCGTGGAGCACGCCTCGCTGCCCTCTGGTGTGACGCCGTACGAGCTCGCCTTTCGACACAAACCCGATGTCAGTATGGTGCGGGTATGGGGCTGCATGGTGCAGTACATGGTGCCTCAGTCGCAGCGTGGGGGGAAGCTGGCGCCTAAGGCTCGCTGGGGGTTGCACTTGGGGGTGTCCGCAGCGAGCAAGGGCTGGACCGTGCTGGACTTGGAGTCCAACCGCCTCATCACCACTGTGGAAGCTGTTTTCTATGAGACCATGTCCCTGGCAGGATGGAAGGCTTGGCACCAGCAGGAGCATGCGGGGCGTCCGATGCCCTATGAGCCCCTTCCCTCCCTCTTCCCGATCACTCTTGAGGAGGCGGTGGAGGAGGAGGAGGTGGTCGCACCTCCTGCTATGCCCTATGTCCCTACCTCGGTCCCCACCCCACCTCCGCCTTCAGTTTACCCTCGTGTGGTTCCCCCTGCCCCACCTTCTTCATCCTCACCCCCCTTGGCTTCCCCTCCTCCTCCTGTTATTCCCTCTCCCCTTCCACCCTCCATCCCTCCTGCACCTGCTCCACCCTCCTCTTCATCTTCCACGGCGCCGCCCGTTGGTGAGGGGGGGATAGTGGTGCCACCGTCTGTGGAGATCACCGACGGGCAGCGCCTTGAGACTGAGCAGCTGCAGGACGAGAGCAGTATGGATGGAGTACAGCAGAGTGGGGGGCAGGAGATAGGGGAGCAGCAGTTAGGGGAGCAGCAGAGTGGGGAGCAGCAGATAGGGGAGGAGCAGATTGAGGAGCAGCAGATGGAGGACCAGCAGCTAGGGGAGCAGCAGACAGGGGAGCCGCAGACAGGGGAGCAGGAGCTGTGGGGAATCAGAGATGGTGATCGTGTGTTGGCTTCTGGGACGATCACTGCACCGCTGCGTCGCTCCACTCGCATCACTCGTGGTATCCCGCCTCTTAAGTATGCTTGGGCTTTGGTGATTGAGCCAGCGGGATTGGATGACGAGGAGGAGGACGAGGAGTGGACGGACCTGGATCCTGATGTGGTGGCCGACCCTGAGAGGCAGTGGGATATAGCGAAGATGACAGTGAAGGAGGCCTTGGGCTGCTGGAAGGGCGACAAGGTGAAGGAGGCGATGGATGAGGAGATGCGGAGCTTGATTGAGCAGGGGACGTGGGAGTTGGTTCCGCGTCCGCCAGGGGTGAATGTGATGAAGAACCGCTGGATCCTGAACACCAAGTTCCGACCGGATGGGGTAGTGGAGCGTGAGAAGGCGCGGCTGGTGGTGAAGGGGTTCACGCAGGTGGCAGGGGTGGACTATGAGGAGACGTACGCCCCCGTGGGAAGCTATGTGACGGCGCGCGTACTTCTGGCGATCGCAGCTGCACTTGACTTGGAGCTGATGCAGCTAGATGTGAAGAATGCGTTCCTCCATGGCGTGCTGGACCGAGACCTTTACATGGAGCAGCCGAGCTACTACGAGGATGGGACTCCTCGTGTCTGTAAGTTGTTGAAGAGTCTGTATGGCCTCAAGCAGAGCCTGATGCTGTGGTATGAGGCCTTGGATGGGGTGCTGCTTGGGGCTGGATGGAAGAAGAGCCAGGTGGATGAGGCTCTGTACTTCAAGAGTGATGCTGAGGGGGAGATGTGCTGGCTGCTGGTGTATGTGGATGATCAGCTTGCTGCCAGCCGCAGTCAGAGCATGCTGGGGGAGCTGCGTGAGCTGCTGCAGAGTGCGTTTCAGCTGCGGGAGATTAGCCCTGTGGAGAAGTACTTGGGGTTGCAGCTGATTCGGGACAGGCCTACGAGGAGGCTGTGGCTGCACCAGGGGGCCTATGTGGACAAGGTCCATAGGCGCTTCTTCGACGGGGAGCAGCCGCTGCGAGTGCCTCGCACCCCCCTTTCCTCTGACCCTTTCAGTGTGCAGACCTTTGAGGATGCGGGATGGCAGTCTCGCCAGGAGGAGGAGTACAGGCAGAAGGTGGGATCCTTGCAGTTCGCAGCCTGTACCACCCGTCCCGACATCTCCTTTGCCTGCAGCAAGCTGGGGTCGGGCCAGACAGTGCGGAGTGACCAGCACTGGAAGGAGTTGGACCGGTGCTTGGCGTACCTGGTGGGGAGCAGGGATGTGGCGCTGGAGTTTGGTGGTGGGCCTGAGTCCTTGGAGCTGGTGGGCTACGCCGATGCTGATGATGCAGGAGACAAGCAGAACAGGACCAGCACTGGTGGCTACATCTTCGTGCTCGGGGGTGCTGCTGTCTCTTGGGCGAGCCAGAGGATTCGTTGCGCCACCCTCTCCTCCACTGAGTCTGAGTACGTTGCTGCTGTGGAGGCTGGGAAGGAGGCGCGCAGGCTGCGCTTCCTGCTGGCAGAGTTTCAACTGCTGAGGAGTGAGGTTCCCACTACTCTCTTTGTGGACAACTCCTCCGCCATTTCAGTGGCAGGTGGCATGGGGCTCAAGGGGAGCCTCAAGCACATGGAGCGTCGTCACATGTGGCTGCAGCACATGGTCAAGCGCAGGAAGCTGCAGCTGCAGTACATCCCTACGAGCGAGCAGCCTGCTGACTACCTTACCAAGGCATTGCATTTCCCCGCCTTCAGCCGTTGCTTCGAGGCTGTGGGGCAGGTGAGGCTCTCGAGCGAGGGGAGTGAGACCTAGACCCTCCATGACGTGGTTGGTGCCATGGCCTATCCATGGCTGGTGCGGTGCGTGTTTGCACTTTGAGAGTGCTTCGTTTGTGTGTGTTTCCCTTTGTTTTGGTGTGTATGTGTGTATGCATGCCCTGTGATTATAAAGGGCCTTGCTGTAGTATGGCAGGGGAGTGTTAGAGGGCCCTACGACAGCAAGGGCCCTCACGAAGCTATTGACTCGGTTGTTTGCAGTGGGCGACTACCAGCGTTGACGACACCACCTCGGGAAAGTCGGTGGTCACACATTGATTAGCAGCAGCTGCGATTGAGCTTGTGCTGGTCTACGGAAGTCTTGCAAGCCTTCCTTGCAAGGCACGCCACTTCTTAGCCAGTTTGTGGGTGTCTTGTATAGTGCAGCCGAGTTGGGGTTGGTGTTTGGTGGTGTGACGTGCTTGGCGAACCATTCCGCTGCTGAGTCAGGTTGGGATTGGCCGAGGCGCGTTCACCCACCCACACGACAGTTTCGTGGGGTTGGGTTACTGCGCAGCGCCACGGCAACTTTGTGCAACTCTCCCGTAGCCTATATTTGCATGTGTGTTTGTTTGTGTTTCATATATTCTATTTTCCTAGTGAAGTCCAATCTCTACTCAAATTCTCACTTAGTCATTTGAGACCAACGCTACCAAACTATACCGAATTACTGTCACAACATCAATTCCCATAGCCGAAACTCTCTCGCCGTCGTAACGCTCTCCATAGTATTCCTTCAGCGCACGTTCTCCGCATCGCCTCCGCCTGCCGTCGCTGGCGGAAACTCGCACGCGAGTCCGTCACAACGCTTCACGTGCTAGAGGACCGTTTCGTGTCTCGCCGGGATCTCAAACGCGTTTTGGCGTCCTTCCCGAACCTCACTCGCCTGCACCTGAGCGATCAGAGCATGGAAACGATCGACAATGATTTCTTGGCATTTCTCGGCTCTTCCTTCCTAGATCTAACCGCTCTTCATGTCGGCGAAGGCATTGCTCCTAAGGATGACGACGAGTATGACGAAGAGGATGAGGATTTCGAAGATTCGGGTTACCCCGTCACGGCTGCTGGGCTGGATAGTCTTTTTCGCCGATGTCGCCGCTTGGAGCAGCTGTCACTCCAGTGCCTGCATCGGGCAACGACGCTTCCGGATTCGTTCTTCCAGCTGACGCGCCTGCACACGCTCTCTCTTGGGGGGATATCGCCTTTGCAGTACCCTAACTTCGTCAATCTGTCTTCTCTCACGAAGCTTTCGATTCAGAAGCAGGACATGCACTTGCATCAGCTGTCCCCATTGACTGGCCTTTCGATTCTGACCAGCCTGTTTTTCCCAGGAAGGACATGGTTCCATGATTTCGAAGGGGATTTCTCATTTGGTCAACTGACAACGCTTTGTTCGCTGGGATTCGTTCAGGCGCCAACAGACTTCCCGTCAATGTTTCCGTCAACCTTACCGTGTTTCCGTCTTCAGCGACTGCTGCTAGCCCAGATTCAAAACATCCCGTCTGAGGAACTTGGACAGCGGTTTCCTGCACTTCGCGAACTCTGCCTTTCAGAAAGCCCTTTTCTGACTGAGCTGCCAGATTCCCTCACAAGCATCAACACCTTGGAGATTCTCACCATTTCCAACTGCAGTGTATCCAGCCTGCCTGACAAGCTTGGAAATCTGTCAAGGCTGAAGTCCTTGGTGCTGAGTATGCTGCCATTGGATGGACTCCCTGATTCTATTGGGTTACTCACAGGGCTTCAGAAGCTGTATATCAGCTGTATTTGGTCGGACATCGCTCCTGCAGCAATCTCCTCCTTGACAGCTCTCGAATCGTTGGTGATCAGGCCATTAAGGCTGACATTGAACCCAGACGAGATCGGCGAGCTGACCAATCTCCGGAATCTGGAGCTTAGCAGCTGTGCCTCCCTGCAGCAGCTGCCGTCATCACTGGGTCGTCTCTCTTCTCTAACACAACTCCATCTCGACAAGTGTCCCATGGTTAACCTTCCGGAGGCCATAGGCCAGCTGGGTGGCCTGCGAGAGCTGGCCCTGAGCTGCTGCAATGAGCTGACAGCGCTGCCGGCGTCCATCACTCAGCTGAGCCGCCTGGAGACTCTCAAGGCTTACATGTGTGAGAAGCTCGAGTCTGCACCTCGAGCCATGGGGAATTTATCGCTCTTGCGGAAGCTGGATTTGTGGGGTTGTGTTCTCTTGAAGGAGAGTGTAGAGCCTCTGCCTTGGTCTTTGGAGGACTTGAGGTGGGGGAATGACATCACCAGCATCACTCTTCCTGACTTGTCAACGGCTCCAAATCTCAAGAGGCTGCATCTGACTAATGTCACTATCAAGGACGCAGCAGCGATCAGCCGCAGCCTCTCTGGGATCGAGAAACTTGAGTTGCGGCTGGGCGCTGAACAAACAGAGATCCCTCTCCTGCTCGGGTTCCTGTCATGCCTTCGTGACCTGCGCATCTCGAAAGCCAAGTCCCTGCAACACCTGCCTCATGACGTCGGGTCTCTTCCTCAGCTGCGACAGCTTCATGTGGAAGGAGCAGAATCTTTGCAGGAGATTCCAGCAAGTGTGGGCCAGCTTGTGCATCTCAGATCTTTCCACATCGAAGCTCCAAATCTGACCCACCTTCCCGAGAACCTCTCTTCCTTGTCAAGATTGGGTGATCTCAGCCTGCCGAAATGCTCCTCCCTGACAAGCCTGCCCTGCTCTTTCACTGCCCTCGCCTACCTGCACAAGTTGGATGCCAGCAAGACATCACTGCACGTCCTCCCTCCGAATTTCTACCGCTGGGGGAGACTCAGGGAGCTGGATCTGCTTGACTGCGAGCAGCTTCAGTTTCTGCCACAGGAGCTTTGCTGCTTGACGATGCTGCGAAAGGTGGATCTCCGCGGCTGCAAGATACTTGGCTCAGATCCGGTGTTACCAGATGGGATGTTTTCCACAAGATAGCTTAGGTTGTTTGGAGTGCAGGAGATTTGTATGGTATTAGTAGCATACTGAGCAGGCTATAAGTCTTGCAAAGCTTTGTAGAGGTTGATGTGTTTCAAGCACATCTGGGTGCTTGAGAGCTGTTGTGAAGCATCACAGTTTTAAATTTCCAATTGTATTGTTGACATGTACCTATGATAACTCCCTCCTAATCTAGAGCACGCCTTGCATGCCTTTCTTAAAACTGGAATATTTGTTTGAGAGCAGGGAGAACTATGATCTCTCTTCCCAATACAGTAATCAACAATGCACTCAAAGCTGTACTCCCAACTCCAAGTGCTGCTGCAGCTGCAGGGTGATTCCTCTTGGGTGTTGTGCTGCGGCTGCAGGGTCTGCCATCAGGGAGCGCAGGGCTGCTGGTGGTGTTGGAAGCACAAACAATCATGAGGGGCAGTACACTACACACACTCTCTGGCAGCATGAGAGTGCCCTGCATGCCATTCCATGGCGACTTGTGGTTGCTGGGGAGGCGAGTGAGGTTGACATTGCTACTGCTTCTGCTGCAGCTGCTACCGTAATCAGCTTCTGCTTTTGCTCGGCATGGTAACATGATTTTGGTTCATGTGGTAGTGTGGTGTGGTGATATTAACAAAATGCTTAGTTTACTCTTTGCAGGCAGGTTGGCATCCACATCACAATAGCTTCTCTAGTCCAAATACAAGACCCTGCAGTTATGCGGAAAAAAAAAAAGGCATAGAGAGGCGGTAATGCAGGAAAAGGCAAACAAGCAGTGTGGAAAATGTGAATGGCAATGCAGAGGGGGATCGTCATGCATGTGAGAGTCCTGGTTCCTTCTCCATCACAGATTGGTGAGTGCGAGCGGAACATATGAAAGCCCATTTTGTCGTACAAGGGGCTTACAGGCAGAGAGGAAGTGTGTGGCAGGAAGTATGGGAGAGAGGGTTGTGTGGGGTGTGGGCATACCTTGAGAGAGGTACAGCACCGGACAGATGGAAGGGAGGAGACGGCGAAATGAAGCTGACGCAGTCAAGGAGGGATGTGAAGAAGATTCTGACCTTTAACCTGGGCGATCGTCTGATGGCGAGCAGTAGACCGGGCATGTATGCTGCATGTGATGTTATGTCCAACCGGAGAGATGCCGTCTGTAGTGCCATGCCACATGCCATACACACGCAGCATCACGTAAGGGGCACGAGATATAGAGTGTGGAGCATGGGCGGCACGAATGGCACGAGTGGCACGAGTGGCAAGTCTGTCATGGGAAGCATGTGAGTGGCATGAATAAGAACAAAATATCAACGGACAGCTGCAAGCTCACTCGATTTTGAGGCGCCTAAAAATCGGCAGCTTGTGCGGCTATTATGGTACGTATGGCATGTATAAGAACAAAATATCAACAGACAGCCGCACACAGACCCACTCACCTGTCCGTTGCTCCCAAACCGCACGTCAGTGCTCTGCAGCAGCCCTGGCTGCTGCATGCTGTGCACCCTCACGCCCTCCTCCATAAGCAATCCCCGAGCCTGCAGGAAAGAGGAGTGGCATCAGAATGAGTGGCATGGGGATGGATAGGAGTATGAGTATGAGAAAGAAGGGCTGTGGCATGCTGTTCACCCTCACGTTCCCCTGCACAAGCAAGCCCCAAGCCTGCAGAGCAGGTAAGAAAAAAGCATGGGACTCTTTAGGCGCCTAAACAGTCGCCCTGGCTGCAGCGTGATGTGCACTCCCTCTCGCAGCCTCCATCCATATGCAATCCCCGAGCCTGCCAAAGCAAGAGCCTTTTCGTGCCTCGCACTGCTGAACGTTGAACGCTCGATCCCCCTTTGCCACACTTAAGCCAGCTGTTGGGAGTGCCCGTAATGAGTGAGCAGAGCATTTCCGTGGGCCCATCGAAATGTGTTGACGGCCCACATGGGCACTGACCGCGTCCATGGAGGTATCGTTCCCATTGAACGTGCGCCCCACTTGCGCCAGCTGCTGGCCGAGTCGAACAGCAACCTCTGAAGTTGTCTACATTTGCACAGGTGAGTCGTGTGACATGAAAAACTCACCGGGTCCTCGGATGAGTCATTGCCATTGAACGTGCGACCCACTTGAGCCAATTGCTGCTGGAAGAGCATGTGGTGAGACCATGGACGTGCACGTCACATGTGCTGAAGGTCAACATGGGAACTCACCGGGTCCTCGGATGAGTCATTGCCGTTGAACGTGCGTCCCACTTGAGCTAGCTGCTGTGCCAGTCGAACAGCGTCCTCTGATGGTGCCTGTGTGTGTGGGCAGGGGAGCAAGCGTGTATGGGATGGTATGGCATGACCTTCTGAGTTGATCTGGAAACTCGCTTGAGCCAACTGCTGGGCCAGCCTAACCGCGTCCTCTGATGGTGCCTGCGCACGCACGGCATTCAGAGTGTATGGGATAATGGAATGGCATGGCCTGATATTCTGGAAATCTGGGTGAAGTAAAAAACCCTCGTGTGCCAATTGCTGTGCCAGCCTAACTGCGTCATCTGATGGTGCCTGCGCAGGCACGGCAGTCAGGAAGCAAGCATGAGAAGCCATGCACGATGCGGCATAGTGGGGAGGGGATGGCATGGCATGGCATGGCATGGCAGGACACGGCAGAGGGTGTGGCATGTCATGGTGGTGCGTCACCTCTGCTTGTGACTCCATAATGTGGGCGTGTGAGTAGTGCAAGGCTAACTGAGTGGCTTGCGAATCGGGTGGCATTCGAATCGGGTGGCATGCAAACCGAGTGGCTGGCACCTGTGTTCCTCGCTCCAAGTACCCTCACAGTCTCACCTGAGCCAAGTCCGCACGTGAATCGATGATGTGCACATGGGAGCAGTGGATGCAAACTGGGTGGCAGCTCAGCTCGCTCCAAGAGGATGGAGAGGATGCGTGAATGGCATGGCAGCCGCATCCATACCCTACCTATGGCTTTTGAGCCGCCTAAAAAAACGATCGCATGGCAGCCGCATCCATACCCTACCTATGGCTATTGAGCTGCCTAAAAACAAGATGGCATGGCAGCCGCACCCGTACCCTACCTACGCCTCGCTCACAGCAAGCACCCTCACCTCTGTCAGCTCTGCGCGTGACTTGATGATGTGGGCGTGCGAGCAATGGAAGGCGAACTGCGTGGCAGCTCCCTCCAAGAGGATGGAGAGGATGAGTGCACGGCAGCCGCACTCATACCCTACCTACGCCTCGCTCACAGCAAGCACCCTCACCTCTGTCAGCTCTGCGCGTGACTCGATGATGTGAGCGTGTGAGCAATGAAAGGCGAACTGGGTGGCAGCTCGCTCCAAGAGGATGGAGAGGATGCTGAGGGTGGGGGCAATGATGCAGCCCTGGGGGTGAATGGCAATGCGGAAGAGGGAAGGGGGGATGAGATGAGGGAAGAAGCGAGAAGGGAGGAAGGCAAAGGCAAACACTGAGACAAGGAAGCTGGTTGCGATAGGGCAGACAGGCAGGGAAGGCGAACTGAGTGGCAGCTCGTTCCAAGAGGATGGAGAGTGTGGGGGCTATGATGCAACCCTGCAGGTGAGCGGGAAGGCGGGAGAAGGGAGGGGGACAACACTGGGAGAACACGGCAAGCTCGCTCCAGGATGATAGAGAGGATGCTGAGTGTGGGGACGATGATGCAACCCTGGGGGGGGGAAGGCAGGGGGGAGGAAGGAAGCGGCAAGAGGGAAGAGGGAAGAGGGAAGAGGGGAGAGGGGAGAGGGAAGAGGGAAGAGGGAAGAGGGGAGAGGGGAGAGGGGAGAGGGGAGAGGGGAGAGGGGAGAGGGGAGAGGGAAGGGGCAAAAGGGAGCAGTGGAAGGCGAACTGAGTGGCAGCTCGCTTCAGGAGGATGGAGAGGATAAAGAGTGTGGGGGCGATGATGCAACCCTGGGGGTGAAAGGGGAAGGGGCAGCGGGAAGGTGAGAGAAGAAAGGACAGCGCCAAGACTGTAAGCTTGCTTCAGGAGGATAGAGTAGAGAGGATGCTGAGTGTGGGAGCGACGATGCAACCCTGGGGGGTGAACAGGAAAGGGGCAGAGGGAAGGGGAGAGAAGAGAGGGCAGCACCAAGACAGTAAGCTCGCTCCAAGAGGATTGAGAGGATGCTGAGCGTGGGGGCGATGATGCAACCCTGGAGGTGAACGGGGAAGGGGCAGAGGGAATGGGAGAGAAGACATCGCCAAGACTGTAAGCTCTCTCCAAGAGGATGGAGAGGAGGATGCATGCCATACTATAGAGGCCTTTGCCTCATTGCTTCAAAAAATGACTGCACTGACTGGCGTTGACTGCACTGACTGGCGTTGACTGGCATTGACTGGCATTGACTGCATGCCCTACCGTACCATGTGTGCTCTAGTATGCTCGCCCCCACCACCATGTGTGTTTGACTACATTGACTGCATTGACTGGCGTTGACTGGCGGTTGACTGCATGCCCTACCGTACCATAGACGCCTTATCGCAGAACTCATAGAGACCGCTGAGCTCATCCTCTGGTATAGATGCCCCCACCACCACACTGCTGAGGCCGAATGCCGTTGCCTGATGGAAGGGAGGCGGGGTAGGTTAGGGGGCGGAGGGCGAGGGTGGGTATCTGAGCTCATCCCCTGGTATAGATGCCCCCACCACCACACTGCTGCTGAGTCCGAATGCTGTTGGGGCATGGGGCAGTGGTGGGAAAGGGGCAAGGGGGACGGATAGCGAGGGAAGGAGGGAAACGAGTGGTCATCCTCTGGTATGCTCGCCCCCACCACACTGCTGAGTCCGAATGCCGTTGCCTGATGTGGGGGAAAGGGAGACGAAGGGAAGGAGAGGGACGGGAGGGATGGTGGGGGAAAAGGGGAAAGGATGGTTACTTGATGTCAGCTATGTTGGAGCCATTTTTGAGAATTCTCAAAAAGGGGAGACGAGGTGACTTTTGAGTCGACTCAAAGGTCACCTCGTTTGGAGTCATTTTCTACAGTTCTCGAAAAGGGGAGACGGACGGGAGGGAAGGTGGGGGAAGGGAGAAAGGGGGCACAAACACACGCACACACACATGCACGCACGCACGCACGGCTCACCTGTCGCACGTTCTCGCATGCAGCAGACGCATCTCCTGTGAAATCCACATACACGTCACCCCTCAATCACACACGAGTATGCACATTCACAGACGCACCCCATCTCTCTCCCTCCCACCCTCACCTGTCGCACGTTCTCACATGCAGCAGACGCATCTCCTGTGAAATCCACATACACGCCTGTCGACCGTGACTGGGGGAGAGGAGAGGGAGTGAGTGGGGGAAGGCGAGTGGGGGAAGGCGAGTGGGGGAAGGGAAATCATTGGAAAGAAAGTCAAGGGAAGAGAACGGGTAGAGATCGAGAATGGGAGAAGGAGATTAAGTTAGAGAGGGAGAGAGACATACAGGGAGAGAGAGACAAAGGGAGAGGGAGCACCTGAGCAGCAGAGAGCGCACCTGAGAAACAGAGAAGCACGTGAGAAACAAAGAGGCACCTGAGCAACAGAAGGGCATCCGAGCAGCAGAAAGAGCACCTGAGCAACGGAAGCCAGGACCATGATGACGTCAGCCACCACTGGCAGTTCCAGAGGCTCAGGTAGACCCGCCACCTGAGACAACAGAGAGACGGGTGGTAGGGGCGGGATATAAGAAGTGGAAAAGGGGAAGGAGTGGAAGAGAAAAGAGGGGGCAAGGATGGCAAGGGGGACGGATGGAGAGGAGACGTGCGTCAGCTCAGCCCCCTTTCCTACAAGAGACATAAAAGGGCCCCTGTTTCCTCTTCCTATCTCCATCCTCTCAACTCTCTCCCCTTGCTATATCCCCTTCCCCTTCTCGCCCTCCCTTCTCACCTCCCCTGCATCCCGCCCGTTGGCCTCGGGACGGGATTGCTGTTCACCACAGCAGCTGACTGCAGTCCGCAAGAGACAAGCAACGGCCCCGGCTTCCCCTCATCTCTCCATCCTCTCAACCCGCTCCTCTTTCCATACCCCATCTCCCCTCTCTCCGTCTCACCTTCCTTGCATCGCGCCCATTGGCCTCGGGATTGTCGTCCACCACACCACAGCAGCTAGTTGCAACCCGCAAAAGACAAGCAAATGCCCCTGCCTCCCCTCATCTCATCTCTTAATCCTCTCTGTCCCCTCTACCCGCTCCCATTCTCTCTTCTCACCTACCCTGCGTTTCGCGTGTTAGCCTCACGATTGCATCCACCACAGCAGCTAGTTGCAACCCGCAAAAGACAAGCATAGTCCTTTGTCTCCCCTCATCCCTCCATCGTCTCTCAAACCTCTCTCCCTCCCATCTCCCGTCGCACCTCCCCTGCGTCTCGCCCGTTCGCCTTGGGATTGCCGTCCACCACAGCAGCTAGTTGCAGCATGCGAATGACAAGCAACCGCCCCTATCCCTCCATCCTGTCAGCCTCTCCCCCTGCCATATCCCCTCGACCCACCCCACATCCCCTCTCCCGTCTCACCTCCCCCGCGTCCCGCCCGTTGGCCTCGGGATTGCCGTCCACCACAGCAGCCAGTTGCAGCCCGCGGGCAGAGGAGAGCGTAGAGAGGATGGTGGCGCCGAGAGGAGAGGCCACAGGGCCGCTCACCACCAGCTGCGGGGGAAGATACGGGGGCAGAGAAGGAGGAGAGGGAAGAAATTTGCTTATATATGGAGCAGCTAGTTGCAGCCCGCGAGCAGAGGAGAGCGTCGAGAGAATGGGTGGCGCCGAGAGGAGAAGCCACCGAGCCGCTCACCACCAGCTGCGGGATTTGAAGGGGTGGGGGCGGAGGGATGAAGTTAAGGGAAGAAGGAAATGAGTTTGGAGCAGAGAATAGTGGCACCGAGAGGATAAGCCACAGGACCGCTCACCACCAGCTGGCGTAGTAAGGGGCGGGAATGGGGAGCGAGTCACCCCGCGAAGGCCGAGGCTGGTACACTAGGCAGCGCAGAAACCAATTGATATGATTGGCTAGTGGCGTATTAATCTGCCGTATTACTTGGAATAATTCGTTTAGAGGCACCTTGAGAACGTTTCCGCCTTGCTGCGGCGCGCGCGGGAATGCGCCCATTCCTGGCGGCCCTCCGATCGCGCGGATCCCAGCTCGCCGTCCGATCTGCTGATGAACATTCGATCCTACGGCTGGGATCACACGAGCCCCGCGTTGCTGGCGAAAAGAATCTATCGATTCCCCGGAAAAGGCGGACTTTGCGTGCGCGGGAAGTCGCCGACGTGAATAACAATGGCGTGGTGTGGTGAAGGATGAATTAAGAATTGAGTGCGGAACGGACGCCATGGCTGCCAGGCCAATTCTGGCTCCGTAATCTCACACTGTGTTGTATCCTTCCTGACCGAACGGCAAGCGCTGTTTTCGCTAAAGAGATGTTGCTGGATTGGGCCTGAAGAAGCCAGAAATCCTGATCGCAAGCAAACTCGCGCTGGCGATTGTACGCGATAAGATGGTTTCCGGTACGATATCTGTCTGTTCAATGCTGTGGTGGTGTGGGTGGGGTGGATCCCTTTCTCTGGATGATGACGTGGAGCTTCTGTCAGCGGACGGGGTCTCCACGTCACCTGCTGTCCAGATTCAACAAAGTACGACCCACGTTTGAGTTGCCACTTTGTAGAGTACTGTACCAGCTTTCGGCCAACACTTTTGCCTTACATTTTTTGGGGTTCTAGACTTCAAGTAGTTCTTTTTGCAATATATTAACAGCACAAAGCTACATTTCCATCGTGTGCAGAATCGTGGCAGAATAATAACGTGTTCAAATGCACTGCACGAGCATTGCTTTGGCGCACTGACAGTCATCTCCTGTCAGTTTCGGACAAGTCCTCAGTCACCTCGCCAGTCAGCAGACTCGTTACCTTAGAAGAAGAGTCCGTTTCGAAGTACCGGTGACAGGAATGTCAACGATGCTTGAGCATAGGAACCCGAAACGCACACAGCAAGCTCGACCTCGATTCTGTAGGAGATTGCTCTACCACCACACAATGAGAGGGACCGACTCGTTGCGACGCATCGAAGGCTCATTGCGACCGATTGTGACAATGAATCTATCTCATAGTAACGTTGTCCTTCCGAATTGAATGATGAGACGGTCGCTGTCAAAGCGTGGTGATCGCGTCTGGCTCACTGGGAGACGTGGTCGCCGTTCCATCCGTAGTTGTCTGGGGAGTCCCAGGCTCCGGATGAGGACTGGGACTGAGTCTTCATCATGCCATGTCGCCTTCCACGATCATCATGTTGTTCTTAAAAAAACACTCTATCCTACTTCCTTGGTTCCTACTCGGAACAATTAACACGGTTGATAATACTGGCACAGCACTACGGGAAGGGATGCGCGCTCTCGCCATCGCCTGTAGCATCAGTCGCTGCGTGTTTATATCTCGCGATTCTCGTCGGTCAAGCGTTTTCTACTCCGAACCCTGGAAGCGAAAGCAAATGCGAAATTCCATTCGAAACCGGCACTGCGCTCCGTGCTGAACATGCTGGGTCGCGAAGCATTGCGCGAACTCCGCCACTCGGGTAACACCGCTGGCGAAGCCGATCATGACAAAGTTCCTGTTGCATAGCCGCGCCTGTTGCATGCTTTACTTGATTCCGTGACGTGGCGTGTGACGTGTCGTGTCACGTGCCGTGTGACGTGGCGTTGACGTGGCAGGTGGAACAGCTGGAACTATTTCGGGTGCAATGTCACTGAAGAGATTGTGAGAACTCAAGGTATTGACTGACAGTGCTGGAAACGGACCACCACAGAGATGTTATTGCAGCCCGTTACCACAGTTGCTTGAGGGGAAAGGCCCGCTGTTGCTTGCACGCCTGATCAACCCTCCTCCTATGTTGCTGTCTGCTGCTGCGTCTCGCTGTGTGTTGTGCTGTGAACCTCGTGATGGAAACTTGTTCTCTGTCACAGCGGACTTGCTTGTATCCTCAGGACTCGCAGCCCTCGGCTACATCTACGTCAACATCGGTGAGACGGCACTCCTATAAATACTGTGGAGCATGTCCATAGGAATAAGTGGATATGATGATTATTGGGACTAATGGGACGCACCCTCCTTCAGACAGGACTATGTTAAGGTTCAAGTTTGCCTGTCTTTCGCATTGCCAGCATAAAATGTTGCCTTGCTGCCTATTTCTGACGGTTTAGGGTTGCCTATTTCTGTTGTTCAAGTAGGTTCAGGATGCGGTTGCCTGACGTCCTTCTGTCACCCCCATCCTGTTAACATCGTGACTTGACCCTCTCTCTGTCACAGATGATTGCTGGCAAGCAGACTCTCGAGACTCTGAGGTAGGTGGGTGAATCATCCTCCCATCTTATGCATCCCAACCCCATGCATCGGAACCCTCATCCACTTCTTGTCCCTGCACTGTCCACTGTGTTCAGAGCTGCTGGGCGCCGTCCCCAGACTTGAGACGCCGCAGAGCCACTTTGCATTTCCTCTCTGGCTCGCATCTCTGCATCGTTCACTGTGTGTTCAGGGTCGCCTGGCGCCTGGCGCCCTTTGCGACGTCTCTGATTAAAATCCCCATGCGTCCCGTGCATAGCATCACAACCATCTTGTCTCGTCTCTTTCTCCACTGTGTGTTCAGGGTCGCCTGGTGGCATCCCCGGTCTCCTTCCCGTCAGGGATCAAGGCCCTTGCGGACTATGTGCACAGCAAGGGGCTCAAGCTGGGCATCTACGCCGATGCTGGGTGAGGAGGATGGGTTTCCCACAGTGCGGGGATGGGTGGCGTGGCGCTCGGTGGTTGATATGGTGGAAGAGAGAGGGAGAAGGGGGCATTTGGTTTATGCACACAGTGCGGAGAGCACGTGAGAGAAGACTCGATGACTCGAGCCCACAGCACGGAGCCCACAGTATGTCATCGGAGAACGGGCTTTCCGATGACTCGAGCCCACAGCACAAGGAAGGAGGTCTGGTGGGGGAAAAAGGAGGAAAGGGGAGGGGTTGGAAGAGAACAGATGGGGGAGACAGAGGAAGCAGCAGGATCTTGTGTTCATGTATGTACCTGCCTGGCTTGTGTCTCCCTCCATCCCCCCGTACCAATGGTGTGCCTTTGTTGTTCCTTCCAACAAACCCCACCAGCCTTCGCACGTGTGCCTTGAAGCCAGGCTCGCTGTGGCACGAGGCAGTAGATGCTGCCACCTTCGCTGAATGGGTGGGTGTTACACGCATGCCCTCTGATGCCCAAATGCTCTCAACTCAAGCACCAGCAACTGTGGCACCTGACTCTCCACCCACCCCCACCAGCGTTCGCACATGCGCATTGAAGCCTGGCTCGCTGTGGCATGAGGCAGTGGATGCAGCCACCTTCGCTGAATGGGTGAGCGTTACACGCATGCCCTTTGATGTACACATGACTCTCCAACCAACCTCACCAGCATTCGCACGTGTGCCTTGAAGCCAGGCTCGCTGTGGCATGAGGCAGTGGATGCAGCCACCTTCGCTGAATGGGTGGGTGTTACACACATGCTCTTTGATGTACACATGACTCTCCGACCACCCCCACCAGCATGGCACAAGTGCGTTGAAGCCTGGTTCGCTGTGGCACGAGACAGTGGATGCAGCCACCTTCGCTGAATGGGTAAGACATGCACATATGCTCTCACGCACTAGCAACTGTGGCACATGCTTCTGGCACATGCTTGTGCATGCTTGTGGCGGACTTAGAATGAACAAGACTTGAGTGCCATGACTCTAGTCTAAATGGCAAGTAGAGCACGTTTTTTTCATTGTAAGTGTGCTTCCTTGCTTGTGGCACGTGCAAGTGGCAGGGAGTGAATTATTTCAAGGCTACAAGCACTTTTGACTCCACTCAAACGTCGCCTTGTTTGTGGCACGTGCACATGGCATGCATGGCATGACATGACAGGGAGTGGATTATCTCAAGTACGACAACTGCTACAACGATGGGAGTCCCAGCATAAAGCGGTATGTTTTTTTTCGGAACGAGTTTGCACTATATCCATGCAAATACATTCACAGTCATAAATCGGTATGTATGTACACTCTACAGTCGTGGTGCTCTGCCATTACTCTCAAGCAGGCTATTCTGATTACACTTTACAGCTACTTTATGGGTTTTCTCTTGAGCTTAACACTCATATGTCATTCTGATTTCAGCTTTATCTAAACTACCCAATAAATGTACATGTAAGTGAAAGCATATGTGCCCACACCTCAACACATTTTGCCAACCATGCATGCCCTGCATGCCACCATGCGAGATGCCTTTCCAGTCTCATGCACCCCATCTCTTCCATCCGTCCCATACCCCACATGCCTGCATGACTTCATCCTTCCCATGCCTCCTATGCCTCCCACTGTCATCAGCTACACGATCATGCGCAATGCATTGGAGGCCACTGGGAGAGACATATTCTTCTCCATGTGCGACTGGTGAGTTGATATAAATAATAAATCAAATACCAGTGTTGCTGCACTGTCCTCCTTCCACTCGCACTGTATTGATTTTTTTTTACATCTGACCGCATGTTACTTCCTAATCAATCATTTCATGATAGCATCCTTGTCTGCGTATCTTAAGGCTTTGGGGCGACTCACAAACAACCAACAAGCTGATATATTAAATGAGGCACCTCAGAAGGAACCAAACCATCATTGATTGGATCTGCGGCCAATTAAGTTTTCATCTAATTAAACCATGAAGGTAAGCAAGTTTAGAGATATATAGGTGTATGTATCCACACACACACATGTCTGTGTGTGTGTATGTGTGTGTGTGTGTATGTGTGTGTGTGTGTGTGCGTGCGTGCGTGCGTGCGTGCATGCGTGCGTGCGTGCGTGCGTGCGTGAGTGCGTGCGTGTGTGAGTGCGTGCGTGCATGAGTGCGTGCTTGTGTGTGCGTGTGTGCGTGCGTGTGTGTGTGTGTGCGTGCGTGTGTGTGTGTGTGTGCGTGTGTGTGTGTGTGCACGTGTTGTGTGTATGCGTGTGGTGTGCGTGCGTGTGTGCGTGTGTGCGTGCGTGCGTGCGTGCGTGTGTGCGTGTGTGCGTGCGTGCGTGCGTGCGTGCGTGCGTGTGTGCGTGTGTGCGTGCGTGCGTGCGTGCGTGCGTGTGTGTTTTGCTGCCTGCAGGGGCCAGGATCTCCCTGCTCTGTGGGCGTATGGCGTGGCAGACACATGGCGCACCACCCGTGACATTGAGGACACGTGGAGCAGGTGAGAAGGGCCACGTGGAGGTATAGGAGAAAGATGGGAGAGGAAGGGGTAGGATGGGAGGAATTGGGGAGGGTGGTAGAGGAAAAAAGTGAAGGGGGTAATTGGGAAGACTGGGAGAGGAAGGGGAGAGGTGAACGGATGCGCTTTCAAGGTACGCCTCAGAATTCACTGCTACTATTTTGCCTCACTGTCAGTGTTTCTGAGACTCCTCAAAATAGTATCTAACTCACTAATACCCTCTTGCGTCCCTGCCTGTGTGCATGCATGTGACACGTGGCTGTCTTGCAGCATGATTCGCATTGCAGACATCAAGTGCATGTGGCATCAGTAACGACACCTTACCCTTCTGCCTTTGTGCATGCATTTGCCCATGTGACACGTGGCTGACTTGCAGCATGATTCGCATTGCAGACATCAACTACAAGTGTCACCTTGCCTCCCTGCTATTGTGTATCATGCCGTACCCCTTTGCAGCATGATGCGCATTGCAGACATCAACAACAAGTGGGCCAAATACGCCAAACCAGGCGGGTGGAACGGTGAGTTCCAGTGGGAGATCTGAATGTGCCCAGCATAGGAGGTGACTATATATATGTTCACCTTGTGTTTATCAAATTCACATTAAAATGGGCGGCCGTTATTTTAAACTTGGTGGAATCAAAGCCGCATCAAGCACCTGTAGTCTGCCGCTTTTTCTGCCATGCTTGCACCGCTTTCGAGAATTCTCAAAAGTGGCCGCATTTGCTGTCTCTTCCCATCAGACCCGGACATGCTGCAGGTGGGAAAAAAAACATCCCACCAAGCATCCCGCTTTCCCCTTACCCCTTCCTCCCCCCCACACAATCAGACCCAGACATGCTGCAGGTGGGGAATGGCGGCATGAGGCAGTCGGAGTATCGTGTGCACTTCAGCCTCTGGGCCATCATGAAGGTGAGATGGCCCGTCATGATTGGATGCAGACCGGCGGGTGTAAACTGAAGGCTTTGCGTATCTCAAAGGCTTTCTTAAGGCTTTTACAGAACCACCCACCCACCCCTGTACCTCCCACCAGGCGCCTCTGCTGATTGTCTGTGATCTCTCTGCTGCCTCGAACGAGACCATGAGCATTCTGAGCAACAACGAAGTGATAGCCGTCAACCAGGGTACGTGTGTTCTGAGGTGTGTTATGGGTTGACTCGAAACACGGCTGCGAGCTTTTCGCAGCGTCGAATGCGACCATGAGCATTCTGAGCGACGACGAGGTCATTACCAAGGGGTATGCGATATGCGCTCATGCTGTTCTGCTGCTCGATACCAAGCATACGTACACTAACATGTTCAAGCTCAAAGTCTACTTTTGAGTAGACTCATAAGCAGACTCATGCCGCTCTGCTGCTCGATACCAAGCATACACAAGCACATTCAAGCTTGAAGTTGCCTAAACAAGGACTTGTGCCCAAGCGTTCAGCTCGAAACGAGCCGAGTTGTTCCCTGCACACGTAGAGCTGAGTTCCACTGACAAGTGTTGAAGCTGTGACTGGTGCAGATTCACTGGGAGTTCAGGCACGAAAGGTGCATATTTCCCACAACTCGTCGGTGGAGGTGAGACCCTCTCTTGCACGCCACGGCTTGGATAAGTATCACCGTGGCTTGGATGTTTGTCACGTGGTTTTTTTGTCTACTTATTGCAGGCCAAATCGTCTCTGTTGTTTTTTTCCACCTAAAGAAAATGGTATTATTGCTTGCTAGCTGACTGGCAAAAATCGCCGCCTACCGTATGCGGCCTGCTTTACACAAGTTGTTCAAGAACTCCTTTACTTAAATTTCTGTGCCCTTACCAAATTTGTAGGTCTGGTCCGGGCCTCTGTCTGATGATCGGCAAGTAGTGGCTTTGGTGAATCGTGGTGCGAGGAGCGAGAATGTGACCGTCAGCTGGAAATCAATAGGGCTGAATGCGGTGCAGCGGATGTATGCGCGAGACCTCTGGAAGGTGAGTGACTTCAAGACATTTGTAGCAGATCGTTTCTCAGTTGACTCGAAAATTTGTTGCAGCGGATGTATGCGCGAGGCCTTTGGGAGGTGAGTCTGAGTAGCAGCAACTCTTTCCTCTCGCGCACACTCATGCAGAAGCTTCCTCGTTTACACACCAGCATAATCTATGTTATGTGTCTCCACCCCATGCTCCTCCTGTGGTGCAGAAATCCACCTGGAATTCCGCCTTCTCTGGAGAGCTAAGTTCCCGTGTTTCAGGCACGCACAGAACCCGCACACACTCTGAACTCTCTTCTCATGTGTCTGCTCCTCCCCATGCTCCCTCTGTGGTGCAGAAATCCACCATGAATTCTGCCTTCTCTGGAGAGATGAGCTCCTGTGTTTCAGGCACGCACAGAACCCGCACACACTCTGAACTCTCTTCTCATGTGTCTGCTCCTCCCCATGCTCCCTCTGTGGTGCAGAAATCCACCTTGAATTCCGCCTTCTCTGGAGAGATGAGCTCCCGTGTTTCAGGCACGCACAGAACCTGCACACACTCTGAACTCTCCTCATGTGTCTGCTCCTCCCCATGCTCCGTCTGTGGTGCAGAAATCCACCTTGGATTCCGCCTTCTCTGGAGAGATGAGTGCTCGTGTTGCGAGCCATGACGTGCGACTCTTTGTGATCTGGCCCGCTCCAGATGTCTAAGGCTTGGGTTCCGCCCGTATCAGATGTCTCCTGCTAAATTCAATCTGTTCGCAATAATGTTGTTGGTGGTACTGTTAGAATCTAGCAGCAGGAATGAGTGAACTAACAGGATGCAGGAGTACAAGTAGTAAACCCTAACTGGGTTGTACCCCATATGGGCTACCCCACTACAGCCTAGACAATATGCAGCACATATAGTTTGACACACCCCCATAGGCAAAGTGGGGGAGAACAAGGGGTCACATGACCAGTCAAGAGAAGCAAAACAAGCTCAGGGTGGATCACAACGTCACCACGCATTCTGAGCACAAGCAAAGGGCCACAGGGCCAGTTCACATGCAGAGATATATATGCAGCAATAACAGTACAGTGATGGCTACCTAGCAAGAGCCAGCATGCATATATATATATATATATATATATATATATATATATATATATATATGTACAGATCACAGTACAAGCAGAGACTACAGCAAGTGTGGAAACGTAGGCACAAGGCCTAACAGAGTACAAAAGCGCTGATGATCACCAGACGGAAGTGCCTTGGTGAATATGTCAGCAGTGTTGGCCCGAGTGGCCACGTGGCGAAGACGAAGCTGACCTCGCTGCTGCAACTCTCGAGCCAGGAAGTACCGCAGAGCAATGTGCTTCGTTCTGTGCTCCAGTCTGTGCTCCTCACACAAGGCAATGGCGGCCTTGTTGTCAACGTACAGCACTGGAGGAGAACGAGGCTGCTCTCCCAAGTCAGTCAGCAGGTAGGTGAGCCAGCGTAACTCCTGTGCAGCCATGGCGGTGGCGTAGATCTCAGCCTCACAACTGGAGCCGAGAACTGAAGACGAGCGTGTAGAACGCCACGAAACTGAACCAGAGCCAAGGCTGAAGATGTAACCCTGTGACGACCGCTGAGTAGCCAGGTCGTCAACCCAAGAAGCGTCTGAGTGCCCAGTGAGGACAACTGGGCTCGTCCCTCCAAGCACTCAGGAGCTTCCCGCTCCTTCTTTCGCGACTGCACCGCACTCACGCCGCTCCGTCGGCCAGTCCCGGTCTCCCTGGCGGACCCCTCTGGGGGTCCAGTCCTTGCCCACTATTCCACGGTTCTGCCGTGTCCGGCCGTCCCGTCCGGCTCGCTGTCAGGTCTTTACCTCCCCTCGTTCTCTACGAACTTGGTGAGTGGAGCTGACCTCCAGGATGGGGGGGTTCACCAGTTCACTCCTGCGAGTCAGCGAGTGACTCACTGTACGTGTGCTAGGACGGGCCGGCACTTGGCCACGTTCACCCGTGCACCTGGCTCGAGTCTGTACACACTGACCACTGAGTCCCCTCAGGTAGCTGCGTCTGCGTTTGCGTCTGCGTCTGGTCAGCTGGCGGCCCCCTGCGAGTGTCGCGCTTTGTCGCACGACACTCTCCTGTGGCACCACCGCCTTGGTCACCCCTCCTTGCCTCGCCTGCGTAGCATGCACTCTCGCTCCCTGGTCTCTGGTCTTCCCAGGTCCCTGCCTGCCCTCCCTCCCTCGCCTGCGCCGCCCTGCATTCCTTGCGTCGAGGGGCGGCAGCGCGCCGCTCCTCACTCCTCCTCGTTTCCTCCCACAGAGGCTCCACTGCAGACGCTCCACCTGGACGTGTGGGGCCCAGCCCGCGTCCAGGGACAAGGCCGCGAGCGGTACTTCCTGCTGGTCGTCGACGACTACACGCGTTACACCACGGTCTTCCCCTTGCAGAGCAAGGGGGACGTCCCTGCTGTTTTGATCCCCTGGATCCGCGCTGTTCGTCTCCAGCTCCGCGAGCGGTTCCGGTCGGACTTTCCTGTCCTGCGTCTGCACTCTGACAGAGGTGGTGAGTTCTCCTCCGACCTCTTGGCAGCCTACTGTGCGGAGCACGGCATCACCCAGTCGTTCACGCTTCCGGCCTCTCCGCAGCAGAATGGGGTTGCTGAGCGCCGCATTGGCTTAGTCATGGAGGTCGCTCGTACCTCCATGATCCATGCGGCTGCCCCCCATTTTCTGTGGCCGTTTGCGGTCCGGTACGCCGCGCATCAGCTCAACCTCTGGCCCCGTGTCTCCTTGCCGGAGACCTCGCCCACACTGCTGTGGACGGGGAAGGTTGGCGATGCGTCGCGTTTCCGGGTCTGGGGTGCTCGTGCCTTTGTCCGCGATACCACCGCGGACAAGCTCTCCGCCCGCGCTGTTCCCTGTGTCTTCCTTGGCTTTGTCCCTGACGCGCCTGGTTGGCAGTTTTACCACCCCACCTCGCGCCGTGTCTTTGCGTCTCAGGACGTCACGTTCGACGAGTCGGTTCCCTTTTACCGTCTCTTCCCCTACCGCACTGCCTCGCTCCCCCCCCCGCCGCTCTTCCTCGCTCCAGGTGCTCCCCAGGTAGACCCTCCTCCCTTGACTGCGCCGGTTGAGGTCACTGGTGACTCAGGTCCTACTGCGAGTGGTCCTGCTCGGGGTGCTACTTCTGGGGGTGCTGAGCCTGGGGGTGCGGAGCCTGGGGGTGCTGAGTCTGGGGGTACTGAGCCTGAGGGTGCGGAGCTTGAGGGTGTAGAGCCTGGTGGTGCTGAGCCTGAGTGTGAGGGGTCTGGGGGTGCTGAGCTTGGCGGTACTGACGCTGGAGGTTCTGGAGCTACTGAGGGTGCTGGCGCTGGAGGTTCAGGAGCTGCTGGAGGGCCTAGTCCTGGTGGCGCTGGAGCTGGAGGTTCTGGAGCTGTTGAGGGTGCTCGCGCTGGAGGTTCTGGAGCCGCTGGAGGTACTGGTGCTGAGGGTACTGACACCGGAGGTTCTGGAGCCGTTGGGGGTGCGGGCGCTGAGGGTTCTGAGTCTGCTGTTGCGCGGTCTCCTTGGAGTGGCCGCCTTCGTCCCCGTGTGCCTCTCACCCCACAGCAGCTGCAGGACTGGTACGGTCGCCGTCAGCGTCGCTCTCCTGGAGCTCGGAGTCGTGCTGGTCCTTTGTCTACTGGAGGTGCTGGAGTTGCTGGTTCTGGAGGGGCTCGTGCTGGAGACACTGAGGCTGGAGACCCTGGGACTGGAGGTGCTAGTTCTGGGGGTGCTGCTGCTGGAGACACTGAGGTTGGAGACCCTGGAGCTGGAGGTGCTGGTTCTGGGGGTGCTACTGCTGGAGACCCTGAGGTTGGAGACCCTGGGACTGGAGGTGCTGGTTCTGGGGGTGCTGCTGCTGGAGACACAGAGGTTGGAGACCCTGGGACTCGAGGTGTCGGCTCTGGGCCTGGAGCTTCTGGAGCTGCTGGAGGTACGGGAGCTGCTGGAGGTACTGGAGCTGCTGGAGGCACTGGAGCTGCTGGAGCTGCTGGTACTGGTGCAGCTGCGCCGACACGACTGTTCTTCGCTCCGCCGTCTCCGTCGTCTCTGCCGCCGTCTGCCTCTGTTCTTCGTCAGGTTCTTACTCTTCCGTCGTCTACTGGTCTTCCGTTACAGTCTGGCTCGCCGCTGCCTGCTCCTTCTCCTTACACTGAGCTGACTGGTAGTCCTGCTGAGCGTCGTGAGCCTGCGTCGCGTCCTGTCTCGCCTACTCGCCCTGGTCGTACCGGTCGTCGTGTTCCTCGTTCGCGTCCGCCGGCTGTCCCCAGCGCACACCTCGTAGTCCGTCGTCCTTCCTCTGTTCCGCAGCCTGTTCCTCTGCCGTCTCCTCCTGCGTCCTCTTTGCCTGACGTTCCGGACCCTGCGTCTGACCGGTTTCGTGCTCAGCACCCTACTGTCACGCGTCTACTAGCCACAGTTGTCACTGACCCGTCGTTTGAGTCTGCTGCTGCGTCTGCTCTTGTCGCTGAGCTTGTTGACTTTGCTGCTGCCTGTCGTCTAGACTTCACTGCCAGTCTTGTTACTGAGTCTGAGTCTGTCTGTCCTCCGTCCGTCGGGGGTGAGTGTGCTCTGATACCATGTTAGAATCTAGCAGCAGGAATGAGTGAACTAACAGGATGCAGGAGTACAAGTAGTAAACCCTAACTGGGTTGTACCCCATATGGGCTACCCCACTACAGCCTAGACAATATGCAGCACATATAGTTTGACAGGTACAGCACGTCAAATGTTGATGACGGACTGAAATCTTACCTTACCTAATAAACCCTGGAATTATGAGTAGTACCGAACCCTGGTTTAAGACTGGTCTATCCTTCTTATAAGGATAGTTTGCTACACCCAGTAGGAGGAACTGGTCTCTACGACACTTCACTGCAAGCCAAACGCGGGCTGGGTCAGAATTCATGTGAAACGGTGAAGCTGGTGAAGGGGGGCAACCTCTCCAGATTGCACCACATCGTACTCGACCGACTGTTATGAGCGAAAAGTCAACTCTGATCACCCACTGTCCGGATAAGTCGTCCATTTCATTCCCAATTGCAACACATTTTACTCCTTCGGTGGATTGCGGTCCCAAGCTAAAAACTCTCTCGGCCGTTCTTTACCGTGTGGACGATCATCGGACAGTGCGCCACACTCTTCCTCTCCATCCCAAAGCGTCTGTCAAACGACGATGGACGACCAGGGTCAGTCGCAGTGACGACGAATCAGGCGAACTCGGTCAACAGTAGTGTATGGTAGCGGGAATCCCAGGAACCCACCCTCCACCTTCCTGCCAACTAGTTACCATCGCCTAGGGAATGTCGGTGCTCCTTCGCTTCTGTCGTTAGGGCCTTGGGATGATCGCCTTTTCCCTGACAGTCTGACAGCTACCAGTTCCGTTCAGAAAATGTATAATGGGAAGGATGGCATCTTGAAACCCACTTCTCATCTCACAAAAAAACGGCAGCCTCACATTTCTGTCGGCGTTGGCAAATCAGTTGGCTTCCTTCTTGCCTGCAGTATCCTGTATTTTCTAAGTCTTCGTACCGGTTAAGGCCTACTAAATTGCGGAATCCGTGCTCGGAGGGACTTCGTGTCTTGCGTCCGTTATAGGATCTAATTCTGACCTTGGCTTAACGGCCGTCAGATCTCTTCGAGAATGGCTCCGACGTTGAGTTCTCGTTGTAGGGTGCTTACCGCGGTCCTCCTGGCTGCCGTCATTGTCGCGGATGCCAGCGCAAGCGACCATAGATATAGCCAAGGGGACAGCGTGCCTCTCTACGTGAACAAAGTCGGTCCCTTCAGCAACCCGAGGTGATGCCGTGTTTATGATTTGACGCCAAGTATTCTGTGTCTAGTGGCGACTGACGCTTGGTGGACGTTCGGAGAAGAACATTATTCAGAAGTTTGCTTTTGCTTCCGTTCTGACTCGCTACCTTTAGAATGTTCCGTGCTTCTTTTAGTTTATTTTTTACTTGTGGAGCTAACGTATGCACCTTCCGTGTTCACCGTTTTGGGCCCAAACTCGTTTTCCGCAGTGAAACATACAAGTTCTTCGATCTGCCGTTTTGCCAGCCAGGTTCGTTCAACAGCAAAGTTGCTCAGTCGTAGAATCCTGCAAGATTCTATAAATAATCGCTCAGCCTATGCTTGCGTTTCTGCACGTTCACTATTCCAACCTGCTCTTTCCAACTTCGCTGTTTCACTTCCATCCGCGGCCTTTCAACCCAGCGTCGTCGTTTCACTCTCGATCCGCTTCGTGTGTGTGTTCAGGGAAGTTCAACGAGAAGCATCAATCCCTCGGCGAAGTGCTGAACGGCGATCGAATGGTTGAGGTTCAGGCCCCCTACGACCTAAGATTCCGCGTAGATCACGAGCGTACGACGCTCTGCAAGCGCACGCTCGGCGTTAAGGACGTCCAGAAGTTCCGCAACGCGGTCCTGAACGACTACTATTTCCAGATGTACTACGACGATCTCCCGATCTGGGGTTTCATTGGCAGGGTTTACGTTGTCAGTGACACGTATGACAAGTTTGACAGTGACACGCATGACAAGTTTGACAGTGACACGCATGACACGGTTGACAGTGACACGCATGACACGGTTGACAGTGACACGCATGACACGGTTGACAGTGACACGCATGACACGGTTGACAGTGACACGCATGACACGGTTGACAGTGACACGCATGACACGAACCAGCACATTTCCATATTCACGCACATACACTTCGAGGTAGAGTATAACCACGACCGCGTGGTGGGAATATACGTGGCGAGTGGTGCGGATGGAATGGTGGTGGTGGACAATAGCGAGGATAAAGAGATGGAGGTGGAATTCACGTATTCCGTCTCGTGGACGCAGACGGATACGGCGTTTGAGAAGCGCATGGATAGGTACACGCGGTACGCGCTCCTTCCGCAGCATATGGAGAGACACTGGTTCTCGATCCTCAACTCGTGCTTCACAGTGCTGCTGCTCGCCGGCTTCATCGCGACCAGACTCACGCACGTCCTCAAGAGCGACTTAATCAGGTACGTTAAGGCAAATTTGCTAACACGATTTCGATTTCGATTTGCTTCTTCATCGATTTCGACCAGTACTTAACACAATTTCATCTATTCTTTTTCGAATCTGCCGTTCTTTTTCAAATCTGCCATTTCGCTCTTTCGACAACCCTTCTTTCATTGCAGTAGGACAGTCAAGAGGTGCGATTTTGTCGTTTCCTGTGTTGATACCCGATGATTCGATGGTGTATGGGTGTTGATGCAAGAGGGTGGCAAACGGTGTGATTAAGACAGTGTTGCTGTAGCATGTCTTACGACATCTTGCAATTATGTTTTTTGCGTTATTCAGGTACACGCATGGCTCAGAGTCGTTAGTAGAGCCGGAGGAGGCTGGGTGGAAGTCCATCCATGCCGACGTGTTCCGCTTCCCGGAAAACAAGGAGCTTTTCTGCGCCATTCTTGGCAGCGGCACTCAATTGCTCTTCCTGTGAGTTTGGTTACCTTTATACTAGTACACTCCTGCTGAACAGTGCGATTCTACTTTGGTTTGGTTCGTTTCATATTCTATCCATGATGACAGTATGCACGCAATGCATACCTCGTGAGAATCTTAAAGCCGCTCCTCCTTGATTTTGTCAAGCCCCACATTCGTGTCTATTTCCGTGCTTGCTCTCTGTCTGTCAGGGTCCTTTTCATGTTTATTCTCACTCTCGTGGGGGTGTTATACCCTGACAATCACGGTGCTTCGTGGACGGCTCTGGTGGTGATTTATGCTCTGACCTCTGGAATCGCTGGGTATGCATCTGCGTCGTTCTACAAGCAGATGGAGGGGACCAACTGGGTGAGTGCAATGCAGTGGGTGCAATGCAGTGGGTGCGATGCAGTGGGTGCAATGCAGTTAGTGTGAGTGCATTGCAATAAAAGAGAAACCCCGCAATGCGTTTTCACTCAAAAGAGAATCATTTCCTGTCTGTAAGCCTCTTCAAGCTCCTAAGCGATCTGATCCGCTTATTCTGTTCCCCACCCGCCTTTCACCACCCCCTCTACCCTCCTACCCTCCGATTCCCTTCCCTCCCCTTCCCGTCCCCCTCCCATCCCCCCACCCTTTCCTCCATCCACCCCCCTTTTCAGACGCACAACATTGTGCTAACAGGGTGCATGTTCGGCGGGCCGGTGGTCATCTCCTTCTGCTGCCTCAACACCATCGCTGCTGTCAACAACTCCACCAACGCCAAGCCCCTCACCACCATCCTCACCCTCACCCTCATCTTTGCACTCATTGCCTTACCCCTCCTCGTGGCCGGCGGCATTGCCGGCAAGAAAAGCACTGCTGCAGAGTTCCTAGCACCTTGCCGGCATTCCCAAACCTCAAATTCCCCGAGGGCGATTCCCGTGCTGCCCTGGTACCGGCATGCAGCCCCTCAGATGGCCTTGGCTGGGTTTCTGCCGTTAAGCGCAATTTTCTTCGAGCTGTATTATATTTGTGTGGATTGGTGGGGGTATAAGGCCTACATTGTCTACAGCATCCTCTTTATAGTGTTCATCAATTTCATCGTCGTGACGGCGCTCATGGCGATTGTTCTCACGTACTACCAGCTTGCAGCGGGGGACCACGAGTGGTGGTGGAGGTACGATAGCTTCACCCCTCAACCCTTCAACCTCTCAATCCCTCAACCCCTCAGCCTCTCAACCCCTCAACACACAGACACACACACACACACACACGCACACACACACACACACACACACACACACACACACACACACACACACACACACACACACACACACACCTGACCTTCATCCTAGAGTGAGCTCTACCGCCCTCCCTCTTCATCTTTGGGCCCCCATTCCCTTCCTATCGCACTTAGCTTCTACTGCCACTACTCTCAAGTCCCCATTCCCTTTCTAACTGCTCCGCTGTCCGTCTCCACTTGTCCCATCCGCTCAGGTCGGTGCTGTGCGGTGGCTCCCCCGCGCTCTTCATATTCGGCTACTGCTGCTACTACTACCACGCGCACTCCGACATGACCGGATTCATGCAGGCGTCTTTCTACTTTGTATTGATGGCGTGTGTCTGCTACGGCCTCTCCCTCATGCTCGGCACTGTGGGCTTCTGTGCCTCGCTGGCCCTTGTGCGCCGCCTCTACCGCTCCATCCAGTGCGAGTAAGTGCTTCTTAGGGGAGAAGGGAAGGGAGGGGGGAAGAGGCGTCCCTCTACTTTGTCTTAATGGCCTGTGTCTGCTGCGGTCTCTCCCTCATGCTCGGCGCTGTCGGCTTCTGTGCCTCGCTGTGCCTTGTGCGCCGCCTCTACCGCTCCATCCAGTGCGAGTAAGTGCTTCTTAGGGGAGGATCGGGAGGGGGGCGGGGGGGAAGGAGGAGGGGGGGGTTGGGGTGGGAGGAGGGGAGGGGGGGGTGTGGAGGGGGAGGGGGAGGGGGAGGGGGAGGGAGAGGAGGAAGATGAGGAGGGATGGTGGGGGGGGCGCAGGTGGTTTGAGCAGACTGTGATGGATACTCTTGACACGTGTTGCAATGTGATTGGTGCAGATTCACTGGCACGGAAGGTGTAACTCTCCCATTACTCCCTAGTGAAGGTGAGATTACTGAACCCTCTCTTGCATGTCATGGCTTGGATAAGCATAACCATGGTTTGGATATGTGTCACCTTGGCTTGAATGTGTGTCAACTTAGCTTGAATATGTTTCACCTTGGCTTGAATATGTGTCACCTTGGCTTGAATATGTGTCACCTTGGCTTGAATATGTGTCACCTTGGCTTGAATATGTGTCACCTTGGCTTGAATATGTGTCACCTTGGCTTGAATATATGTCACCTACGTAAGCGTCATCATGGCTTCGACAAGAATCACCATGGCTTGGATAACTGTCACTAGAGTACCATGTTTGCTAGTTCACTGACAAAGCTTCATGGTCAGTGATTTTCTTTACACAACCCGCTTGAAATGCCTTCAACTTACAGGAAACAAATGTGTGTCCTTGCCCAACCTGCAGGTCTGGTCCGGGCCTCTGTCTAAGGGTCGGCAAGTAGTGGCATTGGTGAATCGTGTGCAGGGAACGAGAATGTGACTGTCAGCGGGAAATCAATCGGGCTGCTTCCGGTGCAGCAGATGTTTGTGCGAAACCTAAAGGAGGTGAGGGATTGTGCTGCATGACATTTATTTTCATCTTCTCGCTCTCTATCGCACTTCCTTTGTTTCTTTGAGATGCAGAGGATGTCTGCTTGAGACCTCTGGGGAGTGTGTGTACCTCTCACAGTGTCTTTCTCATCTGCCCCCCCCCACCAGCGTCACCCCACTCTTCCTCGCTCTCATGCCTCTCATTCGCCAACTTCCCCCTTCGTTTCAAAGTCTTACTTGTGTTTCAAACCTTCCCAATCTCGTTGTTTCACTCACCTTCGCTGTCCCCCTTCCCCCCCCTTCCAAATGACGTGTGTGTGCGTAAACACATGCACACATACATGCAGGCACTTACTAATTCACACACAACCATCACGATCTTTCTTCTCATGTATCTGCTCTGCTCCCCGTGTTGCTTGTTCTGTGGTGCAGAAATCCACCTTGAATTCATGTCCCTGGAGAGCCGAGTGCTTGTGCTGTGAGCCATGACCTGTGACTATTCTCTGGCCTGTACCAGATGCCCAATTAATGTAATACGGCCCGTAACATAAGCCTTACACTTTTTTTTTTGGGCAGACCAGATGTGTAACCCAGCTGAAGTTGGGCTGTTACTGCATCTTCTCAAATTATCTGTGTGGTGGATATTTCTTTGTAGGTAGCGCGTGTATCGTATTCTTATTATGTTCAATCTTCGTTTCGGGACGGTTATTGTTGAAATATTTTATTTCGGGGATGGATTATCTCATGGTGACGTGGAGCTTATGTCACAGAATGGTTTTCACACCTCAGCTACGGCTGGGACAGAATTCTAATTCGAGGAGGATGAATCCGTATTTGCAGAGAACGCTCAGCTATTGTTTCAGCTGCAGATTGCAGCGACTGTACTCGACAAAACGGCTTCTGCTTCCGCGGTACATTCTAAGGGCGGGGGCAGCGCGTTCATTTTCGCCACTTTTCCAGAATTTGGACGCCCGTCGAATCTGGAAGATACTGTAGCATTTTTGTACCGCGCTTAGTTTGTGTCCCAGGTGGGACACGCGCGTCCAAAATTACGCACAGGTCTTGCCACACTTTTGCCTAACCGCCCACCCAATGAGGTAACCCTGTGCGACAGAGTTCTGGTTGTGTTTGTGAACCCCTGAATTTGCGAGGGTCGTACGCGCTTGACGAAGTCGTGACGCGGTTTCGCTGACCTGCACACAAGCATTCTCGAATGATGCGCGGGTTGTTCGCGGCCGTCGTGGGTACGTGTTTTGTTCGGTTGACGGCACGGAAAACAGCCACCGTTCATCCACTGTATGTTCTGTCGTGTCCACATGTTACCCTAAATCAGGGTTACAAACCGCTGAATCTGGTAACTGTTTCGGGCTAAGCCAGGAAAATGAACGCGCTGCCCCCGCCCTAAACAAGGGGTGTACATTGTTCCCTTGCCAAATCTGCGTTCCCGAAATACGACCTACAACCTCCGTCAGTTCAGGCCCCACCCACCCCTCATGCCCTCCATAAACCTCTTTGTTGGGGATATCCGTCGATTTCAGCCGATCGACGGCGTCGAATCACCCTTCAAAATCTGGCTCGATTTTCCCAAGGACTGTCAAACCAAACCAAGAGATCATTCACCCACAAGCGACTTCCGTCCCAGTCCTCCACGTCGTCTGAAAGTCCACACGAATATGTAGACGGGAGAAGTTGAATAGACAGCCGAGCAAGCAGGAACACTTGACACCCCAACAGCCGTTCGCTGTGTGTGCATCAGCTGAGAGTTCGCCACATTACTTGGAATGCCCAACACTGGGATTTCAAAACCAGAGAAATTCAGCAATCTTTACATACTTTAGAGTTTGAGGGATCTTGAACGCCTCGAGAGAGGCTAGTGACTGAATGCGACGCGTAGCGGTTCTTAGCTCCCTCATTCGCTCCAATTACTAATCAAAGCCACCCGTTCAGTCATTGACTGGAGTTTAACAGCGAGTTTCTGAGTTTGATGTTTTCCTCGACACGCATTTCGGCTTCTCGTGTCAACGCAATGTCCGACCGAAAGATGGAGGCCTCGTTCTTGTCGATGTGCTTCTGTCTCGCTATAATCTTCCATCAAGCTTCGGCTATTAGCGAAGGCGCATCCGTTTCGACCACTCTGAGCCTTGGACGGAAAGAGAAGCTCGACTTTTCTGGAATCGTGCATCGAGATCGAAAGTTCTCGCGAACTCCGCCACTCGGGTAACCATACAGCTCAAATCACCAACGCACCTGAATGTCTTCATCACTCTCACGGAACGGGTTATACACGAATGATACTTGACATCTGTTCCTCCTGAACCATTGGAACATTGGACGCAGCTCATGCTGTCCAAACTTTTCCGTCGTATACTTAAGCTAAGCTTATCTAAGCTGTTACATCCGTTTCTGTACTACAATGTCCGTGTGAGATGATGTGGCAGATGAAATTAGGATAACGCTGGTAGTAAGATGTCGTCTCCATGTGTCACTGTTTTGCAGATGGAACAGCTGGAACCACTTCCAGTGCAATGTTACCGAACACATTGTGAAAGCTGCAGGTAAGGGCTCTCATCATGCTCTTTCTGCGTTAAATATTGCAATATCTCGTTTGTTTTCTCCGTGGTGTAGCTACATGATTGTCGACGAAGCTACCTGCGACAGTTTTAACCTCTTCACCTTCCATCTCGCGGTTGATTTCCAGCTGAAGCACATGGAACGCTTCCTTATCAACCATTCTTTTCAGCAAGTCTTACCAGTTCTCACATCCTCTCTAATAATTCTGTCTTGCAGCGGACAAGCTCGTGTCATCTGGGTTAGCAGCCCTTGGATACGTCTATGTCAACATAGGTGAATCACATCATCCCTCGTCCATCCTGCTTTTATTGAATTCGTGAACGTCACGTTGCTGTGCATGTTGCTTCAGCCGCGTTTATGTGTTTTTTTTCGAACAAAATGAATACACCGTATACCTGAGACGTTTCCACTCTTTCCCCTTACTGTTTCGCTTGTCATGTATAAGATCGCCATCTTGTAACTATGTCTGAATTCTGTCTGCCTTCGCAGATGATTGCTGGCAAGCTAACTCCCGAGATTCAGAGGTGGGTGAACACATTGACAACCATTCAGTGACATTCTCGAAGTGAATAAAGTGCAGGCTCTACCAAAGTTTTTATGTTGCAACCTTAGAGCAGAGCTGCAATGGAAACATCCACCTAATGTAGAGCACTTGGGATTGAACGAACATGGAAGCGGTCACCAGCTAAGGCATCGGTCTTGATTGAGCTACGTTCTTCTGCCATTTGTCACTCCGCTGTTCAGGGTCGCCTGGCGGCCTCTCCTCGCTTCTTCCCCTCTGGCATCAAGGCACTCGCGGACTATGTGCACAGCAAGGGGCTCAAGCTGGGCATCTACTCCGATTCCGGGTGAGGGAGCAGCGGGGATGTGTGGGCTTGGTGGATGATATGGGGGAAAACATAAGGGAAGAAAAAGGTCTTGCAGATTATGGCACAGCAAGGGGCTCAAGCTGGGCATGGCATTTACTCTGATTCCGGGTGAGCCCGTGTATAGAGCTGAGCAAAGGACGGGCAAGGTAGGGACGACTTAGGTGGGTCATCTGACGAATTTTCAATCAATTCACATTCAAACCTTTGTCCCGACGTCCTGTGACAAGCCGTCAGTGTACACGTTTACTTTATGAGTCGACTCCCTACTTCCCGCATCCCACTCCTCCCGACCCTCTCTTATCAGGAGGCTTACGTGTGAAGGCATGCCAGGGTCGCTGGGACATGAGACGATTGACGCTCAAACTTTTGCTGAATGGGTGAGGCATGAGGCTGGGATGAGGCTCTGGTTGGGTGAGGAAGGCGGTTGGGTGAGGCATGAGGCTATGACGGAACACTGGCTAGGAGAGGCACTAGATTGGGTGAGGCACGAAACTGAGTGAAGCACGAGGTTGGGTGAGGCACGAGGCTCTGTGAGGCATTTGGTTGGGTGAGGCACGAAGCTCGGTGAGGCATGAGGTTGGATCGGGCTATTACAGCTGGTTGTATTGTTCCTGGTTCTAACAGAGCATGTCCCTGGATATTCACATCCGCCTGCCACAATTCTGGTGCTTGAAATCTCACGTTTTCATGCATGCTGTGCCTGCTCACTGGCCCATGCAATGCTCTGCCTGCGATGCTGTGCCTGCTCACTGGCCATGTGATGCCATGCCAGGAAGTGGACTACCTCAAGTATGACAACTGCTTCAACGATGGCACTCCAAACAAGATACGGTGTGTGTTCTACTATCCTTCGGCCCCGCCCCTGTTGGCCTTTTACACCGAAGTTACCATTGCTCGTCTTTGTCCCTTTTACTCCTATCCGCTTTCAACTCCGCTGTTGTCATTTCTCGTCCAGAAAATCAATCTGATCTGGCTTCATCCTTCTCTCTTTCCCTCCCACCCTCTTCCCCAAATTCCCTTCCTCACCCTCTGCTTGATGCCTGTCAATCAAATCCCTGAACCAAACAACAAAGCCCCCCATGCCTCCCACTGCCATCAGCTACACAACCATGCGCAATGCATTGGAGGCCACTGGGAGGGACATATTCTTCTCCATGTGCGAATGGTGAGCCCATAGAACCCCTCTTAGACCCCTGCCTGTGTGGATGGTGCGCGGATGCGACCCCACTTAGTCTCCTGCCCGTGCGAATGGTGCAGGCATACTTTCATGCAGTCAGGCTGCTGTGTTGGTTATGCATGCCCTCAGCAGCTACAGTGACTGTCTTTGCCTGCACCCACCTAATAGCAAGGACCGTCTGTGTGTGGCTTGCCTTGTAATGCCACGTGTCGCCTGCCCATCCTGCCACGTGTGCTTCAGGGGGCAAGACGACCCTTCCCTGTGGGCGTATGACGTGGCAGACTCGTGGCGCACCACTGTGGACATTGGGGACTCGTGGAGGAGGTGAGCAGGGAGGAGGTACACGTGGATGAAGGGAGGAATGACACGTGGACGAAGGGAGGAGTGACAGGTGGATGAAGGGAGGAGGGACACGTGGATGAAGGGAGGAGGGACACGTGGATGAAGGGAGAGGGGCATGTGGTTAACGGGAGGGACTCGTGATGAATGGAGGAGGAAGGACTTGTGAAGAATGAGGAGAAAGTTAGTGGATAAGGATACAGAGGAAGAAGGAACACTGGTGAGGGGATGTATAAGGGAAACGGCAGGGAGGGGTGAGTAAGAGGGAATAGCACAGAAGGGAGAGTAGAGATTGGGGGAAAGAGGAAGGGAGGAAGAAAAGGTGACTCGCATTCATGGTAATGCACTCGTAATGCCTCCAACTTTCAACCTATGTGCACTTAACCTGCTCCCTCCCTCTCTCCCTCCCTCCCTCCCTCCCTCCCTTCCTCCCTCCCTCCCTCCCTCCCTCCCTCCCTCCCTCCCTCCCTCCCTCCCTCCCACCCTTCCTCCCTCCCTCCCTCCCTCCCTCCCTCCCTCCCTCTCTCCTACCCTCCCTCCCTCCCTGCGTGCTCGTGGCACATGCAGCATGATGCGCATTGCAGACAAGAACAACAAGTGGGCCAAATACGCCAAGCCAGGCGGCTGGAACGGTGCGTACCAGTGGGGCCCCTAAAAGAGGCAAGGCCAGACCAGACGTATTATAGGACGCACGGGGTAAACTTGTCAAAGGCATAGCAGCCCTGTGAAAAGCCTGGGTTCGGAGGTGTGAGGGTAAGCTATCCAGGTTACATATTCAAATGCTGTTCTCCTCACCTGATACCCTGTTCTCCTCACCTGTTACTCTGTTCTCCTCACCTGTTACTCTGTTCTCCTCACCTGATACCCTGTTCTCCTCACCTGATACCCTGTTCTCCTCACCTGGTACTCTGTTCTCCTCACCTGGTACTCTGCTCTCCTCACCTGGTACTCTGTTCTCCTCACCTGTTACTCTGTTCTCCTCACCTGATACCCTGTTCTCCTCACCTGGTACTCTGTTCTCCTCACCTGGTACTCTGTTCTCCTCACCTGTTACTCTGTTCTCCTCACCTGTTACTCTGTTCTCCTCACCTGATACCCTGTTCTCCTCACCTGATACCCTGTTCTCCTTACCTGATACCCTGTTCTCCTACTGGCACTCGTGTGGGAAACCCTTGAGAAGTCTTAAAGGCATCAAAGCAGTTTGTTTTTCAGTTTTCAGAGTTTTCCCACCTTGACTTGACCCACCTCTCCCACACAATCAGACCCGGACATGCTGCAGGTGGGGAATGGTGGCATGAGGCAATCAGAGTATCGTGTGCACTTCAGCCTCTGGGCCATCATGAAGGTGAGGACACGTGTGCAAGCATGTATCAGGTGTCAACACCCCCCCCCCCCCCCCCCCCCCCCACACACACACACACATGCAAAGGGCTAGCTTGTAAGCTTTGCACTTCTGTAAGTCGGCAGTTTCATTCAATCGACATGTTCAGAAAAGTTGGTTTGAAATCATGTTTCTAGACAAACCCTTCAAGGTCTGAACCTTTCTAATTTGGAAACAGAAGCCCCAACCCTGTCTTTTGTAACCTCAAGCTTAAAACTCAACCTCTAAACTCAAGCTTTAGACTTAGATTCTACTACTTGAAGTTCTCGTCTCAATTGTTTTTTCCAAGTTTCCAGCAAAGCTCTCCCCCTTTATCTTCACATCCTTCCACCAGGCGCCTCTCCTGATCGGCTGCGATCTCTCGGTTGTTTCAAACAAGACGCTGGCTATTCTGGGCAACGAGGAAGTCATTGCTCTCAACCAGGGTACGTTCTCTTTCCATTCTCAGAAGTTACTCAAATAATTGACGGTTGTATCAAATAGGACACTGGCCATTCTGGGCAATGAGGAGGTCGTTGCTCTCAACCAGGGTACGCTCTCCTGCTGTTGTGTGCACATGCTGTTGCATCACTCATTGAATGCAGCTTATTTGATGCCTGGTGATGATACCCCACCTTTATCCAACAATGATTTCACCTGCGTGTTCATGTACTTGCTCACACGTGTCACATTGTGATTGGTGCAGACCCTCTGGGCGTTCAGGCAAGGAAGGTGCAAGTCTCTGAAGACTCGCTGATGGAGGTGAGTGAATTAAATCAGGTAGCATCACATTTGATCAAGTCAGGTCAAAGCAAATCAAATAAAATCAGATCAGATCATAGAACCTTGCTTGTATCAACTAACTGGGCTCGGATGGGGCACCTAATCTGAAATCGTCACGTGCTTGTTTCTCTCTGTGAAACACCTTGCATTGCAAGTAACTGGCAGTTGTTTTAGCCACTTAATACATCACGCTTTCTTTGCCCTCTCCCCATGCGGCCTGGTCTGGTCTTTGAACCTGCAGGTTTGGTCCGGGCCTCTGTCGGAGGGTCGGCAGGTGGTAGCCCTGGTGAATCGCAGCCCAATCAGCTTGAAGATCACTGCCCATTGGAAAGCCATGGGGCTGAACCCGGTGCAGCGCATGTATGCACGAGACCTGTGGAAGGTGCGTGACTCCATATGAGCTGTTAAAGGCGCCTCAAAAATCACTGCCGGTGGAAAGCCATGGGGCTGAACCCGGTGCAGCGGATGTATGCACGAGACCTGTGGAAGGTGCGTGACTGGGTTGCAGGCTATGCTTTGTTCAATCACGCATACATCCGGTGTAGGGGATGTATGCACGAGACCTGTGGAAGGTACGTGTCTCCATTCTAGCTGTTTTGAGAATGCTCGAGTCATTTTTTAGAATTTTTGAAAGTGCACCTTGTGTGTACAGGCGGGTCATGGGCACTTGCATGTGCACGCGTGCGGCGCGTGCGCACCCACTCATACACACACGCACACACTCATACGCACACACACACACACACACACACTCACACACACACTAGCGTGCGCGCGTGCTCACACACACACACACACACACACACACACACACGTTATTTTGTCTTGGTGCCTTCCCATGCTGCATCTCCCACACACTGCAGAAGGCAACCATGGACTCGGTCATCTCAGGGCAGCTGAGCGCACAAGTTGCAAGCCACGATGTTGCGCTCTTCCTCCTCTGGCCTGCGGTGTAAACTCTCATATTCAGCGTTCAACTCAAGTGCAATGCAAAGTAACGTGCTCTTCCTCCGCGCAGTGTAAACTCTTCTCGTGTCCAGTTCAGTGTCGAACTCGTGCAATGCAAGCCAACATGCACTTTCTCCTCCAGCTCGAAATGTAAGCTCAGGGGTGTTGACTGTTCATATAACATGCAACGCAAGCCATTATTTGGGGCTCTTCCTCCTCTGACATGCGGTGTAGTTTCTTGTGGCATTGGATGTATAACTGTAATGCATTGCAAGCCATTATTCCAACTGACATCAATGCAAGCAATTACCATGTGGGACTCTTCCTCATCTGGCCTGCAAGTTGCATTCAAACTTCCTCCGACTTAAGTGCGATGCGAGCCATTTTGTTAGGCGCTTTCTCTGGCTTGCGCTGTGGAATGTTGTGGTGGTTTAACACACAATGGCCTTACAACTCATTCTGTATACGCTGTTTCGAACTTCACCTGCAACCAGTGAAATCGCCCTATATAGTTTTTTTTTTCCCTGTGAATAATACACTAAAAGAAAAGCACAATATATCGGCCAACGTAACCCTATATAGTGAACGTTAGTGTGATCTGGTTACAGTACTCGACGTTGAAGCCCTTCGTCACCATTCGCCAATCACAACCTGCCAACCAGACTGACGAGTCGTCCATGTTCGCCACTTGGTTTGTGTGGAGGGAACTGGTTTGCACGGGATTCCAAACCAAACCTAAATCTGCCCAAACGCTCTCTGTTCTCCCAGACTTGGGGAACCGAGCGAAGGGACCAGGTATGAGATTCTGTGAGGAGCAGTTGAGCCGTTCGATTTCCAGTTCGGAACTTACGAGACTCTCTGCGCCTCCAGATCTGCTTGTTTGTTCCTCCAACTTTCGAGACTGGAAGGAAGCATGCTGCCCTCGATTGGCCAGCACAAGCTATCACTACCGTCCATTTCCGCCCAGAATCCCGAGCCACCTGAAACACCCCGCAACAGATTTGTCGCGACCTCTGCCGGAATTAGTAACCTGATAACATATGTCGCAACAGAACGAAGAGACAAATTTGCGGCATCAACATCTTCGCATTGTACTGTTTTTCTTTCGCTCAACAACACTCTCGAGATCTCCTCCCACCCCACCACCACCTCCACGACTTTCATGGCCGCCTTCCTCCATCTGTCCCCCACACCACTAGCTCTTTGCCAGCTTCAGCACCATCCTCCCCTGCTGGACCCTGCTTGTCTGCTTTTGCCGTTTTACCTACACAGTACGACTCTTCTTCTCTAGCGAAGCGTGTGTCACTAGCCTAAATTTGAGCGATCAGTCTCTCGCTACCCTCCTTGCCGCTTCTGGTTAGTAAGTTGCCGTATAGTGCCCGTTTTGGTGTCTTATCACGATTGTTGCGAAGTCAATTAGAAGCATATCCCGATACTTTCCTGTGATCAGGCCATCGGGATTCCCGCCTTTTTTCCCCAGCGAATTTGTCCCCAGCAGCACCTATCTGGCAACGTCCAGCAGCAGTTAACGTCCAGCAGCAGTTAACGTCCAGCAGAAGTTAACGTCCAGCAGCAGTGTACGTCCAGCAGCAGTTAACGTCCAGCCGCATCGTTCCCAACAATGGGTGATCAACGAAGCCGCCGCTCACGCATCGCACTCCTTCCCCTCGTACTGTAGGGTTCTGTCCAGAGAGTCTGTTTCGCTTAGAAAAACGGACAGTTTCAATCAATTCGCGGAACATACCCGCTTCTCACACGTCCCTAGGGCTCGCGCGTTGACTTGCGAAGCAATTACTCACCTCAACAATCGCCTTCCTGTTCTCTCAGGAGTTGCCTCGACGTTCTAGCCATGCGAAACCTAAATCGCTGTCCGCCTATCTGACAGTCAAGCTGGCGTCGCCGTGTTTCCCGGATCATGAGTCCGGGCTTGCCGCTTGCTGATCCGCACGTTGGCGGCGGCGGCGGCAGCAGCTGCGGTGTAGGAAACGGCGGCGGTCCCGCGGGTCGCGCCGCGATTCCCGGCGCAATTCCCGGCGTAGGAAACGGCGGTTTTGGTGCGGAAGCAGCCGCTCTGGAGCAGCACGACGGGAGTCAAGCAGCGGCTGCGGCGGCTGCTGCTGCGGCTGCTGCCGCTGCGGCGGCGGCGGCGGCTGGGGGATGGATGTTGCTCCCTTCAGCCGGTTCTCTTCATAATCACCCCGCGTTATTATCACCTGCTGCAGCGTCCGTGCAGCACAATCACCTGCTCGCCTCGTTAAAGTCAATCGCCGGAATTCCTGGAATCTCGCCAGTCGGCGCATCGTCCCCTTACGCTGGTAACGCCGCGGCGTTACTTCCGTTTCTACCCCCCGGTGCTCATCATCCAATCAGCAACCTCCACATCAGCGGCGGCGCGCAAGGGTTGAATCATAGCGCGTTAGGTAACCCACTATTTGCGTCGTTAGGAGGCTCTAGTGCTTCGACTGCATCTGGACAGGCTTTAATTCCCATGCAAGCCCCTGTCATGCCCACGCACCCCGGTTTCCCGAGCAACGGTTTCGTCTCGTCTCACTTCGACCCTGCTGCCGCCGCTGCCGCCGCCGCAGCCGCCGCCGCCGCCGCCGCCGCCGCAGCAGCGACATACCCGCAGCCAGTTTCCGCGTCGCTCCCGGTCGGAGGGGCCGTTTCCGCCGCCGCCGCTAACGGCGCAGGCGGTTTGATCCCTTCTGCCGCCATCCCCGCGCCTGCCACCGCCGCGTCCGCCGCCGCCGCCGCCGCAGCCGCAGCCGCGGCGGCAGGACGGCTTAGTGCGGTCAAGGATCCGTTAGGGTATGCGGCTATGCTTAGGTCCCGGGGGAAAGTTAACGAAGCGCTCGCTATATACGAGGCGATTATAGCGGAGAGATTAGGTGCAGCGGTGACTATGACGAGGGGGAATGTAGCGGGTAGCGGCGCAGGGACATTAGGAGGGGCCGCGGGCGCGGGGGAAGGGGGAGGGGGAGGGGGGGCGGGAGGGGGAGGGGCAGGCGGGGCCGCGGCGGCGGCAACCGCGGAGGCGCTAGTGGGGAAGGGGCAGTGCTTGCAGGCGCAGGGGAAGCTTAGCGCGGCGTTTGAGGCGTACGTGTCCGCGTTACAGCTGAATCCGACACACGCTGTAGCGCTGACGCAGTGCGGAGTGCTGTATAAAGAGGAAGGGCACTTGTTAGAAGCTATCGAGGTGCGTGGGGGGAGGGGGAGGAAGGGGAGGAAGGGGAAAGAGGAGCGGGGGGAGGTGGGGGGAGAGGTGTTGGGGTGGTGGTTGAGGTGACTGGGGGGATGAGGAGGGGAATGGAGAGGCCACTGAGTTGATTGGCTGAGAGGGAAGAGGGGGGGAGAGGGGAAAGGGAGAGGTCTTCTAGGTAAGTGGTTGAGGAGGGGAACGAGGGTGGGTGGGGGGGGGTGAGGGACGGGAGAGGTGTTGGGGAGGGAGAGGAGGGGGAGAAGAGAGGGGAGGGAGTGGTGGGGGAGTGGGGGAGAGGATGGGCGAGAAATCGGGAGGGAGAGGAGGGGAAGAGAAGGAGCGGAGGGAATTGTGGGGAGAGGAAGGGGAGCGGAACGGGGGGGGGAGTGGTGGGGATGGATAGGAGGGGGAGGGGAGGGGGAGAGGAGGGGGAGAGGAGGGGAAGAGGAGGGACAGAGGAGGGGGAGAGGAGGGGGAGAGAAGGGACAGAGGAGGGACAGAGGACGGGGAGAGGAGGGGGAGAGGAGGGGGAGAGGAGGGGGAGAGGATAAATGGAGGAGAGTCGGGGGAGAGGAGGGGGAGAGGATAAATGGAGGAGAGTCGGGGGAGAGGAGGGGGAGAGGATAAATGGAGGAGAGTCGGGGGAGAGGAGGGGGAGAGGATAAATGGAGGAGAGTCGGGGGAGAGGAGGGGGAGAGGATAAATGGAGGAGAGTCGGGGGAGAGGAGGGGGAGAGGATAAATGGAGGAGAGTCGGGGGAGAGGAGGGGGAGAGGATAAATGGAGGAGAGTCGGGGGAGAGGAGGGGGAGAGGATAAATGGAGGAGAGTCGGGGGAGAGGAGGGGGAGAGGATAAATGGAGGAGAGTCGGGGAAGAGGAGGGGGGTGAGGATAAATGGAGGAGAGTCGGGGGAGAGGAGGGGGAGAGGATAAATGGAGGAGAGTCGGGGGAGAGGAGGGGAGAGGATAAATGGAGGAGAGTCGGGGGAGAGGAGGGGGAGAGGATAAATGGAGGAGAGTCGGGGGAGAGGAGGGGGAGAGGATAAATGGAGGAGAGTCGGGGGAGAGGAGGGGGAGAGGATAAATGGAGGAGAGTCGGGGGAGAGGAGGGGGAGAGGAGGGGGAGAGGAGGGGGAGAGGAGGGGGAGAGGAGGGGGAGAGGAGGGGGAGAGGATAAATGGAGGAGAGTCGGGGGAGAGGGCGGTGGTGCTGACAGACCTGGGCACGTGCCTCAAGCTGGGGGGTCCGTGCAGGAGGGCATAGCAAAATTATGAGGCCATTGCTGCTGGCAGTGGTGCTCGCTCACAGACCTGGGCACGCGCCTCAAGCTGGAAGGCAGCCTGCTGCTCCTGCTCTTCTCTTGATGCTCCCACCCCTTTCCTCTCATTTCCGCCGTGATTTTCCTTAATTCCCCCCCCACCATTCGCCCCCCAGGCGTACATGAAGGCGTTAGAAGCGGATTCGGGGTGCAAGGAGGCACAGGAGCAGATGGCAGTGGTGCTGAGCTCACAGACCTGGGCACGCACTGACCCCTCTTTCCCCCCATTCCCGCCGCCCCTTCCCTTTCCCCTCGTCTTTCCCCCCTTCTGCTGCCTTACCCATTGTCACCCCATCCCTCTCTCCCCTGTCCCTCATCTCCCCCAGGCATACAGGAAGGCGCTAGAAGCCGATCCAGCGTGCAAGGAGGCACAGGAGCAGCTAGCCGTGGTGCTCACAGACCTGGGCACGCGCCTCAAGCTGGGGGGGTCGGTGCAGGAGGGCATAGCGAAATATTATGAGGCCATTGCTGCGGATCAAAGATACGCGGTAAGATGCGGTTGAGCGCGGTGGTATGCGGTGTCAAACGGTGGTAAGGCGGCACAGGAGCGCAGCTGGCAGTGGTGCTCACAGACCTGGGCACGCGCCTCAAGCTGGGGGGAAGGGATTGCCAAGTATTATGAGGCTATTGCTGCTGACCAGAGATATGCGGTGAGATGCGGTTCAGTGCGGTAGTATGCGGTGGGAAACGGTGGTAATGGGGTAAATGAGCAGATGGCGATGGTGCTCACAGACCTGGGCACACTCCTCAAGCTGGGGGGATCGGTGCAGGAGGGGATTGCCAAGTATTATGAGGCCATTGCTGCTGGCCAGAGATATGCGGTGAGATGCGGTTAACTGCGGTGATACGAGGTGGTTTACGGTGGCGCATTGGCATGGGGTGGTGAGGCATTTTGAGGAGTGGCGTGGCTCACGTGGGGGAATCAGTGCAGGATGGCATTGCCAAGTACTAGGAGGCCGTATTGCTGCTGACCAGAGACATACGGTGAGATGCGGTTCACTGCGGTGATATGCGGTGGTATGGGGTGGTGTGCTGTAAGGCGTTTCAGTCAACGCCTTAAGCTGGGGGGGTCCGTGCAGGAGGGGATAGCCAAGTATTAGGAGGCTACTACTGCTGCTGGCCAGAGATACGCGGTAATATGCGGTTTAGTGCGGTGGATGCGGTGCAATGCGGTGGTAGAACAATTAATCTGGGGATGGTGTTTTGGAAGTGGGGCAGTGCGAGGCTAGGAGTGGATGTGTAGCGTTGAATCATCCTACACCCTTGCCTGCCACTCCTACCCCCCACACCTCCTCCTTCCTTCTGAATCCCTTTCTGTCCCCCCAGTCTCTTCCTCCACCCCCTCATCCAGCTGCCATACTACAATCTAGGGGTGGTGTATTCGAAGATGGGGCAGTACGAGGCAAGGCGGGGAGTGAATGTATGTTAAATGCTCTATTCCCCCCCCCCTCCTTTTTCCTCTCCCCAGCCGGCATACTACAATCTAGGGTGGTGTATTCGGAAATGGGGCAGTACGAGCCAAGGCGGGGAGTGAATGTATGTTAAATGCTCTGTTCCTCCCCCCCTCCTTTTTCCTCTCCCCAGCCGGCATACTACAATCTAGGGGTGGTGTATTCGGAGATGGGGCAGTACGAGGCAGCCCTGCAGTTCTACGACAAGGCAGTGGCGCTCAGACTGCCCTCCCCCCACCCCTCCCCCACCACTGCCCCTCACGCCCGTTACCCACGCCTGCCTGCCCCGTCCCTGTCCGTCCCACAGGGGTGGTGTATTCGGAGATGGGGCAGTACGAGGCAGCGCTGCAGTTCTATGACAAGGCAGTGGCGCTCAGGCCACTCTATGCGGAGGCGCAACCCCCAGAGACGCAACCCCTTCCCCCACCCCTGTCCCCAGTCCCTCCCCCCCCACCCCTTCTCACCCCCCACCCTCTCTCTGTCCCTGACCTTTCTCCCAAACCTTACACCGCCCCTTTTCTTCCTCCTCCCCCCCACTCCTTCCTCAAAAACCAGCCGGCGTACTACAATCTAGGGGTGGTGTATTCGGAGATGGGGCAGTACGAGGCAGCGCTGCAGTTCTACGACAAGGCAGTGGCGCTCAGGCCACTCTATGCGGAGGCGCACTGCAACATGGGGGTGATTTACAAGAACTGCGGGGATTTACACTCAGCGATTGCATGCTATGAGCGGTAAGTGGGTGGGTGGGCACTGGGCACCAAGGGGGAGTGCAAGCAAGGCAGTGGCCCTCTCAGGCCGCTCTATGCGGAGGCACATTGCAACATGGGGGTGATTTACAAGAACTGTGGGGACCTGCACTCTGCTATTGCTTGTTATGAACGGTGAGTAGGTGAAGGGGGGGGGGGGGGGGGATGGGTGTGCGTGCAAGCAAGGCAGTGGCCCTCTCAGGCCGCTCTATGCGGAGGCGCATTGCAACATGGGGGTGATTTACAAGAACTGTGGGGACCTGCACTCTGCTATCGCGTGCTATGAGCAGTGGTTGGCATATTTTGTTGTCCACTCCACTCTTCTCGGGCTCCCCACGTTCACCCTCCCCCCACGTTCACCCTCCCCCCACGTTCACCCTCCCCCCACGTTCACCCTCCCCCCACGTTCACCCTCCCCCCGTTCCCCTCTCCCCCAACATTCCCTCAACCCCCACATCCTTTCACCCTCCAACATTCCCTCAAACGCCAGGTTCCCTCCCCTTCCTTCCTGTCTGCCTTCCTCCCCTCTCTCGCCACTACCAGGTGTCTGGCAGTAGCGCCCAACTTCACCATCGCACGCAACAACATGGCCATCGCGCTCACCCAAACTCCTGCTGTCCCCCAACCCCGTGCTGGTCGCACCTCTTCCCCCCTCCCTTCCAACCCCTGCCCATTCACCAGGTGTCTGGCAGTAGCACCCAACTTCACCATCGCACGCAACAACATGGCCATCGCGCTCACCGACCTGGGCACCAAGGTGAGGCTGGGAGGGAGGGAGAGCTGGGGGAAAGTGGGGGAAGCGAGGGTAGAGTGGCAAGTACAGGTGCAGGGAACAACAGGCCATCGCGCTCACAGACCTGGGCACCAAGGTGAGGCTGGGAGGGAGGGCATCGGGGGTGGGGGGGGGAGAGGGAAATGGGGGCTAGAGTGGCAGGCACAGCCACATGCAACAACATGGCCATCGCACTCACAGACCTGGGCACCAAGGCGAGGCTGGGACCTAAAGGTGGTGGGGGGGAAGGGGCAGAGGGAAAGGAAGGGAGGGGAGGGGAGGGGAGGGGAGGGGAGGGGAGGGGAGGGGAGGGGAGGGGAGGGGAGGGGAGGGGAGGGGAGGGGAGGGGAGGGGAGGGGAGGGGAGGGGAGGGGAGGGGAGGGGAGGGGAGGGGAGGGGAGGGGAGGGTGGGGATGATAGAGAGTGGCAGGAAGAGTCGGAGGGAAGGGAGCAACATGGCGGTTGCGTTCACTGACCTGGGCACCAAGGTGCGTGAGAGGGAGAGCCGAGGAATGTGGAAAATAGTGCCAAGTGCAGATACAGGAAACAACATGGTCATTGCACTCACTATCTTTGGCACAAATGTGAGGCGGGTAGGGAGGGCTAGGGGGTGGAGGGGGGCGGGGAAAGGGGCAGAAAGCAGGGGGAGGGGAAGGGTGGGGATGATAGAGTGGCAGGAGCAGTCAGGGAGGAACACGGCCGCTGCCCTCACTAACCTGGGAACCAAGGTAACGCGGGCGGAGGGCCAGAGGGGAGGTGGGGTGCAGGAATATATCAGCGGGTGTGGCCCATTGCGAGCTTGGTACTTACTTTTGTCATCCTCACTCTCTCACTCCCCACATGCATCTTCCCGTACACTAATCCCCCCGCATGTGAAGCTGGAGGGGGGCATATTAGCGAAGCATCTCGATGCATAAATAGCGAGGGGAACATTCATTGCATTGCACACACTAGCACTACCACTGACCCACTGCCATCCCCACAGGTGAAGCTGGGGGCGGGCATATCAGCGGGCGTGGCGTACCGCAAGGATGGCACCTCCTACTCACACCTCCATAATTCACCACACTCCCTCCCCCCTCACGTACCTTCCCCTTGCCTTCCCCACAGGTGAAGCTAGAGGGTGACATATCAGCGGGCGTGGCGCACTACAAGCGAGCGCTGCTGTTCAACTTCACTACGCCGACGCCATGTACAACCTGGGGGTGTTTACTCACTCACACACTCCAACACAGGACATATCAGCAGACGTGGCGCAATAGAAGCATGGTGTCTGATTTACACACTCCACCCCCCTCCCTCCTTCCCCCAACAGGTGAAGCTAGAGGGTGACATATCAGCGGGAGTGGCGCACTACAAGCGAGCGCTGCTGTTCAACTCACACTACGCTGATGCCATGTACAACCTGGGGGTGGCCTATGGCGAGATGCTCAAGTTCGATATGGTAAGTCCTTACACTGTGAGATGCACATTCCAGGTTTAACCCGCGCTAACCACAAGCGAGCGGGCGCTGCTGTTCAACTCGCACTACGCCGATGCCATGTACAACCTGGGGGTGGCTTATGGCGAGATGCTCAAATTCGATATGGTGAGTGAGTGAGTGAGTGAGAGAGTGAGTGAGTGATTGAGTGAAACCACGTGCGCATTAGACAAATGTGCATGTCTGCACACGCATACAACCCATGTACTGCCTGGCGACACTGCAAGCGGGCGCTGCTGTTCAACTCGCACAATGCCTATGCCATGTACAACCTGGGGGTGGCTTATGGCGAGATGCTCAAATTCGGCATGGTGAGAGTGCACGCGCATATTAGCACAGATATACACATATGCATGTGTACACACCACAGCTCATGTACAGCCTGGGCATGGCTTATGGCGAGATGCTCAATCGACATGGTGAGAGCGCATGCGTATACATGTGTGCAGTACATCACATACCCATGTACAACCCGGGCGTGGCCTATGCGGAAATGCTCAAGTTTAATACGGTGAGTGAGTATGACCACGTGCACATGCACGCATACGCACACACGCAGCACATGTAGAGCCTGGGAGCGTTGGCTTGTGGCGAGATGCTCGACTGTGATCACAGTGCGTTGGCTTGTGTGCTCGATGCACACACAAGGAACTTGGCCGCAACCCATGCACCACCTCTTCCGCCCCCTCCTTGCCTCCTCTGCCCTTTTCCACACAGGCAGGGGTGATATGAAAGGACTGGGACAACCTGGACAAGGCCATGAAGGAGTGCTGGTTTTTGAGAATTCTCAAAAACCAACCTGGACAAAGCCATGGAGGAGTGCTACCAGAAGGCTCAATCGCTACGCATCCCACTCCCATCCTCCCTCCCGCCTTCTCTTCCCCTTGTGCCCTTTTCGACCATCCATCAATCCCTCCCCTTGGCTTCCTTTCCTTGGTTGCCTTTTCCGCTCTTTCCATTTCCATACTTCCCCTGCCCATCGTGACAGGCAGTGGTGATGTACGAGTTGGCACTACATTTCAACCCCCAATGCGCGGAAGCGTGCAACAACCTGGGGGTGATATACAAGGATAGGAACAACCTAGACAAGGCCGTGGAGTGCTACCAGAAGGCGCTGAGCTTACCACTCCCCTCTTCCCCCTCCCACTCCCTTCTCCATTCTGCTGCTGATGTATGCGCTAGCCCTGCATATTATACCCCCAATGCGCGGAAGCATGCAACAACCTGGGGGTGATATACAAGGATAGGGACAACCTGGACAAGGCAGTGGAGTGCTAGCAGAAGGCTCTGCATGGCTTCCCACTCCCCCCCTCCCTCCTTCGCCCCCCCTCTCATTTTCCCCTCTATTCCAGGCAGTGGTGATGTACGAGCTGGCCTTGCACTTCAACCCGCAATGTGCCGAAGCCTGCAACAACCTGGGGGTGATATACAAGGATAGGGACAACCTAGACAAGGCCGTGGAGTGCTATCAGAAGGCGCTGCGCATCAAGCCCTCCTTCTCCCAGTCGCTCAACAACCTGGGAGTGGTTTACACCGTGCAGGTGAGGGTGTTGGCTGGTGTGTGGTGTGGGGTAACGCATGCCTTGTGATTGATTGTTAGCAGCAAAGCAGCAACAGCAGCAGTGGCAGCAGAAGCAGCAGGAGCAGTGGCAGCAGTAGCACGAGAGGTAGCAACAAGGTGTGAGGTGCATGACAGCAGCAACCTGGATAAGGCCGTGGAGTGCTATCAGAAGGCGCTGCGCATCAAGCCCTCCTTCTCCCAGTCGCTCAACAACCTGGGGGTTGTGTACACCGTGCAGGTGCGTTGGTGTGGGTGTGGGTGAGTGGGGTGCGGTGCAGGTGTGTGCTGGTGCATGGCTGATTACAGCAAGCACCTGGTCAAGGCGCTGCGCATCAAGCCCTCCTTCTCCCAGTCACTCAACAACCTGGGGGTTGTGTACACCGTGCAGTTGAGGGTGCTGGTGGGGGGGTGCTTGGGTTGTGTGGTGCGTGGGTTGTGTGGTGCATGGGTTGTGTGGTGCATGGGTTGTGTGGTGCATGGGTTGTGTGGTGCATGGGTTGTGTGGTGCATGGGTTGTGTGGTGCATGGGTTGTGTGGTGCATGGGTTGTGTGGTGCATGGGTTGTGTGGTGCATGGGTTGTGTGGTGCATGGGTTGTGTGGTGCATGGCTTGTGTGGTGCATGGCTTGTGTGGTGCATGGCTTGTGTGGTGCATGGCTTGTGTGGTGCATGGGTTGTGTGGTGCATGGGTTGTGTGGTGCATGGCTTGTGTGGTGCATGGCTTGTGTGGTGCATGGCTTGTGTGGTGCATGGCTTGTGTGGTGCATGGGTTGTGTGGTGCATGGGTTGTGTGGTGCATGGGTTGTGTGGTGCATGGCTTGTGTGGTGCATGGGTTGTGTGGTGCATGGCTTGTGTGGTGCATGGGTTGTGTGGTGCATGGCTTGTGTGGTGCATGGGTTGTGTGGTGCATGGCTTGTGTGGTGCATGGGTTGTGTGGTGCATGGGTTGTGTGGTGCATGGGTTGTGTGGTGCATGGGTTGTGTGGTGCATGGCTTGTGTGGTGCATGGCTTGTGTGGTGCATGGCTTGTGTGGTGCATGGGTTGTGTGGTGCATGGGTTGTGTGGTGCATGGCTTGTGTGGTGCATGGGTTGTGTGGTGCATGGCTTGTGTGGTGCATGGGTTGTGTGGTGCATGGCTTGTGTGGTGCATGGGTTGTGTGGTGCATGGCTTGTGTGGTGCATGGGTTGTGTGGTGCATGGCTTGTGTGGTGCATGGGTTGTGGTAGCAGCAAGTGCATCAAGCCCTCCTTCTCCCAGTCGCTCAACAACCTGGGAGTTGTGTACACCGTGCAGGTGGGTGGGTGGTGCTGGTTGGTGTGTGGTGGGGAGGAAGGCATGCCTTGTGATTGGTTCTTAGCAGCAGTAGTGACAAGATCAAGCCCAGCTTCTCCTAGTCGCTCAACAACCTGGGGGTCGTGTACACCGTGCAGGTGCGTGGCTTGTGTGCAGGTGCATGCCTTGCCTCGTGTGCACTGCAGCAGCAGCTGCTGCAGGCATCCGAGATAGGATGTCCTGTCGTCCCGTATCGTACTGTGCCATGCCGTGCCGTGCCGTGCCATGCCGTGCCCCCCCCCTCCCCCTTCCCTCTTCCTCTCTCCCCCTCTCCCCATATCCCCTCTTCCTTTCTTGCAGGGCAAGATGGACCTAGCGCTCAACATGCTTCAAGCTGCCATCCTTGCCAACCCGCCTCTCCCCCCTTCCCCCGTCCTCCGCTCTTCCCGTCTCTTTCTCTCCCCATCTCCTCGTATCCCCCCACCCCATCCACCAGGGCAAGATGGATCTAGCACTCAACATGATTCAAGCCGCCATCCTAGCCAACCCTGCGTATGCCGAGGCGTATAACAACCTGGGTGAGCAGAGGGGGGAGCGGGGGATTGGGGAGGGCAAAAGGGTGGGAAGGATGCAGGGGGAGGGGAGTGGGAGGTTGAAAGGAAGCAAGAGGGGAGGAGGGGTTTAGCCGCCATCCTTGCCAACCCTGCCTATGCCGAGGCGTATAACAACCTGGGTGAGTAGTAGGGCCGACTGGGGAAGGCGAAAGGGAAAGCAGTCGGGATGGGGTGGATGGATTGTCGTGGTGCCGAGCTGATGCTTACGGCAGCCTTGGTGAGCAGGGGCAAAAGGGTGTGTTGTGCGGGCATGTGACAACATCCCTGCAGCCATCTCACCCTTCTTCTCTTCTTTTCCCATTCCGCAACCCCACTTGCCATCTCACCTCCCTCCATTCCACTCAGGTGTGTTGCACAGGGATGCGGGCAACATCCCAGCAGCCATAGAGGCGTACCAGCAGTGCCTCGCCATCTCATATCCCCTCAACCCCTCATCTCCCCCCCCCCCCCCCCCCCTCAACACACTCCCCCCACCCCCCTCTTCCAAATTCAGGTGTGTTGCACAGGGATGCGGGCAACATCCCAGCAGCCATAGAGGCGTACCAGCAGTGTCTCGCCATAGATCCCGACTCCAGAAATGCCGGCCAGGTGAGCGATTATGCGGGCAGGTGAGCAGATATGCGCGCAGACAGCAAGTAGTGGGAAAAGGTCAGCCCATTCGATGTTCACCTGTGAGCATGATGGAAACAAAAAGGACATCGCTCACATCCGGTGTTCGCCTATCTCTGCTCGCTTAGCTGTGCGTCCCCTCCCCTCCTTCCCTCTCCTCGCTCACCTTCCCTCCTTCCCTTCCCTGCTCGCCCCTCCTCCTTCCCTCTCCCCTCTCGCCCCCTCTCCTTCTCATGCCTCCGGCCTGAAACTCCCTTATTGCTCCCATCTTTGTAGCTGCAACCCCCCCCACTCCTCCACCCCACTCTTTGCCCCTCCCATCCCCCCTCCCCTCCGCCCATCAGAACCATCTACCAGCCATGAATCTACAATCACGTGCACGAGTATTCCTTCCCACCTTTCCTTCGTCACTGCTCCATTCACTCCCTCTCCACTCTCTACTGTCATTGGATTACTCTCCCCCTCGCCCCTCCTCCCACCGCTCTCTTCCTTCCCCCCCTCTCCTCTCCGCGGAACCGTCTGCTGGCAATGAACTACATTCGCGACGGCCTCGATGACTCACTGTTTCCTCCTGCCCCAAGCAGTGTTGCTGCTCTTGCCATTCTTCTCCTCCTCCCCTCCCTCCCCCCGTGCCCCCTCCTTCTCCTCCTTTTCTTCCCATCAGAACCGTCTGTTGGCAATGAACTACATTCACGACGGGGTGGATGACTCACTGTTCGTTGCTCACCGGTAAGGAACGGTTGTGAGTGGTCGAGAGGTTGAAACTTGAAGTAAGAAATAGAGGGAAGAAGGGGAGGAGGGGAGGGGGGAGAAGAGGGTGAGGGGTGGGTTCACTTCCCTCTTTTCTCTGCTTCTGTTTACATGTTGTGTGTGCAGTCACTCCCCTCTCTCACCCATTGTCACCCCTTCTCCTGCCCTCTCTTTCACCTCTCCTGAGTCACACTCAATCCCTTAACCCCCCTCTCCCTGTCACGCCAGGGAGGAGCGCTTTTCCCGCCTCTCCTGCACCTGTGCTTCTTTCTCTGCCCTGATTTCCTCGACCCACTGGACGCGGCTCGAGCCACAAATAAACACTTACCCTCCCTTCCCCCTCCCGTTTCTCCTGCGCTGACTGGGGCGAGCGCCGAGCGCTTCTCATGCCCTTCCCAACTTCTCATCGTGTTCCAACTCGTGCCCGCCGAGCTTGGTTCTCCATTGAACCTGAAACCCCTCCCTATCTCCTCCTTCTTCACCCCTCCTGTGACTTAATCCAGGGACTGGGGCGAGCGCTTTTCACGCCTCTTTCCGCGCTTCTCCTCGTGGCCCAACTCGTGCCGCCCGGACCGGCGGCTGGTGGTGGTGGGGTACATATCGCCCGACTACTTCACACACTCCGTCTCCTACTTCATAGAGGCGCCCTTGACCTACCACGATCCCAGTGTGGTCAAAGTGGTTGTGTACTCGGCTGTAGTCAAGGTGAGTAGGCACGGGTCAACGCGGGTCAATCTGAGTAAATCTGAGTCAATGGGATGAATGAGAACGCAGGTTGGTGGTGGGGTACATATCGCCCGACTACTTCACGCACTCCGTCTCCTACTTCATTGAAGCGCCTCTCACATACCATGACCCCAATGTGGTGAAGGTGGTGGTCTACTCAGCCGTGGTCAAGGTGGGTCAATGGGGGTCAAGGCCAGTCAATAGGGGTGAACGGGACCGGAGGCTGGTGGTGGGGTACATATCGCCTGACTACTTCACACACTCCGTCTCCTACTTCGTAGAAGCGCCCTTGACCTACCACGATCCCAGTGTTGTGAAAGTGGTGGTTTACTCGGCAGTAGTCAAGGTGAGTCAACTCAGCTTAATGAGGTGAATGGAGTCAATGGGGTCAGCGAGACCGCAGGCTGGTGGTGGGGTACATATCGCCGGACCGACTACTTCACCTACCACACGACCCTAATGTGGTCAACGTGGTGGGTTATTCTGCTGTGGTCAAGGTGAGTCAATGGCAAGACGAACTTGACACACATGTAAGGTCACACATTTCCGCCTCACACACGCGGGTTAACACCTCTGGCCCCCCTTCTCTGCGTCCGTTTCCCTCCCGCTTTTTCACCCTTCCCTCCGTCCCCCCATTCTTCTTCATGCAGACGGCAAAACCAGCCGATTTAAGGAAGCCGTTCAAAGTAAAGGGGGCGTGTGGCGGGACATATTCGGGGTGGACGAGAGGCGAGTGGCGGCCATGGTGCGGGAGGAAGGGGTGGATATACTCGTGGAGCTCACAGGGCAGCACACATAAGCACACACCGCCTCACTACCCCCTCTTCTTTGCTCCCATTCCCCTCCCTCCCTTCCCCTCCCTCCCTTCCGTCCCTTTCCCCTCCTGTCTGTCTGCCTCCCCCGGGCTCAGGCTGACGGCAAGACGAGTCGGTTCAAGGAAGCTGTCCAAAGCAAGGGCGGGGTGTGGCGGGACATATTCGGGGTGGACGAGAGGCGAGTGGCAGCCATGGTGCGGGAAGATGGGGTGGACATTCTGGTGGAGCTCACAGGGCACACGGCCAACAACCGGCTGGGCGTGATGGCATGCAAGGCCGCGCCCATCCAGGCGACTTGGATTGGATACCCCAACACCACTGGGCTCAAAGCGATCGATTATCGCCTCACTGATGCCCTCGCTGACCCTCCCAGCAGTAGCCAAAGGTAGGGGTCTTGGCTCCCTTTTCCCTCTCTCCCAGCAGCACAGCACCGGGTAGGTTTGGGGGAGTGGATATTCTGGTGGAGCTGACAGGCCACACGGTCAACAACCGGCTGGGCGTGATGGCGTGCAAGGCCGCGCCCATCCAGGCCACGTGGATTGGATACCCCAATACTACCGGGCTGAGGGCTATTGACTATCGGCTGACTGATGCCCTCGCTGACCCTCCTACCAGCAGCCAAAGGTAGGAGTCTTGGCTCCGTTTCCCTCTCTCCCAGCAGCATAGTACCGGGTAGGTTTGGGGGAATGGATATTCTAGTGGAGCTGACAGGGCACATGGCCAACAACCGGCTGGGCGTGATGGCGTGCAAGGCCGCTCCCATCCAGGCCACGTGGATTGACTACCGGGCTGAAGGCTATTGACTACCGGTTGCTCTGGCGAATCCACCTACCAGTTCTCAAAGGTAGGATAGGGATCTGTACCTTCGAGCTCTGGAGGGTGTTTTTGAGAATTCTCAAAAGATCCCTATCCCTCCCTTCCCTCTCCTTCTCTCCAGCTGCACCCAGCCCAGAGCTATGGACCTTGCTCCTCTAACCTCCCAGTAGCAATCAGACGTGTTGTCTGAGAAGACGGGTTTTTCTCACCATGCTGATGGAGCTTTCATGGAATCTTCCAAGATGCTTCCTCTAAAACTCTCTATCTATCCTTCCCTGTGCCCTTTCCGCTTCTCCTTGCCTCCTTTCCTTCACAGGCATGTAGAGGAGTTGGTGCGCCTTCCAGGATGCTTCCTGTGCTACACCCCATCATCTGAAGCAGGGCCGGTGTCCTCCTCACCTGCTGTGGCCAATGGCTTTGTGACATTTGGCAGCTTCAACAACCTCGCCAAGGTACAGTGCTGTGCGGTGCAGTGCGGTGAGGTGCAGTGCGGAGTGAGGTGCAGTGCGGTGCAGTGCGGTGAGGTGCAGTGCAGTTCTTCCTCTTCTACACCCCATCATCTGAAGCAGGGCCAGTGTCCCCCTCACCTGCAGTGGCCAATGGCTTTGTGACATTTGGCAGCTTCAACAACCTCGCCAAGGTACAGTGCGGTGATGTGTGGTGCAGTGCAGCCGTGTGCGTGCATGTGTGTGTGTGTGTGTGTGTGTGTTGTTCGTGCTCATGCCTGTGCATTGCCAGCAATCCTTTGTTGCTGCCGCCGCCACCAACGACGACGATGACTCTCCTCGCTCTTCTTGTCTCACTCACGTCCTCCTTCCGCCCTTTCCTCCCTCCCTGCCACCCATTCTTACAACCACAGATCACCCCAGCCGTCGTGCGTCTGTGGGCACGCATCCTCCTAGCAGTGCCCGGCTCCCGTCTGATGCTAAAGTGCAAGCCCTTCACGTGCGCGTCCATCAGCCAGCAGCTCATGGCGCAGCTCGAGTCGCACGGCATCTCCCCTCTGCGCGTCGACCTGCTGCCGCTCGTGCTGCTGAATCACGAGCACATGCAGAGCTACGCGGTCATGGATATCAGCTTGGATTCGTTCCCCTATGCCGGCACCACGACTACATGCGAGTCGCTGTTCATGGGCGTCCCATGTGTCACCATGGCGGGCCGGGTTCACGCTAACAACGTCGGCGTGTCCTTGCTCACAAACATGGGTGAGTGGCTGGTGGTGGATATGGGGGGGTTGAGTGCGGTTGAGTATATGTGCGAGTCGCTGTTCATGGGGTGTGCCATGCGTCACTATGGCTGGGAGAGCCTATTTTTGAGTCGGCTTTTTTTAAGTCGACTTTTTTTTGGTCGACTTTTTTTTAGTCGACTTTTTATTGGTCGACTTTTTTTTAGTCAACTTTTAGCGAGTCGCTGTTCATGGGGCGTGCCGTGCGTCACTATGGCTGGGAGAGCCCACGCTAACAACGTCCCCCCTCCCTCCAAGCCTGTCAAGCCTGGTGGGTCGTAACGAGGACAATTACGCAGTGACAGTCAACCTATCGATCTCATACCTACCCAACCAACCCCGTACCTCCCTTCCGCGCCCCTCCTCTTCCCTCCAGGCCTGCCGAACCTGGTGGCTCGGAACGAGGACGAGTACGTGGCCATAGCAACCCAGCTAGCTTCAGACATCCCGCAGCTGGCATCTCTCCGAGCCTCCATGCGTCCACGCATGCTCGCATCGCGCCTCTGTGACGGCCCCGCCTTCACCCCCCTCGCCCTGCATCTCCCTTCTGTCCTTCCTTTCCCCTACCCCCTGCCCTCCCTGCTTTTTCCTGCTGCCTTTCTTCCTCGTGGCCCTCTCCCCTGCTCCTTCCCGGCCCTCTTCCGTCCAGGTCTGCCGAACCTGGTGGCTCGGAACGAGGACGAGTACGTGGCCATAGCAACGCAGCTAGCTTCGGACATCCCGCAGCTTGCATCCCTGCGAGCCTCCATGCGTCCACGCATGCTCGCCTCTCGCCTCTGTGACGGCCCTGCCTTCACCCCCTTCGCCCTGCTTCTCCCTTCTGCCCTTTTCCCCCCTTCCTCCGTCCTCCTGCCGTCCCTCCTTTCTCTTCCATTCCATCCGTTTTGCTCGCCCTCCCCTGCCTCTGCTCCCTCTCCCCTGCTCCTTCCCCTCCCAGGCCTGCCGAATTTGGTGGCTCGGAACGAGGACGAGTACGTGGCCATAGCCACCCAGCTAGCCTCGGATATCCCGCAGCTTGCGTCGCTGCGAGCCTCCATGCGTCCCCGCATGCTCGCCTCTCGCCTCTGTGACGGGCCTGCCTTCACGCGAGACTTGGAGGCCACCTATCGCTCCCTCTGGCGTCGATACTGCCACGAGCACTCCACGCATGCTGCTGCTGCTGCTGGTGCTGCTGCTGCCTCTGGTGCTGCTTCCGCTTCAGTTGCTGCTGCTGTGTCTGGTGCTGCTGCTGATGCTGCTGCCAGTGGTGGTAGTACTGCTGCTGGTGGTGCTGCTGCTGCTGATGCTGGTGATGGGGGTTCTGCTGATGGTGCTGGCACTGCTGCTGCTGGTGGTGGTGTTGACGGTGCTGGTGGGAGTGATGGGAGTGGTGGTGATGGTTTTGCTGATGCTGTTGGAACCGTCTCAGGTGCTGGTGCTGGTGCTGGTGCTGGTGCTGGTGGTGCACACTGGAAAGGTCGATCAGGGAGAGGTTGCTGGGGGTGGGGTTGCAGGAACCGAAATCAGAGGGAGGACTGGCAGGAAGAAGCAAGGAGAAGAAGGGGTGGGGGGAGCAGCAGGTGCGGCAGGCACAGGGGAACTCGGAAAACGAGAGAAGTCAGCAGCAGGAGTGGCAGGAGCAGCAGGAGTAGCAGGAGGAGGAGGGGGGTGCACACGAACAGCAGAGGGGGTGTCTGAGGCGGTGGCAACTGTGGGGTCAAAAGCAGCACCTGTGGAGGATAGCCGTGGGGGAGGCAGTAGCAGCAGGCGGGGGGAGGGGGCTACTGGGGGAGGGTTTGACGGACTGGGGGGCAATGGAGGGTCAACAGCAGCAGCAGCAGTAGCAGCAGAGGTGGCTTCAGGTGCTGCTGCTGGGACAGACACCCTGAGTGCCGGCCTCAGGTAGCTTCAGGTGCCTCAGGTAGCTTCAGGTGCCTCAGGGTGGTTCAGGTGCCTCAGGTAGCTTCAGGTGCATCAGGTAGCTTCAGGTGCCTCAGGGTGGTTCAGGTGTCTCAGGTAGCTTCAGGTGCCTCAGGGTGGTTCAGGTGCCTCAGGTAGCTTCAGGTGCCTCAGGGTGGTTCAGGTGCCTCAGGTAGCTTCAGGTGCCTCAGGTAGCTTTAGGTGCCTCAGGGAAGGGCAGTATTGGACATTAGTGGTGGGAAGGGCAGGAGTGGTGGGAAGGGCAGGAGTGGTGGGAAGGGCAGGAGTGGTGGGAAGAGCAGGAGTGGTGGGAAGGGCAGCAGTAGCTGCTGCTACCGCAATATACGGTGCATTCAGAGGTGTGCCTGCCGGTAGATGAAGGGAGACGAGTGAAGCGAGAGGAGTGAGGCGAGACCAAAACGGCCAGCCGCAACGGAGGATGCTGGTTGTTGCTCGTGGTTGCTCGTGGTTGCTGGTGGCGTGAGCTCAAACATTGCATTCAGCTTTTTTTAGTGAAGTCAGGTGTGTTTCGGCACGAGTGTTGAAGCACGGCCGTCCATGCGATTTGGAGGAGTGTTGAAGCACGGCCGTCCGTGCGATTTGGAGTTCTGACATGGGCAGCAACAGCAGCACCAATGGTTTTTTTGGAAGCCAAGACAAAAGGAATGCAGGTTTTTAGTCTGGAGGAAGCAGTTACAAGAGGTGGAAGGGGAGGAGGGGGGAGGGGAGGAGGGGGGAGGGGAGGAGGGGGAAGGGGAGGTGCATTTAGGAGCTTCCACACTATCCCAATCCAATGCCACCATAAGGGCGGCGAGGGGAGCGGTGGTAGATAGGAGGAAAGGGTTTCCCCTATACAGAAAATGCTAGTGTAGGTTGCAGCTGGGGGTATCAATCAATCGTGATGGTTTTCCACAAGAGGTCTACTTTCATGAGGCGTCTAGTTATAAGGCAGAGGATCCTTTAACAGGCGTGTTTGTGGGGCCGATTTTGAAGCTGCACTGGAAATGGAATCTGCTGGGGATAGGTGTTAGGTGGGTTGGGGATGAAAAGGACGGATTGTTTTTGTGCCTGTAGTGATAATATGTGCTGGGTGAGTTGTAAGGAATGTGCTGGGTGCGGTGTAAGAGATGTGTTGGGTGTGGTGCGCTTCTCTGGTCAGCTCAAAAGCTACCGGTACCTGTGTGGGGGGATCAGATTAGGGGGTAGATTGAAAGGGATAGCTTGTTCTGCTTCTGCTCTGTTTCTGTCGCCGTTTGAAACAACTCCAAAGCATGGTTGTCCGTAGGTTCAAAACTCAAGTGTTGGTGATTAGGTTTGTGGATACAAAGTGTGAGTGCTCCTGTTGGATGCTGCTCTAGGAGGTATACTCAAAAGTAGTTGGTTGAGGGAATCAGTGGGGGTTTGGTGGTGGGAAGACATGGTGTGGTACAGCGCATCCGGCAGATGCTGATTCTGCTTATTTTAGGTGCTGTACCAAATCACATTCATCCCTCCTGCGTGTATTTTGTTGCCGTGCAATTGCATGTTGCATTTTGTCTGTCGTGCGTTTTGAGCAATCTTCCGATTCGAGGACTGCCACGTAAGGATGATTTGGGTGGCAACAAGCTGCCATGTAGATGCACGAGTGTTGACGTTCAGGCATGTCGTCCACCGTTCATTTCTTCATTGAATGAAAGCACCGTTCAATCTTGCGAGTGGGATGGGATGGGATGCTGCTAGGGTTTGCCCCAAAAGTTGAAACCGAATGGGGGTCTAGGAAAAAGAGACACCCAAATGTTTCTGTACAGTACACCACTCACACTGCCCAGCCCAATCAAACCACCTATCTGACCTCCCTCCCTCCCTTCCCATCCCACCCATCCCATCCCATTCCTTTCAGGTGGCTTTCGAGACCCACTGGGTCTGCTTGGAGGAGTCTGTTGTGTAGCTTGTCGTTTTCCAAGAGGGGCCCAGCACTGAAGATCAGAAGAAGATTCCGGCCCTGCTGATTTGCTTGTTGCGATTCTGGCCTCTTTTTCTCCGTGCTTTCGAGTGCGGGGGAGGAAATGATACACACGCTCTGAAAGGAGAAGGCGGTGGGGAAGGTGGGGTAGGGGCTGAGGCAGCAAGTTTCTTTCACTTGTAATCATGTTTCTTCCGAAGCAACCGCCTTCGGGGCAGAACAGAAACTTCGAAAGGGCAGAGCATCTGAATCACAATGGGACGGGCAATGATGCAACAAGATTTTCCTTGTCATCATAACCATTAGGGACTTTCCCGAGTTTCTACCAATAACATCGCTAAGAATTGACAACGCAAAATCCACTTAGATGCTATTCCTGCCTTTGAACGATGGAGTGGGTTGATGGCCCACTGCTTCAAATTTGGCCCCTTCGATGTCGCTTCAATGACTGGTGTCTTGTTGTGCCTTGTGGTTTTTACTGTTTTCGTATTTGTCCTTCCACCGATTCGTCCCTTCGATTTTCCCTTCCAGCCAAATTCGTTTCGCAAAAAGGTTCGGGGAGATTTCTGGACTGTGACTCTAAGCTTCCTTGTCAAACGCAGATGACCCTGTGAATGATAGTGCTATTTCCAAACATTCCGGCTAGATCTGTGACCTTTCTCTGGTTCGAGATTTTTTTTCAGCGACTGAATCCAGGCTTCACAAGCCCATGCTGGGCTGAATCCTGATTTCTACGTACCGCTGCACAGATGCGATGAAAAGTGGGTGGAGGAGTGCTGTAGGTGTGAGGTGCTTAATACATGAACTGCTGCCGGACCATGTGAAGTCTGAGTTATTTTCGTAGGAAGGTAGTGCAGAGTCCTTGTAAAACCCAACCGGGACACAAAGCAGATGTACATCGAGATCCTGTCGCGCCGGATCTCGCCCTGAAATGGAAGGGAAGCTCAAAACGAAAAAAGAACCACCAACTCCTCCGTGTCACCGATGGCCAATTTTTGCTTGAGCTCCGCAATTTTCGTTGGCTCTGTCTGAAACGAAGTGGGAGCGACAATAACGAAAGGACCTAAACTTGTTACCTTCTTCGTTAATTTTGTTCGTTGTTTTTCCCACGACGAAGTACTACGAATGAGAACCATTTAGTACCGAAAGATCGCGACTGTTTTGACGAAGGAAAACGGAGAACATCGAATTCTGTAACGACATTACTGTACTGGAGAATCTTCGTAACAAGCTTCCTCCCCCGTCCATTTCTGTATCTCGTTGACCCTATTTTTAAGGGCGGGGGCAGCGCGTTCATTTTCCTGGCTTAGCCCGAAACAGTTACCAGATTCAGCGGTTTGTAACCCTGATTTAGGTTAACATGTGGACACGACAGAACATACAGTGGATGAACGGTGGCTGTTTTCCGTGCCGTCAACCGAACAAAACACGTACCCACGACGGCCGCGAACAACCCGCGCATCATTCGAGAATGCTTGTGTGCAGGTCAGCGAAACCGCGTCACGACTTCGTCAAGCGCGTACGACCCTCGCAAATTCATGGGTTCACAAACACAACCAGAACTCTGTCGCACAGGGTTACCTCATTGGGTGGGCGGTTGGGCAAAAGTGTGGCAAGACCTGTGCGCAATTTTGGACGCGCGTGTCCCACCCGGGACACGAACTAAGCGCGGTACAAAAATGCTAGAGTATCTTCCAGATTCGACGGGCGTCCAAATTTTGGAAAAGTGGCGAAAATGAACGCGCTGCCCCCGCCCTAACAGTGGTCCTCCCATCCTTGCTGCATTTGAATGGTTCTCCTTCACGTTCCCCTCCAGCTGTGCCGAAATGAGCGTCCTCTGCTCGACTCGACTCGACAGACATGGCAACAAAAAATCTGGCTTTCCTTCCTCCTCTCAACATTCGGCTTGTGCGGAAGAGTGCCGATACGCGGCCCTTTTTTCCGTTGGTCAAATCAAACCAACGGCGATCACTGCTCTTTTCAGTCCTGAGCACGCACATTCACGAACGAGCCACGACGACTGCTTGCCATCTCCCTACCGTTCGTCTCCTCTCAAGCTTCCCATCCCATACGTGTGAATGTTCAACTCAAGTTGAGCACTGTTAGATTCTGAAAGGACACCATTCACCTGGCAGGGGTCGCTGCCATGTGTAATCGTCGTTCGTTTTTCCAATTGGACAGCGACGGCTTCCAGTGGAGCCTATCTGTAATCGAATAGCTGGCTAGATTTGAACTTCAACAATTTAGGAGGAGTATTGCCATTCTCAGAGTTACGCAACGCCTTTCATGATTTCCGCGGCTATTCACTCTTCGTTCCAGCTGTCTTGTTCAACGAGTTACCATAGTCACTAAGCAACCACTTACCTTTCACTATTACTCACAGTCTCTCAGCGTGCTTGCTGATCGACTTGATTTTAGTAGCCCGGCCGGAACCGACTCGGTTCTCGAGATTGAGACGTCTCGAAAACCGTCTCGGTTTTTCTTCAGGAGAGCCAGCTGATGGCTGGATCTGATGACGGCGCCATGGCCGAGCGTCATAGCAGTACTACCAATGTGTCAGACGAGAGACCAATCATGCCATTGGACGACAGACTACGTCAACGTCAACGTCAACGTCAACGTCTAGAAAGTGGTCTTCATCAGGCGGAGCGACGGACGCCGTTGCTGTTGCCGCTGCTACAAATCCCGGACGATGGCGTCGCGGCTTCAGCGTCGGCGCCGCCGCGCGACGCGGCGGACCAGCACATTACTAGGCTGTTAGAACAGCGGCGCCGCGATATTGACGTTGGTACTACTACTTCTCGACACGAACTCACAAATGTCGACGAGCGTTTACGCTTTATATCTAACGATCCGTCACAGCCGCAAAATGCGTCAGGTGGTGCTCAACCTTGGTTGGATGATGAAGATCAGCGAATCGCAGGAGGACGCCGCTGGGAGAGAATCGGGACCGTCAGATCCATGATGATTGCCGGGGCGGACGGTGGTGATGATCAGCGTGATTTGACGCGCCTTAGGACTGATCAAGCTCACGACAATCGCGAAAATCGCGACGATCGCAACACTGGCGACGACAATCAACGACCTCAAGATACGACTCCCGAACCGCCACGTTCCGCGCCGCGGTCAAGCAGAATGCAACGAACTTGGCTCGCCTCCGCCGCCGACAGAGGCGCGGCGGCAGCGGCTTTCACGCGAGATCCCCTGCAAATCTTTCAGCAGGCCACCGCGTCTCAAGCCGCCATTCACGGCGCGTCTCGCGCCGCTATGCCCGCTCCAATGCCGTTTCCAACCGCTCAGGCCGCAGCCGCGGCCGGGTTTCGCACGGAATTGGCTCCCGCGGCGCCGTTTTCGTCGCCGGGTATCACGGCGGGCGTCGCGCCCGCGCCGTTTTCGGCGTTCACCGCACCGTCCGCTCTGTGGAGCGCATTGGCGCAACAGATCTCGTCCGCGCAGCAGATCTCGTCCGCGCAGCAGATCTCGTCCGCGCAGCAGCAGCGGCAATTGTCGGCGGAACAGCGCTCGTTTGCGCAACAGATCTTCTCAGCGCAACATCTCTCGTCCGCGCAACAGATCTCATCGGCGCAACAGCTCTCATCCGCGCAACAGATCTCATCGGCGCAACAGCTCTCATCCGCGCAACAGATCTCATCGGCGCAACAGCAGCGACAAACGTCGGCGGAACAACTGCTCGCGTCGGCAGAGCAGCTGCGAATGTCGTCCGCCATCGCCGCAACTTCCGCCGGAAGCGGCGCTGCCGCCGGCGGCGGACGCGTCGGCGACGACGCGACTTCGCGGGGAGTCGCAGCATTGCGACCGCCGCCCAGCGGGCGACCGCCGGACGATTCCGGCGAACCGTCGCTTGAGCTGAGCGATTGGCTTACGCGAATAACACGTATCCCTGATCCTTTGGGTGGTATGCGCAGTGGTAGCACGGTTTCCGGCGAGAAGCAGCATAACGCGGCCGCTGGTGGCACTTCTGCTTCTGCCGGTGTGCTTGACACGAGATCGCCCACTGGACGAAGCGCGTCACACGCCGTCGGCGGCGGAAACGTGCGAAAAGGCGGCGGAAACTGGATGGGGCGGGACGGCGGGAGCGGAACGGGAAGTGCTGCGGAAGGCGCAAGGGACAGAGACGAAAAGGTTTCGTTTCCGCGAGGGGAGAGAAAGAGCGACGCGCTTCCCTGGGAGTTCTGCTTCCGCGGGGGGAGCTTCCGCGCGTCGCCCACCGAGCGCGCAACGCCCGGCGCCGCGAAGGGGGAGGGCGCCTCGGCGACTCCGCATGAGCTCCGCGCAGCACAGGGGAGCGCAACGAGTGCGGGCGGGTTTACTACCGCGGGCGGCGGCGGAAGGGTGGGTGGCGCGGATTTAGCGTGGGGTGCGGCGGGAGGAGGTTTCCTCCCGCATGGCGCAAGCGCGAGCGCGAACGTGAGCGCGAGCGTGGGCGGAGAGAGCGCAGAGGGGCGCATGGAACGAAGCCGCAGCGGCAGATCAACGGATGGGAACGATCGACAGGTGCGGCATGATAATGCTACACCGGCAGCGGCAGCTGCAACAGCAGGGGCGACAGCAGCGGCGACAGCAGGGGTAACGACAACAGACACACAGGCAGGTACCCCTACGGCAACTCCAAGGTCTACTGCTATTTCTAAATCGGCACGGGCAGGATTCGCAGAGGGAACGGGAGCTTCAGGGCGAGATTTGACCGACGCTTCTGGATTGCCACGTTGGGGAGCAGCAGCAAAAGCAGACCCGGCTGGAACAGCAGGTGCCAGGGGGTTTGGGGCCTATGCGGGCCTTCAAAGGCTTCAGGATATTCAGGAGATTCAGGGGATTCAGGGGATTCAAGAGGGGTTTGCGGGGTTTGGAGGTGGTGGTGAATCGTTTGAAGGGCGTGTTCCAACAGCAACCCTAGAACCAACGTCCCCTGCTGTTCAATTCGCAGCAGCGGGGGCCGCAGCTGCTGCTGCCGCTGCCGCTGATGACGCTGCTGCTGCTGCTGCTGCTGATGCCACTGCGGTTGCCAGTGCTGATCTCGTACCTCTTTCCACAGCAGGCTCAGACTCGCTTGGTTCGGCAGAGGTTCGGTCACCCCCCGGCCTCGCCCAGCGGCGGTTGTTCAGCCTTGGAGGGCCTTCCCTGTCCCCGCTGCTAGACTCAACTGCCTGGCCACTCGCAGGTGCGGCAGAGAACCGACCCTGGATCCGAGGTTCGGGGCCGCACGAGTGCAAGGTTTGCCACATGCGGTTCCCGACCCTGCATGCATTGGGTGGGCACCAAAACGGGCACAAAGAACTACGGCTGCAGCGACAGCAGGAAAAGGCGGCAAAAGCAGCGGCTGCTGCTGCAGGTGCTGGTGGTGCTGGTACTACTGGTGGGAAAGGAGGTGGGGAAAGGAGGAGCAGAGCGACGAAGCCGCAGGGTGAAATCGTTGCTGCTGTAGGAGCGAAGCAAGGAGAGAGCAGATCCATGCTGGCCGTTGAGTCGACTCAGAAGTCACCTGGGAAGCAGCAAGGCAGCAGAGGCGTTACTGCTGCTGCTGCTGCTGTAGCAGCAAAGCAGGATGAGGCTGCATTGATAGCACAAAAGGAAGCAGAGAGAGGGGGAAGAGGTGGAGGAGGAGAAAGAGCAAGAAAACAGCAAGACGCGGGAAGGCAACAACAAGACGCAGCAAGCCAGCAAGTTCAAATGCAAGATGCACCTGCAAGGCATGACTCTCCACCCAGGCAGGACACCACCCCGCGCAAAGACGGCACACCGAAAAAGAAAGGCACGCCGCAGAAGCAAGAGATTGCTCAGAGGGAGCGAGAAACGGCCAAGCGCAGGGAAGAAACGGAGGTAGGGGAGGGGGAGAGTGTGCGTACGGGCGCTGCTGGTGCGGCTGTTGCTAGGCGGTGGCGCTGGCGTTGCTAGTGCTGGTGGCGTTGGCAGTGGTAACAAGGGAAGGACCGCAGCCAGTGTAACTGTTCAATGCGACGTTGGTGCTGCTGGCCCTGCAAGTATATCATGGGCAGTGGCACAGTCACGCACGTTACAACCAGGCACGTTACGAGGAGGCAGCATGGGTACAGCGTCTCTCCCTTTCACTGTGATTCAACAGCCGGTTACCGTTACAATGGGCGAGGTGAAACCTGAGCCGGTGGATGCTGGCCATCCGACCGTTGGATGGAGGGGACGAGCCGTGGGAAGCGATCCTGAGCGTTCGATGGGAGAGCGAGGAGAGGGTGATGTGAGTGCTCAGCAGTGGGAGGAGCGGTTGGGATGCGGACAAGACACGCCGACCAGGAGTGTGCTGGAGAGTATTTTCGGTGGGCTGACTGCTCCTTCTCCACCTGCTGGTGACTTGGAGCGGTTGCAACAACAACGTGAGCAACAACGGCAGCAGCAACAGATTGAACAAATTGAACAGATGGTGCAGCAGCAGCAGCACCATCGCCAAGACCAGGAGCAGACGCGGCCACGACCGTGGGAGCAAGAGGCGCTGCAGGAGAGAGGGCAAAACCGTCAGGAGCTGCTGGCAGAAGCAGGGAGAGGAGGAGGAGGAGAAGGAGCAGGAGCAGGAGGGGCAGGACGAGGAGGAGGAGGGGTGGAAGGAGCAGGAACAGAAAGGAGGCTGCGAGAAGCTTCCGGAACACATGCCGCATTACCAGAGCAACCAGAAAACCCAGGGCCCTCAGGGCACCCAGGGCACCCAGGGCACCCAGCACAACCAGGGCAGCACCAGCACCACCAGTCTGTAGAGCAGTGGGGGCAGCAGTTCAAGCACCCCAAGCAGCACTCCGCTCCGGCTGCAGAGCAGCGCGGCACATCTCCCTTGCCTGGAGGAGCCCTCCCCGTGCTGCTGCCAGAGCAGCATCCTCGTTATAGGGATGCAGCATCGCCGCAGCTGAGGCCGAAACGCGAAGCTTGTGAAGCTGGGGAGGAAGCAGCGGGAGAGGGGGGAGTTGCCTCGGGGGATGCGAGGAGGAGAAGGATTTCCATGGACCGCGGGTTTGTGTCACCCAGGGTTGCAGACGGTGCGACTTACGACGCGACTCAAAGCGCGACTCACGGCGCAACGCAGACCGCGACTCGCAGCGCTATTCAGATCGCAACCGACAACGCGATTCAAGTTGCAACACACAGCGCGATTCAAATCGCGACTCGCAGCGCGATTCAGAGCGTGACTCACAGCGTGATTCACAGCGCAAATCACGGCACACCCCGCAAGGCATCTGACTTTTTGCCTTCAAAGGGACCCTCGGAATTGCCTCTACCAGCACCCGCCTCAGTCCCAGCAGCAGCATCAGCAGCAGCAGCATCAGCAGCAGCAACAGCATCAGTCTCCCAGCAAACGACAGGCGCCTTCGCTGCCGGATCACAATGGTTCCCTGCCTCCCAGGCGACTGTGTCCAAGTCATTAGCACACTACGCAGTGCTCTCGAAATGGGCTGCGGAATCCAGTGGGGGGAGAGAGGCCAACTTGTCGGCAGCAGCAGGAGCAGGATCCATTCAAGGGGATCAGCCACAGCAACGCTTGGCGGACGACGCACCGGGAGGGGCAGGGGCAGATTCGATGCACCCAGGAGCCAGGCCGGATTGGATGCGCCCGGCTGCCGCCTCCTCTGCCTCAGCTCTTGAACCACCCTCGGAAAAGCCATTTCATCTCGCGCGAAGACCGCAGCAGCGTTTGGGAGAGGACTTGTCGGAACGAGGAGGTCTGAATCCCAAGTGGATGCGCCCATCCTCAGCTGGGTCGTCCTCTTCGGCTTTAACTTCGGATTTCACCCCCAGTCAGCCCGCCCGTGCTGCTGATAGCTCCATTGCTGCTCTGCTGTCGTCGCAGGGACGGTCACGGGGTGGGGAAGTCGATTGGAGTGCTGGTGGTTCGGCAGGTGGTATGGTGGGGCGGCCAGATGAGCAGTGGCAGGGGTATCACACGCAACAGCAGCTGGAGCAGCAGCAGCAGCAGCAGCAGTATAGAGCAGCAGAGTTCAGTGCAGCAGTCAGTGCAGCAGCAACTGAAGCAGCAAGTGCAGCATCACCAGCAGCACCAAGAGACTGTCCGTCTGGCAACACCAGAGAGGAGCCAGCCCACAGCAGGAACTTCTTATCCCCCGTTTCAGCTGTCTCCACGGGAGATGCACGAGTTTGTAAACTTGGGCGAACACCACAGCGATACACGTAGGGAGAACGAGCAGCTTCGCTATAAGATTCTCCAGCAACAGCAAGCGGATCGCGGATTACCAGTGGATATGCAGCAGCAACAGCACCAAAAGGGTGTAGATTGTAGTGATCAGGCAGAGAGAAGCCAGGATGCTGCAGTTGAGCCTCAGAGGCAAGAGGATGCAGTAGCTGATACTGAAGCTGGTGCTAGGTTAGATTTAAAACTGTCCCTGTGAGTCAGCATAAAAAACATTGGAGATGGACCCTGTTTTGTCAAGTTATATATGCTGTGAAGAGCACCTCAAAGTGCTAGCAACTGAACTGCTTGTTATTTATTTCCTGAAAAGAAACCTGAAAACCACACAATTAGACATATATACAAGAGAAAACCACACAATTAGACATATATACCAGAGAATGACAACGGAACAACTTCAGAAGCCTCCCACCACAACAATCCTCCAAGCCCGAGACAGAAGCTGGGCCTTGGTAAGATATGCCAGCCAATTTGGCTGGCTGCACATCCAAGTCAGTAACCAATCACCACCACTACCACCGCCACTAGCGTCAGTTGCCATGCATGCTGCTTCTGCCCTAGAAGCACGGGCAAACGCAACAAACCATCAGACTAGCAGCAGCTGCGGAGGTTCAAGCATCTCAATCTTTCTTCCTGCAAAGGAACATCACTGTAGACACACCAGCTACCGCCACCGCGGCGACAGCAGCGGCAGCAATGGCACCACGCCCCGTCACAAGACCCGACTCCCCCACCCAGCTAGGCCACCCAGCCGAAACGGTTTCCGCCTCTTGTTTCGCGAAGTTTTGGTGGAAGCTGGTTACCCGATTACAGCTGGGCTGTTTTGGAAACTGCCCCTGCTTCACTGGGCGAGAAGCGGAAGTCTCAGAAGCAGAACCGAATCGCACCGAAGGCGAGCCGCAGAGGTAACTATCCCACCGCGTCGAAGAGCCGGGAGACGCGGAGACGCAGGAAAGAGTCGAGTCCGTTCTAAGAGACGCGCCGCCGCTGACCTCGCCGCGAACGTCGCTAACGGCGGGTTCGGCGGACGCAATTGATGTCGACGAATAGGAGGCCGACGAGCAGCTGTGGAAGCTCGCGGAGCCGAGCCGATTAACGGCGTCCAGCGTGGAAGACGGGCTATGAGCCACGCCTCCCGCGCCGCATTTGGCGAACTCGCAAGGGCTGTTATTTGATCCTTTCGACGCCTCGCTGCTGGAGCGAGAAGTCTGACGAGAGATGTACTGAGCCGAGAGTGACCGCGAGACGGCAGTGGGTGCGCAGGAGCAGACTTCCGAACCAGCGTCAGAAAGAGCCGAACCGGAAGCCGAGCCGGGCATACGTTCGGAAGAGGCGTCGGGATCGGCGGAAACACACCGCATTGAACCGAGACGATCAGCCTGCTCCTCCACCTGCTGCTGCGGCCAGAGCCCCATCCTTCCCCGCCAAAGGCGCTCCACCACCGAATCACCCATGACGTGGAGCTCCATGACATCTGCCACGTCATCAGGCATGACTTGGCCGTACCAGTCGCCCCGAACCTCTCCAGTTTGCCCAGCCGATGCAGCTGCTACCAACGCGGCGAGAGCTTCCGGAGGAAGCTGCTGCCTTTTCGCGCCAGACAGGAATCGATCCTCGGACCTCCTCCTTCCGCAGTTATTGCACGACGGCTTGCTCCGTTTGAATACAGACACGTTTCCAACACACGCATCCATGGAGACATTCCGCGACAGGTGACAGCACGGCCAGACGTGAACATCGATCAAACCTCGCCGTTCAAACTCCTCGCGAAATTTCGCCACGACTTGAGGACCGATCGCCCCGCAGAGCGAGTCACGGGTGGCATGGCAGCACACGAAGATGTGACACCCGGTAAGAGGTTCCGGCCAGAGCAAGCGAGGCTGCTCATGCACGAGAGCCTCATCCACGAAGCACTCAACATCGAAACGAGTCAACGACCTGTAGGTGTGCAAGAAACGCCAGGCAAGGAGACAGACAAATACATACACAAGGGAGATAAAAGGTGAGGGAGCATTCTAGGAAAAATGCAGACACATATCCCTTTTACGAGCCACTAGAAACAAATATCCAGCAACACAAAAAAATATAGAAGCTAAAAAACGGCACTAACCTGTAAATTAACATTTCAGGGAAGACCAAAATGTCCCCATTGTAGGAGCCAGGGACGTCCCTTCCTTCACACACCGTGAACATCGTCTGAAATTTATTGAAGACAAGGGGGTACATTACGGAAGAGAAAGCAAGGTAAGCTAACACATCAAGATAAGTAACGGCATAACTACCACGGAAGCAAGATGGCACGAAATAAGAAGAGCACGACCCTTAGAACTGAAAGACGACAGGAGAGGATCAAAGTAAAAAACACAGAAAGGACTAAGGTAAACGTGGAGGACAACACACGGCGTAACTCACCTTTCTTTGCATCTCCTCCTCGCGAGCTTTGATATCAGCACGAAGTCTCCTCGGCATGCAGTCCCAGTCGAACGAAAACGGATTCTCAGGCCAGTTAGCCGGGCCCTTATGACACAGGAACACATGTCGGTCGTGAAACGGCACACTACCGACCATGGAATCGTGAGTCTGAGCGTAACTCAACGGAATAAACGAATCTACACATCTTGGAGGAGAGGAGTGCGACGAGCTCCTGGAACTTCCAGGGTATAGCGGATCGGACCAGGAGTGTCGTCCCTTCGACATACATGCCTCCCTAGACTTAGCATCACAAACGAGGAAATCCATCTCTGGGTAATCTAGCTGTAAGTTTAGTACGGCAGCTACGCGGAACACGAAGTACTAGCGCTGTGTGGGTGATCTAGGGATCACCGAATTGCGAGGACTTGGAAAAGCAAGTCATGTGAGTGAGAGCATGTGTGGTACCCTATATACTAGAGACAGGCGACCCAGCGAGGGGGGGTTTGGTTTGGCTGGAGTTCCAACAATTCAGCGCCCAAGATTTCCTGAGGTGGGACGGGAGGGAGGGAGGGACGGAAAGGGGGAAATGATGGCGGAAGCGGAGAGGCGGAGTGATGATCACCTAGCTCCTCCGCCAACAGGAGAGGTGGGAAGCTTGGGGAAATGGAGATTGAGGGGGGAGAGTGGGGTTGAGGGAAGGAGAGTGAAGAAATGGGAAGGGGGACAGGACGGTGGTCGGACGGTTGGACCGATGAGGAGGAGCGCAAGAAAGCACGTGCCACAACCGAAGGACGGGTGGGGGGAACGGGGAGGGGTGGATGATGACGGGTGGGGGGAACGGGGAGGTGTGGATGATGACGGGTGGGGGGAGGAGGGAGTCGGGGAGCATGATCGGAGATGAGGGGTTCGACCCTCGGGAACTCACCAGGGCAGCCGCCAGAACGAGGGCATTTTGAGGCTGATCAAGACGAGACCACTTGCGGAGGGTTTGGGTTTGGCGGGTGTGAGGTGCAAGGGGAAACGGCGGTTGGGGAAGATGGGTTTCGATGGTTTGGTTGGACATGGTTGGCTCGGCTGGTGACATGTGTTTGTTTGCACTTCCAGCAAGGCGAAGCCTCGGGAAGGGAGAGGCTTGGCGTATGATTTGGATCTTGTGTGGGTGCTCCCACCATGTCCCTTGAGGTTCGGCAGGACAGGATTCAATACGGGTTCTGCGGTGCACTACTGCCCTAAACTGGTGCACCACTGTATATTTCATTCCCTCGGGCAACTCGACTGGAAAATCTTTCTCCCATTCCCCTACCCCGATGTACATCGCGATCACCTCCCTCGGGCTGCAACCCTGATCAGTGTGTAGGTTCGGTACAAGCATGAGGTGAGCAAGCTCGCGGGATTTGGCGCGGGTTTTCGACTGGGAAGCGCGTCGGGTTTGGGGGGACTGGTGGCATTTGTGCCGGGAGCGACCGCAATGTGCATTGCTGTCAGCAGGAGATTCGGAACTGCCATGAGGGCCAAGTTTTCCCGGATTTTACTGAGCTACTTGGAAACTTTTGAGCCATTAATTGGAGGTTTGTCTGGCTCCTCGCCTGATCGGGAGCCAACGGGTGGCGCAAAAGTGTACCCACCAACTGTGTGGACAATTCGCGCACAAAGATATGGTGTGTCATCAAAAGCATTTGCTCGCAACAGTGACTGTGTACTGGCGCTTTGTGAGATGGACGCTGCGGCAATGGAGGACGCTCCCACGAAAGGGGGTAGGCTGGTGATGTGGCAGCTGTCCCTTAGAAATAGGAAAAGCCTCACACCGCGTGCTTCGATTGGCACGGACGTGGCACATAGCGACAGTATCGACAGATTTTATTCTGTCCGTGGTGCACCACATGCCTAAAAACTCCGCTTATGGTGGATTCCTTACATACACGCTAAATCACATAAAAATCAATTGCACACATAGAAAATGTGAAAACAATGACAGTTATTTCTGCAAGTGCAATCTCCTATTCATCCTAAGTGAAACCGGAGTACCATAGCTGCAGACACCTAGTAACTATTAACATGACATAGTGTGGCATTTTCAGCATTAAGCAAAGATGATATAACAGGAAATCCACTTCCGCATCAGTGCACCTCAAGATTCAAGAACCAATGTACTTAAGGATGGCCCACTACTCATTGACTTCTACAATACAAGCACATGGAATAACAGACAGCGACGCTCTTCAGGGAAACGATGATTTCCGTCCCCCTTGTTCAAGTTAATGACATCACCATTAGGAGCCTTCAGCTGCACACTGGCCAGTGACATGCGCACACAACAACCCTGAAAGGCTTCCACTGGAAGATTCTTTTGGAAAGTCCGGGCGTACACCTTCGCTGGCTGTAGAGGATGGGTCAGAAGAATGAGATGGGCGATGGGAAGGGTGAATGTGGGGGAACGGGAGGGGAGGGGAGGAGAGGGGGGGACAGGGGGGAACGGAGGAGAGGGGAGGATTTTTTAGTCAAGAGCATTGTTCAAAGCATTCTGTGACAGAAGCCGTTCTGCCTGGATTGTAGGTTTACTCGGCTCACCTCTCCAGTTGCATAAAATTGATCACCAGCAGGCGCCACGCTCGTTGCCAGCACTGCTGCCTTGCACTTGTAGTACTCCGCCTTCCCAGTCGCATCCACCTCCACCTGGTAACCGTAAGCCTTCGTTTTGCCGTCGCCAATTTCGTCAACGCTGGGCGAAACGCTGGTGGCGATATTTAAGCTCACGGGGCGGTCCCCGTTGCGCTGGGAATCCAGCAGCACCAGTTGAGAGACGATCGGGAGGCGAAAGGAGGGTAGACCGAGAGGGCCCAGCACGTCAAAATAGAAATCGCAAGAGGGCAGCACGCTGAAATCCTCGCAAACCTTAGAATTCCCCCCGAATAAGTGTCCGCCAGGAAGTTGAGAAACGAAGCTTGCTATCGTGGCAGCTTCTAGAAGGACAGCTTTGAGCTTAGCTCCTGCCGCTGCGCCGAGGGCTGCAGCCACGGGGTTGGGAAGGGGTACTACGTGCTCCAAGGCCCGACGAGACCCGCGAAGTTCTGTTAGGTTTCGACGAGGCACGACGGTTCGCGATGAAATAAATGGGCTTGCAGAAGTAGCAACGGCGGCTCCAAAGAGGCAGACGATGGAAATGAGGAGGGCACGCGGAATGGCCATGTCGGTCTGAATAAAATCCGAGGGTGCTGATTAATTCCGCTTTTTGTGAAAAGAAAGAGCTTGCGTAGGATCAGAGCGAGCGGTGCGGTTAAGTAGTGGGCGGAATCTTGGACCACGAAGGGTGTGTAGACCAGCCAGGCTGAAGCTCGAGCGCCAAGATGCGCCATGATACTTGCGGAGATCTAACTTAGATTGGATGACAATGAACGAGCTCCAGATTCACGCTGGCGTTCCTGCACACTCGGTCGAACCAAGAAGCGCCATCAAAACGTCCTAAAACTAACAGCATTGGAGGAGACTAATGACGTAGCCGGAGAATTCGTGGAGTGAGGTTGGCTTGATGCCAGGTTGACATGACAGGCAGCGGCAAGCCCAACACCGGAGCTACGGGCAAGTGATTTTTCCGTGGAACTCGATATGCCATACGCGATAGTTTCTCCATCGCGGAACCGAAACCGGTAGTGTACAGCGTCTACTTGTTTGGTACAAGTGTTCCAGTATAGGATCACTTGGACTGCCTCTGCTACAATTTATTGGATTTTGCAATTTCGAACACCTCTGGCGAAACCCGCCGTTAGCATGCGAACTGCGCCCAGCAGCGAAGTAACGGAATGCAACGAAAATCGTGAAGGAAACTCTCTGTGGGGGGTACACCGTCCCTGTTGGGAAGTGGGTGTAGTATGGTGTGGTGTGTTTTGGTGTGGTTTGGTGGGTGTCTGCTTGGGTTGGTGATTGATGAAACCACATCACGCTGCCCCGTCTGGCAATCACCAGGCATGCCACACTAATATCGAGGATAGTCTCTAGGTGATCCAAGGGTTTCTCAAACTGCTCAGCCCCTAGCGCTCGTCTACGTAATAGTGCTGAGGCCGAAGAAGTCCAATCGTCGATTCCACGCCCAGTTCCGCGTGTCGGATCCGAACGCGCTACGCGCGCCAAATATGACAATGTCGACATCTGCTCACGGAGTCGTTGTCTACTGGCCCCGCGAAACTAGTTTGTCCCATTGGCTGGGGAATCCTGGCTCGCGGCTCGACCGATGGGGTCGCGATGTTGGCAGAAGAAACCGTGCCAGATGTTCTTCAGGTTTCTGGGAAACCTCCCTGGAGGCGCAAGCGTAGGCCATGCTCCATCTTAGCCCTGCGAGCCTGCACCGACTCATCCCGCACAGCCAGCGTACGATCTGTAGCATCCACGTCTCACTGTTACATTACCCCATTCTTGCGTCAATCCTGCAAACGCCCTCCGACCTGGGTCGATTTTCCAGATTTTCTCATAAGTTCATCTTTGAGATGATAGCGGCACATTGGATGGATAAACTGTAAACTGCGGAGCCAGAAACAGGCGCTTCGAGCCGATGTCAAGCCTGGTCGCGCCAACAGCAGATGTAAACCCACCGCCCAGCACCACCTCTCCCCTTCCTCACCTCCCTCTAACGGAAAACTGCAGCAGCCAAGGCGCTTCTTCGTTCTTCGGCGGCAAACCCTAGCGAAAGCTTATATCTGTGAAACTCAGGTGTATTGCTAGCATGTCAGGGATTCCTCAGACTCGCCGAGCTTCTCATCCCCTCAGGGTCTCCCTCATCCCTTCAGTGGTGAAATCTGACTCTTTGATCCCTGCAAAGTTCATTGCTCGCAGTCGCAATGAGGCTCTTTCTTTCACTCCGTGCAGTGAACCTTGCCATAGCCGTAACGATCGTTCTACTGCTTGTGGTTCCGCACACCGTCGCTGTCAAGAGAGCACCGGCAAAAAAGGCCCCGTCGCGGGCCGACCTGCTGAATAGAGAACTCCTAACGGCGTTGAAGGACCTCGATAAGAAGAACCCTTTCTTCTCAGTCTTCGCGCAACGGTTTTATACTGCGGGTAAGTTCTTCGAATGAGGACTTTTTGCTGAGGACATGGCAGCTGTAGGACGGATACATTGAATTAGCTCAGCCAGTGTATTGTTTTCCTTTCCTTTTCCTTCTTGTTGCAGCTAGGGTCAAACTTATCTCCCTGGAGGGTCCTGCCACGATCCTTGTTCCGTCCAATGTTGGCAATCAGTTTATGAAAATGACGTGGGAGGCTTTCACTCCCCAGCAGCGGCTTCGCATAATGAAGAATCTGATTATAAAGGGGAAGTTCAGCAAGGATCGGCTGCTATCAACTGTGCCCTTGTGGCAGTTCCCCACCATGAATATGGGCCTGAAGCTGGTCAAGATGAACAGCTACTCAACAAGAGAATGCTATTTCAAAGCTGTAGGGGGATCTGCGTTTGGCCCGTTGAACATGGCGAATCTGAGCATCACTAGGAATATCCAGGTCCATGGCATCTCCACAGTCCCAATCCCAGCTAATGCCTAAAACCTTGATTGGATGGATAGAGGGCTTGGATGGGATGGCAGCTGTCACTGTTGTATGCACTGTGAATCCACTCTGATCTACGGTCAATATTTTCCGCTGCAACACTAATGACGTGAACCTTCCTGAGGTGATCCTAGGCACGAACTGACTTTGATTGCAACAGCATGTAATTGTCAGAATGAAGAATGGATGATGCATTGATGTTGGTTGGGGTACATATAGCTAACCCTAAGTTTTGTACCCCCTAAGACAAACCTCACTATAGGCTACAACATTTGACACACCCCCATAGCCTAAGTGAGGGGTGTCTAGCAGAACCAAACGAGTACGGTCACAAGACCAGTCCAAGAAACAAAGCTCAGGGTGGATCACAACGTCACCACACAGTCTGAGCACAAACAACAGTGGCCACAAGGCCAGTCCAAGAAGTAACAGAGATATATAGAAAGCAAAGTAAACAGTACACTCAAGTCTAAGCAACACGAGAACCAGTGTCAACAAGGCCTAACTGCACACAGCACCTCTGGTGGTCACAAGGCGGAAGCGCCTTGGTGAAGATGTCTGCAGTGTTGGCCTCTGACTCCACAAACTCAAAGCGAGCCTGTCCACGCCTCTGCAACTCTCGCAGAAGAAAGTACCTGACGTGAATGTGCTTCACTCTGCTCTCCAGTCGTGGCTCTCGACAAAGGAGAATAGACGCCTTGTTGTCAGTGAACAAGGTCGGTGCAGAGCTCGGCCGCTCACCAAGGTCGGTGAGCAAGAAGGTCAACCAACGCAGCTCCTGTGCCGCCATGGCACCAGCGTAGATCTCAGCCTCAGCTGTAGAGGTCGAGACCGAAGAGGAGCGTGTGGACCGCCAGGAAACAGCTCCAGAACCCAGGCTGAAACAGTACCCCTGAGTAGACCTGTGAGTCTCAGCGTCGTCAGCGTAAGAGGAGTCACAGTGACCAGTAAGTACAACAGACTGCTGCCCTCCAAGAACTAGCCCCACGCCTGATGTCGTCGCTAGGTACTTCGCCACCCTCACAGCTGCTGTCCAGTGAACAGGACGGTGTCTCCCTGGCGCAACAAAGCGCGCAAGAACGCTGAGAGGGAAGGCGAGGTCCGGGCGAGTACAAGTCATCAGGTACATGAGGCAACCCACAAGCTCTGCGTAGGGACCACTAGGCTCGAACGGCTCGTCAGGAAAGGGTCCAGTGAGTCTGTGGTCAACAGCAAGAGGTGTGCGCTGTACTGTGGAGTGCTGAAGCCCGAACCGCTGAAGGACCTGCTGCACCATGTGCGACTGTGAAAGTGTAATGGTGCGAGCAGCTCTGTCCCTGGTGATCTGCAGGCCAAGGTAGTGGCGCAGCTCACCAAGATCAGTGCAGGTGTGTCTCTTCTGCAGTTCGGACTTCACGTGTGCCAAAGCAACCCTGTCAGGGGTGGCGAAAACAAGGTCGTCAACGTAGACCAGAACAAAGAAAGGTGTGGGGCCACGACGAACGAACAGCGACGGGTCAGCAGAAGACGGCTGGAACCCAAGGTCAGACAGGGTAGAACGCAGGGTGTCGTGCCACTCACGAGGAGCCTGACGAAGACCGTAAACCGGTCGCCTCAGCCTCCACTGGGTCCCAGGAGGGAAAGAGCCAGTGAAGGCAGAGGGACGACGCAACCAGACCTCCTCGTGAAGACTGCCCTGAAGGAAAGCAGTAGAGAAGTCGAGAGAGTGTAACTCGTAGTCTCTCTGTGCTGCTACGTGTAGTAACACCCGAAGAGTGGTCATCTTCGGGGTGGGCGCGAAGGTCTGAAAGAAGTCAACTCCCTCGCGCTGACTGAAACCTCTAGCCACGTAGCGCGCCTTGAAGACCGGAGGAGATCCCGGTGGCCGCTTCACCCTGTAGATCCACATGCCGTCGACTACGTTCGCCCCCGGAGGGGGAACCTCATCGACGTAGGTGCCTGTGGATTTGTAGGAGGCCATCTCTGCGTCCATGGCAGCTCTCCACTGAGAGGCCCAAGGCCCTGACACTGCCTCAGCGTAAGTGCGAGGAGTCGGAATGTCAAGGGCGTCGGGGTCACCCTCAGGGGCGAGGAGCATGGCACAGAGATGAGGGGAAGCGGCGGCCAGGAACTCTAGCTCAAACTGCCTGTCCTCTAGGGCGTCACTGCCAAGGGCAGACACACCCCCGACGGCCAGAGGACTGGAAGGAGGAGCAGCCACAAGAGCGGTGGCGAAGTCAAGGCGGCGGGTAGAGGCAAACTCAGTGACTGCGGCAGTAAGAGCGGACACAGAGGACACAGAGGCACGAGGGTGGGTAACAAGAGAGGCGAGAACACGAGAGAGAACAGGACGGTACGTGCGGTAGTAGTCAGTGACAGGAGAAGGAAGCGACACAGTGAGGGCCGACTCAGGAGGAGACGGAAGCACAGACGGAGACGGACGAGGTGGACGAGAACAAAGGAAGGCTGTACGAAGGTCAGTGAAGGGAACAGGAGACGAGGGACGAGCACGAGGGGAGCGACGAGAGGCCCAAGTCTGAGAAGGAGGAGGAGACAACGAAGACTGAGAACGAGGGAAAACAGCGGGAGAGGGGTCAGGAGGAGGAAGCGGAGGACCAGAGACGGGAGGAGAGGGGGAGGAGGAAGGAGAGGGAGACGGGAGACCAAGGGTCCGAAGACCCGAGACAGGAGGAGGAGACGGCAGCAGCTGCTGCTGCTGCTGCTGCTGCGGCTGCTGCTGCTCCAGCGGCTGCTGCCTCTGCTGCTGCTCCTGCTGCTGTCGCTCCTGCTCCTCGAGCCGCTGCAACTCTCTCTCCTCTCTCTCCAACTCCAGCTGCTCCTCACGAGCACGGCGAACACGAGCCTGGAACCTGGTCGGGTAGGGGTGGGGGGAAGGAGTAGTGTCCGGGGCAGCGGCAGCCCCAGAGTCGACCTCCGAAGCACCAAGCACACCACCCCCAGAGGCAGCACCAACACCAGCTCCAGACCCAGGCTCTCCAGAAACCGAAGGGACACCCTCACCCCCAGACTCCGCACCAGCAACCCCAGACTCCGCACGACCAGTACCAGCCCCCGGAAGACAAGAGTCCTCTGCAACCCGCGGCTCAGCTCCAACTCCAGCACCCCCAGAACCAGAGACCTGTACAGGGACAGTCGCAGGACCAACCTCTCGAGAGGGAGCACCTGCAGGAGGCGGCGAGGAAGACTGTGGGGAGGGAGGCTGTACAGGGGGGGCTACCGAAGGGGGAGGGCTAGCCTGAGACACACCAGACGGGGCTGGACCAGGGGGGGAGGCTGTACCGGGGGAGCAGGCGGGGGAGCGGCGGTCAGGAAGAGAGGGGGGGGAGGGACCGGGAGACCTCGACTGGGGTACCTGACGTAGTAGGGGGTGGACTCCTCGAAACGGACGTCACGGGAGTCAAAGAACCGGTGAGAGGGAGGGTGGTAAAAGGTGAAGTCAGAGGAGTCCTCAGGGAAACCAAGGAAAACACAAGGAACGGCGCGAGGCGAGAGCCAAGCACCCCCAGACACGAAACCTCGACGCGACACCAGGGGACCCTGTCCAAAGACTGGTCGGTGAAGCCTCCGGCCGAGAGACGCGTGGCCAGAGGTTCAGCTGGTGCGCGGCGTACCTGACCGCGTATGGCCACAGGAAATGGGGGGCACGGGCGTGAGTCAAGGAGGTGCGGGCAATCTCCATGACCAGGCCTATGCGACGCTCAGCAACCCCATTCTGCTGTGGGGACTCCGGAAGCGTCCAGGACTGACGAATGCCCTGTTCGCGACAGAATCCAGCGAGAATGCCGGAGCGAAACTCGCCCCCGCGGTCGGAGTGGAGACAGCTGACACGACGACCACGAGTGTCCTGGGTGGTAAGCAACCACCTGATCAGCGTAGAAGTCACCTCAGACTTCCTCGCCAGGGGGAACACTGTGGTGTAGCGGGAGTAGTCGTCAACGACCACCAAAAAGAAACGCTCACGCTCAGGGCCAGGGCGAGGAGAGGGGCCCCAGACGTCCAAGTGCAGCGTCTCAAAAGGCTCGGTGGCTGGACGAAGGGAGGAGGAGTGAGGGGTGGCGCGCAGCCTACCCTCGACGCAAGGACCGCACGGTGGTGCAAGGGACGGCGGCAGCGACGGCAAGACACGCGGGAGACCTAAGACAAGACGCTGACGAGACATAGCGCGAAGACGAGGAGGAGAAGGGTGCCCCAGCCGGTGGTGCCACAAAACGGTGGGGTGGGCAAGCGACCGACAGGAGCACGACGCAGCGACCGGACTAGACGGAGGAACCTGACAAGACACAGCTACCTGGGGGGACGGAGCAACCTGGTGAGACGCGAGGACTCGAACGGGGGGCAAAACAGGGGCCGGGGGCAGGAGGGGCGGCTGTGGCTGCGGCTGCGGCTGCTGCTGCTGCTGCTGCTGCGGCTGCTGCTGCTGCTGCAGTCGCTGCTGAGGGCGCGGGCCAGTGTGAAGAGTGTAGAGACCGGAGCCCGGCTCAGCAGCAAAAGTGGCGAGGGGCTGGTAAGAGTCCCCGTCAACACACACCGCAGTCTCTCCAGAAGGCTCAAACCACACACCCACGTGCTGACTCACGAGGGGTCGCACGCCCACCAAGTTCCGGGAGAACGAGGGGACGTGAAACCCAGTGAGAGACCCAGAAGGAGCAGCCGGACACGGCAAGGTGGTAGTGTGACGCGCGGTGACTGGTCCCGAAGTGGGATCAGCCAGCGCCACAGAAACAGGCGCAGGAAGAGGCGTAAGTGTCGTGCTGTCACGAAAGAAGCAGTGAGAGGCTCCAGAGTCCAGCGTGAACGACAGCGAACCGTCCTCTGAGGTAGCCGCTGGACTAGAGTCTACACAAGAACCTACACTAGCAACAGGCAACTGAGCAAGGCTAGCACCTAAGCTAACAACACCAGAGTAAGCAGAGTCAGAAACACTAGAGTCAACAACAGCATACATAGCATGGGGAGTACCAATCAGATCAACTAACTGCTCAGCAGACATGCCCCACAGAGCGGAGCCGTAGCGCTGAACAAGAGGCAGCCAGTCAGGGGCAGGAGCACCAACCCCGTAGACCAAACGAACCGTGTCAGTGAGCTGAGCAAAGCACTGACCAGGGGGGTGAAACCGGCCACAAGGGTGGCCACGACGAGTGCCTGTCAGAACCTGGTAGGTGCAGGGAGTGTAAGCAGCACCGCGCTGGGTCTGACGCAGCCCCGACCCTGGAGCCAGCTGCTGCCGCTGCTGCTGCTGAGGCTGCTGGGAGGAGAGGGGCTGCTGGTGCTGCAGAAGCTGCTGCTGACGCTGAGCCTGGTACCACGCCGCTGCTCCACCAACCGGGGCAGGAAGTACAGGAGGCGACTGACGAACTCGGGCGTCGCCACCACCAGCAGGCGCAGTGGAGTCACCAGTCACTGCACGAGGCGCCTCTCCAGGCCCTGAACCTCCACCGCCGCCAGGCGCAACGCCACCTCCACTACCTCCGCCTCCACCTCCACTACCACCACCAGAACCGCCTTTCTTGCCACTCCTACCGCGGGACCGCGACGCAGTCGTAACAGCAGCTGCAGTCGCGTCAGTAGCGGCAGTGGCAAGTGAGGCAGTAAAGGTGGGTAACTGCGGGACTGTGCACCCGTGGAAGAGTGGGGGGGGCACAGCACCAGAGGCAGCGGCTACCGAGCGAAGGTTGCTCTCGACGTCCTTGAGTGCAGACTCAAGGACCTCGACGGTGAGCTCACTAGGGTGCTTCAGCAGAAGCGCGTCGCGAACGGAGGCAAGGCGGTCAGGGAGGCTAGTGGCGATGAAATAGATAGTAATCGCCATAGGGGGAGGAAGCAGTGCAAGCTGTGCCTCAGTGCAAGCAGCGCGGTAACTAGCGTCGAGCGAGCGGAGGTGAGCGATCAAGTCAGCAGAGCGCTCAAAAGACGCCAGGTCAGGAAACAGGAACGGGAGGAACAGGCGGCCAAGAGAGACAGCAGCGGGAGTAGAGTAGCGGGCCTTAATCGCAGTGAGGTACGCAGCAGCGGTGCGAACCTGAGTGAAGTGAACCTCCTCAGACTCAGGGAGGAGGCTGCTGAGCGCGATGCAGGCCGCAGCGTCACGTGACGTCCAAGCCGTCTGGTCAGCTCGCTGAGTGGCAAAGCGGGCTCTAGCGGCGTCGTCAGGGGCAGGTCCTAAAGGCGTAGGGTCAGGGGGCGCAGGTAGGGCACCAGTAGCGTGCGCCCAGAGGGACTCGCCTGCCTGGACCTGACTCTCTAACAGACGGCGAGCACGAAGAAGCCAGACGGAAAAATCAAGAAACGAAGGACACGCTGAGTCGCCATAGCGAAAACGAACGCGAACGGAGAGGGAGGGGACAGCAGTAGATGAGAGGCAAATTAGGGTTCGGCGGTACTCTGGGACAGGGGAGGAGCGGACGCCACAGCGGGCGTGACAGCGGGAGGTAACAGGGGACTAAGCAGCGGAGAACGAGAACGGGCGCAGCGGCGGGCGATGGCAGCGCGTACGGCAGCAGGGGCCAGCAGCGCGCGCAGCGGGCGACGGCAGGGGGGGGGGGGCGCAGCGGCGACGCGCGCAGCGGCGGGCGACGACGGCGGGGCCGCAGCGAGGCGCGCAGGGGGCGGGCGACGGCGGCAGGCGCGGCGGCGACGAGCGCGGTCGCGAGCGACAGTGGCGGGCGCTGCGGGACGGGCGACGCGACGGGGGGAGAGGGCAGGAGCGACGGGACAGGGGGAGGGCGACGTGACGGGGGGAAAGGGGCGGGTGCGACGGGACAGGGGGAAGGCGACGTGACGGGGGGAAAGGGGCGGGTGCGACGGGACAGGGGCGGGTGCGACGGGACAGGGGGAAGGCGACACGACGGGGGGAAGGCGCGGACGCGACGCGACGGGGGGAGCGCGACGCGACAGGGGGAAAGGGACGGGCGCGACTCGAGGGGGGGGGTAAGGCGACGCGACGGGGGGGGGGGGGGGGGGGCGGGCTACGCTACGAACTAGAGCGTGGCTCGATGCTAGGCTCGGTAACAGCTGGAACGATATAAACGAGAGCGTGGCTCGGCGCTAGGCTCGGTAACAACGAGAAGGAGACGAACGAGAGCTAGGATCAGGCTCGGGTGGTACGAACGGAGAACGGCGGAACGGGATCCCACAGGATCCTAACCTAACTGATACCATGTCAGAATGAAGAATGGATGATGCATTGATGTTGGTTGGGGTACATATAGCTAACCCTAAGTTTTGTACCCCCTAAGACAAACCTCACTATAGGCTACAACATTTGACAGTAATGGGGCGTGAAGTGACTTGATTATAACTTGATATATATTAATCTCCAAAAGAACATGAAACAACATTGATTGTTCTCTTAATAATAACGTTTCTGATTTTTATTGAAGATCTGCACAACTTCCCTTTCAATTCCCCATGATGTAGTGTTTTGAACAAAGTTTTTTTATGTAACCATTACAGTATGCTTGTTATGTGCGGCTTCATCTTCTCAGAAGTATATAGCATGTGTAAATCTGAGTGTTGTTCAGTAACTCGTGTACAGTAGTGGGGCCTCCCTGTGGAGTACAAGCCGATAGATCTTCCCGAGTTTAGTCAGGTCGTGTCCGTAGCTATGACATGTCAAGCGAGAGCGTGTCAACTTGCGATTTTGACACTTGCCAACATTGTTGGCAGAGTGTCAGCGACTCTCAAACCGTCAGCCAATAAAATTCGTCGGACATCCCGCTCTGCAAAAGTCGTCGCGCCAAGCAACCAACCAAAGTGGTCGCAGCGATAAGTCTGACTAGCCACTCCCGCCCGATCAACGGAAGCAGAAACTCGATGCGCTTCGATCAGAATGAAAATTGGACCGCCCAGCATTTACATGCGGCTCGATATTCTCCAAGAGTTCAGGTCAGAGCCAGGAACGAGCACTTCACCTTGCTCGAAGAGACATACCAGCAAACCCAGCTAATCGGTTGTTCGATTAAAAAGCAAGGCAACTTCACACAAGTCACCATAGTTTTCCCAGGTTTATTTCAGCCACTGTCCTCTACAACTCCACATTACCAGTCACGTATGGCGCCGAAAAGGAGGCAGGACAAGGGCAAGCGCCCAATCGACGACAAGGGCAAGCGCCCAATGGACGACAAGGGCAAGCGCCCAATGGACGACGAGGACCCTTATGCAACCAAGCCTGACCCGCCCTACGTTGCATGGATGAAAGAGCAGCAACGTCGTGGGGTTCAGCGTGCCAAGATCCGTGATGAAACCGACGAGCCTTCAACCAGCAGCCGCCCTCCGCGCCGCGCCCGTGGACCCGACGAGCCAGGACCCTCGCGTGCGCCTTCAATGCCTAGAGAGGGTGATGAATCGGAGAGTAGCGACCCATCCGACTCCAGCTCTGACTCACCAAGTGATTCCGACACGTTCATCGCGAGTGATGACGCGGATGAGGAAGAGCAGGTACTGACGCCACTGCAGCTGAAAATCAGAAGGGCAAGGCAACATTGGGCAAGCGAAAGCGAGGCAACAGACGTGGTGGCCCATGGAGCATGGATGAACTCGTCGAGCTTGCAGCAGCTAAATGGTACTCCAGGGAGGATTTGAAAATCATGAAGGGCAAGCAGGCGATGCAGTACTGGAAGAAGCTACGAAGGCATATTCGTCGCCACAATCGTCGTTGGAGAAGGACTTCGGAGGCGATGAAGCAGCAGTGGAAGCGCATGGAACGCGAGTACAAGGAAATCGTGGACGCCATGGGCGTTTCGGGTAACGAACGTGTGCTCACGCCCGATTGGTTCCAGTACATGGAGTGGCTGAAAACGGGGACTGCCGCGGTCAACCCACATGTGGTTGACAATGGTGGGTCGGCTAACATCGCAGTCGATCCGTCAACCTGCATCCCGGGAGTGAGGGCAGGCCCTTCTCGTCCCATCATCATCGGTATGTGCTGTGAGAAGCTGAGTTTTACTGATTCACATGAAAATCAAGATGTATGCAACATAAATCCATATCACATCTATAGTAAACATTAATGCTCACACATCCTACATTACCCCCCACCCCCCCCGCATGTGGAGCATTTGTTATGCGAATGCAACTGCAGATGACGGCCACGTCGCTGCTCCACCTGCTCGGCGTCGACCGACAGAAACGGGCACCTTTAACGGTGCCAAGTTGATTGCGGAAACTATGGAGAGATGCAACACGATGCAACTGAAGGAGCTTCGTGAGCTGGCCCTTATGATAATCGCCAGCAACAATCAGCCACCTCCTCCGGTCAATCCCCCTTCTAGCATGCCGCAGCATTTTGGGCAGCCAACTGCCCATGGCAACTATCACAACCCTCCCCCGGCGTACTACACGGGATCCGGTTCGCGTCCACCCTCTACGCACGTCTCTCCTTCTACCGGCCGCCATGAGTTCCAGAGTTTCTATGCAAATCGACGCCCGACCTCGGTGTCCCCTACTGCTCCTACTGGTGTGACTACGGGAACCACACACGAATATGCCAACCCAACTCACCAAGATCCCGCAGCAGCACCGGTGGAAACCGCTCGCCGACTCTATAACCCCAATGCTACAAGCCTTCCTGAGAATGACGGTCGTGGCGGCGCCTTTACGGGTCATCCTCATTCAACCCCTCACCAGCCGCCTCCGGGTGCGCAATAAGATAAGCCTCGTGAATTGCCTTCCCAAATCGCTTTCTTCTTGCATGCAATTCCCTTGACGAGCGGTTTGTGGTAGGGAGCCATGCATAATTGGCCATGCCGTTGCTTAACCACCATGGGACACTCATATCCTCGTCATTGTTCTCCGTGCCTTCGTCCATTGTTTTAAAACCCACATACTTGTCTTCCAGCATGTTATGAAGAATGATGACGCAGGCCGTCACAGCGCACACTCTCCACAAGCGGCACTCGTTCCGTAGAGCTAGAATCCGCCACCGTGCTTTCAGCTTGCCGATGCACCGCTCCACCGCCATCCGGGTTGCACTTTGCACGTAGTTGAATGTTTGCTTCCACTTCTTCATGATTCGGCGTCGCGATGCATGCAGGGGGGTGAGGCAATACTCCCGAAGTGGGTATGCCGCATCGCCAACAAGTTGATAGGGAAATATGACGCCGTTTTCTAGTCTTGCATGTAGGTGGCTTTTTACGAAAACCCGATGGTCATGCACGGATCCTGGGTATCCTACTATGTAGTCCCATATCACTCCATTAGCGTCGCATGTAACCTGTAGTTGCGTCGAATACATCGACTTCCGGTTCATCGCGGAAAAGGCAAGTGCCAAAAAAAACTTAAAAGTGGCGCGTACATAACTTTGCAGTTGCATTTTCCACGGAAGAAAAAAGTTTGACTCAGCAACAGTGGTAGCGTCAGTAACTACAACCGTCACCTTCCCGTCACTTTCTGGCAACAACGTGTGCAGATTCCCGCATCCGCCACGCAAGTGTACAGGCAACTTCACAACTGGAATACAGTAACCACACACGTTACTCGGATGGTCACCATAACGTTGCACCGCAACCACCCACCTCACATACCTCCCAGTAACCAAAACATGCGGCGACGTACACGTGCCCACGTGTACCTGAATTTCAACCATACCTGCCACGTAAGCGTACACATCACTACATGCCGAACCTACCACAGCCGCACGATTACGCACCACCACACCAACTATGCACCGTTCACGTGTAAACAGCTCCGCGAGTCGCCAATACTGTTACAATACCTCCAGCCAAACGAGTACCATAGATTAGGGTAGTGCATACCACATCCAGCCCGTCCATTCTCCATGCATTGTATGCCTCGCACCACTACCCCCCTGCCACGTGCAACTCACAACGTCCATTGATACAGAACTACCACGCGCCATCTCACCACCTGCTTGTCCCACGTGTCCTCAACACCCGCCATCGTACTATGTGTTACCCCTTCTCGCAGCTACCTCGCATGCGTAGCCCAACCACTTGCACGCGACCATGTTCTACACCCTACGTAGCATCAACAACTCATAGGCTGCCACGTATCAGCCACTGTTTAGGGATATCGCACCGGCGATCGCCAAAGCGTGCGGCAGCAATTCGCACAGCCCCTACGCGTCGCATCACCACCTTCAGACCTCACAGGGTTGGTGCACGACACCCGCGACCACCAGCGTGGCAGTTGGGCCACGTTGAGGTTTCGCACCGCTCGTAACATGGTCGCCTGCACCACACTTCCAGTGTCGCACAACACGCATCACCAAACACCAGCCGTCCACGGAGGACGGGAACGATCCACCCCTCCACCGCCACGCGTCACTTTCACACATTCCACAAACGCCACCGTGCCAAGCATACAAACACCGTGCCGACAAATGGGGCCTCGTCAACTGTTCGAACCAACCACGGCAATCCACGTGTTGCTGTCAAAGTAGGCGGATCCCAAACCATTGCCCCTCTCGTGAGCTCTCCGTCAAACGCGGCGACACTTGCGGTGCACATGACGCGCGCCCCGGAAAAATTGGTTCAATTGGTCCTAGCCAACCAGCATTGCCCGCCGATGTCTGACTGGATGGATATTGACCCCGTCATGTCCATTACACACACTCAAAACAAGCATACAAGAACAATTTCCACAAACGTCTACCGCGCATCACACACCGTAAACTGCACGAGAAATCTAGTCACCTACAAACACCAAACCAGCCGCACGTATCTCAATAGCGCACGCAAAAGCAACATCACCTCCCACCACGGCAAGGTCTATGCCCACCAACAGCCCGTCCTCCCCCTCCCCGCCGCTCTACACACCCCCGACAGACACCGACTGCACATCGTTCCCGGCGGCGTCTCCTCCGCTAGCGCCTGCATTGGGCTTCATGCTCTCAAGCCCACATGCAGAAAGGCGGAGGCCATGGCGTCCCCATATCCACTCCTCTTTCTCCTCGTCGTACTCTGGATTGAAGTGACGGATGGCCTGTGAAACGGAGCCCTTCACAAGCACCTTGAGCCCGTTCACCACGTGGCCGTTCCCCCCCGCCGAGTTAGAGAGACGGCCCATCCTCTGCTCCCAGTACATGATGCTGTCGGACACCTGACAGGAGATTCACACCGCGCACACATTGTAAGCCTACAGCCCAGGCGAGGAGTAACCACCAAATTTAAACATTGTCACTCACCACGTGCTCTAGCCACGCAAGGTGGTACACCTTCAAAGTGAGCGGCAGTGCAGCCTTCTTCGGAATGAAGGCAGCCTTTGCGCACGCCGCAAACGCCGCAGAAGCAAATGGCATCCCGTCGCGGTCGTTAGCCCAGTTGCTCAACACCAGATCATCTGCACACCGCCGACAGCTCGGACGAGTAAAAATACTACACCCAATCACGCAACCGTCACCAATGTGTAGAAGCGCCTGAACACCGCTTACCGCTCTCATCCGCCCCGAGCCCAATGCGCTCGCGAATCTGCTCCAGCGTCCGTGCGTTGTCCCTTGCCCACGGGCTTGCCTCGTCGCGCTCGTCCCGGAAGAATCCAAGCTTCGGGAGCGCAATGTCCCGGACCCGTGCTGCAGCCCTTGTCTTCCACTCGCTCAGCGTCTTGTTAAGGTCCGCCCGTCGGGACTTGTCCGCTGCCAGCGCGAGACACGCGAAGCTATGCGGCAGGCGGTCAAGCACTGCGCAGACGCCATAAGTCTTGTCGTCAGAGCTCGGATAGAAAGTCATGGTTGCGGCCGGCTTCTTCAAGAACAGCTGCACGCGGACCAACTCGCATAGTCGCTGCACACAAGTCAGGAACCACCGCAAACACTGAATGAGAACAGTGCTCCACCAAAGGGCATCCCCATGCAGACTGCGCCCGCCCATACAGTAATGTTTCCCGTCTGCTAGCACAACCCACCTTCCAAGCCTTGTCTGCTGGCAGCAGATCAAGTGCGCGTTGCAGAACAGGCGACTTCGCAGACCGCATATGTTTGCGCCGCGTGCGAATCTGTGCCACGTCCTCGAAGTCGTCGTCGTCGTCCACCTCATCGTCATCGTCCTCAACCTCAGCCACAGCCTCGCCACGACGCTGGCGCTTTGGGTTCATGCATCCCTGTCCCGGCTCCCTCTGCCGCTCTGCTTTGCGGCGACGAGATCCCCCATCGGACTTCGCCAGTGCCTCCAAAAGCAAGGTTTCCAAGCGGGCAACCTTCTTCGCGCTCTCGTCTTGCGACTTAAGCAGGCTCCTGAATACTCCCGCAGAAACGCGCACCTCCTCTCCATTGGTTGGGACATCAGCGTTCTCGCGGTTCGTGTTGGTTTCGAACATCGCGCGCATCGCGTCGCCCACATCCTCGTCATCCTCCTCTTCGAAAGCGTTGACGTCGCTCTCGATGCGTGCCTGGTCGCCCCCGTCAACGTCCTCGCCTCGATTCCGGAGAGCCAGACGCGGATCAACGTCGCTCTTGGAACGCGAATCTGGCGAGTCACTCTCCGCCGCTTGCTTGCCTACTCTGCCGGGAGAAGCGTCAGATGTCTCCCCCCCCGTAGTCTCTGAAGTGGTGGGAATGTAGACGGACGAGAATGTAAGTTCGACGGTTTAAAAGCTCCATTGCGGAAAGAAGGGAAATGCCAACGGCTTCAAAAGCACACGAGACTGTAAACGGCTCAGTTCTTTGGAACAATTCGAGCAACATGCGCAACAAACCCGTGATTACCATCACCAGCAGGGTTTCCGCCACCTCCCGCTCTGGTAAACGTCAAACGCTTAGGCAAAGCAGTTCCCCGAGTCCCCCTTGCCATGCGCCCACGAGGAGTTGCAAGCTGATATGCCGCGCGCAGGTACGCCGGAGGCTGGGACACTCGCCGTGCACGCCCCAAGTTGCCAGTATCTTCGGAAGCAAGGGAAGTCTCCATTGTGCCCAGCTGTATGTGTTGAGTGCACCGTACGCATTCCTTAGTGCTCGGATTGATATAGCAAAGTATACGGTACCCAGTGAACATTGCTCAACAACGGAAACACCCATTGTGAAAACCGTTCCCTCCAATCAAATTAAAAGGCAATCTCTGACAACCACTCGGAAACAACCTCCACGATTTCTGTCATCTTTGTAAGCGAATACGCATCGGCCACCAATCCCCGTCATCTTTTGTCCGAAAACCCGTCCTCTCGCTATCAGTTCCGCTTACTCCGTCTTCGGTACACTTGCTATCATGCAAATTCGTAACACCTCCACATTCAACTCCAGATATCATTTACTAGCAAAATAGTACAGACACGATAGATTTCACATGCTTTCCACACGCATGCAAACATCAGTCGGGTACGGATGCCTTTTTCTATCCCACGGCACACTTTCATTTCCCACAGATATCCCAAGCACCATCCTTCTGCCTCCCACGACCAGCTTCATCTGTCTTGTCATCCGTGGACTTTGCATCGGCACTGCGGAGCCTCCCAAGCGCCCTGCTGTTGGTTGGTTCGATGGCAACGATCTCAGTGTCCTCACTTCCAGCCTTCTCTCCTTCACCCTCTCCTGCCGTGCCACCACCCTGCGCACCACTCTCCTTTCGCGGTCTCCCCCTTTTAGCAGGCGTTGCATTCTTCTTGGCCCGCGCTGCCTTCCGCATCACACCTTCGTACGCCTCCCTCCATACCCTCCAGCGCCACCACATGCGGGCATCCACCAGGACTTTTAGGACTTCAGGAGTGCACCCCTTCAAAGCTGCCCTATCCGCCGGTGTTAAAGCCACAGAGTTCCTGGTGCCCATGCCTGGCCTCAGCACGTGGGCTGCTGCCGCGTAGCAATACGCTGCCTCCTCTATCGTGGTGTAAGCGCCGACTCTCTTCGTTACCTTCTTTCCGTCTTTGTCCTTGGCGACAACCTTCACCCCAAACTTGCCTGTATCGGCCTCCACATACACCCCGGTGTACTTGGTCGGCTTTGTTCCTGGCTCGGTCTCCCCCTCTCCGTCCTCGTCAGAATCCTCTCCTCCGGCCAAGGGCTCCTGCTTAGGCACAGCTGTGAAGCCGGGGTGTGCGCCCGCACCGCTCTGCGCGATGCCGTAAACAGGATAGGATGGCTGGACTAGTGAAACCGCAGCTCCCTGCTGGCGCGACAACAGCCAGTGTGGAACCGTCCCGGGGATCGGCAGATGTGCCGGGAAGCAGGGGTACGCTCCAACGGCTGACGCGAACTTGCTGTCGAGCGACACTCTCGTGTTGGAGCCCACCAGATCCTCGTCAGGGCTGTCGTTCAGCTGCTTCGTGTATCCTGAAGGCCGTACAGGAGTGGTTGGGCCGTGCTTGCGCGGATCATTACCTCCCGCTCCCTGCACAGCGCAGGCAGGCTTCTGCAGCATGTTTTCGCCGGCAGAGATCAGCTCCTCCCTCGACATCCCAAGCACCTGCCCAATTGCGGCGAATCCTGCAGTCATCGCACCGACCTCGCGCTTCAAGGAGCACACCTCCGCCTCGAGCCGGTCCACACGTCTTTGCTCTGTGTGTTGTCCGTCCTCTGCACCCTCCTTCAAAGTCGTGTTGGTGGTGGTGCCGCTTTCCTGCTTAGGAACATCCACGCCATCTTCCTCTAGCCTCCGGAGCAACTCCCCCATAGCGTGTGCGCATATATCAGCGCGCATGTTGCGGCGGTACTGCAGCGCGCTGACCCCTTTGAACCACAGGCCACTCTTCAAGTTGGCGAAGTCGGAGTAGACCAAAACTTTCAAGTAGTGGCAGATGAAGACTCCGCAGTCAAAACCATTCTCTTGCTTAGGGATGTGGTTCGCCTGCACACAAAGAATCCGCACACCGGGTAGCCGCTTTTCACCTTAGAAACCTCAACTGCCCAACACCAAAAACACCAGAACAGCCGCCCTTACCGTGAGGACATGACAGGGAACGTCCTTCAGCAGCAGTTCAAAATTCGACATGTCCACATGTGGGTGCGTCTGCTTGGCGAGAGTTGTCAGCAACCTGCATCACGTCTCATATGAGGAACCCGGTTACATCCACGCCGGTGTTAACAACCACCATATTACGGCTTATGCTACAAACACTTACAGCTTCACGCCACTGAAAACCTTCTGTGTACTCATGGGGGCCTTGGAGCTGTCGAACAACACCATTTCCAGCGGAGGGCTATCCTTCCTTGCCATCTTATCCACCAGACGGTGGGGTGATACGACTATCACCAATGAGTAGTGCTCTCTGCAGGGAGGCAAGCGGCAGTAAACGGCAGTGTTTAGTACGGCCGATGAAGAATGCATGCAACTCACGGGTGTTGCTGAACTACTCAAACAGCTCGATGATTACCCCCTGTAGACAGGGACCGCCATGTAGTCGTGCTCAAGGAGAGGCAGGCCGTTTCCAGCATTGACGGGAGTATTGTGCTCAGTCGTGTTCGCGAAGTTGTTGCAATCGACAGCCGCCCATGTCTTCCCGTTTGACAGTTTCGGCACTCGGATGCTTAGTAGCCTGGAAACACACGCCGGACATGTTGGAAAGTCGGCATAAAGGGATGGCATCGGATCCTCCTGCTGCGATTTGACATGGTTAAAAAAAAAAAAAACGTGCACGTAGCCGGGCGTAACCGTTACTCACACGTTGTGGAAGTCTATCGCCCCGTCAGTCACCCATGTGTTGTCCGCGATGGAGGCGAGATCCTTCTTGTCGACTGTGCTGACCACGTCGCGATGGTTCTTGAGCTCCACGTTGCGATATTCGACTTTGTAATAATGCTTTTCCAACGCCGCCACCAAATCGTCGGGCTGAGGGAGTTCAGCAGGCGTGCTGGCTGCACCGTCAGCGACTTCCATGGTCTTTCCCTTGTCATCCTCCACCGCCCGTCGTTGCCTTTTTTTGTTAGAGCCGGCGGCCTTTCCCTTACGCGACCTTGTCGCACGCACTTCTCTTATCTCGGACTCGGAGCAGCCGCTCGATTCTTGGCTGCCGGTGTGCGCGTTTTTCGGAGGCATGGTTGGCGCGGGATGAGGGGAAGGATGCGATTTCAGAATCAGGTGTACTAGGGCCCGGCCACGGTTCCCACGGTAAACTAAAACCGTTAGGGTTCTCCTGCGAACGAATTTGGGAAAGCGCAATAGCCCGTGGCAAGATGGCAGCAAAAGTGGTCACATCACCCGATGGATGACAGATCTCCAGATAGGGTTACTCGAAGTTCGTCGCATCATGCACAGGTCACCGAGATGATGACAGCTGGGCACCGCAGAATGGTCTGGAATAGTTGGATGAGTGCATGAAGTTGCTCCGTAGCCAGCACGACATCGAGAGGCTCCTAATAACGGGGGTGTAGGCATGTATGACTTGTTTTATATCAGGCATTTTCATTTCGAAATGGAGTGTAGAGTCGATAAAGTAGTGGTCCAGTTGGTAGGGCCAACTCCCGTTTGTTTCGACTTATGATGATATAAAGTGATACGACAATGCACAAACGCGTACATCTGGCTCGTGACGTAAGGTACGAAATTGGCACTTCCTCGCACGAATTGCTAGTACACCGCTGTGGGCAAGGTGTAGACACGGGGCCACCTGGCCAGTGTAGCAGTGATCAAACAGTGCCGGATGGGAAAGCCCCTGTTTACGGGATGCGTACGTGGGAGCACGTGCACGTATACGCGGCATGTAAAGTCTCGTTGAAGATTTGTAATATAATAGCGCTTATGATGGGCTGACAGTTTCTGCTATTGTTTCGTGGCCAAATTTACGTAGGTAAATATTGTCAATAGCAAACGGATAGAGTTGCGCACTATTTGTTTGCTTTATCAACGTAGTCTTATACACATAACGTCTATCTTCACATGGCTATTTTAACAACCAAGTGTATTCTTACGTACATGTAGTGTGTACGAAGCACTGACGCCTCATATGTTGCCGCGCACGGCCGTGGACGATATGAAAACCGACTACCTCAACCATTGCTAGTGGTCGGACTAGGGTTTGTAGCAAGTCTGAGATGACGGGAAACAAGTGCGGAGTGTGCGGTAAGGAATTTCCTAGCGACCGTGACTTGCAGTCTCATCTCTCAGACAGAACGAAATGCGGGGACTCGTTGAAGAGAAATCTCGAGCAGCTTATGTTTGATGCTTACCTGGATGCGCTAAACAGTGTTGGGCAAAAACGCCAGCGCAGCCCTGCTACGTGTGGGGCCAAAACCAACCCTATACCTACGAACTTGCCGCCAGAGGGCTCACCGCCGCAGGCGACGGAGGCAGATCATGAGGCGGACGATGGCGACTCAAAAAGCTCTACTTCTTCGGAGGCCAGTGACGTCTCCGACTTCTTCGACACGCTCACGGAGCTGTACCTGTTTTTCCGTGACGCGGACTTATCACGCCGTGAAGTCAACAGACTGCTTAACATATTCCGTAACCCTCAGTTCAGTTTGAAGGAATTACGCAAGTGGCGCAGCTACGCCGACGTGAAGCGATGGGGGAAAGAGCGTGCGCCGCCAGATATGGTTCCATGGAAAACAGAGCATATCGTCGTGCACGGGCCCAGAGGAATGTCCCAAAAGCTTCTCTTGCACTTCCGCGACACAGAGCTGGTGAGCTTGTCGTCATCTGCGTACCGCCCTTATTCGGCTTAGGTGTTGTGACAGATGGCGTGTAACGTGCCTATCTATATTTGTATTGTCGCGCATGCTTGATATGGCCATGCTCTGATGTGCAGCTTGTGAAGAAGCTAGTCCGCATTTTTTCGCGGAGGAAGGGTTTCGTGTGGAAGCCACAGGAGAAGTACAACGAGAAGGGGAAGCGCGTTTTCGAGGGGCCAGAAACAGGCACGTGGATGCACGAGGCGCAGGTGCGTTGCCTGGCTGAAACAGTGCATGTCCGATGCAGGGGCGTGGTACTGTAATAACCACCTCGGTGTGTGCGTGTGGCAGAAAGAGATCAAGGACGACAAGGCTCTGATTCTCGGGGTCATCGTGTACAGCGACAGCACTCAGGCGTCGCGCAACGGGCGGCGGAATGCGTGGCCTGTTCTGATATCGCTTATTAACATTCCGGAGGAATTGAGGTGGTTTGAGCTGGGCCACACTCTTGCGGCAGTGTTGCCATTCTGTCCGGAATGGGCTAGTCCGACAGAGAAGGCCCGTGTTTTCCAGGAGGCGCTGAAGATCATCCTAGGACCCCTGATGCGGGAAACCGCAAGGTACGTTTGGCGGCATGTGTGTTGGTTCTTCACGCGGTAGACGCGTTGCTTGTGACGTACCTGTGATCCGTTACCTATTCGAAATCCCTTTCTGTATCCAGTGCTCCTGTGAGGTACTTTTATGTGACAGACGCCACCGGCAATGTGGTCAAGGCGGTACCTTGCCTCTATGGGTACCCTGGTGACTATCCAGAGAACAGTAGGGCCTCAGCCACGCTGCAGACGGGCACTCATCGCCCCTGCGCTAACTGCTATGCAGAAGTGGGAGAGCTGAAACGGCTGACTGCTAAAATAGATCCACGCACACCTGAGCGGCAGAAGGACATTGTGCGACAGTTTTTTGCGTTCGCCAAAAAGGAGGACGCCCGGAAGTACATGAGCAAGTGGTCAACCCATCCGATAGAGATATGTTGCAGTTTGCCATTGTGCCGTGGAAACATTCGTTCGACTCGTGGCGACACTGTACATATAGGGTTGTGACGTGCTTCCTTCTGTGCGCAGTGCGTGCTGGCGCGGTGGAACTTTGGGAACACCACCTGGGGGAACGTCTACCTCGCATGTTTGGCTGACATTTTACACGTGCTGGACTCTGGTGTCTTCGTACACATGATGGAAGAATACCTTTCCCCCTTGGGGAAAGTCGAGATCCGCATCCTGGAGAGGTGAGCCGTGTAGATCATCAGTGCGGTGTTTTGGGGTGGACAGGGCTTTGTCAGTTCCTTGGAACGGGTTTTATGGCTTGGCCGAGATGCGTAACTGGCTCGTTGGTCCCTATTGCGTGGCAGGCGGAAGAAGGACCTCAAGAGCGATACTCCAAGTGTGCTGCTGCGGATTCCTGGGGGATCATCATTCTTCCTTTCTGGTGCCCACTATGCGGCGTTCGAACATCGTGCCATGATGCAAATCATGCCGATCCTCATTGCGGATTCTAGTGCATTGAAGAAGGGCGAGGCGGGAGAGTTGAGGGCGCTGCAGGTTAGAGCATTCCGTTATTACGCCCTGTTCTACAAGGCGTTTTTGGGAGTGGCGGCGCACACCCGTGCCACGCTGAAAGAGGCCAAGCAACGTGCTGTTGCGTAAGTACGGTGGTTGGAGACGTGTGTTGATTGCAATCCTTGTGCACCCTTAACCCTGTGCTTTGCAGTCTGCTGTTAGAACCTCTGAGCTACACAACTGTTTGCTATGCAGGTTGATGGAGCTGCTGCCCAAAGCTTTCCCGGACCAGGCATCAAAGTGGGAAATTCCCAAGGTCCACATGATCAAGCATCTTCTCGAGAACGTGGAAGCAAGGGGGATGCCACACCACTACAGCACGGAGATGTGGGAGCGCACTCACAAGGGGACAGTGAAGGGTCCCGTGAGGGGGAGCAACTGGGCTGACATTCCGAGGAGAATTGTGGATGAGGAGATGCAGCGGGAGATTTACAGAGAAGTGGCGGCCGATGCGGGAGGAGGTCGGCAGTACGTGTCAGCGCTGCGTGTGGTGAGTGTTAGGGTGCAAGCAAGACTAGGGGTGGTGCGCTGGGCGACTCACGCCCTGTACTAGGTGCGTGTTTGCTATGCACTCTCATTCAGTGCATGCTGTGTCGCCATTGGTTGTGTGCGGCAGGCCGTGGAAGAGATGGAGCCAGTGCTAACGAAGAAGTTCAGGGTCATGCGCCTCGGAGGCACCGCGGACAAGGTGTTTGCCGAGTACGCAGCGGTATTTGGGGATCAGATGGCGGGCCTACCAGGTCAGCTGCGGGAGATGCAGTTGAACCCTGGCAGTGTGCAGGTAATCCTTTTTTGTGGTGCGCGGATTGTCGGTTTTTGGTGCGCGGAACGAGTGACATTGCCTGACCTCTTTGATTTGTGCGTGGTGCTTGCCTTATTGCAGACACACACAGCAGTGGCCATACCACGTACGCAGGGTGGGGTGCTTGTGGCGAAGGGGACGTTCGTCAAGGCGTCCCCGCGAGAGAACCTGTTCTCAGATGTGGCACTCCTGGCTCCTGAAGGCGAGGATTGGTTTGCTAGATGCCTATGTATTTTCAAGGCGTTGAACGCGGAGGGCAAGTGGACTGGGTGTGCCTACGTGAGGTACTACGAAGCAGCAGGCCAGTGTCCCATCACAACGTGCACCCAGTTGCATCCAGCTCGAGAGAGTGTCCGGTTCGCAGTGGTGTTGCTGAAGAGCCTGCAGAGGGTTGTCCACGTATGCCCATCGTACAGCAACCTTCGTCTGCTGCTGGTTAACAAGTTTCTACTCTGCGAGTAATTGGAGTAGGGTTGTGTGTTTGGAACTGTGGATAGGTGGTTTTGTTACACTCCTAGAAGGGGTGGAATTGAGGGATTGTGGCATGTAGGGGTGCATGGGTACCTGGGTAAGGGAAGGAGAGTGCGCACCCGAATAGTACGCAGGTCTCGTGGTTGGATTTGGTGGGCTTGTGTGGTGGGAATGTGGGATTTTGAAAATGCACCGTCATACTGGATTTTTGGCGGCCGGTGTGTGGATTGAGGCAATGCTTGTAACGGATTTGGTTATAACGGCAGTAGGTTCACGGCACTGGTGTGCGGATTTGGGTGTTGTGGCTGAAATGCAGGGACACTCTTGTTACGGAATCCAATTGGATATGTTGCTGGGGCTAATGGTTCGATGTTCGGATTTCTAGTGCGTGTGACTGGCAGGTGCGCATTTGTGTGACGTGTACGACATCAGAGGTTGACAGGTTGGGCCAATGGGAACTGCGCAATTGTGTACATGGCATTTAGTGGACAGTGTTTAGTTGGAGAGTGATTCAGTGGTTGCTGCACATGTGGAGCGCCTAAAAGGCAGCACATGTGGTGGTGGAGAGTACGGTTGGGGTTTTTGGTGGATTATTTGGGAACGTCCACCATTTCATCTCCAGCGTCCCACACGTTGTCCGGGGTGAGCTGGTGGCCAGTATGAGCTCGGTGAAGCCCCCGTTGAAGGACATCGTACAGAAGCTGAAAGTGCTCCCCGACGATGTGTTTCTGTTTGTGGAGATACCGTTTATGCCCAGCCGGTTGCCGAAGACCAAGATACCGGGGAGGAACGGAACCCCGTGCGACCGGATCATAAGTGTCGGCTTCTTGTACAATGCGACGGGGACCTGCACCACGGTGCCCCTTGTGGTGTTGCGCCATGACGAGCGCCCCGAACCTAGGCGCAGCGGGGATCCTGCACCGGCGGTGATTGTGCGCTACACGAAGAGTGGGCGCCTCACACCCGAGGTATGTGGGCCGATTTCGAGTGGACTCCCTCCAGCACATGTGTATAATGTTGTGGCTGCATTTCAACCCTGTTTCTGTGTGATACCCTAATTCCGCGCTGGCGCTGTCGTGGCTTGGCGGTGCGCAGGTGTTTACCGAGTTTTTTCTGACGATGGGGTGCAGCTTAGCCGTGGAAGGAAGACGGTTGTGTTCACCTACAACACGGCGCACCGCATTACCGCGAATGACGCGGAGACCACGGTGGAGCATGGGCTGACTATGGTGCATTTCACGCACACACGCTTTGTGGACCTGACAGACGTTGTGCACTGGTCCAGTATGCCGTTTTTGCACGGCGTGGTGGACGCTTTCAAGGCTGAGTATCGTGTGATACTGATGAGACGCGCGGTAAGGTCCAATCTGTTCCACGAGGATTTCGAAGCGCCGTTTTCCCTTGTGAATTACGGTGTTATGCTGCTGTGGGTGGGCTTGGCATGGAAGGCGCTGACGGCGGCAACGATGCAAAGGAGCTGGTGGAGGGCGGGATGCGTCCCGGAGTCATGGTGGGAGCTGATGTGGCACCTGCACGGCATGTACTCGGCCGGCATGTACGATCCCCTGGTCTCTACCACGGCGGACCTCCTGGTGCTGCTACGTGAGTTCCGTGTGCGGCCGGCTATTTATATGCCGGTGTCCGATTACGTGACATGCGATGAGTGGTTAATGGAGAAGGCTGGTGTGAAGTTGGTGACGCCCACGACGCCAACGTCTTCAGGGGACGAGGGCGAGATGTGCCTGCCGGATGGGCCTCTGATGCGTGACGAACGAAGCCGACGACGTGCCATCCGCAATGTGACGAACGCGTACGTGTGTCACGCGGAGGCGCTGGGGATTGCTCCTGCGGAGGTGGCGACTGTCGTTGGCGCCTCTGATGGAGAGGTGGTTAGCCGCCTAAGCCGCACACCGAAGAAGCGAGCGCGCAGTACGGGGTCGTCGGACAGTGGGTCCGTGTAGTGCGCTTGGTTTCGATGCTGTAGTGGGAACCCGGGGAGTGTTTGTTGGAGGGCATGCCTCGAAGGGTGGGCTCATCTTTGTAGTTGTGGTTGCTGGTTGACAGTAGGGTTTGGTTTTTTGTGATGTTGTACTTTGTATTGCTGAGTGCTGGAGTTGCAAGCGAATGACACGGTTTACACATTATGAAGTAGACGGTGTGCAGAGCAGTGTAGTTTGGTTTGTTCAGTATATATCGTTGCTCGGAGTAGGTGTGCATTTATCGTTTCTGTGGTCCCTGTAGCGGGGGAGGGGCGACACGACAATACCGAGTATGTGTGGCGTTTTTGGCTCGAGCCGCATGTGTTCGAGGCGCATTCGTGGAGGCGGCGCGGATAATGGCGCAAGTGACCCCAAAGTGACGTTTTGGTGGCGGTAATGTTGTGGTCCAGTGTGCGGTTATTGATCGCGCCAATGTTGCGTTTTACGGTCCTTGTTTTTCGGACACTTGTCGCAACAATCACGCAAGCCCCACGCAGAAAAACCTTCGGACACCCCAAAACGCAATTTCCCTTTTCCGCGATGTTGTAGTATTCCGTGCGGTGCTTGTCCATGCCACGGATTTGGATATGTGTTCCATCCAGAGCCCCAACCACATTAGGCACACCTTTGGTTCGTCTAAACTCGCTCTCCATTCGTTGCAAGTCTTCCTTCTCGGGAAAACGGACCCAAATATGTTTGAACTTCCGTGGGAAACATGTTATGAACACTTCTGTCAGCTCCCAACAATGGGTTTTGGATACTCCGAAAAAAACAGCGAGATCACGGAAACACATGGCCGATGCAAAGTATTTGATGGGTATGAGAATGCACAGCTGCAACGGAATTTTATGCGTCCTCACGTATTTTGTATAGGCTGGCGACATGTAGGGCTCAATGTACTCAAGGACATGCTTGTTTATCCTAAACAGCTCGCGAAACGCCTCCGCTGGCATGTCTTTGAGGTTTTTCACCCATTCAGCCCTCCTTTGAGAACGCATGGCTCGAGTCCTCCGGTTCCATTCACTCTTAGTGCACTCCATGGGAGCTCTTAAGTTCTCCTTCGCCTCTTGTGTACCTTCTAGCTCCAACCAGGATATTGCAGCCTCCGCCATCGTTTTCCTGAACTCGGCTAATTTTCCTATGTACCAGTGGAGAATGACCATGAAAAGGTAGACTCGGGACCTTGTCAAGGGATCCATATTCCAACATTGATTGTGCGGAACCAGGATATGCGCTAAGCTTTATATGCTACGTCAATCTCTGGTGTGCGCAGTAGCATGGGAAACGCAATGTGCAGATTTTCACAAGGACGGCAATTCCTCCCTCGACTTATTACTAGAATTCGAGCATCGTGGGGTGATTCTGTCAGATTGTCTGGCGAAGCAGATTCTAGAAACACACGGATTATGAATTTTGCGGGACATGCTGTGCGACTGCCGCGTTGTGCAGGAGATCGCACGTTCATTCTACTTTGAAGCCCAACCAATTGGGTTGCGTCGCATGATTCTGCTTTGCGGTTCGATGTGACACGGATGCTACAGTGCTTGACACGCAAAATTTGGGGCGCTTCGGGTTGACACGCACAAGTTTTACATGTCAACCCTACGGACACGAACTCAGACGAGTTGTTTTGTTTCTACCCGAGCCTATTTCATCTAACAAAATCATCATTCTGCCCGTCGCCCGTGTAGAAATTGGTGTGAGTGCCACCACATTCTTTCTGGCACGTGTGCTAAGCAAAACGTACTTATGAAATCGCATTGATATTTTCGTAAGAGCTTGACGGTGAAACCAGGGCAAATCTCTGCATTTATGTCTAGAACTACCCTACAACGTAGGAACTTTTGATGAAAATGCAAATCCGTCTGAACCATAGCCTTCTGACCACTCGGCCTCGGCGAGCACTGAATTACAGTCGATGCCCAAACCGTGCACGCGAAATTGCCTTGTACGTTCCAGAAACCTTGCACCCGTGGGTTTCTTGCCGCGAAGTTGCACCTACGTTACAAGCACGTCGACCAATAAGAGCCACAGAAACGGAAGTCTGACTGATGAGACTGCAGTCAAACAGTCAACGGTGAGTTACAAAATTTTTATATAAGCCCTTTTTGCCCGATGCGAATTGACGAAACCACCGCGAAATGCAGAATCACTTATACGCACATGGGGTAGATTGTATTCCTACGTAGGGACACCATCCGAAGTTGGGACACCTGGTTGTTGTTTTTTTTTTTTTTTGCTTTCGAATGGAAGTCTACGTCAGATGTTACCCTGTAGTTTGAAAGGCTGGAAAACATCTCATGCCCAATCTTGCGTCAGAAGTAGCTAGTCTCGATGTGTCGGGTGACGAGCGGAGTATGCGAGTCAGATGAACTCACTCAGCCGCACTTACTCAACTGACTGACACTTGAGACGAGCGGTGTACTGACATTGCTAAGAAATTCGTGTGTTTATTTTATAATTGCAACTTTCAGAGCATCGTTTGTAGGTCACGTTGAACTAGGAGAAATAGCCATGCAACACGGAAATTGTCCCAACTTCGCATGGTGTCCCTGCGTTGGAATACAATCTAAGCCAAAGTTGGGGGACTCAACCGGACAAAAAATGAAGCGGCAGCAAAACACAGCCACCTAAAGTTTGTGTGATATTGAGCTGGGGAAGCATCTGGACATCACATGTCTGCCGTGAGTTCGCGGCTCTCATCGTGCGATCACGCACACGTCCAATTGGCGGAAGGGTTTGGGCGGATGTCGATTAAGCTGCGTTGATTCGTTGGCGGTTTCTCTTCGGTCGCACACTCTGCCATCCACGAAGTTGCACTTCCAATGCGCATGTTGTAGCTCGTGCGTGCAAACGAGCCCTTCGACGCCATCGTTCTAGAAGACCAAACGTTATTTTTGGCCCAATCCGCCGCGGCATTCCCTTCCCTGCTGTCATAGCATTCACTCGTTCTAGCCTCCCTCCCTCCCCACCTTCCCCATTGTCCTTCCAACACGACACGACTCGTCGGACATTCAGCGTCACCAAGCTTTCCCCTTCACCCTCGCATTCCTCATTTATCCCTCCGTAGCGGGCTCGCGATCCTTTGTGAGTCCCGCATTCTCTCTGACAGGTTGGAATTTTACGAATCCTGAATGAATCTGGTTTTCTTACCTCTTCAAGCCTTGCGCTACCTGGAGCGTAACGGCGCCGCGCCGCGCATCATGTCATCACCGTGCACGTGTTCGAGAGCACTCCTCGCAGTGCTGCTCGTCTCGACAGTTCTTCTTCTGGCGAGTCCTCACGCCGGCGTGAGGGGCGTTGAAGCGCGGAAACAAGCCCCGAAGAAGCCGCCAGCGAAGCCCACTGGCGTTCCGCAATGGGAGCTCTTAGCAGCGCTCAAGGACCTTGATAAAAAGTACACATTTCATGCTACTTTCGCCCAGCGATTTTACACCGCAGGTGAGCTTGACTGTAACGGTTACCCGCGACTCCTGCGCAAAACTCTTATTGCGTTGAACCTAGTGAATGTGTGCACTCTCGCTTGAGATCCCGGACACTCTTGATCGTGCACACTCTTTTTCGCGATGTCGCCTTCTTTTTTTGGGCGGAGGAAACATCACGATCCTAGCATTTGAATCGTCGCATTGTGTATCGCCTTGGCTTAGTCGACACACATTGTTGTCCTAATCCATTTGCGACGTTATTTGGTTGCGCGTGCAGCAAAGTACAAGCTCATCACCCTCGACGGCCCTTCCACCATCCTCATTCCGAGCAACATTGGCAACCAGTTCATGAAAAAGAAGTGGGAGGCGTACACTCCGGAGCAGCGCCTTCGCATAATGAAGAATCTTAAGGGGGATGTTCAGCAAAGAACGGCTGCTTGCTACAGTGCCGATGTGGGAGTTCCGCACAATGAACATGGGCCAGAAGTTGGTGAAGATGAATAAGTACGCCAAGAAGGAATGCTACTTCAAAGCCCCTGGCGCTAAGTCGTTTGGCCCAGTGAACCAGCCGAATATGAGTCTGACGAAGCACATTCAGGTGCACGGACTCTCAACGGTACCCATACCCTTGAATGTCTGGTGAAGACAGGCACGGGGCGTCCATAGGGTCGAAGTGGTGTTCTATGAGTTGGTGATGGGAGTAGTCAGAGGAAGATTGATTTGCACAGATGCAGGGAGGTTACGGTATTGGGGAGGGGAGGGATTAGGGGGTATAGGGGGATGTTTGGAGGGTGCTGTTGTGTAGGGTGTTGTTATATGGGGAATGTTGGGAGGGTGTTGTATTAGGGTGTTGGGAGGGAGTTAATTTTGTTGGCCTGCCTTCCATATGTATATGCTAATCCAGAAAGGATACAGCAACTACTGTGTTGATATATTTCTGGGGTCCGTAACTCATGTGCTATGCTACTATTGTACTCATGTTTATGTTTCCCAAATTGTGCGGTAAACAATCACATGTGATGCAATGGAATTTTAGGGCCTTGACAGTTTTATTAACGTACAGTTTCTTGGTTGCATTACACTGTATCGCCACACGTACAAAGAATGACAATTTAGTCTCCTTGTTACCAATTCTCTTTATAGCGAAATATGGTATCCCCATCGGGAAGAATTCTTGCTGGATTGTGCCTCACGATCAACTCTTCTCTTTCGCAACCACCTCTCGCACTTCCTCGTACAGTATTTCTCCTCGCAGCTACACGTACATGTTCTTTGCGGAGGACAGATGGGCAGCCTTCCTTCCCTTCCCACTTGACAATATTGTTTTTGCCAGCTCAATTTGTGCAGTTCCCAGCTGTTCGCCTGCCTGGTGGAAAAGAATAATAAAATCGTATGACTTCAAATCTGCGCGTGTACCATCCTCTCTCATGGAGTTTTTCTGAAGCCGTTCCCCTTTCGAACCAGTCTCAAGTCCTCCTTCAACAAGGAAACAAATATATTCCATAACCTCCGAGAGCTCCCGTGAGTTCCGACTCTTTTGTCATCCACGACCACCTTTCGAATGTTTTGTACCAAGGGGCAACTTTTCTGCGACTGCAGAAGGTGAACTACCCCTCAAACGTGTTACAATCGCCTTCAATGGAGCAAATTGTGTTCTTTTAAAAGAGTAAATACCTTCCAGTTAGTCTTTCCCGCTCAAGCCCAGTCAGAGAGGGAGGGTCGCTCCTCATGATGGCCCTTCCAGCTTGTCTCGCTTGGGTCGAGTCGAGTCGCACCCGCAAACCCAGCCCACACTCGCCATGGCCTCAGGGTGGACGTTTGCATAGCTTCATCCATTACAGTGCAGTAACTACCTCCCGCTCGGTCCCACCCAGAACCTCTCGGTCTCAACTCATCCCCTCTTTTCACCTACCTTCATGCCATTCCTTCCCTTCCCCCGGTCTATAGTAGTGCGTACTTTGTAGAACTGATGTGTGGAGGCTCGCTACGAACAAGTTGAACTTAGAGATCGGCTGCTCAAAGCTCCCAGGCTATCGTCGTGCGTAAATCCTCCTAGAATTCGAATAAGTCCGCAGTGAGCTCGTGGCGCGAATCGAGAAAGTCTCGATTAAAGTAGCTCTTTAGTATTTCCCTTGCTGAAGGCGTTCAAAAGCAGGTATGTATCAGCAAGCCATGATGTGCAGAATAGGGTGACCTTCGTGTCGATTCAAAGTTACCTGCTTTGAGTCGGCTCAAATTTGACAGCGACTTCAAGGTTACCTAAGTCATGCGCAGAATGGCTGACAGACCGAGTCCGCGGACTATTTTGCGTGGTTCCTTCGACGCATGGGCGAATTTTGAGGCGCCTCAAAGGCCGCCGCCTTTTTCGCGTCGTTCCTTCGGCGCATTGGCATCATCCGTGCAACGTGCAAATCGCTGCTGCGCATTGCACGTAAAACATTGCGCAGCACATTGCACGTGAAACATTGCGCAGCGCAATGCACGTTGCACGTGGCCGTACGCGCCGCGTGCCTGTAAATTTCAGCGCGCCTGCATTTTGTTCACGTCCCAGCCGTTCCCAGCTCCTCATTTACAGCTCCAAGCTCAGCCGCTAAAGAACGAAACCGCTCTTCATGAAGAAAGAAGTCTCCCACATCCGTTTATTCCTTTCCGTCTCGTGCATCCCGTCCGTCCGTGCGTCCTTGCGTTCACCCGCCCCCTCTTCTGTACCCCCCTCTCCCCGGCCCCCCACTCCACCCCCCCCTCCCCCTTTCCCCCGTCCCTCCTTCCCCCCCCCCCCTCCCCCCTCCCCCCGTCCCCCCACCCACCGCTCCCCTCCCGTAGGTTCGAGCCAACGTTTTTCGGCCCTGCGCGCGACGCGTATTAACGTCTGCTAATACACGAAGCCTGCCTTTACAATAATTTCCGCCTTCAAAAAGAGCTCGCTCTTTCTCGCGGCGCGCTCTCAGCCATGGGCGCGGCGGAGGAATACGAGGAGCACGGCGGCGGCGACGGCGGTTCGGCGGAGGAGAATGGAAGCGCCGCGGGCGACGGCGGCGGCGATGGCGGCGCGATGCATCGCGAGGAGATGCAACTGTACTCTGAGGCGTCCGCGTTTCAAGGCGCCGCGGTGGTGGCGATGATTGAGCGGCACGACGAAGACATCGGCGAGGAGCAGAAGATTCTCGAAATCACGATGGAGGATGGGGTTACCATGTCGCTCGCGCTCGACTCGGGCGAACGGCGGCTTAACGAACTTGGTTACCGGCAGGAGCTGAAACGTTCGCTGGTAGGTGTTTCCTGGTAAAAGCGTATCTTACAATTCGGATGAATTCAAAGACGCGCCTTCTAAAGCGCCTTCTAAATTGCCAAACGAGCTAGGTTACCGGGAGGAGCCAAATCGTTCCCTGATGCGCGACGCATCTTGTGGCTAGGGCGGTCAGGAGGCTCGTAAATGTTTCCCTGGTAAGCGCAACCTCACGGGTTCGGCACTCTTTCCCTCTCATCTTCCTTTAAAATTCCCCTAGTAAGCGGCGTATGTCGGGAACAGGGTTTCGAGTTTAGGGCCGTTCTTATGTAGTGAATCAACAACAGCTCCGTGCCGTTTGCTTGTGCTTCATTAAGAACCAAAGCAGGCAACAATATATCCACGCGTGTATAATTTGCTCTTGCTTCTAACTGTTTAGTTGCGTCACTGTGTGGTGTTTTCCACTTCCCTCCGCTTTTGAGTCACTCGTTATCCGTTCCCCTCCCGGTTTTTATTGCTGTTTCTGTCTGCAAACAGCATTTTCCGCAGCTGTACGCGACGGGCATCAGCATGATGAGCGTGTTCGCGGGGGTGGTCCCCATGTACGCGTAAGTACCACCCATCCTTGGCTCCATGCGTAGTGTTCCTTCTGACGGGTCCGGATAAGCATTGAATATCGTTCTTTACATATGCTTTGTAATGTTGCTCTTGAAATGTTACTGGATATAACACAGATAACCTTTGTGTACGGATTCTGTCTTACTCACCTGAAGTTTCAGTATGTTTTTTTGGCCCTGCCCATTGCTCTATGTTCTTGCACTGTTGACAACTTGACAGCAACTTTTCTTCCCCAACCCCTAACATCCCCCTCCCCTCTCCCCCCACCTCTTCCCCCTTTCCCCCCTCGTTAATGTCCTCCCCCACTCCTCCCCCAGTCCTCATCTCCTTCTGTCATCTCCCCTTCTCTCATCTTTCCCATCTTTCCCACCCTTCCACCAAGAAACAAGGCTTTAAGCCTCAATGGGCACCGAGTAATGGTTGGTGTGGATGGGTTGCACCTTGTTCCTCGCCTCGCACCCACCATCCCGCCAACAGACAAGGGTTCCACGACGGTAGCCCAGCAGGGCTCATCTGGTACTACTGGATCACAGCCGTTCCAGTGCACCGCAATCCGTCTCATTGCACCGCACTGCACCTCTTTACTCTCGCCCCTCCGTCCTGCCAACAGACAAGGGTTCCACGACGTGCGGTGGCCCAGCAGGGCTCAACTGGTACTGCTGGATTACAGACCTAACACTGCACCTCATGGCACCTCATTGCACCGCCCTGCACCTTTTTGCACCCATTTTCCTCTCTCATCACCCACCCTCCCGCCAGCAGACAGGGGTTCAACGATGGTGGGCCAGCAGGGCTCATCTGGTACTGGTGGATCACAGCCGTGGCAGTGCATCTCAGTCACCTCTTTGCACCGCACTGTACTCTCTCCCTCTCCCCTACACCAACAGACAAGGCTTTAACGATGGTGGGCCAGCAGGGCTGATCTGTACTGGTGGGTCACAGCCATGGCAGTGCACCTCATTGCACCGCACAGCACCTCTTGACTCTCTCCCTCTCCCCTACACCAACAGCCAAGGGTTCAACGATGGTGGCCCAGCAGGGCTGATCTGGTACTGGTGGATCACAGCGGTAGCAGCAGTGCACCTCATCGCTCTCAGCATGGCACCTCACTGCACCTCTTTGCACCCATTTCATGTACTCCCTCCCCCAACAGACAAGGCTTTAACGACGGCGGGCCAGCGGGGCTCATCTGGTACTGGTGGATCACAGCCGTGGCAGTGCACCTCATCGCACCTATTTGCACCCATTTACCCTTCTCATCATCCACCCTCCCATTGACAGACAAGGCTTTAACGACGGCGGGCCAGCAGGGCTGATCTGGTACTGGTGGATCACAGCCATCACCGTCCTCCTCAGTACTGTCCACCTCATTGCACCACACTGCACCTCTTTACCCTCTTCCCCGTCCACCCCACCAACAGACAAGGGTTCAACGACGGGGGGCCGGCAGGGCTCATCTGGTACTGGTGGATCACAGCTGTTGCAGTGCACCTTATTGCTCTCAGCACGGCACCTCATTGCACCTCATTGCACCACTTGGCACCTATTTCCCCGGTCTCATCACCCACCTTTCCCTGTACCAACACAGACAAGGGTTCAACGATGGTGGGCCAGCAGGGCTGATCTGGTACTGGTGGATCACAGCGGTAGCAGTGCATCTCATCGCTCTCAGCATGGCCGAAATCTCCTCCTCCTTTCCAGTAAGTGGAAGGGAACGGTTTAGAGTGGTAAGAACTGGTGACAGAGTACCACTTACAAGGCCACGTGCAGACCACACAGCAGTAGCAATGCACCTCATCGCTCTCAGCATGGCCGAAATCTCCTCCTCCTTCCCTGTAAGTGGAAAAGAACGGTTGAAAGTGGCGGAAGCCGGTGTCTGCTAAAAAGCAGTCTCATTGCCTGCCGTCCCAGTGCCCCTCATTACCCTTAAGCTCCCACTTTCTTCTCCCCCAAACTTCCTCCCTCCACCCCTCCTTTCCAGCCCTATCCCACTCTGCCCATCCGCCTCTCTATCTGTTTTACTCCTACACCACCGCACTCTTCCACACCCCTCCACCTCATTCCCTTGTTCCTCCACTCCTCTCTTTCAATTTCCTTCCCCCTCCCCCTTCAACGCCCCCCAAACCCCGTAACCTGCATCCCTCCCCCGCGTCTCCCCCAACCCGCATCCTCTCCCCCTCTTTCCACGTACCAGACAGCTGGCTCGCTCTATCTCTGGGCGGCTGCCCTTGTTGGCTGTGCCCCCTCACGCCTCTCCCTCTCCGTCCCCACCCCACCTCTCCCCATCGCCGTAAACAGACAGCTGGCTCGCTCTATTTTTGGGCGGCAGCACTGGCAGGGCCGAAGTGGGGCCCACTGGCCTCATTCATCACGGTGAGATGCGATTTGATCTGATTCACAATGAGTTGCGATCTGATTTGATTCACCATGCATTGCAATTCAATTCAATTCAATTCAATTCAATCACTGCTTCACTTCAGAGTGGGGTTTCACGAATGTCCCATGCGCACGCCGTGGGTGTTCCCATCACCATGCCTCATGCCCCCATCACCATGCCTCATGCCCCCATCACCATGCCTCATGCCGCCATCACCATGCCTCATGCCCCCATCACCATGCCTCATTCCCCCATCACCATGCCTCATGCCCCCATCACCATGCCTCATTCCCCCATCACCATGCCTCATTCCCCCATCACCATGCCTCATTCCCCCATCACCATGCCTCATGCCCCCATCCATCCATCACCACGCCTTGTGCATGCGGGCAGGCATGGATGGAGTTTGTGGGGCCCACATTGGGGCAAGCCATGGTGGCGTATTATGCCATGAGCCAAGAATTGCACATGTGTGTCTACCATGCATCATGACCCCATCCATCCCGCATGCAGGCATGGATGGAGTTTGTGGGGCTCGCAGTGGGGCATGCCATGGTGTCTTACTATGGCGTCACCATCCTGCAAGTGCTCATTCTCATCAGCACAGGTGGGTGGGTGTGCTTACTACTACCATGTGTTGTGAGCGGAGATGAGCACAGGTCCTCAGGACCGCCATGCCATGGTGTCTTACTATGGCGTCACCATCCTGCAAGTGCTCATCCTCATCAGCACAGGTGGGCACTCATCCATGCATGCTCGCACTGCGTACTGGTACCAGCCACGTTGATAAGGTGCCTTACACGCGAGTATGAGCACGCTGCACAGGTGCAGGTCATGCCATGGTGTCTTACTATGGCGTCACCATCCTGCAAGTGCTCATTCTCATCAGCACAGGTCGGTGCACATCCATGCATGCCCGCACTGCTTACCTGAGCGCCTTCTTACACCCGAGTATGAGCACAAGTGGGCCATGCCATGGTGTCTTACTATGGTATCACCATCCTGCAAGTGCTCATTCTCATCATGCTGGATCACTACGAGGTGCTTGGCATCGCATGCGGGGAGGTGCGCATCTCCTGAGACGCTGCATTCGCGTCCCTCTCTGTGTTGTGTGTCTGTTTCCCAGGCGGGGCCAACGGCGATGGGTTCATGTTGGATCACTATGAGGTGCTTGGCATTGCGTGCAATGTGGTGGTCATCGTGTGTGCTGCTGCCTCCCTCATTCATTGTGTGCTCTGCAATGCACCCCTCTCTCCTCTTCTCCCCTCGTCGCGGTGTCAGGAGGCGCCAACGGCGATGGGTTCATGTTGGATCACTATGAGGTGTTTGGAATCGCGTGCGGGGTGGTGTGCATCTGCTGCCTCATCAACTGCTGCTCCATCCGCATCGTCTCCTACGTCATGCTCTTCTCAGCTTGCATCCAGGTCAGCAGCACTCTCCCCTCTCTATTGAGCCTATCATCATGCACATACATCTCTCCTCTGAGTCTCTCTTGCTCCATCCGCATCGTCTCATACGTCATGCTCTTCTCAGCTTGCATCCAGGTCAGCAGTTTTTCCATCTCTTGGCAAAGGTTCTCCTTTCGCTCTCCCTCTCTAGTCCCTCCTCCTCCATCCGCATCGTCTCCTATCTCATGCTCTTCTCTGCCTGCATCCAGGTCAGTCAGCAATACTCTTTTCAGCATACGTCTAGGTCAGCAACTCTCTACTCTAACATCCTCTCTCTCACAGCCCCTTTCATCTCTCCACTCACACCTCTGCCACCTACCCGCCCACCCACTCGCTCATCACACTCCCCTTTTCCTTACCCCCAATCGCACTTTTTGCGTCAATTCAAACACATGCATCTTCCTTATCCCCACCTTTCCTATCCCTTCATTCCTTCCTTCCAGTGGCTGGGAGCAGTGGTGCCGATAATCACACTCCCCCGTTCCTTGCTCCCAATCACACTGTTCGCGTCAATTCAAACGCATACACCTTCCTTATCCCAACGTTTCCTATCCCTTCCTTGCCTGCAGTGGCGCTCATTTTCATGCTGCCGCTTTTGAGAATTCTTAAAAGCGACCCAGATTTTGCTTGCAGGTGCTGGGAGCAGTGGCTCTCATCATCACGCTGCCTGTTCCTCGTCGGCCCCAAGCACCACGTTCGCTGGGAATTCTCAAAAGCACCAGCCAGCCTCATTCGCCTCCTCATAACACTGCCCTGCCCCCCTCCATGCCCCAACAACCACGTCAATCCACACACACACACAGGCTCTGCGCCCACCCTTCTACCCCCTCCCTCTCCCTCCAGGTGCCCCTAGTCATCATCACGTGAAGAGAGGGTATTTTTGAGACGTCTCAAAATTACCTTCTACCCCCTCTCCCTCCAGGTGCCCCTAGTCATCATCACGCTGCCCCTCGTCGCCCTCACTCGTGTACCCACACCCACCTGCTCTATACCCCTCACCACCCTCACCCCTCCCCCTTCCAGGTGCTGGGAGCAGTGGCGCTCATCATCTCTCTACCCGTCGTCGCCCCCACACACCAGCCAGCCTCATGCTTGCCCCCCTCCGTGCCCCAACCACCACATCAATTCACACTCACAGGGTCATCTGCGCTGTCCCCACCCTTCTACCCCCTCCCCCTTCCAGGTGCTGGGAGCAATGGCGCTCATCATCACCTTTCCCCTTGTTGCCCCCGTTCATGCACCCACGCACCCACTCACACCCACCTGCTCTGTACCCCTCACCACTCTCCGCTTCCCCCCCTCGGCCCCCCGCTTCTCCCACTCCCACTCCTTCCCTCCTCCAGGTGCTGGGAGCAGTGGCGCTCATCATCACACTGCCCCTCGTCGCACCCACGCACCAGCCGGCTTCATTTGTCTTCCAAACCTTCTTCACTAACGAGTCGCTGCCCACGCCGGTGAGCCGCTGCAAGTCACTCAGCTGCACTCTGCTCCTAGTCGCCACACACACCAGCCGCCCTCACCTCACACACCACCCACACACCACCCACACACCAGCCGCCCTCACCTCACACACCACCCACACACCACCCACACACCACCCACCACCCACACACCACCCACACACCAGTCCCTGCCCACTTCCGCTGTTCTCCACTCTCCTCCACTCTGCTCTGCTCTCAACTCAACCCACACACCAGCCACACACTAGCCTGCCTCATTTGTCTGCCTGCTCGTCTCCCAATACTCCCTCTACGGCTACAACGGCGTTGACTTGATCTGACTTCACTTCTTTCCCCTCCTCCCCCATCTCTCCCCCGATTTCCCCCCAGGCCTACTCCTTTGTGCTCTGCCTGCTCGTCTCCCAGTACTCCCTCTACGGCTACGACGGCGTGGCGCATCTCTCAGAAGAGACAAAGAAGTCCGACCGCACGTCGCCGGCCGCCATAGTGGCGTCCCTCACCACAGTCACATTCGTGGCGTGGCTGCTGCTGGTGGTGTTCACACTCTGCATTCAGAACGTGGATGATATATTCGCCACTGCCATGGAAGGGGAGGTGCCGACGACGGTTACGAACGGCATGCAGCCGGTCATTCAGATTCTCTGGGACGCCTTTCAAGCACGGTGAGTGGGTGGAGAGTGGTTAAGTGAGTTGCCTCACCCACCGACCGCACGTCGCTGGCCGCCATAGTGGCGTTCCTCACTACAGTCACGTATGTGGCGTGGCTGCTGCTGGTGGTGTTCACACTCTGCATTCAGAACGTGGATGATATATTTGCAACTGCTGCTGATGGAGAGTAACCCACGACCGTGACAAACGGTATGCAGCCGGTGATTCAGATCCTGTGGGACGCCTTTCAAGCACGGTGAGTTACTAGCGAGTGGGTGGAGAGTGGTTAAGTGAGGTGCCCCACCGTGGCATGGCTGCTGCTGCTGCTGGTGGTGTTCACGCTCTGCATCCAGAACGTGGATGATATATTCGCCACTGCAAAGGAAGCGCAAAATAGACACGTCCTTCTGTGTTTTGTCTTCAGCCGCCTCTCTCTCTCCCTCTCTCCTCCACCACTGCCCGCTTCCCCTCCCGTCCCCACCTCTCCCCACCAGATATGGCTCAGGGGTGGGGGCGCAGATATTCACGGGCATCATATACACGTCCTTCTTCTTTGGGACTGTGTCGGGACAGCTAGGAGCGTCGCGCGTGGTGAGTGCAGGGTCAGTTGGGGCCAGACGGGGCCTTCTCAAGTGTGTGAGTGTGAGGAGAATGGAAATATCAAGATGAGTGTGTGAGAGTCTATTTGATCTCATCTGGGGATATTCACCGGCATCATCTACACGTCATTCTTCTTTGGGACTGTTTCCGGGCAGCTAGGAGCGTCTCGCGTGGTGAGTGCAGGGTCAGTGGGGGTCAGATATGGGGCCTTCTCAAGTGTGTGAGTGTGAGGAGCGTGGAAGTATCAAGATGAGTGCACGAGAGTCTATTCGATCACATCTGGGGATATTCACCGGCATCGTCTACATGCTTCGACACGGTCATTCTTCTTTGCAACCATGTCGGGGCAGCTTGTTGCATCTCAAGTGGTGAGTGTGAGGAGAGGAGGTGATTGGTGAGTGTGAAGAGGGAAGGTGAGTGTGAGTGTGAGTGTGAGGAGAGGGGGTGAATGGCGAGTAAGAGGAGAGGAGGTGAGTGGTGAGTGCGATGCGAGGAAGGGAGGTGAGTGGTTACTGAGAGGAGGGGAATTTAGTGGTGACTGTTGTGAAAGGAGGCGCTTCGGGCATTTTCATGTCCCCTGTTTCTCCCCCCTTCACCCCATCCCTTCTTACTCCTCCTCGGGCCTACATGCACCCTGACGCAATGGAGAGCTGCCCCTCTCTCCTCCAAAACTCTCCTTCCTCTCAAGCTCTTGTTTGCTTCCTTTCGCCACCTCTCTTCTGTGCTCTCCACCTTCCCCGTCATCCCTTGGCCCTTCCCCAAAACCCCCCCAGGCCTACGCCCTGGCGCGTGACGGCGGGCTCCCCTTCTCCTTCCTCTGGCGTCGCCTCGCGCCCAACAAGGTCCCAGTGCTCGCCCTGCTGCTAACCCCCCACCCCCCCCCTCACTCCCACTCCCACTCCACAGGCCTACGCCCTAGCTCGAGATGGCGGGCTCCCCTTCTCCTTCCTCTGGCGCCGCCTCGCGCCCAACAAGGTCCCAGTGCTCGCCCTGCTACCCCTCTTCTCCCTCCCCTCTTTACCCTTTCAGGCCTATGCTTTGGCGCGTGACGGCGGTCTCCCCTTCTCCTTCCTCTGGCGCCGCCTTGCGCCCAACAAGGTCCCAGTGCTCGCGCTCCTCCTCTCTGTCGTCATCGGAATCATCTTCCTCCTCCCTCTCCTCTACACCTCCACCACCATCTTCTTTGCGATAGCATCCATCTCGAGCATCGGCTGGGTGTCGGCCTACTCGGTGCCAATCTTCTTCCGCCTCATTCAAAAGGAGGACCACTTCCACCCCGGCCCCTTCTACATCCCCAACTACATCGGGGTCATCGGCGGGTAAGATCATAGCCGAATCAGATCATCAGGGTTATCGGCGGTAAGGTCATTTCCACGTCGGCCCCTTCTACATCCCCAACTACATCGGGGTCATCGGCGGGTAAGACACATGTATGCATGCCATGCGGAAAATCACTCTACAATTGTAACTGGACTACGTCGAAGGCAACGTCGAAGCGTTGCATTTGTTCTTAGTACTTGCTGTGTTCACGAAGAGAATTGGCAAGAGTTTCACTACCAATAATTGAAAGAGCAATAAACACAATTGCACGACAAAGTCAATATAGCAAGAAAGCAACGCACGTAGCAATCTAGCAATTCGACTTCCGGCTCAGCATAAAAGCGGCTTGCCAACGCAGCTGGAGCTTGCCAACACTGCAGCAAGGTGGTTTGCCAACGTCGCAGCCACAGGTGACCATGTGCACACATGTGATGTGCGCACCTACAAGTAGGTGTAGGTAGACAGTTGTGTGCACGTCGTGCGCCGGCACGCAAATTGCGCAGGTGCAAGGTCGTCAAGCACGTGACGCTTGACCTGCAGACTGAATTCGACCAAACCACCTAGAGCTAAGTCCGCACACCCCAGCAGAACTTCGCCGACCAGGTTACTCAGTCGTTCAGAAGACGCAGCTATCTCGGGTTCCGATAGTCAGCCGACATCCATCGGACGACGTCCGCAACGCAAGTCGACATCATGTCTGCCGGAGCCTGACGTCGTCGGTCGACTTCGCTGTGTCAGCCAGTGTCGAAGTCGGCTTCAACGTGGTCTCGCTAAAGCCGACGACAAAGTTTGTCGACTTCCTGTCCAGGTCGATGCCAATTACGTAATCTAGTTGGCCGCACTCCTTGCGCGCCAGTCAGCGGCGTCGACTTCGCCCAAGCGAGAGCAGGGACTTTTCTCGTCAACATGCCCTGCTCCTCCCTCCTCCCTCCTCCTTCCTCCCCCCCTGCTCTTCACCTCCACCACCATCTTCTTTGCGATAGCATCCGTCTCGAGCATCGGGGACATCAGCGAGTAAGGTTCCACTAGGGTTATTGGCAGGTACGGTGTACCAATTCAGCCTTGTAATGACTAAATAATAATAGAAAAAAACGTCATCTGGGCTGATCAGGAACGTCAACTGGGTCTGCCTGTTCTCCATTCGGAATCATTGGGCTGAGTGGCGACTATGGTTCCCGGCTTGATTGTCTAAAACATGCAATTATCGTGATTTTCTTTATTTGTTTTTCATTTTTTTCTCCATTATTATTTTTATTATTTTTATTTTTATTATGTTTCCCCTCCTTGGGTTCACTTGACTAAAATGGCAGCCATCTCCCAGCATCTTCCCTTCCAACACCTCTCCTATCAACATCATTCCTGTGTCCCCTGTCCCCTCCAACCCCCTTGTGGCCCTAGCAAATTGCTATCCCTCGCCCGTCATCTCTCTCTCAGGAACTGCCTTACCCTTCCTGGTGACAATCGATAGATTCACTGCATCTGGGCGCCAGTGGCCATCGCAGCATAAATTCTCATCTCTTTCCTCATCATCCTATATCCCTTGAACCGCTCCCGACCACTTTGTGCCCCTCCCCATCTGTTGTACCTGCTCGCCCCCCACACCCATTCCCCTGCAGGAAAATTGTGCATTTCCTGGCGCTGGTGTGGGTTCGGTACACCATGATAGTCTTCCTGCTGCCCTACTCCCTTGTACCACTCCCAGTCTCTTTGTGTCCCAGCAAAACCCTCTGTGCCCCTCCCAACTCCCTACTCCTTATTCCCCCTCTTTCCCCCCCCCCACACCCCCTCCCCCCCCACATCCCCCACCCCCAACCCCTTCCCCTTGCAGGAAAATCGTGCATTTCCTGGCGCTGGTGTGGGTGCTCTACACCATGATAGTCTTCCTGCTGCCATACGCCTTCCCAGTCACGGTCGAGAATCTCAATTGGGCACCAGTGGCTATCGCAGCGTGGGTCATCATCTTTGTCACGTGGTGGATCGTGCACGCTCGCTTCTGGTTCAAAGGGCCGGTTCGGGAGATTGTTCCGGTCACGGAGGAGAATGGCGGGGAGAAAGAGGCCGAGGGGAAGGTGGAGTGATATCATTCTCGTGGTCTTCGTGTGCCCTTGTCCTGTGTGTTCAGAGCTGCAAATAGACTTTCACTCGGGTGGTCGTGTGCTTGTATTTATTGATGTGCTGTAGCCATGCTGTTAGGCATACGTATCCTCCCATGTGCGAGGGTTGGGTTGAGTTGCGGACTAGAAAGGTATAAGCGTAAAGAGTGCTGCTGCATAGGTGAGATAGCCAAGACTTGAACAATAATGCAAATAAGGAATGGATACTTGTTTATTTTCAGGTGTAGTAAGTAACCATTGAGTTCTTCGGCGCGACTTTCCCCCCATTGACTGGGATTCTGCATTATCCCGTGCAAGGCCTGGGAGAGAATTGCTCCCGACCCGTGTTTGGTGATTCGCCGTTGCCCACGTGGCCCCGAATTGCTCGTGGGGTCATACAGTTCAATGATAATTGCTCGAGTGGTCTTGCCAGAGGTTTCCCCCAGCATTTCTTTGACCCGGCACATTACCTGGGAAGGATTTTTAGCCCCGAAATTCTTACATCAAACGTGTCTCTTCCCGCGGAATTCTGAACGCGGGCAAAAAAAAACTAAAACCCGATTGGAAGGCATGCCATTCGGGAAGCATCAACCCTGAAATTTTAGGGTTGATGCCTCCCGAAGGGCATGCCGTTCGCGACGGGTTTTAGATTTTTTACAGGGCTAAAAATCCTTGCTTGGGTAATGTATCTGGTAAAAAAGGCTGCGGAAATCCTCTGGCAAGGCCACTCGAGCAATTATCGTGCAATTGTAGGACCACGCGAGCAAAATGAGGCCACGTGTGCAACGCTGAATCTCTAAACATGGGTTTGGAGCAATTCTCTCAAGGCCTGGGGCTTGGGGGACCAAGCTGTTCTGTACTGCTGCTGACTTCAGGTGTATCTGGCTACTGTGGGCCAGTCCGAGCTGTCATTGATCTGTCCACACATTCATCCAGCCAATTTCTTTTCTCCGCTGGCGCCTTCTTCCGTGTTGAGCATTTTCTTCTGCCCCTGCCTCGCCCAGTTTGCCCCAACCCACTGTTTACGACATGAGCAGCCACCCTGTGTCAGGCATGGCAAGGACCCTTTCCCAGCAATCTGCCCAACGAACTGCCTGCCAGCCCGTGGCCCAAAATAAAATATGATCAACGAGTCGCGAAAATCTCGAAGCCAAATGTGCGGCTTGGGCAAACAAGCTGGCCAATGGCCACGAGGCAGATTCTTCCTCTCCCCCCATCCCCTCACAAACCCCCACCTCACCTCCAAACACCCCCATTGTACACCCGCCCATCCCTCAATTCCCCCTTCCTCACACTTTTGGCCTTCTACATCCAAACGGGAAAGTACCTTCGTAAAAATCGTTCCACGACGATTTCCAGTCATCCCTTCCCCTCCCTCTTCACCGCCCGCCTCCTCCACCGAGATTTGTTGTACCATACCACATGAAACAGCCCACACATTCCCTCCTGACTTTCTCTTAGGGTCTCATCCAGAGCCATAATCCCGGAGGTATCGCTCTCAGCTGCGTTCCAAGACAGAGTATAGTCGTGCGACACGACGTCGACGTCAATGCAAGCTGACAAAAAAAAAAAAATCATCCTTCTTGACTTGCACGAAATTCAGGCCGATGTGCTTCATTATCGCCGTGTGCGGAGCTTGTTGATTTAAAAATTACCCGAATTACTATCCATGTTTACGGTACAGTTTATGCTTGACTTCAGAATCCAAATTTACACCCTTGTTTCTTTGTGAGAAACTCGCAGTTCGTGGCCGTTTATTTCGACTTAGAGGCGGGACGTATGATGTCTTATCTTCAAGGCGTCTCAGAATAAGAATCTCCGGGAATGTGAACCCCGGTGTACATGACTAAGCCTTCTCTGCTCGCTGATAATCCTCAGGATACCGACACGCTGTCCGCTTTCTTGCAAGGCCTGTTTTTCTCCGAGAACGGCGTCCCAGCTGATAGAACGCACAATACCCCTCCGCAGAGTCCGCTGCGTTGCGTACTTAGTTGGTCGAGCTGCCTCGCTTCAAACGTTGACGCTGTGCTGGCGACAATGGTCGTAATGCCATGCGACGAGATAGAAGCGTCGCCCGCCGACAGTGGCGGAGCGACGAAACACGACGGCGACGACAGTGCCTTCCGCCGCTCGGCGAGGAGATGAAGCTGTACACGGAGGCGTCCGCGTTTGAAGGCGCCGCGATAGTGGCGATGATTCAGCGGCGCGACGAGGAGGAGGGAACGGAGCAGAAGATACTTCAGATCACCATGGAGGACGGGATAACGCTCTCCGTCGAACTAGATCCCGCTGAAAAGCGCCTGAACGAGCTCGGGTACCGGCAGGAGCTCCGCCGCTCCCTAGTGAGTTCAGAGTCTCCCCCCAACCTGTCAAGGCGTTTCAGTGACAGCAGTAGGGCAGCAAGCCCTTGACGTACGGTCCTTCAGATCGCCATGGAGGACGGGGTGACTCTCTTTGTGGAGCTAGATCCCGCTGAGAAGAGCCTGAACGAGCTGGGTTATCGGCAAGAGCTCCGCCGCTCCCTTATGAGTTACTTGATCTCTCGTCTCCCTTAAAACGGTGGGTTTCAGTGACAGTAGGACAGACAGGAGGCCCTTCAGGTGCGGACGGAATCACGCTCTCCGTCGAACTAGATCCGGCCGAGAAACGGCTGAACGAGCTGGGATATCGACAGGAGCTTCGACTCTCTCTGGTGAGTTCTCTGAGTTGTCTTCCGACAAGAGTTCGCTCCATTTGCAGCAGCCAGGAAACCTCTCAGGAGCAGAAAATTTTTCAGATCACCATGGAGGACCGGGGTTACGCTCTCGTCGAACTCGATCCGGCCAGGAGCTTCGACGCTTTCTGGTGAGTTCTGGGCTCTCCGATCACGTTATGATTGTGCTGATTGTGCAGGCCACCGTAGGACACGGTTGCGCTCCTCTCATCTCTCATCTCTCATCTCTCATCTCTCATCTCCCATCTATCATCTCTCATCTCTCATCTCCCATCTCTCATCTCCCATCTCTCATCTCTCATCTCTCATCTCTCATCTCTCATCTCTCATCTCTCATCTCTCATCTCTCATCTCTCATCTCTCATCTCTCATCTCTCATCTCTCATCTCTCATCTCTCATCTCTCATCTCTCATCTCTCATCTCTCATCTCTCATCTCTCATCTCTCATCTCTCATCTCTCATCTCTCATCTCTCATCTCTCATCTCTCATCTCTCATCTCTCATCTCTCATCTCTCATCTCTCATCTCTCATCTCCCATCTCCCATCTCCCATCCCTCATCCCTCATCGCATGCGTGTGTCCCCCATATCTCTCCCTCCTTCCCCATCACATTCCCATGGTCAATGTTTGCCCTGCCCCAGCGCTTCTCCCTGCGTCTACGTGCTTCTCCCTCCATTCATGGCTGTCCTGTCCCCATTCAACCCATCTCCCTTTTCTCATCGCATACTTGTGCACTCTCCCTTCAATCAACTCCCCGACCTCCCCTCAGCGCTTCATCGGCCTCTACACAGTGGGTGTCTTCTATGACTGTCCCCATCTCTCACATGCGCATACCCCCTTGTCTATCTCTCCGGTCATGACTGTCCCCATAACCCCACCGGACATTTCAAGCCTATGCCCTCCATCCCTCCCCCCATCCCTTCCCCCATCACTCCCCCCATCCCTCCCCCCATCTCTCCCCCCGCCCGTGCCTCCTTCCCCCCTGCGCTTCCGCGGCCTCTTTGCAGTGGGAGTATCTTTCCTTGACTGTTCCCATAACCTCGCCTGACGTTGCAAGCCCATGTCCCCCATCCCTCCATGACTGTCTTCTTCCCCCCATGTCACCCTCACCCTGCGGCTCATACCCCCCCATATCAGCGCTTCCTCGGCCTCTACGCAGTGGGAGTGTCTTTCATGACTGTCTTTGCTGGATTCGTCCCCACCTACGCGTACGTCCACCCCCTCCTTCCCTTTCGCATACCCTTGCGTGTGCTCATAACTATCACGCACGACCATTGCGTAATTTTAAAATTCATGTTTTGAGTCGACTCAAAGCACAACTCATAACTATCACGCACAAACATAGCGTAAAATAATTATTCATCACACAGACCTCTTCCTTCTGTACTCCGCTAGGGCTCATCTGGTACTGGTGGATCACACATACTCCTCTTCCTTTCCTTTTTCCTTCCCTATGCGCTCCCCTCACTCGCCTCCCACACTCGCTCTTCTCACTCTCTTCCTGATATTCTTCTCCCCCACTCTTTGCAGCCAAGGGTTCACCAAAGACGGCCCAGCAGGGCTCATCTGGTACTGGTGGATCACGGCCCTCATCGTCCCTCCCCTTTCCGCTTCCTATCTCCTCCATTCGCCCCCTCCCCTCCACTGTCGCTCCCCTTTCCCTCCCTCTGTGCAGGCAGGGGTTCATCAACGGTGGCCCAGCAGGGCTCATCTGGTACTGGTGGATCACGGCCCTCTTCGTACACCTTATAGGCCTCTCCATGGCTGAGATAGCATCCTCGTTCCCGGTAAAGAAACACCCTGTGCTGCATTGTTTGCCCTCTTTGTTTGCCCTCCTCTCCATGGCCGAGATAGCATCCTCCTTCCCTGTGAGAAACGACACTCTTTAATGCATTGTTGTCTGTACCAACCCTGCACCGTGCCCTCTATTCGATCCCTGTTCATCCACCTTATGGGCCTCTCGACGGCTGAGATAGCGTCCTCGTTTTCAGTAAGAAAACACCCTGTGACGCATAGTTGTCAGTCGGTCGTACCACACATCGCACTAATCCTCTTGGTCCACCTTATAAGCCTCTCCATAGCCGAAATAGCATCCTCATTCTCAATGAGAACCTAACTGTGCTCCCCTACTTCACCGCACTGCACTGCACTGCACTGCACCGCACTGCACCGCACTGCACTGCACTGCACTGCACTGCACTGCACTGCACTGTAACCAACGCGTCCACTGCCTAACCATTCCTTTCTTCCATCATTCACCCCCACTCACCCTCTGACCCACCTGAGCAAGTTCACAATCTTTTGTGCCCCCGACTATACAGCAAGGATTAACCACCTGTCCTTGCCTCCCTCCTCTGATTTCCCAATCCTCCCCTCGCCCCCAACCCCCATCTCCCCCCCACCCCCCTGACTCCTCCCTCCAGACAGCTGGCTCGCTCTATTTCTGGGCGGCAGCACTGGCAGGGCCGAAGTGGGGCCCACTGGCCTCATTCATCACGGTGAGATGCGATCTGATTTGGTTCACGGTGGGATGTGATTTGATTTGATTCACGGTCGGATGCGATCTGACTTGATTCACAGTGAGATGCGATGCGATTGGATTCTATTCGCGGTAATCTGCTAAGTGAACTACTCACTGCCCTTTGCTCTTCCTTTGCTCTTTGCTCTTCCTTCACTCTTCCTTCGCTCTTCCTTCGCTCTTCCTTTGATCTGACAAGTCTCTTGCAAGGGTGGGTGGTGTGGTAGAGTTTCGGAACGTGTCTCATGTGGGTTTCTTTCTCGGCTTGGTTGTGTGTGTGGCCAACATCCCTCCTGTGTGCCTGCCTGTCATAATGTCACCCTCTCTCTGCGAGCGCCTGACTTTCTGCTCTTTCTCCTTTGCCCGACTCCTCCGTGCTTTCGGCAGGGGTGGATGGAGATTCTGGGCCTGGCTGGGTGTGGGGCCAACATGCCCTATGTATCTCTTTCACTGGCGATGTTCTGGGCCTGGCTGTGTGTGGGGCCAACGTCTCGTATGCTCTGCTGCATTCGTGATGTTTCTTTGTCTTTACGTGTGTGCTTCCCACCCGCCCTTACTGCTTGCTCTCACCCCGGTGGCAGGGGTGGATGGGGTTCCTGGGCCTGGCAGTGTGAGGGGCCAACATGCCATATGTATCTCCCCCACTGGCAATGCCTGTATCTCTGTGTAACGCCCTACTATGCTCTTCTGGCATTGCCCCTGGCTCCTCCGTGCTTTGGCAGGGGTGGATGGAGTTTTTGGGCTTGGCTGTGTGTGGGGCCAATGTCTCGTATGCGTCTCAATTATCACTAAAAGTGCCAGTTTCTCTTGTTACCCCATTGCCCCTGACTCATCCGTGCTATGGCAGGGGTGGATGGAGTTCCTGGGCCTGGCGGTGTGTGGAGCCAACGTTGCATATGGTGGCTCCGTTATTCTGCAAGTGCTCATCCTCATCTCCACCGGTACACTCACTTGCGTTGTATAAACTAACAGAATATAAAGAGTTGCATTGATGAGATGAATATGCATGGCTGGCTGGAGAACCTGGGCTTTCACATGCACATGCACATGCACATACACATGCACATACACGGTTGGTTGGTCTAATGTAGTTAAGAATTTCTGGTAGGGGGGTCATGTGTAGTGCAGATGCACATGCATTGGTATATGCACGTGCCATGCCATGCCGTGCCACGCCATACCGTGCCATTCCATGCCATGCCATACCATAGCAAGCCATGCCATGCCATACCATACCATACCATACCATGTTAGAATATAGCATGCATATGGCTAGAACTAATAGTGTACACCCAAATCATGGGTGTACACATTGAGGTGGTCTCCCAACTTTTGGTTGGGTTTCCACAACCCAGGCGACCATTATTGTTGGGGAGCCAACATTGGTGGCCAACCCCTCCAATGTTTGGCCCCTCCAATAATTGACTCAACCTCAATTATTGGGCTGGACCCTCACCACATTGGTCAACCAATAATGGTGTGGGGTAACTCTGATTTTGGTCACTCTTCCCATTCCCTATTTGTACTGCTCTTCTTTATCAATATACCAACTCTTGAGTTCACCCCCTAATCCCAACTATGGGATTCTCACATGGTATAGAGCTATTTTGGCTAACGCCACCTTCTCCCTCCCTAGGAGATCCTCGGCCTCTTGCCAGCTTCATGGTCTTTGCCCCATCAGCCTGCTCCCCTCCCTCAGGCTTTTCCCCGTGGCTTTTGAGGCGCTTGTACGCGCCGACCCGCGCGACGAACGCGCCGAGCAGCGGGACGTCCGCGCCGACCCGCGCAACGACCGCGCCTACCACTTCGCCCGTCGATTCCGCTTCCGAGGGCATTTCGCCCGTCAGCGCATTCATTCGCATCGTCACCACGCTTCCGCCCCCCTTCTAAGGGCCATCCAACCCACCTCCCCTCGCTTCCTCCTCCTTCGGGCCATCCAGCCTTCCTCCCCCTTCCCCCTCGCTTCCTCCTCCTTCGGGCCATCCAGCCCTCCTCCCCCTTCCCCCTCGCTTCCTCCTCCTACGGGCCTCCCAGCCCTCCTCCCTTCGCCGCCGCGGCTCTCCCGCTGCCACGGCCATTTCACCGCCCTGCCATCTCGTGGTCGCCAACGCTTCCTACCCCACCTCGTAGTGGCCTGCTTTGCCACCTCCCGCTGCCGCCGCCGTCTCCCTTCTCCACCTCCAGCAGCCCCCCCTCCCTGCTGGTGTGCGACCTCACCGCCACAGCACCTTCGGCTGGCTTGCTTCCTCACCTGCAGCAGCCCCCCCCTCCCTGCTGGTGTGCGACCTCACCGCCACAGCACCTTCGGCTGGCTTGCTTCCTCACCTGCAGCAGCCCCCCCTCCCTGCTGGTGTGCGACCTCACCGCCACAGCACCTTCGGCTGGCTTGCTTCCTCACCTGCAGCAGCCCCCCCCTCCCTGCTGGTGTGCGACCTCACCGCCACAGCACCTTCGGCTGGCTTGCTTCCTCACCTGCAGCAGCCCCCCCCTCCCTGCTGGTGTGCGACCTCACCGCCACAGCACCTTCGGCTGGCTTGCTTCCTCACCTGCAGCAGCCCCCCCCTCCCTGCTGCTGTGCGACCTCACCGCCACAGCACCTTCGGCTGGCTTGCTTCCTCACCTGCAGCAGCCCCCCCTCCCTGCTGGTGTGCGACCTCACCGCCACAGCACCTTCGGCTGGCTTGCTTTCTCACCTGCAGCAGCCCCCCTCTCCCTGCTGGTGTGCGACCTCACCTCTACAGCACCTTCGGCTGGCTTGCTTCCTCACCTGCTGTAGCCCCCCCTCCCTGCTGGTGTGCGACCTCACCGCCAGAGCACGTTCGGCTGGCTTGCTTCCTCACCTGCAGCAGCCCCCCCCTGGCTCCCTGCTGGTGTGCAACCTCACCGCCACAGCACGTTCGGCTGGCTTGCTTCCTCACCTGCAGCAGCCCCCCCCCCTCCCTGCTGGTGTGCGACCTCACCGCCACAGCACGTTCGGCTGGCTTGCTTCCTCACCTGCAGCAGCCCCCCCTCCCTGCTGGTGTGCGACCTCACCGCCACAGCACGTTCGGCTGGCTTGCTTCCTCACCTGCAGCAGCCCCCCCTCCCTGCTGGTGTGCGACCTCACCGCCACAGCACCTTCGGCTGGCTTGCTTCCTCACCTGCAGCAGCCCCCCCCTCCCTGCTGGTGTGCGACCTCACCGCCACAGCACCTTTGGCTGGCTTGATTCCTCACCTGCAGCAGCCCCCCCTCCCTGCTGGTGTGCGACCTCACCGCCACAGCACGTTCGGCTGGCTTGCTTCCTCACCTGCAGCAGCCCCCCCCTGGCTCCCTGCTGGTGTGCAACCTCACCGCCACAGCACGTTCGGCTGGCTTGCTTCCTCACCTGCAGCAGCCCCCCTCCCTGCTGGTGTGTGACCTCACCGCCACAGCACGTTCGGCTGGCTTGCTTCCTCACCTGCAGCAGCCCCCCCCTCCCTGCTGGTGTGCGACCTCACCGCCACAGCACGTTCGGCTGGCTTGCTTCCTCACCTGCAGCAGCCCCCCCCTCCCTGCTGGTGTGCGACCTCACCGCCACAGCACCTTCGGCTGGCTTGCTTCCTCACCTGCAGCAGCCCCCCCCTCCCTGCTGGTGTGCGACCTCACCGCCACAGCACCTTCGGCTGGCTTGCTTCCTCACCTGCAGCAGCCCCCCCCCTCCCTGCTGGTGTGCGACCTCACCGCCACAGCACGTTCGGCTGGCTTGCTTCCTCACCTGCAGCAGCCCCCCCTCCCTGCTGGTGTGCGACCTCACCGCCACAGCTCCTTCGGCTGGCTTGCTTCCTCACCTGCAGCAGCCCCCCCCCTCCCTGCTGGTGTGCGACCTCACCGCCACAGCACGTTCGGCTGGCTTGCTTCCTCACCTGCAGCAGCCCCCCCTCCCTGCTGGTGTGCGACCTCACCGCCACAGCACCTTCGGCTGGCTTGCTTCCTCACCTGCAGCAGCCCCCCCCCCCTCCCTGCTGGTGTGCGACCTCACCGCCACAGCACGTTCGGCTGGCTTGCTTCCTCACCTGCAGCAGCCCCCCCCTCCCTGCTGGTGTGCGACCTCACCGCCACAGCACGTTCGGCTGGCTTGCTTCCTCACCTGCAGCAGCCCCCCCTCCCTGCTGGTGTGCGACCTCACTGCCGCAGCACCTTCGGCTGGCTTGCTTCCTCACCTGCAGCAGCCCCCCCCTCCCTGCTGGTGTGCGACCTCACCGTCACAGCACCTTCAGCTGGCATGCCGCGTCATTCGCCGCATCTATTACCGGGTCCTCGCTTCAGGGGTTGTTTGGTCTAGCCATTCTCATGCTAAGGGGTTGTGTTAGAATATAGCATGTATATGGCTAGAACTAATAGTGTACACCCAAATCATGGGTGTACACATTGAGGTGGTCTCCCAACTTTTGGTTGGGTTTCCACAACCCAGGCGACCATTATTGTTGGGGAGCCAACATTGGTGGCCAACCCCTCCAATGTTTGGCCCCTCCAATAATTGACTCAACCTCAATTATTGGGCTGGACCCTCACCACATTGGTCAACCAATAATGGTGTGGGGTAACTCTGATTTTGGTCACTCTTCCCATTCCCTATTTGTACTGCTCTTCTTTATCAATATACCAACTCTTGAGTTCACCCCCTAATCCCAACTATGGGATTCTCACATACCATACCATACCATACCATACCATACCATACCATACCATACCATACCATACCATACCATACCATACCATACCATACCATACCATACCATACCATACCATACCATACCATACCATACCATACCATACCATACCATACCATACCATACCATACCATACCATACCATATCCTACCAGTCCCTAACCTGCCATACCATGCCATTCCATACCATAACATTCTATACCATACCGTACCATACCATCCCACACCATCCTATGCCACCAGATCCCATTCCATGCCATCCCCATCCGCAACCCATTCAACAGGCGGAAGGAATGGGGGTGGCTACCTCCCCAGAAAGTATGATGTCTTTGCCGTTACATGTGCCTATGTACTTATCATACCAACCCACCACATGCATGCCATCCCTTGCTGTGCTATGCCATGCCATGCCATGCTATGCTATCCCTGCAACCAACCAACAGGCGGAGCGAATGGGGGTGGGTACCTCCTCAGCCAGTACGCTGTCTTTGCCATCGCGTGCGGCTTTGTGCTTATCTGCTTCCTCATCAACTGCTTATCAGTGCGCACTGTAGCGACAGTCATGGTTGTCTCTGCTACCATTCAGGTAAATCCTCAGGTGGTTTTCTTAAGGTGAATTATTTGCTGTTGTTCAGGTAAATTCCAGGTATAGCTCCCACCTGTCTGTCATGCGATCATGCCATCAGGCTCTCATGCTGCCATGCTATCATGCTGCCATGCTATGGGCGTCGTCCTTCCTCACTCAGCTCATAGCAACAGCGGTTGTCTCTCTCGCCTTTGTCTTACCGTTCTCTTGCCCTCATGTTGTCCTCATCCCCCCGTCTACCTCGTGCCTCACAGATCGCAGCAGCAGTGGTGCTAATTATCATGCTGCCTCTAGTGGCGCCCACTCACAAGCCAGCATCGTGGGTCTTCGGGGACTTTGGCAACAACCGAGACATCACACTCACGCCCAGCAATGTGAGTTCTGAGCCGCCTTCATACAAGCGACAGCTTCGAGGTTCCTCAGAAGCTGGTCTCATTATGAAATGAGTTTTTGAGACGTCTCAAAGGTTCCTCAGAAGCTTCTGGTGGTCATGCTCTCAAAGGTATCATGCTCCCTCTGGTGGTCGTCACCCATGAGCTGGCATCTCGGGTGTTTGGCAACTTCGGCAATAACAGAGGCATAACATTCTTGAAATCGCTTCTGAGAATTCTCAAAAGTAATTTCAATGTAGCCGAACTTCGGCAACAACAGAGGCAAAACACTCTTCCGTTGTCACCACCCTCCCATGTACCCACGTACCCTCCTATTCTCCCTCGCCTCATCCCTCCCAGGCCTACTCCTTCCCCATCTCTCTCCTCGCCTTACTTCCTCTATGGCTGCCGTCCTTCTTATCAGCCCTCCCTCCCTCCCTTCCCCTTCGCCCCCCTCCTCTTGCTCCCTCCCTCCCAGGCCTACCCCTTCCTCATCTCTCTCCTCATCTCACAGTACTCCCTCCACGGCTACGATTGAGTCTCTTGGGCTGCTAACCCGGCCCCATCTCCCTCGTATTGTCATTGCAGGTTAAGAGACGACTTTTTGAAGTGCAAAGTGGGTTGCTAATGCGTCCTCATCTCCCTCGTATTGTTCCCCTGCTCCCTGTTCCCATCCCAGGCCTATTCCTTCCTCATCACTCTCCTCGTCTCACAGTACTCCCTCTACGGCCACGACTCTGCTTACTTGATCCGAATGAATCTAATTTACTCCTCTCCCTTCTCCCAACTCCCCCACCCCCCAGGCCTACTCCTTCCTCATCACTCTCCTCGTCTCACAGTACTCCCTCTACGGCTACGACTGTGTGGCGCATCTCGCAGAAGAGACAAAAAAGGCCGACCGGACGGCGCCGCTTGCAATCATGTCCTCCCTGACCACAGTGACCGTCCTGGCGTGGCTGCTGGTGGTGGTGCTGACGTGGAGCATCCAGGATCCAGCTCATCTGTTTGCGGCGGAGAGCGTGACAGGTGGCATGCAACCAGTGGTGCAGATCATGTGGGACGTGTTTTACGCGCGGTAAGAATAGGAGGGGGTTGAGGGGATGAGGAAAAAGGGCAAGGGTTGAAACCAGTGCGTGGCTCTCCTGTGTGTATACACAGTCGCATGTCACCACTGGTTCAGAGCACGTGGGGTGTGTATGAGCACAGGAGTGTGTATGTGGTTCTACTTGAGGCAAGTTCGAGTGGTGCAGATAATGTGGGACGTGTTCTATGCTCGGTAAGAACGGGTCTTGAGGCGCCTTCAAAACACATCCCACCCACATTATCTGCACCACTGAAATTAAAACTCTTCTGATCTCAGTGGTGCAGATAATGTGGGGCGTGTTATGAAAGGGTGCGTTTCGCAGCATTAATTGTTCTCAATATTGAGAATTCTCAAAAAGATCACCTCATTTCCTCAAAAGTTCTTGCTTCTTTTCCCTTTGATGCTCCCCGTTAAAAGGAAAGTACTGAAGGAGGATGTAAAACGCAGGTCTTAAAGCGACGGGCAACTTTTGGCAGTGTTGGGTTCAGAAGTTTTTTTTTTGAACCAGGCTTGCCAGCGCGAAAGTGTTGGCTGGCGAAAACCAGGATTTCGTGCAGACACTTTTCATCTGCAGTAACAGTTCGCCAGGGTTCTGGGTTTTGGGTGGCAAATGTGCACCGTCGCTTTAAAGGTCATCGTCTGCACCTCCTTCAACCCCTGCTGCTCCTCCTCAAAATCCATAGCTCTGTTCCCACTTCTCTCTCCTCTCCTCCTACACCCTCACTCCCCTCTGCAGTTACGGCTCTGGCTTAGGAGCGCAGGTCTTCACAGTCGTCATCTGCATCTCCTTTTTCCCCACTGCTGCTTCCACCCCCCTCTACCCTCCCCTCCCCCCTCCACTACAGTTACGGCTCTGGGTTGGGGGCGCAGGTCTTCACAGTCGTCATCTGCATCTCCTTTTTCGGAGCCACTCTCTCATGCCAGCTCGGGGCATCTCGCGTGGTGAGTGGTTCACATGGTGCGGTGTGGTGCAGTGCGGTGCTGTGCAATTGAGGGTTCCCGAAAGCGACCTGTGTTTCTTCGGAGCCACTCCCTAATGCCAGCTCGGGGCTCCACCATTGCTTGGAGCCTGTGTCGCTTGACCCCCAACCCAGCGCCTGTGTCGGCCCTCGCACTCTCTCTGTGCTGCTTGGATTGCGCTTCCTGCTGCCCGTGCTCGCCTCCTCCACGCTCTTCTCTGCCATCACTTGAATCCTCTCCCCCACTCTCAACCTTCCACCCCGGCCCGCCTTACTCCCACAGGCCTATGCCCTCGCACTGGACGCTGGACTCCCCTTCTCCTCTCTGGCGTCGCCTGGCCCCCAACCGAGTGCCAATATGGGCCCTCACACTCTCTGTGCTGCTTGGATTGCGCTTCCTGCTGCCCGTGCTCGCCTCCTCTACGCTCTTCTTCGCCCTCGCTTCCATCTCCACCATCGCTTAAATCCACCTCCCCTCTCCTCCCCACTTCCACCCTTCCCCACCACCCCATAACCCCTCCACCCCTACTCCCCCAGGCCTACGCCCTGGCTAGGGATGGCGGCCTGCCCTTCTCCTCGCTCTGGAGACGCCTCGCTTCGAACCGCGTTCCAATATGGACACTCACGCTCTCAGTGCTCGTCGGGCTGCTCTTCCTGCTGCCTGTGCTCGCCTCCTCCACTCTCTTCTTCGCCCTCGCTTCCATCTCCACCATCGCCTGGATCTCCGCGTATGCCATCCCGATCCTCTTCCGCGCGCTGCAAAAGGAACAGAATTTCCAGCCCGGCCCGTTCTACCTGCCCAACTACATCGGATTCACAGCTGGGTAAGTCCACTGAATGGGAGTTGGGAGGGGTAGGAGGAGAGGAGGAGAGAGGGAGTGAGATCTCCACCATCGCTTGAATTTCCGCCAATGCCGTCCGCATCCGAGTTGACTTTTGAGTCGACTCAAAAGTCAATTTCCACCATCGCTTGGATCTCCACCTATGCCGTCCGCATCCTCTTTTGCGCCCCGCAAAAGGAACAGAATTTCCCGCCCAGCCCGTTCTACCTGCCCAACTACATCGGGTTATTCAGGTCTTCTGAAGACAGGAAGCATGAGAGGTGTGAAGTGGAAAGGGTGAACATGAGGGTGACAATTTGTCTAGGGTAGTGTGCACATATGCGTTGATATCATGTCCATGCCTTGTTTCCATCGCCTCATTGCATTTTGCAGTCAAGGTTGTTCCCTTCCCGTCCCTCATCCCATCTCTCAATACCATACACTCACCTTCTTGATTCTTACCGGTATCACAGGAAACTGGTGCATGTGGTGGCTCTTTTATGGGTGCTCTACACCCTTGTGGTCTTCAACCTTCCGACGATGTTTCCTATTACCGTAGAGAATTTTAATTGGGCGCCAGTGGCCATTGCTGTGTGGATGAAGATGTTTATTGCATGGTGGCTGCTGCATGCTAGGTTCTGGTTCAAAGGTCCTGTTAGAGAATTTGAACCTCTCGAGGAAACTCTTGTAACAAACCAAATCAGCAAGGAATTTTGAGTCTTGCTATCAGGGTTAATTATATATATCTGTAAGTAATTTCTGATGCTCAAAATGTTGTTTAAATATACGTTTCCGAACTACCAGTACATAGAAACCATTCACAGAATTTACCTTGGCGAGGCAATGTGAAAGTCAAGAGGCGACGGAGGTAAATGAGTTGAGAAAGACTTCGATATGCCAAGGGCAAGACCCACCCAAAATGAGTCATTACCTGAATGTGGCAAGACCCACCCAAAATGAGTCATTACCTGAATGAGTTAGCAGTCCGTCGATCAGTGGACGATTTCTGACAGGATGCTTGATTTCTCGTCGTCTGATTGGTGCGCTTGGCGGGACGCCCGTACCGCGTACAACAGCGCGATCGAGTCGCTCGCGAAACCTAAGCTCGCGGCGCTCGACGCGTTCTATTGCGACGAGCTCCCGCGGCGATTGTGTCAGCGACAGCGACAGCGACAGCGACAGCGCATCGGCGAAGGCAGCGATCCTGAACCCGGAAATTCCGAAGCCGAGGTTGTCGAGGCGGGAGATTCTAAAGCAGCAATTGCGGATAATGAATCCGAGGCTGGAAAGACCCAAGGCGGGAGTACACGCGCGAATCTTGAAAACGGGACAATCGAGAATACTAGGACGACCAGAAGCAGAACCAGGAAACGCGAAGACTTCAAAGGCGAGGACAAGGAGAAAGGGGATGGTGGGGATGGTGGGGGTGGTGGAGCTTACGTCAGCAAGGAGGAGCTCGTGTCGGTGATGGAGTGGAAGCTGACACGTGGCAAATGGCGGTTAGTTAATTAACGGCACTTCCACTCCGAGCATTACCGACCCCCCACCGTTCTTCCTCCCTTCTCACCAACCCCACGGCCTCGTTTCACCCCACCTCACAAGAACCTGCTACCGAAACCTGCAAACCAAGGCTCTTACTACTCCTTTCCTGGATAATCCAACCTTCATGATTCTGCAATCGGCATTTGCGCATAACCCCTTCTCTCTCTCCCCCACTTCAACCTTCCCTCCTCCCGCCGTCACACCCCCGTTCCCCCCTTCATTCTCCCGTCCCTTTCCCTGTCACCCATCGTCTCCTCGCCTTCATCTAGCAGCTCGAACCCCATGCAGTCCAGACCGCAAGTCATAAAATCTGACTCAAAATCCCTCTTATGCGCCCTTCTTCCCCTCCACCCGCCCGTCCTCCCTTTCCCCTCCCCTTTCCCCCATCAGCCCTCGTCTCCGACCCCTTCTCTCTCCCTTCCTTTCCCCATCAGCCCTCGTCTCCTCATCAAGCAGCTCGACCCCCGTGCATTTCAAACCGCATGATTTTTATGTCGACTAAAATGCCCCTTACGCTCCCCCCCCCCCCCTTTACTTCTCCCATCCCTTCCCCCATCAGCCCTCGTCTCCTCGACTTCATCAAGCATCTCAACCCCAAGGCAGTCCAAACTGCATCATCCCGAGCCTTCGCTGCTCTGGCGTCACACCACACCCCTACCACACCTGGAAGCTTGGAATCCGGTTCGGGAGCAGGTTCAGAAGCCGGTATTGAAGCGAGCCTGAAGGCAGCAGTAACGGAGCTGTCAACGCTCAAGGGTGTTGGGGCAGCGACAGCGTCTGCAGTTCTGGCTGCGTTTGTCCCTCAAGTAGCTCCCTTCATGTCAGATGAGGTGAGCAGGGATCGTTCTCAGCAGTCCCAGAGCTGTCATCCTTCAATGGCGTTGGAGCAGCAACAGTGTCTGCAGTGCTGGCAGCGTTCGCCTCTGAAATCCTTTTCAGGAGCGAAATACAGTGAAGCATGTAGACGGGTCCATCCATGTTTCTTTCTCCGTTGTTGCTTCTGGAACTGTCTCGCCCATCTTGATGTTACTTTTGAGAAATTTCAGAAGTAACATCAAATTGTTGATGGATCCATTCATGTTTCTTTCTCTGCTGCTGCTTCTGCAAATGTCTCGCCCATCTTCTTCAGCCGTTTCAAGCTTCAACTAATCCCCTCCCCCCATGAGCACTCTGATGCACTTCCTCCCAGTATTCTCTCTGTGCTGCCCCTCTCCCCTCGTCCTTGTCTCTCATCTCATCTGCCTGCCTGTCGTGGTGATCCAGGCCATTGTAGCAGCGTCGGGGGACTGCAAGGACTATTCGCTACGCCGCTACCTCATGAGCACTCTGATGCCCTTCCTTCTGACAGTCTCTCTCATTTGACACTCCGCCTCCCCTTTGTCCTTGTCTCTCATCTCATCTGCCTGCCTGTCGTGGTGATCCAGGCCATGGTTGCAGCACTGGGGGACTGCAAGGACTACTCGCTTCGCCGCTACCTTGTTTTTGCCAAGGCCATGCGGGAAAAAGCATCTGTAAGCTGAGTAGCACCTTCTTTCTTACCTTGTGCAACTCATCCGAATCAACGCGAAAGCATTTGTGAGCTGAGGAGCATTTCAGGGTTCTGGCCAGGAACGCGTCATGTGTGTGCATTGTAGCTTCTTACATGCGTGCTGTTATCCCTGCTCGCTTATGCTGGCAACAGTGATCATGTGTCATTGCGAGCGCATTTCAGTGCGGGCGCGTCACAGGGCGGTCACGTTTCTTCTTTTTTCTGCAAGGTTGTGAGCATTTCATATGCCCCTGCCTTGAAACCGCATGCTTCCTCCCTTGTTTCTTGGACCTGAATCGCTGAATAAATCTCTTCCTCCTCCCTTGTTCCCGCGACAGGAATTGAATCGGCTCTCAGACAAAGGCGCACAGGCACGAGCTACAGATTCTTCTTCAGTAGAAGCAGAAGCGCAAGCAGAGCAGAACTATGCCCTTTCTACGTCACATGAAGAGGAGGTTTCATTCGTGTTCACAGCTTCTGATGTGGAGAAGGCTCTCTGGTCAGCCGCTGTGTCAGGAATGCAAGCAAAGGCCAATGTGGCAGGAAGTGGTAAAAGAAAAGAAACCGAGCCTGAGGTTGTTTCGAAAGCAAAAAGGAAACGTTGAATGATTACAAGCAGCAGCTGTCATCTTGTACGAAAGTGACCTGTGCACAAGGAAGATCTCGCACAGAGGTGTGGGTTAGCCCTGTTAATTTCGTTCAGTCAGTTTCTGGTGGTCCAGTTTTAAGTGCGAACAAGAATTTCAGCCAGCTTATACCGGTTTCCGAGCGTTGCTCAACACCGTATACTTCCCGCCAAAACAAAAATTGGGGCCGATACCGTTCGGTGTTGCTGGTTGGCTCCTTTTTCCCCGTTTGTGTGCCCAAGGGCCTGTCAGGCCCGGGAAAGAGGAGGAAGCCCTAGCGACGGTGTGATTCACGAAGAGCTTCCTTCCCTCGCCGTTCATGAAGGCACAGTCCATGAAGCAGAGACTGAAGCTTTGAGATCTCGGGCTTAGTCGTTGGTTAGGTTATAGAGAAGCTTAGCTTGTGGTAGTTAATCGATGGAGACAATGGCGCGGCCCGCAATGTTGTCGTCATCGGCTAGAGTCGTTCAAACGTTATCGCCAAAGGATATGACTCGGGTCTCTAGGAGCACCGTTGCAAGTGCAGATGTTTTCTCGCATTCTCCCTCAAACTGCTATCAGACCTATTCGTCGGTAAGCCTTTACGTTCATTTTAATAAATGTTACCTCGCCTTTTCCTCGAGGCTGTTTAGTTGGCCATGTTTCCTCATGTAGTTCTCATGTCCGCATACCCTTGCAGTCAAGAGTAAACACCGTACGACATCAGTCGTTGACTCGCTTACGGACATCATTGCGAAGCGCTTTGACACCAGGTTTTCACGGAATTCCAGGTTTTAGGGCTAACCCATTGCCAAGGCATGGAGCCTGCCAGACTTTTACGGGTATGATTTTTCTCACTTGCCATTATTTCAGTGGCCTGCGTTTTGGGGCGTCAGCAAGTTATGTATCCTGCTTCCGTGATTCCTTATCTTTGCAGTAAAAGCTACCTATTATGATGAAGATGATGAGGATTTATTTGAGCTAACTTTTCTTCAACGCTTGCAAAGGGCATGGCGGATAATATTTCCACCAAGAAACCGTCCTCCGAGGTAGGTCACGCTATCGAGATCGCTGACTGTAGAAGTTAGTGCAGAGAAATTGGTCGTCAATTTACCTGTTTACTGGTCTAGGATCTGATTCTTCTCTTCCGCGAATGCTTGCAGCAATGCCGAGATTGCCAAAGAGCGGCTTCGGCTTGTTCTGTACACAGATCGAGGGGAAGTAAGTCCTGAAGTGAGAAGGCGGCTACGACGCAAGATTATTGATGCAATTTCAGCGTACGTGGAGATAGAGTCAGAGGAAGACGTGCAGCTGAGTGTGTCAGCTGACCCTGATATTGGGACCGTGTATTCCATCACCATTCCTGTGCGGAGAGTGAAGCCGGAGTATCAAGAGTACTGGAGTGAGTCTGGATTCAGGGATCGGTTTTATGAGGAGATTCTGAGGGAGCGTGGTCCCAACTCAGCACTCACAAAGCTCGAAATAAAGAGGGAGCCCGTGTCAGATGATGATAGCAGAGCAGGGTCCGTGGATTCATGAACAGAAATGCTACTGACATCGGGTTTATTTTCTGGTTCTAGTCTCTTTGGCTAGGTGCTCACTAATGTCTCTTGCTGGGTAATTATTTTGCCCTCATATTCTGGGTGATGTAATAGACATGTACAGGGACTCTTATTTGGTGGTGCCCATCTTTTATTGTGTATTTTTTGTAATGAACACTTATACCTGACACCTTCTCAGGGGTCGACTGTAAAGCGTTCGTAACCAGTAAAGAACCTGCGGCTTGGCGCTCACTGCGCCGCATCTCTCGCTACCACCAGGTTTCTTGCCCCTGCTGCAGAGAAACTCCACGTACAGTAACGTCTCCGCCATATTTCCGCCATCTCCTTCCGGGGGCCACTCGCAACAGACTGCGCCAGGGCGCCGCCGCTACAATTTGAAGGGACGCTTGACTGACGGCGGAACAGTGTACGGCCCCTCTTCCCGCGCTCCTCGTCAACCGCCATTGGTTGGAATCGAAACGAAGGGGAGGAAATGGATCGACGACCACGATGAAGGATCAACGGATGGACGACTCAGCGCAAAACTTTGGGAAGGCATGGACGGTGCCGATTGTTCAAGCACAGCCCATCCTATCCCTATGCGTTCCCTCCCAAAACTTCGAGAAGGGATGGATGGTGGCCCCACCCCACCTGCTCACAGACACACAACAAACCTAGAGCCCACCTCGCTCGCTCTATGGTAGTTCCTCCGTCGTGTTCATTAATATCGTTTTGCGTCTAACGATAACGATATCCGTCGTTACTTAGGGTTCAAGATTAGGCTTCTCAATACGCTCGATTACCTGATGGCCGCTCTCGTCCGTAAGACTCTGCAGGCGATGGCACCACGTAAATATAGCAGCTTTGAATTATCGCAAGTGCGTGGCCACCTGTAGTAAAAAACCTGCCATGATGATGACTTGGCGCACACATCGCCTCAGACTTGCTCGAATCCTCCTGCTCCTAAGCTTGCGGGCGTTCTGAGACGTCTCAAAACAAGCGCCACTGCTACCGGTAGTCAACAACCTGCGACGATGGCGACGATGGCGATGATGGCGTGCACATCGCCTCCGTCTAACACCCCTCCTTCCGCTCTGCGGCTTGCGACGTTTCGCCTCTCGACAAAACGGCGATTCAGGCGCAACGCATTGACCCCTCCTGTCGATGCAACGCGATGTCTCTCCTGCCGATTAACGCACACGCACCTGCTACATCTCCTCTTCCTGCTGCTCTCTGCAGCACACCAAATATCCGCTCACACACCTCATCTTGACGATTCGCGATATACATCCGCGATAAAAGCGTCTCCACAACCAACGGGGCCTAGTCCCTCGCATTCCATCCGTCTTCACGTGGATCCAAACGAGCCCGATAGTAGTCAATCCGTGAGAGCAGACGCTCGGAGCGGCGAGCAGACGGCACCATTGGTACCACCTGCCGTTTTCCCTAGACTGATTCTTAGACGACGCAAGGATTCGAAACCGCGACTTCTCCGGAGCACGAGGGCGAAAGCGGATGGAGCGACGGATCCGCATGTTGATGGTGCAGCGAGGAGGAGCAGGGATCTGAAAGCAGACGCGAGCCACATGCGACTGGCAAGAGAGAGTAAGGTCTGCCCGTTTTTCCTGCGGTCCTCATCCTTTTATTCTCTTGCATTTTGGGTTTGGTTGGGGTGAGACGATTCTGCAGGGGCCGTCCATTCCATCTGTTCCATCTGTCGCCCGTTCTGTTCCATGTTCTCAACCCATCTTCCCATCGCCCCTGTCATCTTCTCCCTGTCCACTCCACTACCTTTCCACTCTCGTCTCCCTCCTCTCCTTTCGTGGTGTTCTTTGAAGGCAGAAGGTGACAGCAGCATTAGCAACAACAGCAGTAACAGCATGAACAGCGGCAGCAACAGCAGCAGCAGCAGTGAGAAGGGCAATGAATCTTGGATCGCTAGCAGTAGCGACGTGAGTAACAGTGGTGGAAGCACCACTGGTACCACTAGCAAGAACAGCAATGGCAGCAACAGTACTGTTAGTACAAGCAACAGCACCAGCAGCAGTGATAGCACAAGTGGCAACAGTAGCAACAATAACAGCAGCAGCAGCAGCAACACCACCACCACCAGTAGCAGCAGCACCAGTGACAGCAGCAACTACCATAGCAGCAACAGCAGCGGCAACAGTAGCAGCAGCGCCACCACCAGCAACACTAGTGAGCCAACCGCTCTCTCACCCACTAGTCGTGCCATCCTCATATCAGCACTCACCCTCTCCCTCTCTCTCGCGCTCATCACTGCTCTAGCCGCCTCCACCATGGCCATCCTCCTCTACCGCCGCCTCCCGCCCAATCCCCACACGCCACGTGGCGGATTCTCAGTGGTCGCGGCACACGGTTCGAGTGATGGTGGGGAGAGTGGGAGTGACAGCATCAGCAACAGCAACAGTAACAGCTGTAGCATTGGGAGTGGGAGCGGCCGGGGGGTTAGTGGCCGGGGTGGTTTACCCAGCCCGTTTCGGGGTGGTTTACCCAGTCCTTTTGGGGGTAGAAGAGAGAAGAGGAGGCCGCTTGGGGAGCAGTTGAAGGGTGAGGAGGGGGGCTGGGGGAACGACGTCGAGGATCAAGAGGATATTGTTGCTGCTGGCGCCGCTGCTGGTACCAGCGCTGCTGCTGCTGCTGCTGCTGGCGGTGGTGCTGGTGGTGGGGAGCGTGCAGGGCATGCAGCGGCGGAGAGTGAGGGGGAGGAGGCGTCTTTTGACATTCAGAAGGTGGTGGAGTTTACCCTTGCTGACCTCGTTGCTGCCACTGACGGCTTTGCAGACAAGAACCACCTGGGGCAGGGCAGCTACGGCAATGTGAGTGGTGCAGTGCGGTATGGCATCGTATGGCACGGTATGGCTGTGGTTTGAGTCGACTCATACCATTCAGAAGGTGGTGGGGGGCGTGCAGGGGGTGCTGTGGCGGAGAGTGAGGGGGAGGAGGCGTCGTTTGACATTCAGAAGGTGGTGGAGTTCTCTCTCGCTGACCTCGTTGCTGCCACTGACGGCTTTGCAGACAAGAACCACCTGGGGCAGGGCAGCTACGGCAATGTGAGTGGTGCAGTGCGGTATGGCATGGGATGCTTTGGGATCGCATGGTAGCTATGGCAATGGCAACGTGTTTGACATTCAGAAGACAAAAACGATCTGGAGCAGGGCAGCTACGGCAATGTGAGTGGCATGGTGCTTTTACTGGCATGGTGCTTTTACTGGCATGGTGCTTTTACTGGCATGTTGCTTTTACTGGCATGGTGCTTTTACTGGCATGGTGCTTTTACTGGCATGGTGCTTTTACTGGCGTGATGCTTTTATGCCAATATGAGTGGTGAATCAGGTCGGGTCCAAGTTGGTTCGGGTCGGGTCAGATCAGGTCGGGTCGGGTCAGGTCAGGTCGGGTCGGGTCGGGTCGGGTCGGGTCGGGCCGGGTCAAATCGAGATGGGACAGGAAGGGCGGGTGGGTGGGTTAGATAGTTATGCTATGGAATGTGCATGTTGGCACTTCATGACATGTGATTCTGTCAATGCAGTTATGAAAATGGGTCTAAATGACTTTGGATCCAAACTCAAGAAGCTTACTCTATAGCTTGCGGCATATGTAACGCTTTCCGCCGTGTTCCCCCCTCACCTCATCTCCTTCCTTATCCGCTTCCCTTCCCTGCACCAATTGCGTTATGCCAGGTGTACCGAGGGAGGCTCAAATCAGGAGAGGTGGTGGCTGTGAAACGAGCCAAGGCGGAGAGGAGGCAAGACATGCGCAAGTTCAAAAAGGAGGTGCGATGAGATTCATTGCGGTGGAATGAGATGGAATGAAATGAGAGTGGGTGAACGAGCTGAGGGAGTGCGATGAACCAAGGCCGCAAGCAAGACGTGCAAGAGGCATAATGAGTTGACATTCACGGCGTATTGCCGACCAAGTCCGGAGCAGCTGCTCGTTTACGAGCTTGTAGGACGAAAGAAGCCACTTCTTCCTCTCATCCTCACTCCGTCCTCAAATCCTTTCCCGCCCTCCCATGCTCGGTAAACATTCGACTCAATCCCCCTCTCTCCCCTCTTCCCCATTCCGACAGGTGATGCTGCTGTCTCGAGCGCGTCACAAGCATCTGGTGCAGCTGCTGGGGTATTGCCGGGAGGAGCAGGAGCAGCTGCTGGTATACGAGTTCATAGGTGGCAGGAGAGAGGAAGAATGCCCCGCTCAGAGCCTCAAATCCCGCTCCGCCTTTTCCTCTCCCACCCCTCACCCATGCTTCCACTCCCCACTGTGCCAGGTGATGCTGCTATCCAGGGCAAGACATAAGCATCTGGTGCAGCTGCTGGGGTATTGCCGGGAGGAGCAGGAGCAGCTGCTGGTGTACGAGTTCATAGGGGGGGGCACCCTCTCTCACAACCTGAATGCCCCCTGGCGAGCCAGACAAAACAAGCCGCCCCTCAACTGGACCGAGCGGCTGCTGGTGGCGGTGGGCACGGCGCGCGCGCTGGCTTACCTTCATGATGACGTCAGCATGCCGTTCATCCACCGGGATGTGAAGGTGGGAGATTTGATTTGATTGAATATATCTGGATGGGATGGGAGGGAGATTGGATGGGATTGGATGGGATTGGATGGGATGGGATGGGATGGGATGGGATGGGATGAGATGGGATTAGGATGAAATTGGATCGGATTGTATTATTACATCATTTGGTGGCAAATCAGTTCTCGTTCACTTCAACCCTCCCCATACCCCCACCGCTCTTCACCACCCTGCACCACTCTTAACCGCTCTGCACAGCCGGGAAACATCCTCTTGGATCGGCACGTGGTGGCGAAGCTGGCAGACTTTGGCACATCGAGAGCCGTGGACACGTCGTCGTACTCTGCAACCATCCAGGGCACTGCGGTGAGTCACGGCACATGGTTTGTGTTTAACGCAACACAGGGCACTGCGGTGAGTTGTGGAGGTCGAGGGTGTTTTGGTGTGCGTATAGCACATGCATTTGACACACACAATGCAAGCGCGTCGAGATCGGGGGACACATCGACATATTCCGCAATCATCCAGGGCGCTGCGATGAGTTGTGAACTGTGGGGGGTTTTGGCACTAAGATTTGTGCAACACACACATCTGCTCACAAGTACACGGAGAGATGTGGACACTTCATCTTATGATGCGAGCGACCATCCAGGGCACTACAATGAGTAGCACAGGCTACTCAGCCACACGCAGGCACACCGAGAGCTGTGGAAGTGCCGTTTTACCATGCAATCATTCCCTGGGGTGAAACATTTGCAACTGTTTTACCCCGCACTGGGGTGGGTTGAGTCCACCGACTCGATCAGTCTGCAAGTAGCCCTTCTCCCTGTACTCACAAACAACCATGCAGCGCTAATGCAATCCGGATTACCTCAAGACAGGGCAGCCATCGAAGCACATAGACGTGTACAGTGATAACATCATGCTATTGGAGCTCGGCCGTTTGTTTTCCCTCAATTTCCTCTCCATCCCTCCTTGTTCTCCCAACCCCCCAACCACTGGCAGGGCTACTGTGACCCAGACTACCTCAAGTCAGGGCAGCCATCGAAGCGCATAGACGTGTACAGCTTTGGGATTGTCCTTCTGGAGCTCATCACTGGGAAGTCGCCAAGAGGCATCTCCAGGCTGTACCGCTTCCATGTGAGTTGGAACAAGCTGCTGATTCCTTCCTTTGAAAAATAACTTAACAAAACAACAACTTCCAGAATTGCCTTTAAGCTGTATTGCTTCCCAAGTGAGTGGGCAAACTTTTTCTCCATTTCTTGCTTTCTCATGTTGATGCTCTCGCACATAAAACGCGTCTGGATCCGTAAACGGATGAAGTTCCGCAATCTCTTAGCATGCATATTTATTGGAAGCTTCTTTCACACTTTTGCGGAACTCACACATAAGGTCTCATTCCTGCAGACTCTCCCCCCTTTATTCCCTCACTCCTTTTCCCCAAAAACACCCCTTTCCCCCCGTTTTTTTCTTGCCACTACTTTTCTCAGGTCCAGGATTTACTTGACAAAAGGGGGCTTGCAGGGATAGTCGACCAATCCATGGGCATTTACCCTGAGAAAGAGGTGACCAGCGTGCTCAGCCTGGCCTTCAGATGCACAGACATCAAGAACCCCGCTGGCCGACCCTCTATGAACCGGGTGGTAACCGAGTTGGAGTCGGTGTTAGAGCCTGAAAGGGTGCTCCCGGTTACCACATTGGCGGTAACGCGTCAAATACACCACCAACATGTTATAAGCTTATCCGGAGGCATTGGTGATGAGAGGGTTGCGGAGGCGCCAAGTGAAAATGTGCAACACAGTGGGGAGTCAAATCAGGAGGCTGATATGGAAGTGATTAGAGAAGGGCAGGAACAGGAAGGTCATGATACGGGGGAGGGGGGAGTCAGGGGAGAGGGTGCAAGCATGGAGTTGTCATTTGATTGGAATTTGCAGGAAGGAGGCAGCGGTGGGTTGGGGCGAGATAGGAAAAATGCTTCCCTGGTGAGGGATCCGGATAGGTCAAGCAGGTTCTCATTTCAAGGTCAAGCATTTGAAGACTCCGATAGGGAGTTTGATGAGAGTGGGGTACTTAGCTATGGGCCAATAAATCCTGCATAGGCGTGTAGCCAGTTTGTCCAGTTCAACCTGTCCTCTGTATTGCATTCCACAGAGTGTCTCCACTTCTCTATCGCGTATATTCTCGGGGATGGGAAAACTTCCGCGGAGAGGAATCATTCCGCTTATGTTGTGGGTTTCGCGAGGTAGTTGGGTGTGGTCAGTGGAGGTGCAGAGGTAAGGGGAAACTCCCCTCCGCACCGACAGACGCCAGCCGCGCACACACCCTGGGTAAGACATGCAGGTAAGGGAGAGAATCAGGGACTCTCAAAGGTGTGGGGTGGTTTGGGGGACGGTGGCGAGGTGACTCACGAGGCGAGGGAGGGATGTCTGTGAAAATGAATCTCGTGCAACGCGACAGACATCAGGGACAGGTTGCATTTCCTGGCCGACGGGTCAGCTTGACGGCAGGTTTTGTTCCGTTTTGTTATGTTGGACACCCCACAGGGGAGGGAAACGCCATTCAAAACGGATTCAGTCAGTTTTGGTCGGACTCCGTCTGATCCCGTCTGGAGAAGGCAACCAGACCATCTTCCCAGGGTATGCTGCGAAACCACGAATCTAGGTGTTGGCGTACTGAGAGGTATCAATTAACTTTCAAGGTTTTCACAGTGGTAAATAATTCTTTGACGTAAAAAGACGATACATTCATTGGTGCGTACATTCGTTCTGCTTCGGGCTTACTCCTTGCCACTACGCACTCTATTTCACAGAAAACCGCGGAACCGTGCAAAATGTACCACCCACAGAAATGCACCTGCTCATGCTTCACCATTCCCCTTAGAAACCTGGGCAGCCGCCATGGAATCTCATGAACTACACAGACCTGCTTTTTGCTGCTGCTGCTGCTACTTGTTGCGACTCTACGCCGTTGTGCGAGTTTGAAACTAGGGTCAGTAGGCATTGTTGATGTTTTTGTTCATTGCCTTAGAACGTCAACCATGACATTGCCTGATGGAGCAGTGGTAGCAGGTGTTTAATAAGAGCAGCCGTTCTCGTCATCTAAGCTGATGATATTTAACCTAGATTAGGGGTGTCATTTTCGTGTCTCGCATTCCTCGCATTTCCCGTATTTAACCCTGTTTTCTTCCGAGTATTCAGCTGGCTTACCATGAGGTCGCAACGCCCTTTCATTCCCGCTCCCTCGCTTATTCCGCTGTTGCTTCTCGCAGCAGCAGCACCCACAACCGTTCCTGCCTCCTTTTTCGTTTCCGCTGACGGATCTTTGTCAGACGCTAACCAGCATCCGTCTGAAAGCTTCGATTTCCCCACCTTTAGCGCGGATGACGAGGAACTCATTATGGCGTACGAGAGGAAGTTCGCCGTTAGACCTGGCGAGGAGGAAGTGTCGTACGAGCAAGCATATCATCTGGGAGAGAAGCTGAGAGCTCGAGGTGTGACTGCAGCTGATGTGCTGCAAAGTGAAGATGATGTTCCGTCGCGAAAGGTTCAAGAGGAGGGATTCGAGCAGACGGATTCCGTTAATGACGACAGTAACCGTCAAGGTAGCTTTTTTACTGCTATTACTTCGCCTGCAGCATCTCCCACGTGTTTCTGTTATATGACGGTTTTGCGTGTCTGCTTCCCGCTTTCCTGTCTTCTTGACTCCTCTTTCACCTATATCGTCCCGTTTTTGACTTCCCTGATTTAATGTTACCTCCTCTTTCCTCATTCCCTGTTCTTTTTCTTTTCCTTCCGCCTCCTCCTCCGCTTCCGCCAGCAGAGTCTCCGCGGAGATCCCTCTCCGCAACTTCCTCTTCCGCCTCCTCCTCCGCTTCCGCTTCCGCTTCCCCAGACCAGTCCGCCCTCGCGGCCCAAACCATCGCGCGTCTTCGCTCGCTCGGCTTCCGAACCTTCGCGAGCGCTCTGGAGAAAACAGACGTTCTCTCCGCACTCCCCCCCACCGTCGCGCGCGCAGGGGGGTTCTCCCTCCTCGTCCCCTCGGACCGCGCGTTCCTTAATCTCCCGCAAACCGTTCAGAAGCTACTAAGAGGCCCGGACGCTAAAGCCGTACTTAAGAACCTCCTTCTATACCACATTTTCCAGCCGCGGATTAATTTCAACTACTTCCTGAAGCTCAGAGGGCGGCGCGTGAAGACACTGCTAACAGACCAGACCCTGACCGTTGGATTCGCGCGCTCCGGCTTTCCCGCAGCGCCGACAGTCGCGGGAGGGGAGTCTCTTTGGTTCGCTCCCTCCAACGGCAAGAAGCGGGCTGCGGATAGCGCGGGTACAGTTGTGATTGTGAAGGACGTTGCTTATAACGGGCTCGCGATCTGCCAGGCTGTCAGTGCGGTGCTCGTTCCGCCGTTGGATCTCCTCTCGCCTCCCGACGCATCACCCTCCTCCTCCTCCTCCTCCACCACCACTAAGCCTAAGAACGCGCCTCCGGTTTCCAAAACCAAGTCGCCAAGCGGCGGAGCCAGCGGCGGCGGAAGCGGAGGAAAGATCCGCCCGCCGCCATCCGAGAGAGCCTTTGTCGAATCGGCCTCCGCGTTCGGCGGCGCGGCCGCATTCGCGGCAGGGGTGGGGAAACGCATTAAGGCAGGACGAGTCGCGTCACCGGCAGCGAAGGCCGTGCCGAGTCCCGTCATCCGGCCGTCTTCCATAACGCTCACGCCGCAGCAGCAGGTGCTCTATTGGCTGTCGCGGCATGGGCTCGGTCGCACCGCCGCGAATCTCGCGCAGTCCGGCGTGCTGGATCTCGCGACGGAGAGTAACCCGGTTACCGTTCTCGCGCCGACGCAGCTCGCGTATCGCTTCCTCCCGTGGACAGTTCGCCAGCTGTTCTTTACCGCGTCGGGTGAACAGGTGTTACCGAGGCTGATGAAATACCACGTTATAACGGAGCGGCTTACAGTGAAGCAGCTGCGATCGGCCGGGAATAACAAGTATCCGACTTTGTTGGACGAACACCCGGTGGATACGAAAGTAGGCTCGACATTTGTCCGTTTCTCCCCCGAGCCTCCGGACTATGCCGCCGCGACCATCATCCCCGGTTCGTCCTTCAGCAACGGCATCGCGACCGTCCACGTCAGCAGCTCCGTGCTCATCCCGCCGTACGATCTCCTCTCCATCCCCGAGCCTCCCTCCCCCGCGCCCGTCCCCCCTCCCCTCGGCCCCGCGCCCGGCCCCGCGCCCGTGCAAGCCCCCCCGGCAGGGGTCCAGGCGCTAGACATGGTGGGGGACCTGGAGGCGGAAGGGGGAGCGTTCTGGGAGGAGGCTAAACTCCAGGCTTCCGCTCCCGTCCCCCCTCCCCCGCGCGTTCCGCCTCCCCCGATCCCCGGGAATCAGGCGCGGATCTCCCCGCTTCCCCCGCCGCCGCCCCCGCCCACGGGCGGGTCCGTTCCGAAGCGGCAGCTGATCTCGTTTGACGACGCGCGCGGGGAGCCGTACAGCGCCGCGCCTCCCCCCATGGCGGAGCCTTATAGCGCCGCGCCTCCCCCCATGGCCGTGGACTTGGCGCAGGAAGGGGCGGGTGAACGGGAGGGGGAAGGGGAAGGGGAAGGGGAGGGGGACGAGGTGAACGAGGTTCGGGAAGCGGCGCTAGAGACAGCAGCGGGTTCTGAGGGGAGAGAAGTGTACGGCAAACCTGGTTCCGATTCAGGTGCCTCGTCAGGTGTTTCCTCAGGTGCTTTGTCAGGTGCCAGGCGTATGCTTCCGGAGCTGTCGCTCAGCGCGCGCCAGCAGACCATAGACGAGCTAGCAAAGCGCGGCCTCACTGTACTCGCTAAGAACCTCGCCGCTACAAGGATACTACACTCCCTCTCCGGCCCCGCTACCCTCCTCGCGCCCACCAACCTCGCCTTCTGGACCCTCCCCCTGCCGATTAAAGCCCTCCTCATGGGTCCCAAGGCGGACTTGGTTCTTAAGAACCTCGTGGCCTATCACATCCTGACACGTGGACGTGTTTCGTCGAAGCAGTTTGACACGGGTATAGCAGCGGCAGGGATCGAGGAGTATGAGATATTTGACACACTGCTGGAAGGGAGGAGCGTGAAGGCAGAGCACGTGGGCAAGGCCCTCGCCTTCTCGCCTCTCCCCATGGTGCCGCTGCTGAGCCGAGTGGCTCGGGTTGTTGCCTCGGATATCAATACCGGAGCTGCTAGTACCGGAGCTGCTGCTGCTGACGAAGCTGCTAGTAGCGGGGATGGAATCACGATTCACGTGATCAACCGGGTGCTCATTCCGCCGGTCAAGGTGCTGCTGGCGCCCTTCCATTCCTCCGCCTCTGCCTCCCATGCAGGAGCAGCAGAGGCAGCGGCGGTTAACCCCTTCAGCGCAGCCTATGCTGCTTCCGCCCAATCCATGATCTTACCAATGAGTGAGTCCCGAGTCTGTCGCTGTCTTGTCAATCAACTCAATCGCCCCTTTCCATCTGTCTGTAACCCTCCATCCCTTTCCACCCCGCCCCATCACTCCTTTCACACCTGAATGTCTTCCTCCCTGCACCTTTTGGCGTGCCCCTAAACCCTGGCGTGTTTTGATCTAAACCGTTGCCATTTCCCCCGCTGTGCACTTCTTTCTCCCTTCGTCGTTGCTCTCTCACGCTCTCCTATCTTTCCATGCTTGCGTTTCTTCTTGCGACCTCCCCCTCCCCCCTTCACCCTCCCTCCTTCTCCCTTCCCTCATTGCCCACCCCCACCTGTTCCCCGCCCTCACCTCTTTTTTGTTGACTTCAAGCGATTCCCGTAACCCCATTCCGTGCCCTCTCCTCTTTCCAAACGATTCAACAGACCTCTCCCCTGCCTCCCACACTACCTCCCTTCCCACGCCACCCCCTTTTCCCCATCCCTTCTTCCCCCATCCCTCTGTTCCCTGCCCTCCCCCCATTCCAGCCGAGTCAACAGACGCCCCTCCCCCGCCTCCCCCAGCCCCCCCTCCACCTCCCGCGGCGGACGACACAATAATGAGCCGCCTGCGCCTCTTCGGGTGCTCCAAGACCGCCGACATGATCGTACGCTCGGGCTTCATTGCCCTCCTCACCACCGCCACCTCCCCCAACGTCACCTTCTTTGCTCCCACCGACGACGCGCACGCCCGCATCCCCGCACCCGTGAAACAGCTTATCGCAGACAACGGCCCCGCGGCTGAGACGCTTCTCCTCAGCTACCAGGCGGTTTTCGGGATTCAGAGTTACGCGGAGCTGACTAATAAGTCGACCGGGTCGCTCCCGACGCTGCTGACTGATATGTCAGTTACGCTGACTAAAACCCGCTGTCCGTACTTCAAGAGGTTTTACCGGGAACCAGGGTGTAAAGAGGAGGTTTCCCTGTTTTCGGAGCCGCCGATGAGTTACCCTGCGGTGAAGATCGTTCGGCCGAATATCATATATATTCAAGACCCACGGAATATTACAAGCTCGGGGCAGAATATCACGATTATTGTGGAGACGCTCGTTCATATCTCGTCGGATTTCTTTATTCCGGATATGGCGCTGCTGGTTCCTGGTGCTGTGCCTCCTGCTCCTCCCCCGGACTCTCCTCCTCCGCCTCCTCCTGCCCCTCCACCACCAGCTTAGTGATTTTGAACAGTGTTGCTGCAAGGATTCTTCAGCAGAATTTATCAATATGGAATTTTTTATTCCGGTTACGGTGCTGCTCGTTCCTGGTGCTCGGACTCCCCTCCTCCTCCCCTCCTCGTCGTCCTCCCCCCCTCCTCCCTTTTCTCCTCCTTCCCCCCCTCCCCCCCCTCCTCCCCCTTCCCTTCCCCCACCATCACCACCACCAGCTGAGTGATTGTTCTGAACACGGCTCGAATTGGAGTAAGAACGCTCAGGCAAGATTGTGTTTGAGGAAGACGCATGTTGGTGATGTTGTTTGGATATGAATACTGTATGTGCATGGGTGTCATCGAAGACGCAGATTGTTCTGTAGCTGGCTTCGTGACAGTGAGAGGAGCATATTTAGGCTGATTTGCTGATATTGTATTGTGTATAGGAATAGGAATGGGCGTCAGTCAATGGTACGGTAATGCACAATGTACCAATGCATTGATTGTCGTTGGTAATCCAGTTGGTGTGCACCCTGAGATGTGGTACTCAGGCGACCAAAATAGTGTTGGGGATACTGAAATGGGTCCGATTGCCGAACCTCTCCAGTTGAACGAGCCTCCAACGACCTGCGACGCGGCCAGACAAGGTCAGCCTAGAGATTGCCTTGGCCCAAAGCCTGGCGTAACCCTGATTTCAGGTCCCATGTTCCAAGATGAATCACTCTGCGGTCCCATGTCCCAGGGCTGGGCTGAATGGACCCTAAAAACCAAGGCTAAAATTTCTCTGTTTGGTTTTTCTTGCGAGGCGGCTGAGATACTTAGCTAATCGTTTCTAGCAGATTATTCAAACCGACTACGTTAGGTTCGTGTTTCATCATGCCTAGACTGTTCCTAATAGCCAAGCTCATCCACACAGTATCGACCGAGCCAGCAGGGTTCTCTCGAACCTGATGTTACCCATCAGCAAAGCCTCGGCTGCATGCGTTAGCGGTACAGTGACTCACTCCGAACCTCTTTCTCCAGGTACGGAGCCCCCCCCAACTGTTTCTCCGTACCTAACAACCTCGTTTCTGCCTCCACTGGGACTTCCGTTTGTCCCATCACTGCCGGTAGCCTGGTTCAGTACGTTTTCGGACGGTTCGTAGAGATATTACATCATTTCGAGCGGTTAAGGTGCTCAGAAACAATTGCGAGATGTTTCATTCCCAAAATCTGTCATTACTGAGGGAGCCATGGCTTACTGAACAATTTAGTAGGGTTTCCTACACCTCGTCACCCTGTGCGTCCAGGAGCGTCTATCATCAGGGTCTTACCAGACTGAACGTAACTAGACGTTTACTAACTAAGGTAGCGGACAATCGCGAAGCGCTTCTTGGAGCTCAGACTGTGCAGGAGGGAAATGGCAGCAGCAGCGCACAGGCTAAGCGTTAGGTGATCTCTGCTCAATCAGGCACAGATTTCCTAGTGATAGAACCACCCGAGTTCTAAATTATTGTAGATAACGCTCGAATCCAGATAATTGTTTCGTTCCAATCGACCACATTAAAAAAAAAAAAAAAAACATTCACCCGTCAATAGCTGCCACCTGTAACACCGTCTGATTGCCCCTCCGCAAATCGCGGCCGCAGCCGATCATGAAGGCGTTAGCATGGGAGGAGGCTCGGAGCGCCTGGGAGATAACAATGTGCGCAGAGTAGGCAACTCATCTCCCAACGAGACGGCGACACGTGACAGCAGCCTCCGGGTTTCCCGGAAAGCACACTCCGGAAGCGGCCAATCACCCAGAACTATCTTCGGGGGAGGTGGAGAGGGATCGTCGACGAGTCGCGCGAGTAACGACTCTGACAGCCACGCGTCGTCCAGCCAGCATTCTACCTTCGAGCCGCCTCTAAGACCGTCGCCGTCTCGCACGAGCAACGATTTCAACAGCCACGTGGCGTCCAGTCAGCATTCCCAGATGGTGCGGGAAGAGCGGCGGGGTAGGGGACGAGACGACGGCTGGGATGACGACAGCGGAGGCGGCAGCAGAACAGGAAACGGTTCTTTGCCTCGGGATCGCTCTCGCGGCAGCAGCAGCGAGGATATGCCGCCGTGCCGGCCGTCGACTTCCGGCGGCGTCCGCCGACCGAGGCGGCCGGAGGACGGCGGCGCGGCGATGAGTCCGCGAAGCGGCAGCAGCAGCCGCGCTCCGGATTGGCAGGCGTCGTCCTCGTCGTCGTCGGGGGCTCCGCCGCAACGGCCGGCGACTAGCGGCGGCCGGCGGATGCCGTCCCGTCCAGGTCCGTCAACTGACGATGACGTAGACGGAGCCAGCGGGGCGAGCGGAGAATGGCCGCCGCGGAGGCTGGTCGGAAGCGCGAGTACGAAAGGCGGAGGGGGAGGGTACGGGGATGACGCGCCGAGTTTGCCGCACTCGGGTTCTTACTCTGCCGGGTATCGCGGGCAGGGCTCGCCGCCCCGCCGCGCGTTCCACAAGTCGCAGTCCGCGAAGATTAATCTCTCGAATTCCGGAGCCGCGGTGCGCGAAGCGGACCGCGACCGGGATAGAGACAGAGACAGGGACCGCGAAAGAGGGGGGTATAGGGACCGAGAACGGGAAATGCGGGACCGCGGAAGCAGCTTTAGGGAACGTGACAGAGTTAGGTACTTAGCAGAGGGCGACGCGGAGGGCGACTTACCTCTAATGTCGCCTTCTAAGGAGCGCGCCGTGAGTCGCTGGGTGGAAGATTCGCTATGCGAGTTAGAAGGCGGAGAGCTAGGGGATGGTATAGATTCCCCAGGGAAGGATTCTTCGTCGTCGTCCTCCCGCCGCCGCGCGTCCGGCTTTCGGCGGGAGGAATACGGCGCGGACGGGGATTACGATGAGAGATCAAGCGGCAGCGGAAGGCGCGGTCCGCGCGAGCGGGACGGGGGAGCGGGGTATGAAGGCTCCCCGCGCACTCCCCCTCCGCGGTCGGCGTCCCGCGGGGGGGGGCGGAACGCGGACGAGGCGGTGACTCCGGGGAGGTCGCACCTCAGGCCGGCGGGGGACGCGCATGACGGCGCGGGGTATTCCGCGGGGCGCCCGCCCTCGCGCGGAGGACCGGGTGGCCTTGACCCGTCGCTGAGCGGGCGCGCGCGGAGCTTCGGGCGGCGCAGTTCGGCGGAAGGCGGAGCGGAGTTGCGCCCGCGCACGCCGTCTGGCGCGGAGCTGCTCGCGCGGCCGGGGACCGCGGACGGGAGACGCCCGCGGACGGCGGACGTGAACTCCGCGCATGGGCGCGCGGGCGTCCCGCGGAGCATGTCCACCGCGGAAGCCGCCCTCGCGGGGCCGGGGGGATCCTTAAAGGAGCGCGAGCGGGGGGAGGGCGGAAGGATGCGCACAGTCCCCCGCTCCGCCTCCGAAGTGATGCCTGAGGACTTAGGCGGAGGCGGAGGGGGCGGGGGCGGCGGGCGCAGGGCCCCCCTTAGATCCCCCAGCACAAGTCTGCGGTCTAACTCGGTATCTAAAGATTATGAGGATGAAAGGGGCTGGAGCGGCGGTGGCGGGGGGTATGGTAACCAGGACAGGCCGTACACTTCGCATGGGTATGGGCGGCGGAGGGATGAGTACGGGGGAGACGAGAGGGGCGGCGGCGGGAGATACGACGGGGATGAGGAGCATAGGCGGCTAGCTATGGAGCTTGAAAGAGAGAGGGAGGAGAGGAGGAAGCTACAGGAAGAGTTGAAGAGGATGGAAAGAGAGGTTAAGGAGAAGGAAGATAGGAAGAGGACGGATAAGGAGAGGAGGACGATGGAGAAGGAGAGATTAGTTGCTGACGTGGCGGCTTTAAAGCTGCCCGTGGACAGAATTGCAGTGGAGGAGAAGAAACCTGCCCGGAGAGGAATCTTTTCGGTGTTTTCCAGCCGCCCAAAAACGCCAGATGTGGACAAAGCGGCGGGGGCGGCGCAGGGGAACACTGTAGCAGTGGTGCTGCAACCCTCACCAGGAGCTAGGCCAGTCACACCGGAAGGGTTGCAAGCTAGGCTGACCAGAAAAAACCGAGAGGTGATTCGGGCAGCTAGAAAAGAAGCGGCAGCAGCGGGAACGGGCGGAGGGGGAGGAGGAGGCGGAGGGGGAGGGGGCGCGGGAGGGGGCGCGGGTCAGGGGGGAGGTGTGAATATATTGAAGCGGCCTTTAGCGGATGTGAAGGAGGCTTATAAGCTGGATAAAAATGAGCTGGGGCGAGGGCGGTTTGGGGTGATTCGCGGGTGCGTGTGCCGCGTTTCAGGGGAGCGATTCGCGTGCAAGTCGATCAGCAAAAGCATGCTGCAGGTATGTGTGTGGGGGGGGGGGAGGGGAGAAAGTTGGAAGCGAATGTACTTTGAGGCAATCCCGCGTGTGTGTGCATGGGCGTGATCAGGGGGTGTGTGTGTCGTGTGTCAGTCAGGGGAGTGATTCACGTGCAAGTCGATTAGCAAAAGCATGCTGCAGGTATGTGCGTGGGCGGGGAAGGGGAGAAAGGGAGAAAGATTTGTGTGCAAGTCGCAAGGGCATGCTGCAGGTATGAGTGTTGGGAGGTAGGCGATGCAGTTTGAAGAAGAATGCATGGCTGTGTGTATGGGCGTGATCAGGGGATTTGTGTGCCGCGTGTCTGGGGAGAGGTTCGCCCTTCTATCTTCAAACTTCCCCCTTCGCCCTTTCCCCTTCCCCCTTCCCCCTTTCCCCTTCCCCCTTCCCCCTTCCCCCTTCCCCCTTCCCCCTTCCCCCTTCCCCCTTCCCCCTTCCCAGTTCCCCCTTCACCCTTCCTCCTTCCCCCTTCTCCCTTCCCAGTCCCCCTTCACCCTTCCCCCTTCCTCTTCCCCTTCCATCCCGTCAGTGCCAGCAGGACATCAAGGCGAGCGCAGGGAGGTAGCGGCGATGGGCACTGGCCTTGCTCTCACTGTTCTCCCCTTCCCGTTCGTTTCGTCCTCCCCTTGTTTCTCTGTGTAACAGTGCCAGCAGGGCATAGAGGACGTGCGGAGGGAGGTAGCGGTGATGGGGATGCTGAGAACACCACTCGTCGTACCTTCCCTTTCCCTTGCCTCTTCCCTGTCCACTCTCCCCCATTAACCCCTTTCCATCCCAACAGTGCCTGCAGGACATAGAGGACGTGCGGAGGGAGGTAGCGGTGATGGAGATGCTCAAGGGGCATCCCAGCATTGTGATGGGGACTCGCTCACACTTGCTGCTTTATCCCATTCCCACTCACATCCCCCACCCACCTCCCATCCCCATTCATCCCAACAGTGCCAGCAGGACATAGAGGACGTGAGGAGGGAGGTGGCGGTGATGGAGATGCTGAGAGAAGGGGCACCTCAAACACCTCTCCTTCCCCCATCCCGTTACCCTTTCCTCCTCTGCTCATCCCAACAGTGCCAGCAGGACATAGAGGACGTGAGGAGGGAGGTGGCGGTGATGGAGATGCTCAAGGGGCATCCCAGCATTGTCAACCTGCGAAACGCGTTTGAGGATGCGCAGGTACAGTGGGGGGAGGCGGTAGGGGGATGCGGAGGGGCAGAAGGTTGCCAGTGGTGCTGTGGTGTGTGTCGTTTGCCATTGTAACGAGGTGACTTTTGAGTCGACTCAAAAGTCAGAAGGTTGCCAGTGGTGCTGTGTGTGAGGCTGGTTGGCTCCGGTGGTGCTGTGGTGTGGTGTGTGATGGTAGCGGTGATGGAGATGCTCAAGGGGCATCCCAGCATTGTCAACCTGCGCAACGCGTTTGAAGACGCTCAGGTGAGGGTGAGGAGGGAGGGAAGGGGTAAGTGTAGGAGAGGGTGGGAGGGAAGGGGAAAGCAGGTGAGGGTAGGAGAGGGTGGGAGGGAAGGGGAAAGCAGGTGAGGGTAGGAGAGGGTGGGAGGGAAGGGGAAAGCAGGTGAGGGTAGGAGAGCGTGGGAGGGAAGGGGAAAGCAGGTGAGGGTAGGAGAGGGTGGGAGGGAAGGGGAAAGCAGGTGAGGGTAGGAGAGGGTGGGAGGGAAGGGGAAAGCAGGTGAGGGTAGGAGAGTGTGGGAGGGAAGGGGAAAGCAGGTGAGGGTAGGAGAGGGTGGGAGGGAAGGGGAAAGCAGGTGAGGGTAGGAGAGGGGGGGCGACAGGTGTTGGGTGGGTGGGGGATGGGGGGAATAACAGGTGAAGACAGGAGGGGGGGAGGAAGCAGAGCACAAGTCCACCCACCCGACCCAACCACCGCTCAAGACACCACCCCACCCCACTCTACCCCTAACCACACCACCCTTCACCACTCCCCACGACCACATCTTGCCCCATCCCCACCGCACTCCACCTCTCACCACCCACCAGGACGTGCATCTGATCATGGAGCTGTGCGAGGGGGGCGAGCTGTTCGACCGCATCAAGCTGCGGGGAAAGTTCCCGGAAGGTGACGCGGCGCGGGTGATTCGCACGGTGGTGCTGGTGCTGCGGCACTGCCACGGGGCCGGCATCATGCACCGCGACTTAAAGCCGGAGAACATCCTTCTAGTGTCGAACCAGAGCGATACCGATCTAAAGGTTATTGACTGGGGTGTGGCTACCTTCTTCCAGAAAGGTGAGCTCTCCTGGTGGTGTCGGTTGGCTGATTGGGTGGGGCGGGGTGGTTGCTTCTGTCTGTCGGCCCCACTCGCGGCGAGGGTGGTTCGCACGGTGGTGCTGGTGGTGCTGCGGCACTGCCACGGGGCGGGCATCATGCACCGCGACTTAAAGCCCGAGAACATGTTGTTGGTTTCGACGCACAACAATGATGCGCGGGGAGGGTGCTTTACATCCTGCTGTGCTGGCGGTGAGGTGATGCCCCTCTGCTGTGCTGGCGGTGAGGTGATGCCCCTCTGCTGTGCTGGCGGTGAGGTGATGCCCCTCTGCTGTGCTGGCGGTGAGGTGATGCCCTTCTGCTGTGATGAGACGATCTTTGGGTCGACTCGAAAATCTTCTCATCGCACGGGGTGGTGCTCTATATCCTGCCCTGCTGTGCTGGTGGCTATGCCTCCCTGTTGGGCTACCACCTTAGCCAGCTTCTGAATGCATCGTTGCTCCTCTTCCCCTCCCTCCCTCCACCCCAATACTCCTCCCCTCCCCAGGCAGGCACAGGCATGGCAAGCAGCCCCTATTATCTCAAGCCAGAAGTCTTAGCCGAAGAATATTCTTATTAGCAGCCCGGCTGACATCTGGAGCGCAGGGGTGGTGCTCTAGCTTCTGAATGCATTGTTGCCCTCTCTTCCCCTGCCTCCTTCCAACCCTCCTGCCCCATCCCCCAGGCAAGCCGTGCACTGACATGGCAGGGATCCCGTACTACCTCGCGCCAGAAGTTCTAGCAGAGAAGTACGGACCTGAGGCTGATATCTGGAGCGCTGGGGGGGTGCTGTACATCCTGCTGTGCTGGCGGTTATGCCCCCCTGCTGGGCTACCACCATTGCCAGCTTCTGAATGCCTTGCTGCCCTCCCTTCCCCTCCCTCCCTCCAACCCCTCCTCTTCTCCCCCAGGCAAGCCGTGCACGGACATGGCAGGCAGTCCCTACTACCTCGCTCCCGAGGTCCTAGCGGAGAACTACGGCCCTGAGGCCGACATGTGGAGCGCCGGGGTGGTGCTCTATATCCTGCTGTGCGTGTGGTCATGCTGTGCTCCCTCCCCCTCTTCTCTCACCAGGCAAGCCGTGCACTGACATGGCAGGCAGTCCCTACTACCTCGCTCCCGAGGTCCTAGCGGAGAAGTACGGCCCTGAGGCCGACATGTGGAGCGCGGGGGTGGTGCTCTATATCCTGCTGTGCGTGTGGTCATGCTGTGCTCCCTCCCCCTCTTCTCTCACCAGGCAAGCCGTGCACTGACATGGCAGGCAGTCCCTACTACCTCGCTCCCGAGGTCCTAGCGGAGAAGTACGGCCCTGAGGCCGACATGTGGAGCGCGGGGGTGGTGCTCTATATCCTGCTGTGCGTGTGGTCATGCTGTGCTCCCTCCCCCTCTTCTCTCACCAGGCAAGCCGTGCACTGACATGGCAGGCAGTCCCTACTACCTCGCTCCCGAGGTCCTAGCGGAGAAGTACGGCCCTGAGGCCGACATGTGGAGCGCGGGCGTGGTCTTATACATCCTGCTGTGCGGCCTGCCGCCCTTCTGGGGCACCACCAACGACGCCATTTTTGAGGCGATCAAGAATGCCACGCTGAACCTTGTGAGGCCTCCGTGGCCGTCGATCTCGGACGAGGCGAAAGATCTTGTGGTCAGGATGCTCACGCGTAACCCCAAAAAGCGGATCACTGCGGAAGAGATTCTGGGTAAGTTGGGGTTTTTACCCTTTATTTAAGGGTATGTTTGCCTTAATGCTCACGCGGAAACCCCAAAAGAGGATCACCGCAGAAGAGATTCTTGGTACGTCTGGGGGGTTTCATATGGGGAGCAGTAGTGATATGTGACTGCAATAGTTTACAACTCACAACTCATGATAGTGAGCAATAGTTTATGTGTTCACTTTTGAGATTCTCGAAAGTGATACAAGTGTATGTGTCCAAAAAAAGGTGGATGCATAACCGTATGCATGCAAAGGCATGTGAGTTGTGATTATGTCTCCTGACCATCCCTTGTTGTCACCGTCCCTCACTCTTACTGTCTGTCTCCATTACACCAACCATTCCAGATCACTTGCGAGTCACATCTCCATTTTAGTGTGGAACTGTGCTTGATCATGCACATATACAGAACTCACCACCCCTTTATGTCACCATCTCCCACTGTACCCCCCACTGTCACCATCCCCCACTGTCACCATCTCCCACTGTCACCATACCACACTGTCACCTCCCTTCGACGTCACCCATCCCAACAATCCTTTCAGAACACCCGTGGATTCGCGCCAACACCAGCTGACTGCAGCCTCTCAGTGAAGCGTCGAGGTGGCTTTTGACTGAAAAAGCGGTTGTTGCCCCATGTTACCCCCCACTTTCACCATCCCAACAATCCTTCCAGAACACCCGTGGATTCGCGCCAACACCAGCTGACTGCAGCCTCTCAGTCAAGACTCTAGATGAAGCACGGGTACCAGAGGTTACCAGCTGACCTTGGTTACAGAATCTTGACAAATCAGCATGCCATAGGGATTGGTTAGCAGGAATGACTGCAGCATCTTCAGAGTTTGGTTGAAACGGCACAAGGGTTGGCTTGGTTTGGCTCAGGATGCAAGTGGAAGTGTATCCAGAAGGTTTAGCAGAGCAGCTCGTTTTTTGTTGGGTTTTCTTTCATTGGGCTGGCATGGCAGACAATGTGTGGCTCGGATTACACTTCCATGCCCCCTTACCCCTCCTCCCTTGACCCTGCTTCGCTCCCCTTTAGGGCAATCTATGATCTCATGTCACACTTATGAAGGTTTAGATGCTAAAATAACTTTTGATTGAAGCATGTACTGTATACCTCCTGCTTTAACTTGGGCGTGGGAGAAGCTGTCACAGAAGTGAGTGAATGGTTTGCTACAAGATGCCGTAATTGGAGCCTGTAGCTGTAGATTGGAAGTACTTCATTGGAACCCACATTCAGGTGACCCCCCTTGTGCACCGTGCTTGCGGGGTATTCTTCACCCTCCTCTAGTAGCATTTAGTGTACAGGGCCCTGGTGTACCAGTACGCTTTCAACATTGCACAAATCAATGATGGGGTCATTATACGGTACTCTGCAAACCAGTCTCAGCAGAGGCGCCATTTCAGTCCATTCAGCGTTCCCTAGTCCCTAAGCCCAGGGCTCGCGTCCTCCCATTCCACAGGCTGCTCACTTATGGTATTAGGTAACAACTCCTAGCGTGAGAGCTGGCATGCCGCCATAAGCTCCATTCCACGTCACCTTGAGATAGTCCAGCCCCGAGATAAACCATTTTAGCAATAGGTAACTGTCCCGAAAGGAAGATGTGAACGGGTACGATACACGCACAACCTACAATGAAAAATCCACTCACACTGATGATTTGAAAGTTGCGGTAGCAGCCCAACTTCAGCTGGGTTATGCATCTGGTCTGCCCCATAAACACAAATAAGGCTTACCGGTATGTTACGGGCCAGATTACAATGATTGGGCATCTGATACGGGCCAGAGAAGTAAGAGTCACAAGTTATGGCTCACAACACAAGCACTCAGCTCTCCCAAGACATGTATTCAAGGTGAATTTCTGCAGCACAGAAGAAGCAACACGGGGAGCAGAGCAGATACATGAGAAGAAAGATCGTGCTGGTTGTGTGTGAATTAGTAAGTGCCTGCATGTATGTGTGCATGTGTGCATGTGTTTACATACACACATATCAATTGGAAGGGGGGGGGGAAGGGGGACAGCGAAGGTGGGTGAAACGAGGGTGGGAAGGTTTGAGAATTGTGAGCAAAACAGAGCACGGTTGAGTTTGTGTGTGCATGTGTATGTTTGTGCGTCTGTGCATGTGCGTGCATGCTCGTGTGAATACAATTATGACTCAGAAACGAAGAAGTTGGCAAACGAGAGGCATGAGAGCGAGGAAGAGTGGGGTGACGATGGGGGGGGGAAGGGAGAGGGGGGGGGGGGGATGATAAAGACACTATGAGAGGTACGCACACTCCCCAGAGGTCTCAAGCACACATCCAAAGCATTGCAGAGAACATAGGAGGTGTGGGAGAGAGCGAGAAGATGAAAATAAATGTCCTGCAGCTCAATCCCTCACCTGAAGCACCGGAATCAGCCTGACTGATTTCCCGCTACAGTCACGTTCGCGTTCCTCTCACCGCGATTCACCAATGCCACCACTTGCCAAGCTTAGATAGAGGCCCGGACTAGACCTGCAGGTTGGGCAAGGATGCACATTTGTTTCCCGTAAGTTGAAGGCATTTCTAGTGGGTTGTGTAAAGAAAATTACTGATCATGAAGCTTTGTCAGTGATCTAGCAAACACGGTACTCTAGTGACAGGTATCCAAGCCATGGTGATACTTGTCCAAGCCATGATGATGCTTACGTAAGTGACACATATTCAAACCATGGTGATACTTGTCCAAGCCATGATGATGCTTACGTAAGTGACACATATTCAAACCATGGTGATGCTTGTCCAAGCCATGATGATGCTTACGTAAGTGACACATATTCAAACCATGGTGATGCTTGTCCAAGCCATGATGATGCTTACGTAAGTGACACATATTCAAACCATGGTGATGCTTGTCCAAGCCATGATGATGCTTACGTAAGTGACACATATTCAAACCATGGTGATGCTTGTCCAAGCCATGCTGATGCTTACGTAAGTGACACATATTCAAACCATGGTGATGCTTGTCCAAGCCATGATGATGCTTACGTAAGTGACACATATTCAAACCATGGTGATGCTTGTCCAAGCCATGACATGCAAGAGAGGGTTCTGATGATCTCACCTTCACTGGGGAGTAATGGGACAGTTGCACCTTCAGTGCCTGCACTCCCAGTGAATCTGCACCAATCACAATGCGACACGTGTCAAGTGCATCCATCACAATCTGCTCAAACCACCTTCTCCCTCCTCATCTTCCCCTCCCCCCTCCCCCCCAACCTCCACCCCCCTCCAGCTCCTCCCACCCCAACTCCCCCCCCCTCCCCCCTCTCCCCCCTCCCCCTCCTCCCCTAGAAAGCACTCACTCGCACTGGATGGAGCGGTAGAGGCGGCACACAAGGGCCAACGAGGCACAGAAGCCCCATGAAGCCCCATGAAGCCCCATGAAGCCCCATGAAGCCCCATGAAGCCCCATGAAGCCCCATGAAGCCCCATGAAGCCCCATGCCCCACTCCCCCACTTCCCTCCTCCCCTAAGAAGCACTTACTCGTACTGGGTGGAGCGGTAGAGGCGGCGCACAAGGCACAGCGAGGCACAGAAGCCCACAGTGGCGAGCATGAGGAAGAGGCCGTAGCAGACACAGGCCATGCAGGCAAAGTAGAAAGACGCCTGCATGAATCCCACGCCCCATTCCCCCTCTCCCTCCCCTCATCTCTCCCTGTTCCCAATCCCCGTGCCCCACTCCCCCTCCCCTAAGAAACACTTACTCGCGCCCAATGGAGCGGTAGAGGCGGCGCACAAGGGCCAGCGAGGCGAGGAAACCCACAGCGCCGAGCATGAGGAAGAGGCCGTAGCAGACGCAGGCCATTAAGACAAAGTAGAACGACGCCTGCATGAATCCGGTCATGTGGGAGCGCGCGTGGTAGTTGTAGCAGCAGTAGCCAAATATGAAGAGCGCGGGGGAGCCACCGCACAGCACCGACCTGAGTGGATGGGAACGGGGGAGAGGGCATGGGGATGACGGAGGGGGGAAGAGATGGAGGGTAATGAAAGTGACACATGCCAGTTCGGTAAGGCACACCGAGGCATCGGCTCTAGGATGGAGATCAGGCGTGAGAAAAATCTGAAGGCGGCTCAAAAGACATCTCAGGCACTAAGAAGACATACACTTCAGGACGGAGCTCAGGCGTGAGAAAGCAAGGAGCAAGCAAGATACAGACGAGGCGGTGAGAAGGTGAAAAGGATCAGGTGACTTCAGAGTCGCAGGGTATAGTATTCTAAAAAATACCCTCAAAAGTCACCAAATACAGACGAGGCAGTGGAAAGGCGTAAAAAGATTGATCAATCGTACCTCCACCACCACTCGTGGTCGCCCGCTGCAAGCTGATAGTACGTAAGCACAATCGCCATGAGTGCCGTCACGACGATGAAATTGATGAACACTATAAAGAGGATGCCGTAGACCATGTAGGCCTTTTACCCCCACCAGTCCGCACAGATGTAATACAGCTCGAAGAAAATCGCGCTGAATGGCAGAAACCCAGCTATGGCCATCTGAGGGGCTACATGCCGGTACCAGGGCAGCACCGGGATCTCCCTAGGGTGATTTGAGGTCTGGGAATGCCGGCAGGGTGCTTGGAACCCTGCAGCAGTGCTTTTTTTGCCGGCAATGGCGCCGGCCACGAGGAGGGGTAAGGCGATGAGCGCAAAGATGAGGGTGAGGGTGAGGATGGTGGTGAGGGGCTTGGCGTTGGTGGAGTGATAGAGGATGGCGACGGTGTTGAGGAAGCAGAAGGAGATGACCACCGGCCCGCCGAACATGCACCCCGTCAGCAGAATGCTGCCAGTCTGAAATGACAGTGGAAAAGGGGGGGTGGATGGAGGAAAGGGTGGGGGGATGGGAGGGGGGAAGGGAAGGGGAGGGGGGGGAAGAGGACGGTAGGAGGGTAGAGGGGGTGAGGAAGGGGGGATGGGGGACAAGATAAACTGCATTGCACCCACTGCATCGCAGTCACTGCATTGCACCCACTGCATCGCAGTCACTGCATTGCACCCACTGCATCGCAGTCACTGCATCGCACCCACTGCATCGCAGTCACTGCATCGCACCCACTGCATCGCAGTCACTGCATCGCACCCACTGCATCGCAGTCACTGCATTGCACCCACTGCATCGCAGTCACTGCATTGCACCCACTGCATCGCAGTCACTGCATTGCACCCACTGCATCGCAGTCACTGCATTGTACCCACTGCATCGCAGTCACTGCATTGCACCCACTGCATCGTAGTCACTGCATCGCACCCACTGCATCGCAGTCACTGCATTGCACCCACTGCATCGCAGTCACTGCGTTGCACCCACTGCATCGCAGTCACTGCGTTGCACCCACTGCATCGCAGTCACTGCATTGCACCCACTGCATCGCAGTCACTGCATCGCACCCACTGCATCGCAGTCACTGCATTGCACCCACTGCATTGCACCCACTGCATTGCACTCACCCAGTTGGTCCCCTCCATCTGCTTGTAGAACGACGCAGACGTGTACCCAGCGATTCCAGAGGTCAGCGCATAAATCACCACCAGAGCCGTCCACGAAGCACCGTGATTGAAGGGGTATAACACCCCCGCAAGAGTGAGCATAAACATGATTAGGACCCTGACGGACAGACAGCAAGCATGGAAATAGACGTGAATAAGGGGCTTGATCAAATCAAGGAGGAGCGGCTTCAAGATTCTAATGAGATACGCATTGCGTGCATGCTGTCATTATGGATAGAATATGGAACGAACCAGACCGAATTAAATCGCACTGTTCAGCAAGAGTGTAGCAGTGAAAAGGCATCCAAGCTCACAGGATGAGCAACTGCATGCCGCTGCCAAGAAAGGCGCAGAAAAGCTCCTTGTTCGTGGGAATTCGGAAAACGTCGTCATGGATTGACTTCCAAACAGCCTCCTCCGGCTCTTGTAACGACTCCGTGTCATTCGAGTAACTGAATTACGCAAAAAAGAACGAGCGGGTGGGATTATTTGTTGTAAGGCGCCATAAGACATGCTGCAGCAACACTGTCCTGGTCACACCATTCACCACCCTCTTGCAACAACACCCATACACCACCGAGTCACTGATCAATCCAGGAGACGACAAAATGGCATTTCTTGATTGTCGTACTGCAGTGAATTAAGGGTTGATGAAAGCGTGAAAAGGGGAATTTGAAAGTAAAAAGTAGATCAAACATACTACATCAGATCGAGTTGCATACATACCTGTCGAAATCGTTCAAGAAGCTCAGCGAATTTGCCTTAACGTACCTGATTAAGTCGCTCTTGAGTAAGCTCGTGAGTCTGGTCGCGATGAAGCCGGCGAGCAGCAGCACCGTGAAACACGAGTTGAGGATCGAGAACCAGTGGATCTCTACATGCTGTGGGAGGAGCGCGTACCGCGTGTACTTGTCCATGCGCTTCTCAAAAGCCTTATCCGTCTCCCTCCACGAGACGGAATACGTGAATTCCACCTCCACCTCCGTATCCTCGCTATTGCCCATTTCCACCACGCGGTCGTTGTTATACCATACGTTGAAATGTATGTGCGTGAAAATGGAGATTTGCTGGTTTGTGTCATACGTGTCACTGAGAGTGTCAGCCATGCCGATGAAACCCCAGATCGGGAGATCGTCCAAGTACATTTGGAAATAGTAGTCGTTCAGGACCGCGTCGCGGAACTTAAGGACGTCCTTAATGCCGAGCGTGCGCTTGCAGAGCGTCGCTCGCTCGTGATCTATGCGGAATTTTAGGTCGTAGGGGGCCTGAACCATTTGATCGCCGTTCAGCACTTCCCCGAGGGATTGATGCTTCTCGTTGATCTTTCCTGAACACACACACGAAGCGGATTGAGGGTAAAACGACGACGCTGGTTTGAAGGGCCGCGATGGGTTGTAATAGTTTTAATCAAATCTTGCAGGATTCTATGATTGAGCAACTTGCTGTTGAACGAACCTGGCTGGCAAAACGGCAGATCGAAGTACCCGTATGTTTCACTGCGGAAAAGGAGTTTGGGCCCAGAACGGTGAACACGGAAGGCGCATACGTTGGCTTCACAAGTGAAAAATAACAGAATTCAAAGGAAGCACGGAACATTCTAAACTGAAGGTTAGCGAGTCAGAACGGAAGCAAAAGCAAACTTCAAAACAAATTAATTCTCCGAATGTCCACCGAGCGTCAGTCGCCACTAGACACAGAATACGTGGCGTCAGATCATAAACACAGCATCTCACCTCGGGTTGCTGAAGGGACCGACTTTGTTCACGTAGAGGCACGCTGTCCCCTTGGCTATATCTATGATCGCTTGCACTGGCATCCGCGACAATGACGGCAGCCAAGAGGACAGCGGCAAGCACCATAATCTGAAAACTCAACGTCATTCTCGACGAGATCTGAAGGCGGTCAGAAATATAGACTAGAAAGCCTTCTTAACGGCTACGCAAAAAAAAAAAACAAATCCCGCAAGCAAGAAGGAAGTCAAACGATTGGTCAATGCCGATGGAAACCTCGTAAGTACGCACTCTGTGACATAAGGCTCTCGAGTTTTGTTCCCTGATCTGAAACTGGGTGGTTCCCCTTTCAGTGCGCGAGTCCAACGTACGAAGTGGTGGTGGTGGCTGATGGGATTTATCGCATCCCTCCCATCCTCTATTGGCGAACTGGTGGCTGTCAGTCAGTCGGTCGGAGCAAAGCAATCCCAGGGTTCTAACGACAGAAGCGAGTGGGCGCACCGACATCCCCGAGGTGATGGTAACGGTGGTACACCTTGCCCCCGCCAATTTCAGCACTGAGGGTAACGGATCGCCTCCTTGTCGTTTTGCCGTGGGGTTGAAATTGGTGGGAAGAAAAGAAGTTCCCTCCAATTTATCGGTTCCTAAGTTTCCTGAACCATGTAAAAGAGGTTTCACTCAGTTTGATTTGTTAAAGTGCGGTTCCAGGAACGAACCGCGCTCGCCGAAGGACCACATGTGGGGGACGAAGGTGTTGAAATTGGGGGAGAATTGAAGTTGGCGGGGGCAAGGTGTAGCTGGCCGGACTTTGGAGAGAGGGTTCCTCGAATTCTTCCTGTTACTGTACTGTACTTCGTCACGGACTGTCAAGCCGAGTCTGCTGATTTGTCGTGACTGGCAGACAGACTCCGGTTGTCAGTGGACCTTTCGGCTTGCCAGGGTTGAAACCCACGATAACTGTGTTTAGTGTACATTACAGAAACCCTTTCAATATAACACAAATGAATTACAGAACGGCCATGCAGGTAGCTTCCTCCCATCCTGATACCTCTTTCAACCGCGATAGATATCACAGGGCTCGCTTCCTCCCATCCTGATACCTCATTCAAGCGCGATAGATCACAGGCTGTGGTCAACTGAACGCTTATACTGAATGAAATGGATCATCTTGATATGCTCATGAAGCAGCAGATATGAACACACGCATCACATCAACAAAGCAGATTTACACGGTGCGCTGCAAAGGAGAGAAGCCTCCATGAAAATCGCACACCAGAAAGAAGCGCATTAAACACCCAGCAAATTCCATCCCACAAGGGGATGGGCGACCATCGCTCTGCCATGAAAATTATATATCCAGCGTTCCCGCCTGGATTCACGCCTAAATTAATACCCAGAAATTAAATGGCTGTGAGATCGCATTCGCTCCCCACTTGCGACATTTGTCTGAAGCGCATCTTCTGATCCACAACGAAGGTGGAGCCGCACAGCTGGCCCTGGCTGTCAATGTGCGGCACGGCCTTGAGCATGCGATCCGGGTGCTCGTAGCTGTTCAGCCCTGCTGCCGTGGAGAAGTAGCAACCTGAGGGGAAAATAGAGGAATAATTTGCTGTTAGAAGGTTGACCAGCGTGAAGAGAAGGTTGAAATTCACAATGCGAAGTGAAACTGCGATTATGAGGGCGGAAATGAGAGAAACATTTGCCATGGCCGCCGATGACGAAATCACGATTTCGTACCCTTGGGGAAGGGAGCGAAGGAGCGTCCACAGTTCTTCCGGAGCGTATCGCACTTATCCGAGATAGCCAGAACCGAGTCCTTGCACAGACCCCAGTACAACGGTCGCTTCCCATACGCGTCCTGGGCGACGAAGACCTTCTTCTGCTTCTGGTCGTACAGCACGAACGAAAACGGACCCCGGAACTCCGAAAGGGCGTGTTCAACGGTGCACGGGGCTCTGTCACGCAGGGTCTTGTACACCTCGATCACGAACGAGGCCTCGCAGATCCGGTACCGGGTGAGACCGTACGCCACCCGCATTTGCGGGAGGTTCTCGAGATTGCCGACGAAGGTGCAGAAGATGTCGTCGCACGAGGCAAATTGTCTGTAAGGCAGAACATAATTAATATAGAAACGAATTGGCTGAAGCTGGCCAAGAAAAGGACGTTCAATAAAGAAGACAGACCTTAACCAATGCAACCACTAACGATCAAGTGCGGCTTATCAAATTTCAGCGCTGGAGAGATGCGACGTCCTCTAGGGTAATCATGAGAAACGACGTTGTCCTTACCTGCCACCGTCGCCTGTAAAGGCAATCTCGAGGTTGTCATCGAAGTGCAGCACTGTAGCAGAAGAATTGCTCTTCAGAAAATCTCGGACAGCGGCACTTCCGGAGTGGACGTTAGCGGGGTCTGCCGCGTCCGCGAGAGCGCACTGAAGCTCGGGCTGGCTGGGGGCCACTCCCTTGTGGAAGATGGCAAACATGGTGTTAGGATTTGAAGTCGACGACGAATTAGCCTTCACGTAAATTACGGAGGCTCGGATCAAGCCTGACGTTGGTTCAGTGCCTGACAAAGTGCTGGCTTCGCTTGCTCGGCACGAACAAACGACGTTCTGATGCGAGCAGAGCAACGGGAGGTTGCAGAAGCTGAAACGATTTCAGCTCCACTGAATGCGAACCTCCGTTTCCAGCTGAACGCTGAAGCAGGAGGCTGTTGTGAGAGAAGCAGCGGGACCTCGTTTGTGAATAATTGACAGAAATGAAGGAATATAAATGACGCGAAGACACCGCTCGTTAGTACGAGACTCGACCAGGGAGTGTCGAGAACAACGCAGCGCGTGTCATTCGGCCCAGCCTAGACGACGGTGCCAGAACAAACGGCGTGAGGGATCGACTGCCCAGGAGAAGCAGCAGGTTGAAAGGGGGATGAGGGCGTGTTCCTTAAAAACGTCCTGCGTGAAACGTACTTTAAACAATGTAATATTGTAACATGGGAAGACATTCACGTGATAGGTAGAATCGTAGCTGCTGTTTGATTGACACAAAGAAGACCATTCTGGATGCGGTCTGCGGTCATGAGAGGTCGAGCGGGGAGAGAGAGGGGGAGGCAAAGACGTTGTAGGCTCGCGAGAGAGGGGTCCGTCACAGGAAGATGGATTGCCACGCATTTGCCATCCTGTCTCGCTTACAGCCAATAGTAAGGGCGCGCGCCCCGGCTGGCACGTACAAATGCATCATTCTAGGAGAGGGCTGAATGGTGACTCGTGAGTCGGTGATGCGCTGTATGGGATCAAATGTACTGATTTCGAGGGTCCCGCGACTCGGTGGCGCAAGCTGAAAAGACAGGCTCCGTTGAAATATGAGTCATGCGAGTAGAACTCTGGCGTGGCACGCCGGAGATATACAGGTGCTTTGCATCTGCCAGCGAGGAGTTGACTAGGCGCTGGGCGCATTGGGCCTTCGCACGCGTGGAATTAGCTATGCTGTTGCGGTCTGTTTGGACAACCTCCACATGTAGATTCCCCCTGACCTGGATGTGGGCGATTCTGTGTCACGTTTAGCGTGGCAGTGACCCTGCTTTGATTTCAGTCAATCATTGTTGCGGAATAGCACATCTGTAGCGAGTAATTCTTTTAGCCATCCATACGTTAATTACTATTTATTAAGCTTAAAATGCTTCAACAGTTAATCAATGCATAGTGCATTGACACTTTTGCAACAAGAGGATGGTTTTCAGCAGGATTGTGGAGAATGATTTCATCTATATAGCATTGGGACGGAACTGTTTTGATTGGTTAAGAGATATGTTCATACGCTGAGCACCTCTGGTTGAACATGTTACGGTATTAATCAAGGCTAAAAAACTACCCCAGCCACCTGGTCCTACGGTTTACAACTTAAGGTTATAAAACCAACCAGGACTTCATATACCACTCCAAATTCGCCCTATAGCGCGTGTATCTACAGGAATTTCCGGGTTGCAATGTTTCGGGACGTAAGTAGACGTTAGACGTTGCGAGAAGAATGCAGCGGAATGGGAAAACCCCGAGTGAGATAATATAAGAACATCAGTAGACGCTAAAAGCAGCCAATCTACTACAATATCAATGTAGGTCGACGCCCCCTTTGCCATGGTACCTTGTGCTGACGAGGAGGAATTGGTATCTGACGGGTTTACAGTGGGTGTCAGAATGTTGGCATGTAGAGGGACGATGTCTGAAATCACCACCTGTGACATTAATGGGGATGTATATAGAGAGGGAGCTTGAGCCGAAGAGCTGTCTTGAGCTCGTGCGAGTTGCATTAGAGGAAGACTCAGAAGTCACATAAACAAGAACCTTCAGGGCAACTCAGAGGAGGGAGAGAAAGACACCTCGTGAGAGTGCTTCTGCCGAAGTGCTGTCTTAAGCTCGCACGAGTTGCATTAGGGGAAGACTCAAAAGTTACCTAAACTAAAACCTTCAGGGCAACTCAGAGGAGGGAGAGAAAGACACACCTTCTATGGGAACTTGAGCCGAAGAGCCGTCTAGAGCTCGTGCGAGTAGACTTAGAGAGGTCAACACAAACGTCACATAAAATTTTGGATTCAACCCAATCGAGGCAGCCACACACCTTGTCAGGGAACTTGCGCCGAAGAGCCATCTTGAGCTCGTGCGAGTTGCTGATGACTAGCCACCGTACGGCAGTCGGGGCGGGCATCCACCACAGCTCCAGCTTCTGCAAAGAAAAGAGAGAGAAGAAAAGAACATGATGCAGGGAGGCATTGAGCGCACATGAAATGGCTCTGTTTAGAGCAGAATTAAAAAGCACACACGGTGGGGGTGGACATAAACCACGCCTCCAGCTTCAATAGATGGGGAGTATGATGGGGAGACACTGCGGGCACATTGAGTCAAAAAGGTTACTGGTGTCTTCCTATCAAGCCTTTAGCTGAATGTAAAACCCCAAATACTATGCCCTGCTTCCTCAACATACATACTGTCCTTCATATGAGGTTAGTGCATATTGTTCAAACAGCAACCAATTTGAGGTGCCGCCAAAACCGTCCCAATCTTTTTCGAGGTCGCAACATATTGTTCAAAAATCAACCTCTTTCAATCCTAATCCCCTGTGCAATCTAGCCCTCAGCCCATACCATGCACTCCCCCCTCTGGGTGTGTTTTGAGCCGACTGTAAACCCCGCAAAATACTAATTCTTCCGCCTTGCACCCACCCACCCACCCACCTGCACACTTGCAATATCGTCTTCAGCCCACGCCATGAGCTTGCTCTTATCCGTCTCGTTCATAGCCTTGGGTCCCCAAACCCCTTCAATGCAAGGAGCAACCATGCCCATTCAAACAAAGGAACTCCACAAAACCCTAACCCTTCCTCGCACTCACCTGTGCACATGCAATGTAGTCTTCAGCCCACGCCATGAGCTTTTCCTTGTCTGTCTCACTCATAGCCTTGGGATCCCCAAACCCCTGCTGCCCCTGCCACACGAACTTGTCTGCAGCCCTCATGTGTATTCCAATCACCGCCACCCTATGGCCCGACAGACCATGTGCCGCCCCATGTGCATGCCCATGAGAGGATAGATGGGAGGTGCGGGAATGGCTAGTGGTGAGATGTTGGAGGGGGCCGGAGGGAGAGGAGGAGGAGTTGAGAGGCGCGAGCAGTTGATGGTACATGGCTTGGAGTTTAGATATTACTTCTGGTTGCGGCCTGGTGGGGGGAGGAGGAAGAAGGAGGGGATGGGGAGGAGGGCATGTGTGATCTTTAAAGGAGAGAAGTTGATGATACATGGCTTGGAGTTTAGATATTACTTCTGGAGAGGGGTGGAGAGGGGTGGAGAGGTGCAGGGGAGAAGCGAAGGATGCATGCAGCCAAAGGCAGAGGTGTAGGGAGGGCGTATGTGAGGGCAAGCAAATGTTACGTACGGAGACACTAATACGATATGGTAAGACGATGGGGACATACTTGAGAAGGAAGCGAAGAATGCAGCCAAAGGCGTAGGGAGGGTGCATGTGAGGGCAAGCACATGTTACAGAACCACTACTACCATATGGTGGTGAGTGCTACACGTGTGACAAAAGCAAAGGGACGCACTTGAGGAGGAAGCGCAGGATGCAGCCAAAGGCGTAGGGAGGGCGTATGTTAGAGAAAGGACAGGTTACGTACTGAGATACTATTACTATATGGTGTGAAGATAGCATAGGGACGCACTTGAGGAGGAAGCGCAGGATGCATCCAAAGGCGTAGGGAGGGCGTATGCCTAAAGCGTGCAGGCTGGCAGTCCATTTCTTCCCCACTGCCTGCAGGGCCGGTTGGTGAGGTGGGATAAAGAGCACAGGAGCACACAAGCGCACAATGAGCATATGAGCATACGAGCAGATGAGCACAATAGGCAAAAAGGGTGTATGCCTCTTGCATGCCTGGATGTGGAACCTGTCTCTTCCCCACCGCCTGTGGGGAAGGAGGTGAGGTGGAAAGAACAGTAAGAAAAAGTAGAGCGAGCCTGGATGTGATGCATTTAGGGGTTAGGGTTCAGCGATTTAGGGTTTAGGTTTTCGGGTCTAAGAGTTTTCTTTCTCTATTGACTCGTGTTGAAATCACCCTACTCCTGTGTGAGCGGGTACGTGAGCAGCCCTCTATTCCAGGACATGCGGACATTCATAGACTAATGCAGCACCGCACAGAACTCCTCTGGCTCCACAAACCGGTTCACCAATCTACGAGGGTATTGCAGTGCTGAGATGTCTCAGAAACACCCGGTACCACTGCCCCTCACCTGCGCGACCAAACCACTGCCCCTCGCTCACCTGTACGACCCACCGATCCGCCTCACCTGTGCAAGCAGGTACGTGAGCAGGGCCTTATTCCGCGACATGCGCACATTCAGTGCCCCATCCAGCACGCCAGAGCACCCTTCTGGCTCCACAAACGGGTTCCTCAGATTCACCAAGCTGCAAGGGTCCTGCTGTGCTGAGATGTCTCAGAAACACCTAGCATACATCCCCCTCACCTGGGCGACCCACCCCTCCCCCTCACCTGAGCGAGCAGGTACGTGAGCAGACCTCTGTTCCACGACATGCGCACATTCATGGCCTTATCCAGCACCGCAAAGAACTCCTCTGGTTCCACAAACCGGTTCCTCAGATTCACTATCACCACCTCCCCCTCCTGCACCAACTCTCCCTCCCTCCTCCTCCTCCTCCTCCTCCCCCTCCTCCTCCTCCTCCTCCTCCTCCTCCCCCCCCTCCTCCTCCGCGTCCTCCTCCTTCTCCTCCGCTCTTTCCCACTCTCGCCAACACTTCATCAACTGTAAGCTTCCGAGCCGGCTCATACGGCACGTCCAGCCCGAACGACCAATCAACGAGGTTCGGCGCGAACGCGAGCGGGAGGTACGGGTGCCGGACGATGAAGGCTCGGCGCGTGAGGAGCGCGCAGGCAAACGCCGTGGCAAACCCGGTGATATAATCCCCCAAGCCTCCAGGCTCGTCAAGCCATTCAAAGGTTAGGAAGCGAATGGAGGGGTCTAGACGAGGCTGGGGGTATGAGGCTGGGGGAGGGGGGGATGGAGGAGGGAGGGACGGGGGTGCTGGTGATGATGGTATTGGTGGTGGCGGTGGTGGTGGTGTTGTTGCTGCAGCACCACCAGCAGCAGCGTTGGCGGCGGCGGCAGCGGTCTGAGCGAGGGTGGGGGCGTGGGAGCGGATGGTTTCGCGGATTCGCGCGTGCAGGGCGGCGTAGTCTGTGGCCCAGGTGCCACAGAGGGCGTCTGAGAAGGTAACGTCGAGGAAGGGCGCGAGGGGGGAGGCGGACGCTTGCAGTGGGGAAGGAAGCTGGTGGCAGGGGGAAGGGCGGGGGAAAAGGGAGGGGTTGGGGGGAAGGGAGGTGAGAGAACGTCGCGGGGCGGCGTAGTCCAGGTGCCACAGAGGGCGTCTGAGAAGGAGACATCGAGGAAGGGTGCGAGGGGAGAGGTGGCGACGGACGATGGGAGCTGGTGGGAAGGGGAGTGGAAGGGGAGGTGGAAGGGGTGGGGAGAAAGGGTAACAGAATGAAAGGTGCAGGGCGTTGTAGTCTGTCACCCAGGTGCCACAGAGGGCGTCTGAGAAGGTAACGTCGAGGCACGCAGGGGGGAGGCGAAAGCTGGGGGAAGGGGGAAAGGGTGGGGTTGAGTGGGGTGTAAAGGAGAGGAAGGGTGCAGGGCGGCATAGTCAGTCGACCAGGTGCCACAGAGGCGGTCTAAGAAGGAGACATCAAGTGTTTCTAAGGCACTTCAGAGTTTGGATTCCTCAGAACGAGACTTCCAAAAAGCATTTTGAGTCAATCCGGACGCTCGGATCACTTGAGTGAATCCGGATCACTTGAATGAATCCGGATCGCTTGAGTAAGTCCGGACCACTCTGTCTGAGGGGGTTTTTATACGCTGTCTGAGCCGTTTCATGGTCAGTCTGAGCCATTTCATAATCCATCTGGGCCGTTTCATAATCTGTATGAGCTCTTTCCTGTTTGAAACGTTTGAGACTGTATGAAGCGTCTCGTACTCTGTCTAAGGCGCTTCTTACTCTGTCCGAGGCGGCATTTCACCCTCTGTATGAGGCGTTTCACGTTTCCAAGGCATTTCAGAGTTCGAATTCATCTGGGTGACAAGCCGATACCATGTACGGTAACAGGTCTCACAAAGAAGGCGATCTCACAAAGAGCAGTACAGGAGGCTGCAGATGCGATTAAACGAAGGTTGGATCTTGAAGTCATCCCCTTTCCTCAAACGGTCCTTTGGATTAGTACGGTCCTCTCCCGCCCCTCTATTCCGCCCCACCAGAAAGTTGTTTTGAAGTGTCTGGAATGCGAGAACTCCCGAAGAAGGCGAGCGAGGCGAATGCGATCGAGCGTTGGACCAGCTAAGGCGAGCGCGAGAGAGAGAGAGAGAGGAAGATGCAAAGCGACTTTTTCCGACTCGCGACGGTCTTAAACTTGCCAAAAGCTAGTTTTAAGAGCCTGTGGAATGAGCGGACTCACAAAGGCTAGGGCGAGCAAGAGGGCGTAAGGGAGCGAATCACGCTCTCTCCGTCTCCTCCGCCGCCTCGTATTTTGAGACGTCTCAGAAGTCGCAGGTTGTCTCCATCGCCGTTTCCGGCGAGTCGTTTGAGACGTCTCAACGGTCACATTATTTCGATGCTGCCTCCGTGCACCCGCAGTAGTACGCTGCGGCTCCGCACCTGACCGCTGCTTCGCATCCATCATTCGCTGTTTCTGGCACGACCACTCTTTTCCCACCACCGTCTCGAACCGAGCAGCACCTAGCAGGCTACTCCTGCTGATTCTTAAACCCGGCATCGCCGCTGCATTGTCGTCGCCAAGGAGGGGTAGTAGGGACCATGCAATCGCGGCCTGCGTAGTAAGAGCTGACTAATATTGAGGCGCCTCAAAAGGCGGCTGCATTGTCGTCGTCAAGGAGTGGTAGTAGAATAGGGAACATGCAGTCGCGCTTGCGAGAAATGACTATTATCGAGGGGCCTCAAAAAGCGGATGCATTGTCGTCGCCAAGGAATGGTATGGTAGTAGGGACCATGCATTCACGCCGCTTACGAGAGATGACTAATGTTGAGGCGCCTCAAAAGGCGGATGCATCGTCCTCGCCAAGGAATGGCAGGGGCTGCAGAAGCGCATAAATCCACTGATCGTGATAAGTTCGAAAGATTACACGATGACCAACCAAGATGGAAGAATCGGAAGTTTACGAAAGCTGGTCGCAATATACGAGTTTTTGATGTCATTTTCTGTCAATGGTCGTCAGATTGACATCCGATGTCCATCTGCTGACAATGGTCAGCCAGTCAAGTCCTTGACTGCACGACGGCCATTCACAACATTGGACATGCACAGTTTATTGCAACTGAAAGTCTGAAACTGATTCTCGAAAATCCGTCGGCCGGTAAGTCATGGGACTGTGCAATGACTTCACACACGCGTGATCGCATGAATCCATTCTAGCCCAAATGGATGGACCCTCGGGAGGAAGCAACAAGGGAACGAGGGTGCGAAGCACTGTAGCGTGGAGCAAGCAAGCGAGGAGGAAGAGAAGGAAAGGAAGGACGGCAAGTTTTGAACCAGAATGCTGCTAGAGCTCCCCGAAAGACTTGACCTGACCAAGGGCTTGGCAGAATCTGGCTGGAGCTTTCGAGAATGGATGGGGGCGGAGGGTCTCGACTCAAACAGCCCGATGAGGAAGAGTGGCCTGCATTCCTGGAGTGGAATTTGTGCTCTGGATGAATTTTATACTCCGGTGAGCCGGTTTTCTCAAAGTTCTATAACGGTTCTTAAAGCACACAAAGCGTTACCAAGCGGCACAAAGATTTGCCGGCCTTTCAGCGCCGAAAGGAAGGATGTGGTATGGGGGGAGGCAAATCCTTCCAGACCACCGATCACCGCACCGCACCACCTCACCGCTCTCTCGGGTGTCTGGAATAAACTGCATCGATATGAAATACTCGGTGTTGCGAACAAGGCTGAAAAGTTGGGAGAAAAAAAGTGACTTTTGGTAAGAAAATTTACTAAAACGAACATTCAAGACTTCAGAGAGTGTACATGGATGTGCACTTTTATTGCATACGCTGAGTCGAAAAAAAAAAAAAAAAAAAAAAACAGAAACATCCCTTTGATGCTCCTCATGTTGCTATAACAGCGCTTTCTGCTCCATATCATTTTCATTTAATCCATATTGGCATTTGTTACAGGCCAGAGAACAAACAATTGCACGCTGTGGCTTCCAACCTGGGCGTTCAGGCTTTTAGAGTCGGTAGAGTTTATGCGGTAGTCCTGCACCAAAGATATACGGTAACACCACGGAAAGCATACCTTTAAGAAACAATGTGCTGAATCGTTGTGTATGTGTAAGCGTATGCATATCTGCATGTGCTTGCATACAAGTACGTGCATGCATGAATATGTACGCGAGGGTACCGTAAGAATGCGGGAAAATAATAATAAAAATAAATAAGGTGAGAAGGGGATGCAAAGAAGTGCAGGCATCATGTGGACATACATACCTTCCACAAGTCTCGTGCATGGATTTTCTGCTCCGGATTCAGCCCAATTTCATCCCAACTGACGGTCACATTCTCGCTCCTCATGCCACGGTTCACCAATGCCACCACTTTCCGACCCTCAGATAGCGATCCCACCCAAACCTGCAGGTTTGGGAACAAGCAGCACAGTGCAAGGATAGATATTAGGATCGAGATACCCAAGGCAATAATTGATTAGTGCAAGAGCAAAAAATGGAATGCCAATGCAAGGCATAGCGTGCAAGGGAGGATTTAATGATCTCACTTTCACTGGAGACTTCTCGGATAGCTGCAACTCCCGCGCCTGCACTCCCAATGAATCTGCACCAAGAACAATACGGCATGTGTCAGCATGTGTCAACAATATCACTTCGGTGAGAGCGATGGCCCCATCGGTGCTGAGGATGCTCATGGCTGGTTCCAACGCAGTAGTGAGAATGCACCACCACTCCTAGCCATATTATCGAGCCTGCTTGGGTTGCGCATACCTTGGTTGAGAGCGATGGCCTCGTCTGTGCTGAGGATGCTCATGGCTGGTTCCGACGCAGCAGAGAGACCTTTGAGCCGATAGCACATATTCATGAGTCGAGGACCTCACAACTTGCATGCGCATACCTTGGTTGAGAGCCATGGCCTCGTCTGTGCTGAGGAGGCTCATGGCTGGTTTCGATGCAGTAGTGAGACCGCATGCAGGCAGGAGTGGCGCCTGGTGGGAGATACAAGGGTATTCACGGGTATTAAAGGGTATTGAACGGTATTTACTTGTGAGAATATATTTTTATATTATATATATATAACATGGATGTATGCACGCATGAGTGTATCCACGGAAGTATGTACGCATTAATAAATGCATGCACGCACGCTTGGATGTATGCACAACGCACATGCAAGAGCGTGATTTTACCTTCATGATGGCCCAGAGATTGAAGTGCACACGGGAAATGGGCTGTTCCATGCCGCCCTCTGCCACCTGGAGAATGTCCAGGTCTGGTATACGAGGAGGAAAGTGGGTGTGGGGTGAAGAGAGTGGGTAGGAGGAAGGACAGGTGAGTGGGTAAGGGATTGAAGTGCATATGGGGAGTGGACTGCCCCATGCCGCCCTTTGCCACCTGCAGAATGCCCAGGTCTGGTATACGAGGAGGGGACATAGTGGGAGTAAGGGAGGCGAATCGGGAAATGCAGGGTCAGGAGAGAGCTAGGAATACGAGACACTGGAGCAAGTATTGCGAGACACTGGAGCGCATTACGGCGCTTCTGAGAGATGAACGCTTGCGGCATTTGCAAGAGATGAATGCATGGCGGCATCGAACGCTGCTTTACAAAGACAGCTCGTGTGTGTGTGTGGATGTGTGGCTGCACGCACCATTCCAGCTATAAGGGTCGGCGTATTTAGCCCACTTGTTGCTGGCGTCCGAAACCCACGTCACGCTGCATGTGCAAAAATGCATACATGTGTGCAGGCAGACAGGGAGAAAACATGGTGTGAATGAGTAAGAAGACATGTACATAGTGCATTGCCATTCCTTCCCTCCCACCCTTCCACCTTCTTCTTCCATGCCTCTAAGATCCCCTCGGCATGACAACAACCACGTGCTTCTCCTCCTTTCAGCCACGTGTCTCTCCACTCCACCCTTCTGCTCCGCCACGTGTCCCTCACCTCCTCCACGTGTCAACAATGCTAAGGGTGGTGCGCCACGGATCTGCCAGCCCATACGCCCATAGAGCAGAGCTACCTTCTTCCCTGCAAGCAGCAGCACACGTGGCGGAATGAGTCAGCAGTACACGTGGCAAAAGGAGGCATCAGCACACACGTGGCAGAAGGAGATAGCAGCACACGTGGAAGCCAGGTTACTGCTGGCATGGTGCCCGCGCTACTCACCCTTCACACATGGAGAGCGAGGTGTCTCCACATGGCACCATCACATCATGAGGCGTTCTCTCCACTCACCCTTCACACATGGAGTAGGAGATGTCTCTCCCAGTGGCCTCCAACGCATTGCGCATGGCCGCAAAGCTGAGGGTTGATGATGCCACCAGGAGCCGCATTTACCAAAGCATGCAACAGCAGAGGGCGAAGTTGGGAGAAGGTAGTGGAGAGGTATAGCGGTCAGCTGGTCAAGTTCAGGATATAGAAAATAACGCAATAAATCACGAGGGGAAATAATAAGACAATAATACTAAGCATGTACGAGCAGAAAGAGGTGAACCGCATAAAGAAAATCAGCAGTTGTGTCATGAGGGGAAAAAAATAAGGGGGACAAAAAAGGAACCAAGGTGATCAGAGTACAGCAGAGGTTACGAGGTGAATGTGCTGACAGGTCTGGGTCTGACAGGAGCGAGGCGGCGAGGTCATACCTTCGCTTGGTGGGAGTTCCATCGTCGTAGCAGGTGTCGTATTTGAGATAGTCCACTCCCTGACAGCACATTGGAGCAGTGGTAGGCAGATGTTAAAAGGGATGCCTTAGCCATCATCCAAGAAGCACAGCATCCAATGGTCTTCTAACTGCTGCATGATGATGCAGCAGACATAGACTCAGCGACTACGTGTTCATGCTATGAATCAAGAGTGCAGTGTTGTAACCAGGCAATGGTGGCCAAGAGTGAGTACCATACCCGTCCTGAATAGCTGATTGAAATTGGAGAATAGTTAAGTAAGCAATAACATTCAATCCAGCAAAGATAGACGTCTGACTCAGCCTCGTGCTTCTCCTCCAACCAAACCACATGCATTACCCATTCAGCGAAGGTGAGGGCGTCAATCGCCTCGTTCCCGAGTGACCCTGGCTTGCCTGCACACGTGCGCTTTCTGATGGGAAGAGGGCAGGGAGGGAGTAAATCAGAGAGGAATGCAGATTTGAGAACACAATTTGCAAGCTTGCACATACAAGCACTCAGCTTAGCCTATCAACTGCCCCACTCTGACTGCACTCGTCCCTTCACCCGGACTGCATCCCCTCCTCCTCACCCGGCATCGGAGTAGAGACCCAGCTTGAGCCCCTTGCTGTGCACATAGTACGCAGAACCACTCCAAACCCCCCCGGACCTTTCCCAACTAAACCCCTCTCCATGGTAGCCCTCTCAGACCATACCCACACTCCCCTCTCACCCAGCATCGGAGTAGAGCCTCAGCTTGAGCCCCTTGCTGTGCACATAGTCTGCAACCCTTCTTCTCCCTCTGTCCCCCCCATATCAACCACCAAACCCCACCCATTTCCAACCCTCTCTCACCCAGCATCGGAGTAGAGACCCAGCTTGAGGCCCTTGCTGTGCACGTAAGCCTTGGTGAGGCCATCTGCACGTGACACGGACTCACCCAGCATCGGAGTAGAGACCCAGCTTGAGGCCCTTGCTGTGCAAGTAGTCTGCTAGTGCCTTGATGCCAGACGGGAAGGAGGCTGGAGATACATGGCACCAGGCGACCCTGCGCAACCGAGCATCAGTGGAAAAACAAAGAAAGAGAAAAAGAACAGACGCATGTGGGTTAGGAAGGGCTCTAGATTTTGCCACATTTTGGCACATCACTGACAGCGATGACTCTGCGTGTGTGTGAGGTGCCTCAGAGGTTCCCATGCGTGAAAAGGGACTCTGAAGCTGGCATGATGCCTCGTGGAGCGTTGAGATGTTTCACAGGCTGCTATGGCTGCCAACTGAGCATTGAAACATCTCAAAAGTTGACGTGCTGCCGTATGTAGAGATGAAACACCTCAGATCAGAAGTTGACATGCTGCCAGCAGAGAGTTGAAACATCTCAAAAGTTGACATGCTGGCAACACAGAGTTGGGACGTCGCAGTGTTGTCGAGCGTAGAGACATCTCAAGTTGGTAAGATAGAGCATGGTGCGTTGCAGCATCTTAAAAAAAGAGAAGAAATCTATGCTGCCAGTAGAGAGCTGAGACGTCTTGGACGTTGACATGCACTGATGTGAAGCGCCAAGACGTTTCAAAAGTCGGCATGATGCCACATGGTGCATCGCAGCATCTAAAAAATAATCCATGCGGCTAAACCAAGCATTGAGACGCCTCAGAAGCTGGCATGACTCCACATGGAGCGTTGGAACATCAGAAACGCCCATGCCAGCGTATGGAGCGTTCCGATGTGTCAGAAGGAAGCAGCATTCTGCCAGACAGCAGAGTTGAGACGTCTGTGAAACTGACGTGCTGCCACATGGCGCATGGCAGCGAAAGATTTTTCCATGCTGTATGCCATACAGAGCACTGAGACGACTCAGAAGCTGGCATGATATGATACGACACGGGGCGCCGAGGCTTCTTAAAAGCTGCCCATATTGCTAACAGGGCGTTGAGACGTCACAGAAGTTGACACGTCCCCAAAAGGAGGAGTGTAGTCGCATCATCTCGTAATATCTAGAGCATGATCAGAGCCTTTCACTTGATAGGGTGCTACAGACTGAGCCATTACAACCAGAGATTGGGCTTGATTAATGACCCACCTTTGAATCACGGAAGTCTGCTTGCCAGCAATCATCTGCACAGGCGATGGAGAGAAACAAGACTGGTCAGAAGTGGCAACAGCCTGTTTTTTGAATAAAAGAAGCATGGGGTGGAAAACGTGGATGTAGAGGTTCAAAAAGCTCCAGCCCATCTGGGGGGAAACAGCTTTTGATTCGACTCAAAAGTCATCTAGAGCTTCAAAAAAGCTCCAGGCCATCTGGGCAGAAACGGTGAATCTGTGGCTGAAGCAAAATGCACGCCTCTGCTACCTAAGGATTTCAAAACCAACATGAGGAATGGAGTACGTGCAAGATGGGAAGAGTTTAGATTTGTCTCACCTATGTTGACATAGACATGTCCAAGGGCTGCTAGCCCAGATGACACGAGCTTGTCCGCTGCAGAGGAACAAGAACACAAGGAAAGGGGAGTGGGAGCTGGTTAGCTGGCTTGGTAAAAAGAAAGGCTGCCATGGCTGGGGTTAGGGAAATGGACTGCCAAGTTGTTGCTGGCACTGCAGATACTAGTGATACAGAGGAGTAGTCTGTCAGCCACTAGTAATAGTGGAGGTTGCATGGAAACAGCATTGATTAATCAATGCATGGAGACTTTTCCATGCTCGGGAGTACCTGCACTGCAGTGTCATCATGGTGGCATGGCAACCTCTCACCTGCAGTGTCATCATGGTGGCAACCTCACCTGCAGTCTTGACAATGTCTTCTGTAATATTGCACTGGAAGTGGTTCCAGCTGTTCCATCTGCCATAGCAGCCACATGGATGCCAGAGCATGCCACAGCATACATACCACACAGACAGTGCAATCACAGCAACAGGTAAGATTATCTTGCCTAAACAAGAAAGGAAGTAGAAAAAAGGCTTCCCAGGAACTCATGAACAAAATTTCATGTATTACCCGAGCGGACTCCGGAAGGTCTTGTGTGTCCGGGGCACGGTTCCAGGAAGGTCGAGTTTCTCTTTCCTTCCAGCCTTGAGCACAGTGGGGACAGAGGCCCCTCCGCTGATAGCGGAAGCTTGGTGGAAGGCAACGGCGAGGCAGAAGCAGAGGGATACGAACCAGGCCTTCATTTTCCTGTCAGGCATGATGGCGGCGCTGGACCAGGAAGTCCAAACGCGTGAGCAAGCACTGCAAGCACTGCTGGGACTGCTGGCACTGCAAGCACTGCTGGCAGCGGCAGCAGGCACGGGAAGGACTAACTGGCAGTTAGCAGCTCTGTCAGAGAAGCCGCTAAGCTTTTCTGATTCTGGAATCCGCAGGTGTTTGCTGGACATTCCAAGAATGAGCACTGCAGCTGCCTCATTCACAGAAGACTCTTCCGAAAGAGTCTTCCGGCAGGGAGCGGCTAGCTGCCGGCCGGCAAAGAAAGGACAGACGATCCGGCAAAGGACTCTCACACATCATGCCGAGAGGACCACCTCTCTGTCATGACATGACTGAATACTAGGTCTTCCTGCTGCCCATTTTCCATGGGCATATTGATCATGCGACGGCCCGCCACAGGCAGCCTAGGCTACCTGGCCTGCTACGCGGCGATTTTCTCTCACCGCGTGGATCTCATTCACTGAGAGCCAGGGACTTTCAGAGCCTAGCAGGCAATAAGAGCCTCGGAACGTTGGCTTCTCTTATTTTATTACCGTACGGCCGGACAGCGTGTGATCAGGTCCGGTCAGCAGTGATCGGACTGCTGGCAGCACTAGTGCTCCACCGTGTTTTTCGTCTCGTCTGCATCATCTTAGGGTTCAAGCCTTGACTGAGTCAAGTTGCCGCCTCCCAGGCCTCCCAGTACCGCAGAAAATGAACGAATCGATGGAGTCGCAGGCCTGGTCGCACAGGTGGTCGCAGGCCTGGTCGCCTCGTCTTTACGTCACGTCACGACGATCATTACTAGCATCTGGCGGTGAAGTACTCGCATGTGCCTCTTGAAGTTCTCCCTGCAGGCCTCGCTGATCGTCACTGCTGTGCGTGCTTGCCAACAGTGTTGTCAACGAACGAGCCGTTCGCTCTGTCCTGTCCACCACATCATCTGCATCTTCGGAAGATGCATCCAAAGTTTAACTTCGATCCAAATTGGATGATCTTCTGGCCTGCCCAGTTGCATGGCATTGTTGCCTGTGGGCCATGATATACTGTACAGTGTACAGTATGGAAGACTTTCCGCCCTGGAAAGTCTTTTTTGCTGTACATACTGCTTGAATTAGTAGCCAAGCGAACCTGGAATGTTGAGAAACAAGGACCTGCCGGCCAAAAGAGTCCCAGAGAGAAATCAAGGCAGCTATGATCGACGGTGATATGGAGGAACTACTTGTGATGACAACTCTTTTCTAGGCTTGAACTCGCCTGGGAGCAAAACTAGGGATTTGCGTCAAAAGCCTCGCGCCCAGGGCTGTCGATTCAAGGGCATATGGCCTTAATGCCCTGAACATTAAGGTCTGACTTTGCCCCAAAGTCCAGATTCTCAGGGTTGATTTTTTGTACAGCCCGGAATGATAACGGGCGTGGGCTGGGCCTTCCCCTGATTCTTACAGGGGCCTCTTGGAGGGTTTCCCTGAATCCCCGCGGAAGTTTTCGGCCTTACCCGGAACTTCCACAGCCCTTCTACCCCCACCCCCCTACCACCCCACCCTCTCCCTTCCCGTTTTTCCACATGACCGTGAAATTGCTAGTTAACGACGTGGACTGGGCAGGTGTGTACCAGATCTTCGAAGGGAGAAACTCTTCGGGGGTCAACTCTACATCTATTCGTTTTCGTCATGTTGAGTTTGCCCTGATTGTTGTAGTGTAGCCCTGAATTTAAGTTTTTGGTTGGGTGCTTTCCAGAACGGTTAAAGGCTCGGTAAAGGACACTACCCGGAGATTTCAGGGCTGAAATACGGGCACCTCAGACTCTCAAGTGTTGGCCTGGAACCAATCGACAGCCCTGCTCGCGCCCTGAATCCTTTGTTGATCCTGTGTGTTGGAGGCTGGTTGGTTGGATGGAAACAAATGGTCCGCAAGTTGGATCGGGTGGCGAAAGTATGGGCAGCAGGTAACATTGCACTCAAGACCAAGGTTACAATTGGGTGATGGAAAGCAAACAATTGATCTAAACTCGGTTTCCAGATGATATTAGTATGCGTGCGGATATGCGCTTCCTTTGAAATATTTAGACCCACAATTTGCAAGGCTGGCTATTACTACCACAAGGCAGAAAAACCCAAGACACCATACGGTGAAGTAACCACCATTCACCCATTGGGAGAAAGAGACACATGCCTTGAGGACCTACAAGCTGCTAGGGCGAACACTGCTGCTCCCAGTGATTTTATTGTTTCAGATTGGCATCTGTTGCAGGCGAGAGAACAAATAATCGCACACCGTGGCTTGGAACTTGGGCGGTGAGCTCATTAGAGTTGGCAGAGTTAATGATGGAATTCTGCACCACAGAGAATAAAGACCACGAGGAGCACACATATAGAGGAGCACACATATGAGAACAAACAAAAAGCGTGATGTATAAACAGATCTGCGCAAATGTCTGCGCGCATGTGCCAGCATGCACATGTCTAGAAAAAAAAGGGCGGTACATTAGGAGGTAGAGAGTGAAAATTAGGAGTGAGAAGGGGAGGCAGGGAAGTATAGAGACATGGAGCAGGCACACATACCTGCCACAGGTCTCGTGCATGCATCCGCTGCTCCGGATTCAGCCCGAGAGGAAAGGTGAGAAGGGGAGGCGGGGAAGTAAAGAGACGGTGTGCGGACACACATACCTGCCACAGGTCTCGAGCGTGCATCCGCTGCTCCGGATTCAGCCCAAGCTCTCTCCAGCTGACGACAACATTCTTCCCGCCACGGTTTACCAATGCCACCACTCTCCGACCCTCAGATAGCGATCCCACCCAGACCTGCAGGTTCGGGAACAGGTAGCACAAAATAAGGACGAGAATCAAGCAGTGTGATTCCAAGCAAGTTTATACAAGTCGGCTGAAATGGAGAATCTGGATTCAAGGCTGTCCTTCGGCTTGTATAAGTTAAGACATGCAACGGAGTGCAAGAGAGAGAGAGAGTTTGATGCGTCAGTTCTCACCTTCACTGAAGATTCCTTGGATAGTTGCACCTCCTGTGCTTGCACTCCCAATGAATCTGCACCAATCAAAACACGGCACGTGTCAGCAAAATCCAAGAAAGTAACACGCAGTCAATAACCAGACTTCCAGCTTGCTTGGGTGCATACCTTGGTTGAGGGCGATAGCCTCATCGGTGCTGAGGATGGTCATGGCTGGCTGTGATGCAGCAGAGAGAGCGCAGGCCGGCAGGAGTGGGGCCTGGTGGGAGGTGAAAAGGGTGGGAGGCGAATAGGTGGGAGGTGAAAGGGTCGGAGGTTGTGAGACAATGCAGCGCAGAAGGGATGGGAATGACAAGCTGTATGTGTGCATACATGCAAGGATAGGTATGATACAGCCATGCAGGCACGTGTGCATGCATGCATGTATGTGAGCATGCAGGGGTGTGTCTTTACCTTCATGATGGCCCACTGATTGAAGTGCACATGGTGCTCTGTCTCTCCCATGGCGCCCTCTGTCACTTGAAGAATGTCCAGGTCTGATGAAGGAGGGGGGCCAATAGTGGGGGTAGGGCAGGAGAAGAGACGAGTGGGGGGTGAGGAGAGAGATTTCACCACATGACTCAAACACTTGCGAAAATACTTGGAACGCCATGCTTCACTGGCAGGCCCCAAGAAAAGTAAACTCATGGATGTGTGGCTGCACGCACCATTCCAGCTGCGAGGGTCAGCGTATTTGGCCCACTTGTTGTTGGCATCCGAAACCCACGTCACGCTCCGCCACGTGTCATCAGCGCCAAGGGTGGTGCGCCAGGGATCCGCCAACCCATACGCCCACAGAGCAGAGCTGTCCGCTTGTCCCTCACACATGGAGACCGAGATGTCTTTTCCGGTAGCATCCAAGGCATTGCGCATGGCTGATTGGCTGAGGGTTGACGATGGGCATAAGGCAGCAAAGGGAGGAACAAGAGGGAGGCAGGGGAGAGATATGGGGCTCGAAGGTTGAGTATTCAAGGTTGAGCAGTGTATGGGCTGAAGGAAAGAGTACAAGGGATGGACGGTGCATGAGCACAAAGGAAATGCAAGTCACGGTTCAACAGGAGTGAGGCAGACAGGAGCGAGGCAGACAGGGCGTACCTTCTCTTAGTGGTAGTTCCATCATCGTAGCAGGTGTCATATTTGACATAATCCACTCCCTGGCATCACACAGAAACAGCCACAGCATCGCACGCTGATGTGAGACGGCAACGCTTGAATATCAGAGAAGCAAGGAATACTGAAACCAGCAGATTCAGCAAGCAGATTCAGCTCAGCCTCGTGACTGACCCATTCAGCGAAGGTGAGGGCGTCAGTCGCCTCGTTCCCGAGAGACCCTGGCTTGCCCGCACACGTGCGCTTCCTGAGAAAGACATCAGAAAGGGAGGGATCGGAGGGAGGGTGAGTAGAGCAGCAGAGGCACGTGGATTTGAGAAGAGCGTTTTTAAGCCTGCACAGCTGTCCCCACCGCTCCCACTACCATCACAAGCCCTGTTTACAGGTCATACCCACACTCTGACTCACCCAGCATCGGCGTAGAGACCCAGCTTGAGCCCCTTGCTGTGCACATAGTCTGCTAGTGCCTTGATGCCAGACGGGAAGGAGGCTGGAGATGCCACCAGGCGACCCTGGGAATCCCGTGAGTCGGCTTGCCAGCAATCATCTGCCAGAGAAAGCAAGAAACAGGATTCGTCAGAAGAGGCCACAGCTTGTGTTACAAGAAGCCAAACTGCTGGGAAAATGGTGGAAAACGTTGAATGACGAGAGATTTATGCAGGGAGCACGCCTCGTAACAGCCTGTGTAACAGCCCAGGAGGCACGAGGCCCATTGTCCACATGAAGAATGAAGAGTGTGCAGGATGAAGCGAGGGGTAGCCGTGCCTCACCTATGTTGACGTAGACGTAGCCGAGGGCCGCTAACCCAGATGACACGAGCCTGTCCGCTGCAGTCTTGACAATGTCTTCCGTGATATTGCACTGGAAGTGGTTCCAGCTGTTCCATCTGCCACAGCCAGCCACATGATGAAGCCACAGCCAGCCACACGGACAGTGCAAGCACAGCAGAAGCAGGTAAGCTCATCTTGCTCAAGCAAAACAAAAGAAAAAGCGAACAGGCAAGTAATGTAGGGCAGGGCTGAAGAAACAGAGTTCAAGGTCTTACCCGAGCGGACTCTGGAAGGTCTTGTGTGTCTTGGGCACAGAAGCTTGGACCTGAGCCTGGGCCACGGTTCCCGGGAGGTCGAGTCTCATCTCTTTCCTTCCAACCTTGAGAACGGTCGGACCGGACGACACTCCGCTGATAGCCGAAGCTTGGTGGAGGGCAATGGCGAGGCAGAAGCACAGGGATACGAACCAGACCTCCATTTTCCTGTCAGACATGGCGGCGGTGAACCAAGATAAGATAAAGCCACAGGCACAGGAACTTGTAGCTTTGTCAAGGAAAGGTACAGAGCTGTCTGATTCTCGAATCCGCTAAGTTTGCTGGTATTCCTGCGGCCATAGCAGCTCTTTATATATAAAAACCTTCACGTCTGGGAGTCGGAGGCTTGGAACTCTTCATGGTTGCCGGCCAGAAAGGCGATGGACATCCTGACACATCATGCTGCTGAGAGGTCACGACTCAAGAGTCAGATTCTTGACTATCATGGGGCTTCGTTCGACTCCAAGTCTTCGAGTCAAGCGCTTTGCATCAGCGGAGACACAGGGCTGCCACGAAGAAAGGCTTTCAAGTATGCCTGGTCGTCTGCGGCACCACTTGCATGGCCATTCCTGATACAGTATTTGTTTTATGCGTCCGATCTTGCGGGAGAGCCTGGCAGTGCCAGCCACTGGCTGAGCAGTGCGGTGCGGGCTGTTAAGTCAAGCTGGAGCCTCAGAGGCTCAATGAGGAGTCCTCTGTACTGTATCGAATGCTTCCCTATCTAGTGGATAGTCGTGAGGGTCCGGCCAACAGTTCTCCCACCACGTCTTTCGTCTGCATCCGCCAGGGTTCGAGTCAAGCGCTTTGCTCCGCAGGAAGTACTATTGTACAGTACAACACTGTATCGAACAAGGAACTGCCGTCCATTTTTTCCCGTCAATCACGGCGGTCATGCGAATAGCGCAAGCAAACTCCGACTCTTCTCCTCAGGGAGTCGAGTCAGTCAGGAATCAGGACCCCACCGCCTATCCCATCCCCAGCCCAGTTCCCAGAGCTGTGCGGTGTTGCTGCGGTGCTTGCTTCTTTGCCGTGTTGGCCTGCGGGTCTCACTGATCGGCTGCTGTTCCGTCCTTCCCGTCCGAAGGAGTCGTTCCGTTCCATTCCATCGGGTGATGTGCAGGCCTGCCAAGTTGCACTTGTCTTTGCTGAGCTGTACTGTATATGGAAGACTTCCCGCCCTAGCCTTTCCTTCCCGTTCAGTTTTCTGTAACATAGGATGCTTCGAACTTAGAAGCCAGCGAGAACTGAAAACCTTGATAAAAAAAAAGTTACACCAGATTTCCGTTAGAATTCTACAACTTAATATGTCGTTTGAGTTTTTAAAGTGCAGGACAGTTTCGCCTGCTCGCGAACATTCGCCACGGGCAAAATCGGGACTGTAGTGGGCAGGTGAAGAAATGTAACCAGCTTCTTCAAAATATCTCACGAACGGACAGATTCCAGCGTGACAAGCTGTTTGTTCAACGACTGCGATAAAAATACGGGCTTGTATCGTGCGTGCAACTGGTGGGTACTACTTGCAATTGGACAGGCTGTCGAGCTTCGACAGACCAAATTTGCGTGCAATCGTTGAGCATCCTGTGTACACAACACACGTGCCAACGTGTGGTTCTTGGAACACCTAGACATCCCTGATTTGCTTGCTTGCCTGTTCGCATGCCTGTTTGCTTGCCTGCAGTGGCTGTACATCCGTGATTTCTGACATTTTTTTCCACCTCATCCAACACGTCGGATTCACGGCTGGTGGATTCGTCCGGGGCCTGGCACCGCCAGAGCCATGCGGGATCTCAGCCTGTCAGTCAGGCTCTGAACCCCTCCTGTCCTTTTTCCGTCAATGACAGTCGCGCGGGTCCAACTACAGTGTACCCTGTTTTCTCGAAGTAACTTTTCACATCCTTCGACGTCGGGGCCTCGACGTCGACAAACGTCGAGGTCGACGTCGATTTGACGTCGAATGCGGCACTTTGAACACATTGCCGGCGACGAACTGTCACTCAGGACAAATTGAATTCAGACCGTTGAACAATTGAATTGAGACCAAAACTGAACTCGCAAAAGTTTTTTCATGCTCGTTGTTGTGCGTCTATTGGCTGCGAAAATCGCAAAACGAGTTGTGATGTTTCGCAATGCTCGAAATTACCAGTCGAGCCAATCTAGAATTTTGTCTGACGTGGTATGGCCATCCTTGTACTGATGCGCTCAATCTTGTTATTTTGACAGTTTCTGCGCCCAAATCATTGCACAGTTCCGTACAAACGGCGATGCTGGCGTCAGCATTTTTTGAAGCGTACTTTGAACACGGAAATGCACCCTTCGGCCCACCTACCTTCTTCAACAACCTCGACGAAGTTCGACGTCGGAAACTCTGCAGCACTTTGAACACCCCTTAACGAGAAATGAAGGGGAACTTGTTTTCCAGCCAAGAAGTGCACAGTTTTGTAGTCGCTCCCAGGCTTTTTTCGAACAAGAAATGGTACAGTGACGTGTTTTTTTATGACGTCAACAAGAAAACTGCCCCGGCAAACGTGTTTGCTTCTTGCCGCGTTTGTACGAGAAGATGCTGAAATCTGGCCTGGAAGTGTCTTGGAGTGCCCACCTGGAAATGTATCAGGAGGATTAAAGCAGCGGTATACATTTGGCAAAGCCAGCGCCCAAAGTTTATAAGGACGTGGGCCCAATCGACTTTGATCGGCTCTGATCGGATCGGGTTGGATCGGATCGAATTGCTTCTGATCGTTTTCCACGCGCCGCCCGATCAGAGATGATTTTCCTCGAATGTTTCGCGCTCTTGCATGAAACTCTCGGCCCATTACCTGGTAGTTGCAGGCCAACTTTGGCGAGACTGACGAATCTCAGTATCGTGGTAATGTCGCCATAGCATGCATTTCTCTCCGATCTGGGCGTATTCTCAAGGATTTTCGAGACCCCATGGCGAGGCGTGTTACATTTCGCGTACATCGCCCAGGTGCCCGATCACATGCAATCAAGTGATTGGGTCTGATTGTGTCTGATCGGGTCTGATCGGGCTGTTTGAGGCGGTTGATCGAGTTGGAGCGATCAGCTGATCGCGATCAGCTGATTGCCCCCGATTGCCTAAAATCTGCTTCCCGCCTTCCTCGAAAGTTGTGATCGCCTCTGATCGCGCCGATCAAAGTCGATTGGGCCCACGTCCTAAAAGGTACATCATGGTAACCCAATTACAACCTCCACGACCGTTGAACACAAGTGACGAGGCCCCACTGAGAAGGGGGATGATCCTCAGAGCCGAAATTTATGCTGATGATAGTTTACCAAAAGTATGCTGAAGGCGTTCCCCCCGTCAGGCAGCCCAGTAGATATTCACGGTGGTAAGAAACGGATTGCGAATCGACCACATCGCAGCGCTTATTTAGGTCACACGCCTAGGAGTCCGCCAAGGCATACCCGCCAAAGTCGCATTCAATCGCCAGAGTTTTGTTTATATTGTCACTTTCGTCGCATGCCGTCCATTGCTGCGTACAACCACTCGCCCGATCGCCTAGGTTGTCGGGACTCTCTCGTCGCCTTCCTCTGACGTGCTCGCCTCGCCTTCCCTCGGGTCCTCGCCGAGCTGCCTCGCTGGACAGCGTCTCGCAGCCTCGCCTCGTTGCCCATCGCGGCGTTCGCTTCGCCGCACAACGATAAGTCCTCACGCCCTGCGAACACAATCGCCGCGCCGCGATCTGCCGAACAGTGTGCTCCCGCTGGATCACAGTCGCCGCCTCGCGACGTCGCTTCTCCCGATCTCTCCAAGCCGCCGCACCGTCTCCCCTTCCCAGCTCCCCGACAGCTCCTATTCTCGCAACCCCCTTCCCTCCACCCAATCTCCATTGCCCGCCGCCCATCTCCCATTCACGCCGCACGATCTCGACATCCCGCCGGCCAATCCTTCCTTACGCCGCCCGATCTCCCCTTTCCGCCGCCCAATTCCCCCTATCCGCCGCCCGATCTCCCTTTTCCGCCGCCCAATCTCCCTATTCCGCCGCCCAATCTCCCTATTCCGCCGCCCAATCTCCCTTTTCCGCCGCCGCCAATTTCCCTTTGCCGCGCCCACTCTCCCTGTTCCGCCGCACAATCTCCCTTATTCGCCGCCCAACCTCCCTTTCCCGCCGCCCAATCTCTACTACCCGCGGCTCAATCTCCCCTTCCCGCCTCCCGTTCTCCCCTTCCCCCCTACCGTCCAGCACCTTCCCGCCTCCCGCTCTCCCCATCCCTGCATCCCCCTCTCCCCATCCCTGCATCCCCCTCTCCCCATCCCTGCATCCCCCTCTCCCCACTCCCTGCATCCCCTTCTCTCCCATCACTCCCGCTCTCCCCATCCCTTCATTCCCTTCCCTCCCTTCTCTCCCTTCCCTCCCTTCTCTCCCTCCCTCTCTTCTCTCCCTCCCTCCCTTCTCTCTCTTCTCTCCCTTCTCTCCCTTCCCTCCCTTCTCTCCCTTCCCTCCCTTCTCTCCCTTCCCTCCCTTCTCTCCCTTCCCTCCCTTCTCTCCCTTCCCTCCCTTCTCTCCCTTCCCTCCTTTCTCTCACTTCCCTCCCTTCTCTCACCTCCCTCCCTTCTCTCACCTCCCTCCCTTCTCTCACCTCCCTCCCTTCTCTCCCTTCCCTCCCTTCTCTCCCTTCCCTCCCTTCTCTCCCTTCCCTCCCTTCTCTCCCTCCCTCTCTTCTCTCCCTCCCTCCCTTCTCTCTCTTCTCTCCCTTCTCTCCCTTCCCTCCCTTCTCTCTCTCTTCCCTCCCTTCTCTCCCTTCCCTCCCTTCTCTCCCTTCCCTCCCTTCTCTCCCTTCCCTCCCTTCTCTCACCTCCCTCCCTTCTCTCACCTCCCTCCCTTCTCTCTCCCTCCCTCTCCCCCCTACCTTCTTGTCCATCCTCGGGACTGCTCCCATCAGCGCCAACCCTCTCTGCGCACCTTTTCTGTCTCCCCCTTTTGTTTTTCACATCCCACCTCCCCATCTCGCTACCCCGCCTCCCCATCTCCCCTTCCCCTCAGCTCCTCTATTTCTGCCCTTCCGTCCTACCTCTTCATCCTCACCCCGCCACCCCATCTCCTCGACCCTTCTTCCCTTCCCCTCCCTGCATCCCCATCTCCTCTCCCTGCATCCCCATCTCCCCGCCCTACATACCTCTCTCCCCTCCCTGCATCCTCCCTAAACCCTTCCAGAGTCTGCTTCTCCTTATTTCTCCCCTGCCCCCTCCTGCCTCCCTTCATTTCCCCCCCTTCTTCCCCTCATTTGCCCCCTTGATTCCCCCCATTTCCCCTCCTCACTTCTGTCATCACAGCCTATGGTTCAAATACTCCCCTTCTCCCCGACTACCGGCATTTCAGTAACCAACTGCTCTGAACTGAAGATCTTCACGCTTCAAATTGCCTCACGCCATCGTTTCATGTCAAATTAGCTAGTGAAAGGGTCAATGGTATAGTATTCGTCATAGCGAGAACATATTTCCTTCTAGCTGTATGTGGTGTGACACCTTTATACTGTCCATGCATCTTGATTGAATAATCTGCACTGCTGAAATCGTGGTAGCACATAGCGGGCTTTGTGACGAATGTCTCAAGCAGTAACATACTAATCATACAACACACATGAGACTACCTATACAAAAGTTGTGAGCACCATCCACTACCGGTACTAGCTGCGCCTCTGCTTGCATCTGCTGCCCTGTTTCAACACTACCAATTAGCAGAGTAGGCAGAAACGATTGTGTGAAGACCCAATGGGGACGTGCTGTGAGGCGGAAGAGGAGAAACAGAACCTTGAATACAAGCAAGTGATGGCACCATATGCACAACAACTAGGGGGCAGAAGGGAAAAGTCAGTGAGGGTGAAGGGGAGGGGCATACAAGGGAATGGAAGGGTGGGGCAAGGGAAGGGAATGGCAGTGATTGGAAAGGCATGGAAGGAAGGTCAGGGAAGGGAAGAGGTGAAAAGAGATGTGAAGGCAGGGAGTGGGGATGTGAAGGCGGGGAGTGGGGATGTGAAGGCGGGGAGTGGAGATGTGAAGGGCCCCTCAGGTGGGTTGCCTCACCAGCGAGCGATGATTGGCCGTTGATGAGAGCCACTGAGAGGCCGACAGCTGGTACCATGGTGTCAAACACGTCCTTCACCTGCTGGAGTAGGCAGAATGGCACGGTCAGAGGCGAGGAGGGAGAGAGAGGGAGAGGGGGAGAACGGGATTGTGCGTTGGGCAGAAAGACAAGTTAGACTGCGGGGGCAGTGGTGGGAGAGGAAGGTTGATGGTTAAACATCGGCTGGGAAAGTGAGCCGAGGTATGTGTTAGTTTGTCTCCAGTGGGCTATACCACCACCGCTCTGACTCAATGCACCACACACCCTGCCAGTGCCTGCACCAATGGCAGAGCATACGCCAGTGTCTTGACAGGTCTGTTGGCAGGGAGATGAAAGGGACGAGAGGGGGGATGGGATGCAGTGGGGGAAAGAAGGGGATGCAGTGGGGGGAAGAAGGGGATGAAGTGGGGGAAAGGAGGGGATGCAGCGGGGGAAAGGAGGAATGCAGCGGGGGAAAGGAGGGGATGCAGTGGGGGAAAGGAGGTATGCAGCGGGGGGAAGGAGGGGATGCAGTGGGGGAAAGGAGGGGACGCACTGGGGGAAAGGAGGGGATGCAGTGGGGGAAAGGAGGGGGTGCAGCGGGGGAAAGGAGGGGATGAAGTGGGGGAAAGGAGGGGATGAAGTGGGGGAAAGGAGGGGATGCAGCGGGGGAAAGGAGGGGATGAAGTGGGGGAAAGGAGGGGATGCAGTGGGGGAAATGAGGGGATGCAGTGGGGGAAAGAGGGGACGCACTGGGGGAAAGGAGGGGATGCAGTGGGGGAAAGGAGGGGATGCAAAGAAGTGCAGGCATCATGTGGACATACATACCTTCCACAAGTCTCGTGCATGGATTTTCTGCTCCGGATTCAGCCCAATTTCATCCCAACTGACGGTCACATTCTCGCTCCTCATGCCACGGTTCACCAATGCCACCACTTTCCGACCCTCAGATAGCGATCCCACCCAAACCTGCAAATTTGGGAACAAGCAGCACAGTGCAAGGATAGATATTAGGATCGAGATACCCAAGGCAATAATTGATTATTGCAAGAGCAAAAAATGGAATGCCAATGCAAGGCATAGCGTGCAAGGGAGGATTTAATGATCTCACTTTCACTGGAGACTTCTCGGATAGCTGCAACTCCCGCGCCTGCACTCCCAATGAATCTGCACCAAGAACAATACGGCATGTGTCAGCATGTGTCAACAATATCACTTCGGTGAGAGCGATGGCCCCATCGGTGCTGAGGATGCTCATGGCTGGTTCCAACGCAGTAGTGAGAATGCACCACCACTCCTAGCCATATTATCGAGCCTGCTTGGGTTGCGCATACCTTGGTTGAGAGCGATGGCCTCGTCTGTACTGAGGATGCTCATGGCTGGTTCCGACGCAGCAGAGAGACCTTTGAGCCGATAGCACATATTCATGAGTCGAGGACCTCACAACTTGCATGCGCATACCTTGGTTGAGAGCCATGGCCTCGTCTGTGCTGAGGAGGCTCATGGCTGGTTTCGATGCAGTAGTGAGACCGCATGCAGGCAGGAGTGGCGCCTGGTGGGAGATACAAGGGTATTCACGGGTATTAAAGGGTATTGAACGGTATTTACTTGTGAGAATATATTTTTATATTATATATATAACATGGATGTATGCACGCATGAGTGTATCCACGGAAGTATGTACGCATTAATAAATGCATGCACGCACGCTTGGATGTATGCACAACGCACATGCAAGAGCGTGATTTTACCTTCATGATGGCCCAGAGATTGAAGTGCACACGGGAAATGGGCTGTTCCATGCCGCCCTCTGCCACCTGGAGAATGTCCAGGTCTGGTATACGAGGAGGAAAGTGGGTGTGGGGTGAAGAGAGTGGGTAGGAGGAAGGACAGGTGAGTGGGTAAGGGATTGAAGTGCATATGGGGAGTGGACTGCCCCATGCCGCCCTTTGCCACCTGCAGAATGCCCAGGTCTGGTATACGAGGAGGGGACATAGTGGGAGTAAGGGAGGCGAATCGGGAAATGCAGGGTCAGGAGAGAGCTAGGAATACGAGACACTGGAGCAAGTATTGCGAGACACTGGAGCGCATTACGGCTCTTCTGAGAGATGAACGCTTGCGGCATTTGCAAGAGATGAATGCATGGCGGCATCGAACGCTGCTTTACAAAGACAGCTCGTGTGTGTGTGTGGATGTGTGGCTGCACGCACCATTCCAGCTGTAAGGGTCGGCGTATTTGGCCCACTTGTTGCTGGCATCCGAAACCCACGTCACGCTGCATGTGCAAAAATGCATACATGTGTGCAGGCAGACAGGGAGAAAACATGGTGTGAATGAGTAAGAAGACATGTACATAGTGCATTGCCATTCCTTCCCTCCCACCCTTCCACCTTCTTCTTCCATGCCTCTAAGATCCCCTCGCCATGACAACAACCACGTGCTTCTCCTCCCTTCAGCCACGTGTCTCTCCACTCCACCCTTCTGCTCCGCCACGTGTCCCTCACCTCCTCCACGTGTCAACAATGCTAAGGGTGGTGCGCCACGGATCTGCCAGCCCATACGCCCATAGAGCAGAGCTGCCTTCTTCCCTGCAAGCAGCAGCACACGTGGCGGAATGAGTCAGCAGTACACGTGGCAAAAGGAGGCATCAGCACACACGTGGCAGAAGGAGATAGCAGCACACGTGGAAGCCAGGTTACTGCTGGCATGGTGCCCGCGCTACTCACCCTTCACACATGGAGAGCGAGGTGTCTCCACATGGCACCATCACATCATGAGGCGTTCTCTCCACTCACCCTTCACACATGGAGTAGGAGATGTCTCTCCCAGTGGCCTCTAATGCATTGCGCATGGCTGCATGGCTGAGGGTTGAAGATGGCACCAGCACCATCCATCCACCAAAGCATGCACCGGCAGAGGGTGAGGTTGGGAGAAGGCAGTAGAGAGGTAAAGAGCTCAGCTTGTCAAGTTTAAGATATGGAAAAGAAGAACACAATTCACGACCAGGCAAGTATGAGCAGACAGAAGAGAACCGCATGAAGAGAATCAGCGAGGCAGCGAGGTCATACCTTTGCTTGGTGGGAGCTCCATCATCGTAGCAGCTGTCGTATTTGACATAGTCCACTCGCTGGCAGCACATTGGAACAGTGGCAGGCAGATGTGAGAGTGAGAAGTGACGCCTTAGCCATCATCCAAGAAGCGCAGCAGCCAATGGTCTGCTAACTGCTGCATAATGATGCAGTATAGATAGACTCATAGCCCAGAGCCCATGTGTTCATGCTATGGAGAAAAACTGCAGTGTTGAGTTGTATCCACGCAATGGTGGTCCAGAGTGAATCTGTTTTTAGAGGCGCCTCAAAATTTTTAAGGCGCCTCAAAAGTAACCAGGCAATGGTGGTCCAGAGTGAATGTGTTTTTTGAGAAATTTCAGGAAACAGATCCAGCCTTACATGTCCTGGATAGCTGACTGAAATCAAAGAACAGATAAATAAGCAATAGCAATCAGTCTGATAGATGTCTGACACAACCTCGTGCTTCTCCGAATCTCACGCCTTACCCATTCAGCAAAGGTGAGGGCGTCAACGGCCTCATGTCCCAGTGACCCTGGCTTGCCTGCACACGTGTGCCTCCTGATGGGAACGGGGCAGGGAGGGAGTAATAAATAGGAATGCGGATGTGAGAACAGCCTTACTAAAATTGCATGTACAAGCACTCAGCTGAGACATAAACACTGCTTCACTCTGATTGCACTCTGACGTATTCACCCCGACTGCACCCCTTCCTCACCCAGCATCGGAGTAGAGACCCAGCTTGAGCCCCTTGCTGTGCACATAGTCTGCAGCACCACTCCCAACCCTCCCACCCCTCTAAGAACCCTGCTAACCTCATCTGCACACTCCCCTCTCACCCGGCATCGGAGTAGAGACCCAGCTTGAGCCCCTTGCTGTGCACATAGTCCGCGAGTGCCTTGATGCCAGACGGGAAGGAGACCGGAGATGCCACCAGGCGACCATGGGAATCCCTGGAGTCGGCTTGCCAGCAGTCATCTGCACGGGCGAGTGAGAGAAACAAGACTGATCAGACGAGGCAGCAGCGTGCAAATTACTCAGCTTGCATAAAAGGACGTGAATGTAGAGTATTTAAGACTTTACCAGCCCAAGCTGGATCAAAACTGATGAAGTTGAGGCTGAAGCAGAAAGCACACCAAGGTGGCTTTTGAGTCGACTCAAAAGTCACCTCGCAGAAAGCACACCACTGCTACAGCCGACGGAGTTTGACTACAATCTAGAAGATGGAGTGTGTGCGAGATGAGATGGGATGAGTTTAAATCGCCTCACCTATGTTGACGTAGACATATCCAAGAGCTGCTAGCCCAGATGACACGAGCTTGTCCGCTGCAGAGGAACAAGAACACAAGGAATGGGGAGTGGGTGATGGTTAACTGGCTGCTAAAAAGAAAGGCTGCCATGGGCTGGGGTTAGGGAAATGAACCGCAGAAAGAAACATAGGAGTCAAGTTGTTGCAGGCACTGCAGAAACTAGTGATACTAGTCTATCAGCCCATAGTGAAGGTAGCAGCATTGCTTAATCAAAACATGGAGACTTTTTCATGCTTGGGAGTACGTGCACTGCAGTATCATGGAGGCGACCTCTCACCTGCAGTTTTAACAATGTCTTGTGTGACATTGCACTGGAAGTGGTTCCAGCTGTTCCATCTGCCATAGCAAGCCACACGGATGCCACAGCATGCCACAGCATACATACCACAGTGCAAGCACAACAGCAACAGGTAAGCTTATGCTTATCTTGCCTAAACAATAGAGGAAGAAGAGAAAAGGCATCCTAGGGACTCACGAGCAGAATTTCATGTATTACCCGAGCGGACTTCGGAAGGTCTTCTGAATCCGAGGCACGGTTCCAGGAAGGTCGACTTTCTCTTTCCTTCCAGCCTTCAGCACAGTGGGAACAGACGCCACTCCGCTGATAGCCGAAGCTTGGTGGAAGGCAATGGCGAGGCAGAAGCACAGGGATACGAACCAGGCCTCCATCTTCCTGTCAGACATGTCGGCGCTGAAGCAAGAAGCTCACACGCGTGAGCAAGCACTGCTTGCAATGGCACTGCTGGCAATGGCAGCAGGCACGGGCAGGACTAACTGGCAGGATTAACTGGCAGGATTAACTGGCAGGACTGGCAGCCCCCAAACCCTGAACCAGGCACGGGCAGGACTAACTGGCAGTTAGTAGCTCTGTCAGAGAAGCCACTAAGCTTTTCTGATTCTGGAATCCCCAGGTGTCTGCTGGACATTCCAAGAATGGGCTCTGCAGGTGCCTCATTCACATAAGACTCTACAAGTCTTCCAGCAGGGAGCTAGCTGCCGGCCGGCAAAGCACAGACAGGTGAGAGGTAAGACACGTTTTCCACACGTCACGCTGAGAGGGTTACCTCTCTGTCATGCCTGGTAGGCCTTCCTGCTGCCCATTTTTCATGAGCATGTTCATGCCACAGGCCACAGGCAGCCTATGATCGGCTGCCTGACCTGCCTGACCTGCCTGACATGCCTGAGCTAGCTGCTGGCCGGCAAAGAAGGCCGGACAGGTCCCACACATGATGCTGAGAGGGTCACCTCTCTGTGATGCCTGGTAGGCCTTACTGCTGTCCATTTCATGTTCATGCCACGGGCCACAGGGCAGCCTATGATAGGCTGCCTGACCTGCTAGCTACCGTTTAGGCGATTTTCTCTCCGATGAGTCATGATCGCGTGAATCTCATTCACTGAGAGCCAGGGAGGGACTGCCTGTCCAGAGCCTAGGAGGCTCTAAGAGCCTCAGAAACGTCGGCTTCTCTTCTTCGCATCACGTACGGACAGCCTGTGAGTCGTGTGAATCAGGTGACCTGAGGTCCGCTGCTGCCAGCAGTGCTCCGCCGTGTTTTTCGTCTGGTCTGCGTCTGTTTCGTCTGCATCTAGGGTTCAAGCCTTGACTGCGTCTAGTTGCCTCCCAGGCCTCCCATCACCGCAGAAAATGAACGAATCGAAGGGGTCGCAGGCCTGGTCGCACAGGTGGTCGCAGGCCTGGTCGCGGTGTCTTTCCGTCACGTCATGACGGTCATTGGCATATGGCGGTGAAGTACTCGTGTCGTGTGTATGCTGCTTGAAGATCACCCCGCAGGCCTCGCAATTCATCTGCTCCTGTGCGTTCTTGTTCTGATACGAGCCTTTCGCTCCGTCCACCACATGATCATCTCCTAGAGATCTCCAAAATGGGCCATCTTTGGGTGATCTGAAGGCCTGCCCAGTTGCATTCTTGTCTGTGGGCCATGATGTACAGTGTACAGTAAGGAAGACTTTCCGCCCTTGAAAGTCTTCTACACTGTACACTGCTTGGATGAGCAGCCGAGCGGGAACTGGAATGTCGAGAAACACGGACCTGTCAGCCAAAGGGATCCCAGAGAGAAAATACGGCAGCTATGGTCGACGGTAATGGAGGAACTAGGCGTACCTGCGATGAGACAACTCACCAACCAATGGACAACGGTGGACTGCACCCTAACATCTCACAACTTGTATTCCCTACTAGGCTTGAACTAGCCTGAATCCTTCGTTTATCCCTCCGGTGTGTTGGTTGAAAACAAATAAATCGCAAGTTGGGTTGTGGGCTGGGTGGCGAAAGCATAGGCAGCAGGTAACATTGCACTCATGACAAACGTTACACTTGGGTGGTGGAAAGGAAACACAATGATCACAACTCGGTTGGCAAATGATTTTATTTTGTGCACGCGAAAATGCACTTTCATTGAAAGATTCAGACCCACACATTATGCAAGGCCAGCTATAATAAATATTATCACAAGGCTATTACAACAAGGCAGAAAAACCCAAGATACCGTATGGTGTCATATCCACCATTCACACCATTGGGAGACGAGGCACATGCCTTGAGGAACTACTAGCTGCTATGGCGAACACTGCTGCTCCCAGTGGTTTCATTGTTTCAGGTTGGCATCTGTTGCAGGTGAGAGAACAAATAATCGCACACCATGGCTTGGAACTTGGGCGGTGAGCTCATTAGAGTTGGCAGAGTTGATGAGAGTGTCCTGCACCACACATAATTTAACACCACGAGGAGCACACGTGTAGAGGAGCACTTATATGAGAATAAACAAATTGTGCTGGATAAGTGTGATGTGCAAGCAGATCTGTGCAGATGTCTGTGTGCATGTGCCGGCATGCAGATGTCTAGAAAGAAAATGGGAGGTATAGAGACATGGAGCAGGCACACATACCTGCCACAGGTCTCGTGCATGCATCCGCTGCTCCGGATTCAGCCCGAGAGGATAGGTGAGAAGGGGAGGCGGGGAAGTAAAGAGACGGTGTGCGGGCACACATACCTGCCACAGGTCTCGTGCATGCATCCGCTGCTCCGAATTCACCAGGTGACGTTTGAGTCGACTCAAAAGGGGAGGCAGGGAAGTCTAGAGACATGGTGCGTGCGGACACACATACCTGCCACAGGTCTCGTGCATGCATCCGCTGCTCCAGATTCACCAGGTGACGTTTGAGTCGACTCAAAAGGGGAGGCAGGGAAGTCTAGAGACATGGTGCGTGCGGACACACATACCTGCCACAGGTCTCGGCATGCATCCGCTGCTCCGGATTCAGCCCGAGCTCTCTCCAACTGACAGCCACATTCTTCCCGCCACGGTTCACCAATGCCACCACTTTCCGACCCTCAGACAGAGATCCCACAAAGACCTGCAGGTTCGGGAACAGGTAGCGTAAAAATAAGGACAAGAATCCAACAGTGTGATTCTAAGGAGATTTATACAAGTCGGCTGAAATGAAGAATCCGGATTTAAGGCCGTCCTTCGACTCGCAAGGCATGACGTGCAACGGAGTGCAAGAATGCGGCAGTTCTCACCTTCACTTGGGATTCCTTGGATAGTTGCACCTCCTGTGCTTGCACTCCCAATGAATCTGCACCAATCAGAACAAGGCACGTGTCAGCCCAATTCAAGAAGGTAACATGCAATCAATAGCCAGACTTCCAGCTTGCTTGGGTGCATACCTTGGTTGAGGGCAATGGCCTCGTCTGTGCTGAGGATGGTCATGGCTGGCTGTGATGAAGCAGAGAGAGCGCAGGCCGGCAGGAGTGGCGCCTGGTGGGAGGTGAGAAGGTGGGCGGTGAATGGGTGGGAGGTTGTGAGACAATGCAGCGCAGAAGGGGTGGGAGTAACAAGCATGGATAGGCATGCATACAGCCATGCAGGCACGTGTGCATGCATGCATGTACGTACGCATGCAGGAGCGTGTATTTACCTTCATGATGGCCCATTGATTGAAGTGCACATGGTGCTCTGTCTCGCTCATGGCGCCCTCTGTCACTTGAAGAATGTCCAGGTCTGATGAAGAAGGAAGATCAACAGTGGGGGTAGGGAAGGAGAAGAGATGAGTGGGGAGTGAGGAGAGAGAAAACAACACTTGACTCGAAACACTTGCGACAATACTTGGAACGCCAAGCTACACTGGCGCAGGCCCTAAGAAGTCAACTCGTGTGTGTGAGTGTGTTGCTGCACGCACCATTCCAGCTGCGAGGGTCGGCGTATTTAGCCCACTTGTTGCTGGCATTCGAAACCCACGTCACGCTCCGCCACGTGTCATCAGCGCCAAGGGTGGTGCGCCAGGGATCCGCCAACCCATACGCCCACAGAGCTGAGCTGTCCGCCTGGCCCTCACACATGGAGACCGAGATGTCTTTTCCGGTAGCATCCAAGGCATTGCGCATGGCTGATTGGCTGAGGGTTGACGATGGGCAGAAAGCAGCAGAGGGAGGAACAAGAGGGAGGCAGGGGAGAGATATGGAGCTTCAAGGTTGAGTATGCAAGGAAGGTGGGTCTTGGACAGTGTATGAGATAAAGGACAGGAGAAGGCATGGAAAGTTTACGAGCTCAAGGAAATGAGTACAAGGGATGGACGATGCATGAGCACAGAGGAAATGCAAATCACGGGTCAAAAGGAGCGAGGCAGACAGGGCATACCTTCTCTTGGTGGGAGCTCCTTCATCGTAGCAGGTGTCATATTTGACATAGTCCACTCCCTGGAGTCACACAGGAACAGACACAGCAAGGCAAGTGGTGTGAGTAGGCATCGCTGGAATATCAGAGAAGCAAGGGATACTGAAACCAGCAGATTCAGCAAGCAGATTCAGCGAGCAGATTCAGCCTCGTGACTCACCCATTCAGCGAAGGTGAGAGCGTCAGTCGCCTCATGTCCGAGCGACCCTGGCTTGCCCGAGCACGTGCGCTTCCTGAGAAGGACAGCGGAAGGGAGGGGTAGGGGGAGCGTGAGTAGAGCAGCAGAGGCACGTGGATTTGAGAAAAGCGTTTTTAAGCCTGCACAGCTGTCCCCCACTCCCATTACCATCACACAGCGCTTTTAAGCTTGCACAGCAGCCCTGCTCATCTCCGCTCCACACACTGACTCACCCAGCATCGGAGTAGAGACCCAACTTGAGCCCCTTGCTGTGCACATAGTCCGCGATCGCCTTGATGCCCGACGGGAAGGAGACCAGAGATGCCACCAGGCGACCCTGGGAATCCCGAGAGTCAGCTTGCCAGCAGTCTTCTGCAAGAGAAAGCAAGAAACAAGATTCGTTAGAGAAGGGGACAGCTTGTGTTGCAAGAAGCTGAACTGCTGGAAAAATGGCGGAAAACGTTGGATGATGCAGGGAGCACGCCTCTGTAACAGCCCGGATGGCACGAGGTGCATTTTCCACATAAAGAAGGCAGAGTGTGCAGGGTGTGCAGGGTGAAGCGAGGGTCGTCGTGTCTCACCTATGTTGACGTAGACGTAGCCAAGGGCCGCTAGCCCAGATGACACGAGCTTGTCCGCTGCAGTCTTGACAATGTCCTCGGTGATGTTGCACTAGACGTGGTTCCAGCTGTTCCATCTGCCACAGCAAAGCCACACGGACAGTGCAAAGAAGCACAGCAGAAACAGGTAAGCTCATCTTGCTCAAACAAAATAGAAAGAAAAAGTGAACAGGTAAGTAATGTAGGGCAGGGTTCAAATTCTTACCCGAGCGGACTCCGGAAGGTCTTCGATGTCTTGGAGACAGAAGCTTGGACCTGAGTCTGGGGCACGGTTCCCGGAAGGTCGAGTCTCATCTCTTTCCTTCCAACCTTTCCGGAAGGTCGAGTCTCATCGAGCACAGCCGGACCGGACGACACTCCGCTGATAGCCGAAGCTTGGTGGAACGCAATGGCGAGGCACAAGCACAGCGATACGAACCAGACCTCCATTTTCCTGTCAGACCTGGTTGCGTAGAACCAAGAAGAAAAAAATGCGTGTCCAAGATAAGGTGCTGGTTAGCTGGCACTGACAACCGCAGGCGCTGGTAGTACTCGTAGTAGCTTTGTCGAGCAAAGGTGCTAAGATTTCAGATTCTCGAATCTGCATGAGTTTAGCTGGCTATCGGGGAATGCCAGCTGCTTCAAAATATACGAAAGGCTCCGAGCGTCCACGTCTGGCAATCGAAGGACTCTTCCCCTCGGAGGGATGCCGGCCAGCAAGGGTGAGGACATGATATCCTGACACATTTTGAGAGGGAGTCAGATTCTTGACTGTCGTAGTCAATAATGGGTACATCATCCCAAAAAAATTGGCCGCAAAAAGATGCCGCAAGGTCACCTTTGGGATACCTACCAGTGGGTAACCCAAAGGATTGAGTATAAGTTTCCTCCGTGTCACCTCAAAGTTCGTTGTGACCTCAAGGTTACCCACAGAGGTGACCTACAGATAACCTACAGAAAACCGTCATGTCACTGCGATGATTCGGCTCCCACGTTGCTGGAGCCAATCAAACGCCACCGTCAATCGCGCCGCGAACAATAATTCAGATACTACACTCATGCTGTACACTCAATTTAATTAGTTTACAGGTTACTAGGCAAAATAATTTTTAATCAATCACAAATGTACAGGACAACACAAGGTGACTTAGCATTGCATATAAAATAAGCATTGCAGTACATGGATTGAAACAACACATGTCATACACGACACGCCTAAACAGTATGCTAAAACGACGGGTAAAGTAAAACCAGAAAAGGTCAATGAGCACCAAATGGCAGCAAATCAACAGAAGTTTCCTGCTTCTCAAACCAGTCAACTTAATTTCCTGCCACATTAGAGCAGTGAAAACAACAATCAGAGAAATGTTAGCAACGAGGAAATGGAATGAGGGGAAAATAACGTTTTACGCCAGCGTCTAGTAAACAGAACTTACCAGAAAGAAGAGTCTTTGCATGTAGGAGGCTTGATTTCGCCTGCACAAGCACATCGCTAGGAACTGGAAACAATAGAAAACGACATTCCACGCCAGCAAAGTTTACTACAGAGAGTATACTTACCAGAAAGTGACTTGGCAGGTAAGAATCTTGGTTACGCTTCACCTGCAACAGCACTGCGCTAAGGCAACCATCGCACAGAATGGCAGAGCTAAACGGGTGGTTGACAAATACAACATTGGCGCTGGGAAAAAACGCCATGAAACATAACGGCGATGACAAACAGGTGACTCACTGGCGACTTGCTTACCTCGTGACGGTTGGGGTGCATTTGGACCGTCGGAGCAGACAGCATCGGGCAGCTGCAGGCAAGAGGAATTTGGCGGGAACAGTTTCGTAACTGTACGCACCGCACGGTTGGGAATGAATTTGAATAAGGGAATGTACCCCTTAGAGTACATGGCTAGCTAGGTCGATTCGAATTCCCTTGTACTCATACCGTATTCCCCCGGATAGAAGACCCCCCCAAAATACAACACCCCCGGGTACCTAATACGGGGGGGGTACTTTATAAAACCTCGTTTTCGTTATACACCCGTTTTGGGGGGTGATGAATATAAGACCCCCCAATTCCCTTGTAAGGGGGGTTTGTCATGAACATTTTCTGTTTTGTTCGAAACTGAAACATTCTATAATGCGAATCTGGCTGTCAGGGGGTCGAATTCCGAGTGTCAGGGGGGTTGATTTGCTACGTCAGGGGTAGTTTTGTCAGAGGTCCACTGGGGATCCCCGATGATCCTAGGGAAGGGTTACAGGCACGTCGGCCTGGGGGGTTATGGGCGCACTCACCCGCTATACAAACAAGCCCTTTTATCCCAGTGGTTAGTGGTTGGGATTCTGACATGGTATCAGAGCGAAGGTCTCGGGTTCGATTCCCGGTGTGTGCACTTCGGGCATCCCAGTGCGGGGGGGTGTCAGAGGTCCACTGGGGATCCCCGATGATCCTAGGGAAGGGTTACAGGCACGTCGGCCTGGGGGTTATGGGCGCACTCACCCGCTATATAAACAAGCCCTTTTATCCCAGTGGTTAGTGACTGGGATTCTGACAAGTTTTGCCGCGTCAGGGGGCGAAATGTCTGCGTCAGGGAGCGCAATTGCCGTGTCAGGGGGCGAAATTGCTGCGTCAGAAGGGCGAATTTACACTGTGACAGGCGAATTCGGTTGTGACTGGTCAAACGAACTATTTGCTAGCTTGTGCTCACCAAAAGCAAACCCATCATTTCTGTATTAACGGTAGTGTTCAAAACACTAAGTAAAAAATATGCAGTATGAAAAGACCCGGGTGCTATAATTTTTTTTCCTTTGTTAAGACCCCCCCCATTTTTTCTAGGGATTTAGCATAAGACCCTAGGGTCTTATATCCGGGGGATTACGGTATTTATATCTTTGTATTTGCATGTTTCTATTATCTCAAACATTTTACATTCACTCTGCTATTGAGGTCAAGGGCCCACCACCAACTACCTAACCGTGTGCGAACCTTCCAGAGGAGATCCTAGGAGCGATCCCATTCTGATCGCAGCATGGTATGAGAGCGACTCGGGAATCCTTCGCACTGCCACTCCTGAAATCCTCGACATTCGGAAAGTGGCGTCCGGCACACGATCGCGTGTGAGAATGGCCGGAGGATCTAGTGGTCGGACAAATCTGACGGCCGAAGCGCATTCTAATCCGGCTGCGACAAGCGAGGAAACGACGACGATCGGGACCGAAGTCCTCGCACAACTTCTTCAGCGACTCACCAGCTTGGAGCAAGGGCTCCAAACATTGCAGAACGGCGACGCGGGAACCTCCTCGCAACCTTCTCAACCGGCTCAAATGGCCAGAACGCCGCCCCGCACACTTTCTCCCTCGACACAAATGGTTCAACCCCCAAGACTCCCCGTCCCAGTGAAGAGGCAATTCTCTCTGCGCAATCTAGGCTTCTCAGCATATCAAAAATAAAGGCAAGTGTGCGTTTTGATGGCAGAGGCTTCTATACCTGGAGCTTTGAGCTGGAGTCCCTGCTGCAAAACGCTCAGATTTTTCACTATTTCGACGGGGGTTACGCGAAGCCTGCTGAACATACCGACGACGCCAGGAAAAGGTACTACAACGAGTCCTTGATGGCCGTACGACATCCTCCTACGTAACATATCGCCGGCGGAGCAGCTGAACATTTGTTCGTATAAAACCTCGCCCGCTCCAGCCCTCGACGCTTGGCGCCACCTGAACGGCGTGTATCAGCCGAAGGACTCCGTTTCTTCGAGCCGGCTGCTCCAACAGCTATTGGAAACCAAAATGGCCCCAGGGGAGAAGGCCAACAACTACATCAATCGCTGCCGGAGCCTTCGCGACCAAATCGCGAAGCTGGGAAGCTCGATATCAGAGAAGATTTTTGTCAACATCGTGCTTCAACGGCTCGGACAGAGTGGCGGCCCTGCAAGGTGCTTCTTCGACAGTAGGGGGTCATCTCGGAGGCCGCCCTTTGCGCCGCCCTTCTTGTCGAACAAAGGGATATGGATCAGCAGCGACCAGCGCCACGACGAGAACGTGAACGGCTCGCCTTCTACGCCGACAACAACGAAGAGCAACGGCCACGGCGCCTCTACTGCAAGATCTGCAGAAACTTTGGGCATTTGGCGGATCGATGCAAGTCCCGATCCCGCCCTCGCCAGACCAATCCGAGCAACTGGTCCGGCCGACAAGACGCACGAGGCGACGTGCGTCCAGCCCAAGGGTATCAAGCCCCCGCGCGCAACCTGAACCCAGCGGTTCAGCATCAGCAGCAGCAGCCGTCATCGACTGCCCCAGTACGCAACGTCATGAGCAACATGGCCATGACGGGCGAGTCGCGTTGTCGATGCGTGCGCTCACCATTACCTGAGCCAGCACCACACCCCATTGGCGCGTTCTCCAACAACAACCCATTCAGTCCGCGCCACGACTTCACCGACGACGACGACCAGGACTGGAATCTTCCAGTCTTGCTGCTTGAAAGTCCCCCGCATGTACCTGATATGCGGGTGGCGCCACTTGACTGGCTCTCGCGCGAGCAATTTCTGAAGTTCGACACTCCGCATCTCGTCACGCCGCGACTAGCGCTGCTCGCACGTGACGACAACAAGCGCTATAATACCTAGTACCTGGACAGCTGGTGCGACCAGCATATGGTAGGCTCCTAGCGTATCCAACGCCGTCGCCACCCCCACAGTCACCTACGTCACCGTGGCTAACAACACTCGCCTGCGCGCAAGCGCGCAAGGCATCGTCGTGCTCAAGGCACGCGGAAGCCGCACGCACATCACGCTTAACGATGTGCTGATCGTCCTGAACCTGCGATTCAACCTGCTTTCCGCCGCACAGCTCATGGACTGCGGCGTTGACCTCAGCACGGATCGCGCGACGCGCGACATTCTGCTGCACTACGAATCAAAGACCTCCCGCAGGCAGATCGGACGAGCACACTCTGAAAACGGAGTGTACGTCTTGGATTTCGACATCCCCGACTGCACCAGTGACTTGAACGAGTTAATCGATCTCGTTCCACTGCGCTTCGAACATATCCACCGCAAGGACTGGAAACACCCTGATGGAAGACCATGAGTGCCGCATCACCCGCACCCACGCGAAGTGGCGCCGCATGACCCTGACTCGGACGGCATCTGCAGGGTTTGCCACACACCTATGGCGTTAACTAGTGCAATTTCCGGCCGCGGACTCGCCGCCATCGCCGAAGCAGAGCACCATGCACCACCGGAGGAAGGGATGTCAAATTGGAGCTAGAAATTCCACGGGCGGCGTGTTTGGCACGCCAGAGCACCCTCTCATTGGACCCCCCTCACAACACCTTCAAGGCATGCTGCGCGGCACTGGCATCGGCACCTTCGATGCGCACAACGTGCCGCGGCCCTAACACACACGAGAAATTCTTGAAAATTTACTCTCACCGACGCGACTCGACGAAGAAGCTCACTGTCGAGCAGGAAGAAGAACTGGCGCGCCACGAACCTGAGAAGCTTTGCCGACAGAGTTTCGCCTGTGGCGCATGGGGAGCCGAAGCGGATGAGAGCGCCTCCAATGAAAGGGGGTGGGGAAGCACTGGCGGATGGGGAACAAGTGACACTGACGGATGGGGTAACACCGGCGGAACCTGGGCAACCGCAAGTGGCGGATGGGGCGTTGCAACTGGCGACGAAAGCAGTGGCTAGGGGACTTCTCGCGAAGAACAAAAGGGGGGAGAAGAAGAAGCAGAGGAAGCAGAGGCAACACCTACAATTGTTCCCCTCGGTCGTCCCCCGCGCCATGCTCCACCCGTACTACCTTCTCCTGACAATCCGCTGCATCGCGATCCATGGGACACCATCGATTGGGGCAACGAACTGTCAACCCCGAGGCGAACTGTCTACGGGCCTGCTCCCGAGCTGCGCGAACCTACCTTCGTTCCTGGAACTATCCCCGGGACTAATATTTTTCTCTCCGAAATCCGCGATAGAGAGTTTCTGGCGCTCATGCTTAACAGCACCGACGAAGAAGAAGCAGCAGCAGAACCTGCCCCTGTACCTGACGAAGACCCCGAAGAAGCTCGCGCGCGCTACATGCGCACTTCCGGCTTTCGCGCTGATGATGCACTCTGGCACCAGCGCCTCGGACACCCTTCACGCGCGACGCTGAAAAACTGCATTGACGCATGAGTTTTCGCTCCTGGCGCACTCCTGTGCCCCGACGGCACCGAAGTAAGAGGCGCGACACACCCGCGCAACTGCACCGTCTGCCCCGAAGCTGCGCTAAGCCACCAACCGTTCCCGCTGCTTGAGCCGGGAACGAACCGCTACCCCAAGCTGCACAAAGTGTACAGCAAATTCCTAAACGTGGGGCACTGCGGAGTCAACGACGACTTGTATACGCTCACCTTCATCGACGTAGGGACACGCTACGTGTGGGTCGTGAACGAGGAAGCGCGGAGCAGAGCGTACGAAGTGTTTCGCCTTTGGCAGGCGCACGCGAAGCGGCAGTCTGGCGAAAAGCTGAAGATTTGGCAATCTGATGGCGCAGCAGAATTCAGAAGCAAGGAGATGCAGGACTACCTGGTGCAAAAGGGGATCGAGCACCATGTCTCTCTCCCCTACACGCACCAGCAGCAGGGCATAGCTGAGCGGACGAACCGCACGCTGATGACGAAGTTTCGGGCGCTGATGAAGCAGTCGAAGCTGCCGCCGATCTACTGGACCTATGCGCGTGCACAACATGCTGTCAACCACCACGATCACCGGCAACCTGTCCCCGCATGTGAAATGGATCGGAACTAAGGGAGACACATCCATGCTCCACGTGTGGGGATGCATGGTGCAATACCGCCCGCCGACGTCAACCATCGGCAAATTCGCCAGCCGCGCGCGATGGGGCATTCACCTCGACATCAACCACGAGCATAAGGCGTGGATCATCCTAGACCTTCTCAGTCAGAAGATCGCCCACGCGCGCGACGTCATCTTCTACGAGCGACTCTTCCTCGAGCAGTTTCGCCATGACGAGGAGACCAACGCGAATCGCGTTTACGCGAATGACGGGCACAGCTACGCAACGCCCGAGGACGAAGCCGCTGCAGCAATCCTGGAGCAGGACACCAGGGGCGAGTTCACAAGGGGAGATCGTCACAGCGCGACGACGATGACGACGACTCCTCTGGAGGAGGAATGGGCGGAACGGGCGGAAGCGGCAGAGGCGCAGCGCCACCAGCACCACCTGAGCCAGAGAGCGATGACGACGACGTGCAGGAAGTCATCCCGCAGCGTCGCCACGACAGTACCGTCTCAAGGCTGCAGCTGCTCGGGCTCCACACCGCAACCTCGAAGGCGCCACGTGTCATCGAGCCACGAAACCCGCGCCAAGCTCTCACTGGACCACACAGCAAGGAGTGGCACGAGGCAATGGACGCGGAGATCAAGGTGCTCCAATCCCGAGACACCTGGGTGTTAGTCGACCGCGCAGCGATTGAAGGGGCGAGGGTCCTCTCAGGGAAATGGGTCTTACGCGTGAAGACCGGAGCAGACGGAACGATCGAGCGCTTCAAGGCGCGATGGGTGGTGCGCGGATACGACCAGAGGCACGGCATTGATTTCGATCAGACATTCGCGCCAGTCTGCTGCCACCCCTCCGATCGAATCTTGCTCGCCATTGCAGCTGCTCGACACCTGCCTCTACGCCAGATCGACGTAAAGAACGCGTTCCTGTATGTGTTAGTAGATGCAGTCATCTACATGGAGCAGCCGCACAAGTACGACGAAGGGGATTCACCTGTATGCTAGCTGCGCAAGTCGCTTTATGGGATCAAGCAAGCACCAAGGCTCTAGAAGCAGTATCTTCACAACATCCTGCTTGAAATCGGGTTCAAGCAGATGCCCCACGATCCTGGGATGTACCGCCGCGATTTACTCGGAGAATACATCCTGCTCACAGTCTACGTCGACGACCTCCTCTACACGGGATCGAGCAACGAACTACTGGAGCAGTTCGAGAGGAGTCTGGCGGGGCGCGTCGATATCACCTGCAACTACGAGGTGAAGCAGTTCTTAGGCCTGAACATCCCCTACGCGCCAAAAGCTATTCACCTCTCAGCGGCTAAGTATGCAGAGGAGTTAGGGAAGCGGTTCAACATTTCACCTGCACAGCTCTCCACTCCCAACCGATCTCCCGGACCGAATCACAAACCTGACAACAAAGCCCTATCCCCCGCTGGCATTCAGTCTTATCAGCAGTAGTTGGGATGCCTGCTCTTCGCCTCTGTCACATGCAGGCCCGACCTCTCCTACATCGCAAGCCAGTTGGCCCAGTACTCACGCAAACCAACGGCTGAGAATCTTCTGGACCTGCAGCGCGCCCTACAGTTCTTCGTTTCAACGCCCAAGATTGGACACTGCTACTTAACAGTACCGACTCTGTCTTTCAACCTCATTGGCCACGTGGACACTGATCACGCAGCAGATCCCGACAATCGACGGTCCAGGACTGGCTTCCTGTTCCGGCTCAAACCGACGGGACCAATCTTCTGGAACTCACAGAAACAGGAGCTGGTTGCCCTATCACAGCCGAAGCGGAATTTATCGCAGCAACCGCAGCAGTTCGCGAAGGCCTCTACTTGCAGGAACTTCTGCAGGAGGCGAAAATTCCAGCATCGCCTACCTTTTGCCTCCACTGCGACAACCAAAGCGCGATCCGCATCGCAAACAAACCTTGCTTCGTGAACCGCACCAAGCACATTGCGCTGCGGTACTTCTTCGTCAAGGACGAAGTGGACAAAGGCAAGGTTGACTTGACCTATTGCCCGACACGTGACATGGCAGCAGACTTTCTTACGAAGAGTCTGCCACGCCAGCAGTACCAGCACTGCTCCGAACTCAGCGGAGTGGTCAAGCAGGTCAAGTCGAGCTACGGCCAGGAGTGAAGGGGGGTGTTACGAATAGTAATGAATGAAACTATGCACTCCTAACCTCAGCTAAGGAAGCACGCAGTAACGAGAACGAATGCGAGGAGTCAGAGTTGACTCGAAGCGTCAGACGGTTAGGGTGCATCTGGACTGTCGGAGTAGACGTTATCAGGCAGCTGCAGGCAAGAGGAATTTGGCGGGAACAGTTTCGTAACTGTACGCGCCGCACGGTTGGGAATGAATTTGAATAAGGGAATGCACATCTTAGAGAACATGGCTAGCTAGGTCGATTCGGATTCCACTGTACTCATATTTATACCTTTGTATTTGCATGTATTTATTATCTCAAGCATTTTACATTCACTCTGCTATTGAGGTCAAGGGCCCACCACCAATTACATAACCGTGTGCGAACCTTCCTGAGGAAATCCTAGGAGCGATCAACTTTTGATCGCAGTAGGCTGTAGTGGGGTAGTCAATATGGGGTACAACCCCTTAAGGGATTGTATTTGTACCCATAGCTTTCATAGTTCATTCATTCGTGCTCGTTAGTTTCTGACATGGTTTCTGAGCAGTAGGTCCGTAGGACCGTTTTTTGTTTTGGCCCACCACTACCTAGTGACCGACTACGGTTACCGCGTTACCCCACGCCCTGCCCTGTGCTGCATCGTCAGCGCGCGCCCTGCCCTGCCCTAGCTTGCGTCACACTGCCCGTGTACGCCCTTCGCGTTGCGCTGCCCCGCGCACGCCCTGCCCTGTCCCGCGAGCCTGCGCGTCACGCTCTGCTGCCCCGCGCGTCGCGCTCTGCTGCAGCCCACACGTCGCGCCCTGCTGCCCCGCGCGTCGCGCCCTACGGCAGCCCGCGCATCGCGTTCTGCTGTCCCGCGCGTCGCGCTTTGCTGCAGCCCCGCGCGTCGCGCCCTGCTGCCCCGCGCGTCGCGCCCTGCTGCCCCGCGCGTCGCGCCCTGCGGCCCCGCACGTCGCGCTCTGCTGCAGCCCGCGCATCGTGCCCTGCTGCCCTGCACGGCTCGCGCCCTGCTGCCCGCGCCGCCCAGGCCGAGCCGCGCCCCCCAGCCCGAGCCGCCCTACCCAATCCGATCCGCCCTGCTGCTCGTGCTACTGCTGCTGCTGGTGGAGGTGCTGCTAGGAGTGCTGGAGGTGCTGCAGCCTAGCCTCACCGAGCTGTTCTGCTGCTCTTACTGCTGTTGCTGCTACTCGTGCTACTGCATTCCCTCCATACTGCCCTACTAGTCGCGCGCCTCCTTGCTTGCCCGCTATGACTTCACTTCGTAGTAGCGGTGGGAGTGGTGACGGCGGTGGTGGCAGCAGTGGGAGTGGTGGCGGCCGTAGTAGCAGTCGCTGTGGAGCTGTTCGGTGGGGAGTTTCTGGCAGTGGCAAGATTCAGCTGCAGCGGCGTCCGTGCGAGACCCTTACACCCCACCAGCTTCATGAGTGGTACGCCAGTAGGTGTCGTGGCAGCGGCCGTAGTGACAGTCGCGGTGGAGCTGTTCAGTGCGGAGTTTCTGGCGGTGGCCAGATGCAGCTGCAGCGGCGTCCGAGCGAGACCCTTACGCCCCAGCAGCTTCGTGAGTGTTACGCTTAGAGTGGGAGGACTTTGAGTACTGTTCGCTGCCAGTACGTCATTCGCACAGATGTTTGGGCTGGTCAGACCCACAGAACCTTCACGTAACACCTGGTTACTGGCCCTTGTGTCGAGACTATATATAGCCTCGTGTTGTACCCAGATGATTCATTCAATTCACATTATCTTTTCTGATCTCAATCCTAGATCCTCACACTTGGTAATCAGAGCCCGTTTACACGCGACAGTTTTTTCGACCGCTAAAACCGAGTCTTCAAAAACCGCGGGGGCGACGCTTGTTAAACACCGATTTCGTGTACATAAAACCGGTTCCGTGTTTTTTTCGCTCCCCCTCGTTTCGGTTTTTTCGAACGTGCGCTGTCAGGCATGGAGGGCCAAGGCGACAATTTCGCGATGACGAGCGACATCGCCCGCCTTTGCACCGACGTGGAACAGACGCAGGCGGCGATTCGGCGAATCGAGGCCCTTCTGACACACCAATCGGGAGCAGCCACCGCAGCAGCAGCGAACGCAGCAGCGACGGCACCAGCAGCAGTGGCGATACCGGCATTTCACAGACCGATGGCACCACCTTCGCCGAACCTCGAAGCAGCTCGCCCGAGGCTCCCCGAAGCGTTCGATCCCAGCGCGAAATGATATGACGTTCGATGATTTGTGGCGACCCTCGAAATTTATTTCGAGGCCATTGGCTGTTCGACCCCGACACACGACGCAGCACGAATTCGGCTCGCAGCGACAATGTTGAGGGGACTAGAACTCGAGTGGATTTACTACTCTGACGTGGCCCGCGGGGAGAAAACTTGGATGCAGTTTCGGGAGGATCTCATCGAACGCTTCGAACCAATCAATTCGACCTACATGGCGCGGCAGCAGATACACTGACGCAAACATTAAAGTAGTGTAGCATAGTACACGCAACAGATGGAGCTATTGTTTAACCGAATCATTGACCTGACTGAAGGCGAAAAAATCCGGGCGTACACCGAATGATTGAAAATGGAGATTCGCCGTCAGGTGATCGCAACGAACTACAGTAGCTCCGGCATTATCGTACGGGCAGCAGAAAGGTACGAGCAGCAGAAAGGTACGGCTCCAGTTTACCGAGTGACCGAATGGCTGAAGTGACTTGCACAACTTTGATTGGTGCACGAAATCCTGGCTGCCACCTAGCGAAACCCATCATGTAAAATTCGATATGGTGAGCTGCGTTTGCACGCTTGGAGATGGTAAATCTACTGTGCTGCTGTAAAAGCATGTACAAAACTGGCTCGGGGTCAGCCTCGGATGCTGAAACCAATTGACCAGCCTCGTTCCGAGGCAGACGGGGTTTCCTCGGGGTGTCCTCAAACTTTTGCTTCATCCTGATTCGTCAGTTTCTGATTTCCGAAACTGGGCGAGTTTGTAATACATTTCGCGGATGTAGTTGTTCCCCTCATGTTTCCTTTTGGGGTCTTCAGGGGAACTATGAGGTAACCTCGCATATGATGCCCCAAGGTAACCCTCAATTTCGAACCGATTTGGGCGTTCGAATTTTTGGGATGATGGCTGCCCTGCCCGCTTTGGCTGGTCGTCTGCAGACACCACTTGCGGCACCACTTGCACCATGAAGGTCATTGTTGATATTTGTTTTATTCAGATCTCTCTCCGAGGAGCCCCGCAGGCCTCGACCGCCCAGAGCCGTGCGGGTTGTCAAGTCAAGCTCGACTCGAGCTTCTCGGTTTCCGTCTACAGTCGTGCGAATCGGTTTTCCCCATCACCCTCGTCTGCAGCATCCGCTGGGGTTCGACTTGGCAAGCGTTGTGCACCGCAGTAAAAAAACGAGTGACGAAGGGGAGCTGTACAGTCTAGTCTCTAGAAAAAACAAGGAGGTGTCGTAAACTGCACGATTTTTTTCCGTCAGTCATGGCGGTCATGCGAATAGCGCAGGCGAACTTCGGACTCGTCTCCCCGAGTTCCCTCCCCTCTCAACCCATCCCACCCAGAGCTGTGCTGCTGCGGTGTTTGCTTCTTTGCCGTGTTGGCCTGCAGGTCTCGTTGTTCGGCTGCTTCTGTGTGGTTCTTCCCTTGCCAAGGATTCCTCCATTCCATCCATGGTGCGTGTGTGCATTCTCGAATGACATGCAGGCCTGTCAAGTTGCATTTGTCGTTGCTGAGCTGTACTGCATGAGAAATACTGTACTCTCCCACGCTACACATAGCCCGCGCCAAATTCACTAGGGCCATTTTCACCCCCCTGTGTAATTATTTCTGATTTACCCGATTTTAAAAGGCTGTTTCGAATGCTTTCGTTTTAAGAGGGTACGTTTCAGACATCTCTGACGAGTTAGAGGGGATTAAAAACGGGTCACAATAAACTATGGTCGAGAAGCCGAGGTTAGAGTGCGGTTTTTTTTTAATATCTCGACACTTGGCTGAGTAGTTTGTAGCCTTCAAATTCTGGGTGTTTACTGATAAAAGCCGAAATCGGGTTCAGGGTGCTTGCCGAAACAAGTTGCAGGGCGTGAAAATAGCGCGGGCTAGGTGTAAAATGCTTCGATTCGAACATCGACGAGAGCGAGAACTGAGAACATGGAGAGAAAGACGGATTCACACGTGCCAACGTGTGGATCTTGGGAATCCTTGAAGAATATACGCATTCGCTGAAAACCCTACCCAACCATCGGTTTCATATACTTTACCGTTTAATTTTATGTTAAAAACCTTTTCAACCGTATTCGGACGTACTTGGTGAGCCCTCCCACACATCGCTGATTTGCTTGCTTGCCTGGTCACATGGGTGTCCATCCGTGCTTTCTGACATTTCTTCCCCCACCCGACGCGTCGGATTCACGGCTTGTGAATGTCAGGGGCCCTGGCGCTGCCAGAGCCAGAATGTCAGGCTCGGAGCTCCCGCTGTCCTTTTTCCGTCAATGACAGTCACAAGGGTCCGACCAACAGCGCACTCTGTTTCTCGTCTACATCTGGGGTGTTAGTCAAGCGCTTTGCACCTGGAAATATTTATACGAGAATTGAGGGGGCGCACTGTTCTCCCGCCAAGAAATTGTACTGTAACGTGATATTTTTAAACCATGATGAGTTCACCTTACGAAATCGCCCTGCCAACATGTTTTCTTGCCGCATTTGTACGAGAAGTGTGTAGGGGAACTCACCTGGGACTGCTTCTGGAGAATGAGGGTGCACATTGGTGTCTGTGTCGCTTTCTGAGTCGTTCATCCCACTCGTGATGTGCATCTTTTGAGTGATGCAGGCCTGGCTAGTTGCATTTCACTCTTTCGGTTGGAATGAACTGAATCTGAGATAAACGGGATCCTTGAGAAAGACGGCTTCACTCGGTCTTGTTTGAAATTTTATGGCATTGTTCTAACAATCCCGCATTTCTTATGGGTTGAGGGAGTCCAGGCCCTCTGGTCTCAGAAACGGCAGAATTCGACCCCTCGGCTCTCGTTTTGGACTACCAAAAACTCCGTTCCGACATTCCACCTGCAGCGGTGGATTTTCTAATCACGGAGCATGGAGCAGGTAGAAGCGGTCAGTCAAGCGGTCAGACGAATTTCACGGAAATCTTGGTCCAGCGGTGCAATCACTTGCCAACGCACACCGCATCCCCGTTGATATTGGAGACTATAATAGGATTAGGTTTATGGTTGTACACTGGTATTGATCATAAGCAAATAAAATAATTAGTATTTGTTAAAAAAATGGCTAGTAAGACAACTACCTCCTATAGTGTGTGAAGTAATATTTTTTTCGGACTCAATTATGTGTGCTTGACATTGATTGATGGGCTTTGAAGTTAATCACAGGAGGCATGGCGTAGAGGTAGTTTGAAGCATGGCACGGCAGAGGTAATCATAAGCGCTTTCAGTACTGCACCAGGGAATTCAATCTGAACTGTTTAAACCACGACTTTGCTGCAGCAGAGCTGGATAATTGGTTCATACACGCACTTGTACATGCAGCCATGCTAATGGATAACAGCTATGTGCTCCTCTCTTACTGCAGCGCGGAAATTTTCTTCCAGGAAGGACGCGAGGAAATCCTCTCCCACCACGCATTCACATTGGGGCGCGAAGTGATGAGATCCGAATCCCCTGACACCCACAGCAGAGCCGTGTAGGGCAGGTGCGACAGATCCGCCAGGGAGAAATTGGAGCCCGCTAGGTACTCGTTGCTGGCCAGATGCGCTTCGTAGACATCGAGGACCTTCGAGAGCTGCGGGAAATAGGGAAGAGAAGGCGGAAAGAAAGCAAAAATATATTGCTTGAATGGCACAGCAAAAGCGAGAGCTGCAGGAATTAGGAGAGAGCATGGCAAGGGAGAAATGTCTGCCTGAACAACAGTCTCGGTCACATCGCAATCATAATCTCCTCAGACGGCTGAATTGCTTCCGTCGCTTACCTTCGCCTTGAGCTCTTCCGCCTTGGCCTGGTCAGGCTCGCCTCCACCGAACATGGGCTTGAACACTTTCTCCGCGATCAGCGCGGAGAGCGGCGGGTTGTAGTTCTGCGCCTCCACCTCCAGCCACTGGTTCACCAGCGCACGCTCCTGCACGATTCGAACACACACAGCAAACGTCACTTGAAAGAGCTCGTAAGAAATGTCAAGCATCAAAATGAAATTATAATACTCCACCTCCACCCATTACTTCACCCGCGCACGTTCTTGCACAGCAACACTCAGGTAGGAACTCTTCGAGTCTAATAAACGGACACGCGTTGAGGCGATGAACTATTACTGCCGGTAGCAACTAGCAGGAGTTCAGGCCGGGATGGTGGTGTTTCACCGGGCCAAGGAGTGGAAAAGTGTCTGACTTAAATACCTTGAGCGTGGAGCCGAGAAGGTCGGTGCCTTGGCCGGCATTCTTCTCAGCAACGTAACGAGCGATGGCACGCGATTCTGGTGAAGACCATGGGGGAAAGACATTCAGGTGAACACAAGGCCGTTTTGAGCAAAGATTCAGTATAGATGTAACAAACATAGGAACATTTGAGAAGTAGATTTCTGTTCAAAAGTAGAAATTGGATGGAGCTGAATAGATGGTAGAAAGAATTTGCGGAAATGAGAACCTACCGAAGAGCTGAACCTCCCCGTCGTCGAGAACAGGAATCACTCCAAAGGGCTGCGCAGTAGCAGGGCCAGAGAGAGGAAAACAGACCAATTCGAAATGAACCACATTGAAAATTTCACGGTCGTGTGAATGTAACGAGCTGCATCTGATGCAGTTATGTAGCGAAAACGGACGGATATCATGGTAATCTTGCGTGTATATGGGAATTGCCGAAGAGACGAATGCTTGAGTCAGGACGTGGGAGTTTGCCGCCCACCTGCTTTTTCTTGTGCTCTTCCGACTTGTGCTCTCCTTTCCTGAGATCCACTGTAACCACCTCGTAGTCCTGGAAATGAAAACGATTAACGGTGCTTGATTTTCGTATTTAATCAAAGGAGTCCAGTAAGCGACATTCCCATGATATGAAAAGGAACCTATATATCCATTCTATAGCTAACCAATTCGTACCGTAACACCCGCCTCCTCGAGAGTGGTGAGCACCCTCTTGGTGCAAGTCGACATGTTCATGCCGTAGACCTTGACTGGAGCCATTACGTCAGCGGCGAGAGCGGTGATAACGGAGATGCCAACCGGTGCAGAACGATGCGAGAATAGGCTGAAGGAAGGTAGCACAAGTAGAATAAAGCTCGCTTGATTGCGTATCAAAGCCGCCGTGGCGCTGTAAATACACGCTAGCTATGCACGCTCCAGCCAGACTGGGATTGAACGCCAAGCGTCGTCGAAGCAGCCTAAAGCGACAGGGATGTTCGGGCCGTGGGGGGTTCTGGAAAGTCGCTCCGGCTGCTTCGACGACGTTTCTGCGTGTTGCGCTGCTGGGAGAGTGGAGGAAGACGAACCTTTCGGAAAAGGGTCGGGCCTTCCATGGAACAATAGCATTCGCGAAACCCAAATGACGTCATTTCTCTTTTCGAAATCTCTATTTTGTGGTAATCACTTCGCACTTTGCTTTTGTCTGTTAGCAAATAACACCACTGCCACCAGACCAAATTCTCTTGGTTACAGTCGATGCTCACCCTAACACAAAACAAATGCTTATCACGATTACAAATTTACTCACTCGCGCCCGTGGGGTGACTGAATTGAGCATTGTGAAATTTTAGTTGTACAGTCACATATTAAAGCCCCACATTCCACTTTCATTGCACTTTCATTTTTGAGTCACAATTTTGCCTGGGGCGACGAGGGCGAAAGCACGGGCGAATGAGCGAAAAGCCAAAACTCGTTTCACTCACATGCCGCCCGCCTACCTGGTGTTCTTGTAATGGGCACCGACTGTATTGGGTGACGGTTAAGTACGTTGCAGTGCAATCTCAAGCGTTTAAAACCTCTGTGTGTAAATGAATTCTTACCCAGACATTCAAAAGCCGCTCGAGAACTCCGTGGTGTGGGGAGGGCTTCTGAGTGGTTTGGCGCTGACCCGATGTTGAAAGGCATCTGCGTTGCGATCGCCGAAGAGCCATTGCGACAATCGTTACATTTCGTCAGTCGTTTCCTGCTTCGCTTCTGGCAAATGCTGAGCAGCAAACGAAACGCTACTGTCACTCGCGGCAGCCGAAAACTCGACAGCGCGACACAGCTTCAAACCACGTGGCGCTGACTCAGCGGAAAGTGGCAGCACCACAATAGTAGCACCAGCGTAATACAGTACAGTATCACGGAGTGCAGTGCGGTAGCCCTTAGCAGTAGCACAACCATTGCTGCAGCAGCAGGGGTGTATCACAGCAGAAGCTAGCAGCGCGGATCAGCAGCCGTATCTCCCGCGCTAAACCAGTCCCTCTCGTCGTCCCCCTCCAACGTGGTAGTCAATCCCGCTTACCAGCCTGCCGGCTATTTTGCCCTTCGCCGCAATCCATCTCCGCCCGCCAATCCACCAGTCCGATCTCCGCTTTCCGCCCTTCGCTATCTGGCGCGCTCTGCCCGCCGCCACGCCCCATCCGCCCTTCGCTCGCCACACTCCGGTTTCCGCCCCCCGCTCTCCTCCCTCCGCGCTCCTTCTTCCGCCCTCCGCCCTCCCTCGTCAGATGGCCACGCTTCTGCGACGCGTCGCGGGCGATTTGAGACGAAGCAGCGGCGCGTCTGGCGCCGTGAATCGCGCTGTCGGCTCGTTCCAGAGCGGATTTCCCGCGCAACCGCGCAGTCTCCTCGATGTCCTCGCGCTTCGATGGGTTAGTTTCGTAGCAGTCGCCTTTGATAGACCGACTTTTGAAACGTTTCTAAAGGTATTCGCGCAGGCTTCTCGATGTCCTCGCGCTTCGATGGGTTAGTCACATAGTAGGTGTTTTCAATATACTGCCTAGGAAGAATGCGTTATTGTGCTTTCGCTGCGTTATTGTACATTTCTTTGATGTAGCCCGTGATATAACCGACATTTTGTGTTGTAGCCCGCGGCTTTAAACCCGTCGAATCTGTCCGCACCCGCCTCGTTCCCCCCTATACCCCTCCCCTCCCCACACCTGCAGGCCAGCACGCTGGTGGTGGCGGAACACACGGGGAGGGGCGCGGGGGGCTCCGCCGTCCCTAAATCCGCCCACACTGTCCCCACTCACCGCCCCCGCTTCCCCTTTTTCCCCCTCCCCACCCCCCCACCCAGGCCAGCACGCTAGTGGTGGCGGAGCACACGGGGAGGGGCGCGGGGGGCTCCGCCCCGACCTTAAAGCCGCCCACTCTGTTTGCACCCGCCTCGTCCCCCCCCATACCCCTCCCCTCCCCCCCATACAGGCCAGCACGCTAGTCGTAGCGGAGCACACGGGGAGGGGCGCGGGGGGCTCCGCGGCGGCCCTGAAGGCGCCAACGCTCTCCCTGGATGCTGCGCTTCCCCTTTTCCCCCTCCTCTTTCCCCCCGACAGGCCAGCACACTAGTGGTGGCGGAGCACACGGGGAGGAGCGCGGGGGGTTCCGCCGCGGCCCTGAAGCCGCCAACGCTCTCCGCACCCTCCTCGTTCCCCCCTATACCCTCCCCTCCCCACCCCCGCAGGCCAGCACGCTGGTGGTGGCGGAGCACACGGGGAGAGGCGCGGGGGGCTCTGCAGAGGCCTTAAAGCCGCCCACGCTGTCCGCAGTGGCGGCTGCGCGCAAGCTGGGCGGACCCGTGGCCGTGCTGGTGGCGGGGAGTGGCGACGCGGTTGCTGACGTGGCGGCTGATGTGGCGAAGATCGAAGGGGTGGATGAGGTGGGTGAGTTGCATTGGTCGATTAGAAAATGTTTGCAGTTCAGAAAACGTGCTCAAAACCAGAAACCATTCAGTTGACATAAACAAAACAGAGTAAACTAAAAAATAAATACATACACTAACTTGCTGACGACAGGAGTGAACAACCTGCCTTTCCCTTCCCTCGGCGGACGGAACCTATTCACCCTATCTCCACCTCCGTCCATTATTGTCCTTTTCTCAGGTGATTACAACAGACAGCGCCGCCCTGGACCACGCCCTGCCAGAGCCCCTGGCGGCGCTACTGACAAACCTCGCTGCCCAGCGGTCCTTCTCGCACGTGCTTGCCGCCTCGTCCACGTTCTCCCGTAACGTGCTGCCACGTGTCGCCGCGCTATTGGACGCTGCGATGGTGTCTGACGTGGTTGAGATCGTGGATGAGACAACCTTCGTGCGGTGAGGGGAAAGGGGGGAGGGAGGGGAAGAGGGGGGCGGGTGCTGCGAGGGGAGGGAGGTCCGGAGATACCAGACGTGGTTGAAATCGTGGATGAGACAACCTTCGCGCGGTGAGGAGAGGGGAGGGGGGGGGGGAAGAGGGAAGGGGACGGGAAGGGATAAGAGGGGAGGAAAAGGGGAAGGGGTTTAAAGAAAGGGTTCAATGAGTGAATGTGACTCTGCGATGGTGTCTGACGTGGTTGAAATCGTGGATGAGACGACTTTCATGCAGTGAGCGCGGGGGGGCGGGGAGGGGAGGGGAGAGGAGAGAGGAGAGGGGAGAGGGGGGGGGAGGGGAGGGGAGGGGAGGGGAGCCTGGGTGGGAGGGGAGAGGTACGGAGAGGGGAGGGAGGGGTGCTACTAAGTAAGCTTTTGGTGGAGTGAGGTCAGAGGGTTGTGCGTGTTTGCGTGTTGTGTGTTTGGGTGCTTGCGTGCTTGCGTGTGCGTGCATGAAAGCGTTCTCTTTCCACCCCCTTTCTCTCGCATTCCGCTCCGCCCCGCCCCTTTCCCCCTAAGCCCAATATACGCTTGAAATGCTCGTGCCACAGTGCGATGCTCCGCCCCTCCCCCTCTCAGCTTTTCTTCCCCCTTGCTCCTCCTGCTCCTTCCCCTCCGTCCACCTCCCTTCCCCACATCTCAATCTACGCAGGGAATGCTCTAGCCACAGTTTGCTGTTCCACCTCCCTCTTCCTCCCACCTTCATTTCACTTGCACGCCCTGCGCCTTCCCCTCCGCCCCTTCCTCACAGTCCGCGCCACCTCCTTCCCTGCCGCCTCCCTTCTTCCCCCATTTCCCCCTTCCCACCCCCAGCCCAATCTACGCAGGAAACGCTCTAGCCAAAGTGCGCTGTTCCACCCCCTCCCCCGCCATCCCAACGCTCCTCACAGTCCGCGCCACCTCCTTCCCTGCCACCTCCTCTGCAGCCGCCTGTGCGCCCAAGACCACGCCTTTTGAGTTTCAAGGTAAGGCTTGCTCCACCCCCTCCCCCATCCCAAGACTTCCAAGGTTCGCTGTCTCACTCCCCTGTCTCACCCCCCTGTCTCACTCCCCTGTCTCACCCCCCTGTCTCACTCTCCTGTCTCACTCTCCTGTCTCACTCTCCTGTCTCACTCTCCTGTCTCACTCCCCTGTCTCACTCCCCTGTCTCACTCTCCTGTCTCACCCCCCTGTCTCACCCCCCTGTCTCACCCCCCTGTCTCACCCCCCTGTCTCACCCCCCTGTCTCACCCCCCTGTCTCACCCCCCTGTCTCACCCCCCAATGATCCCAGCCCCCACAGCAGATTTTTGCAAGGGGCCTCTAAGTGAGACGATTTTTTAGCACCTTTCTTCTTCCATGCTTCCCCTTCCCCCATAATCGCAGCCCCCCCAGCTGAAAATTCTTCCTGGGTCGGGCAGGAGCTGCGGGCAGCTGACCGGCCGGACCTGGGCAGCGCGAAAGTTGTGATTGCGGGCGGGCGGGGGCTAAAGAGCGAAGAGAATTTCAAGCTGCTGGAACAACTAGCAGACAAACTGGGAGGGGCAGGTGAGGGAATTGAGAAAAAAAAATTAGAAGAAAAAAAACCGAAGTGAATTTATTGATTAGGTGAAACTGGGCAGGTGAGGGCTAAAGAAAGGGAATATGGGCTGAACCCCCTTCTTAAAAAAAAAAAAATAATAATAAATTAAATTTCTTCCTTAATGAAAGCATGTTGTTTGCACTCTCTTACACTTCCCTCCGTGCCCATTTCTTCCCACCCATCCCTCTACTCTCACCAGTCACGCCCACTTTCCCAGTTGTCTGTATCATAGTGTACCTATCTGACACTTTCCCTCCACTGCTTTATTCTGTTTTGTTCCCCTGGCCAGTGGGTGCCTCCCGGGCAGCTGTGGACGCAGGCTACGTAGCCAACGACCTGCAAGTCGGGCAGACCGGGAAAATCGTCGCACCAGACCTTTACATGGCGTTTGGGATTTCGGGCGCGATTCAGCATCTGGCGGGCATGAAAGATTCCAAGACGATCGTGGCCGTTAACAAAGATCCAGACGCTCCCATCTTCCAGGTAACAACTCCCAGCACTCTGCTTTTTCTCTCCCCCGATTGAAGCACAAGCACACGCTACAGTTTGTTTTTTTACTGGTAGTTGATTCCAAGACCATCGTGGCCGTTAACAAGGATCCTGATGCTCCCATCCCAACTTCCAGGTCGCAGATTACGGGCTGGTGGGAGATTTGTTTCAAGTGCTGCCCGAACTCCTTGAAAAAGTTCCTGCCAAGGCTTGAAAGGAGAGCGCTAGCTCAGCAAGGCACAATAGAAGCATGTCCAGAAGATTGTCCTCTTTGGAAATTGGATCTTTGTTATAGAGGAAACTGTGTTCCTTTTCGCTTAGCTGGAACAATACGTAAATGTTCACAACGCTGGTATTCAAGATGCAGCGAATTTCCGTTACTAGTAGTACGGTATTTTTCTGTTACTAGTAGTACTAAGGACGGCATTTTGCCGCAATTGATTCCTACCTAGTAGTACGGTAGAAGAAGCCTAGTCCTACCCTTGCGCCATCAGTGCTGGATATGCATCCCCTTCCATCACCACGAGGAGGGGAGGGGAGGGGGTCGCAATGCAGTGCAGCTGCTGCAGAAGCCAACCTGTCAAGCCATTTAAATGTGAGAGGTGCATCGTGGTGCAATGCGGTGCAGCTGCTGCAGAAGAAGCCAACTTGTCAAGCCCTTTGTATGAGAGCGCAGTGCAATGCGGTACCAACACCTTGAGAGATGACGGGAGGGGATCGCTCTTTGCACTGCAGTGCAGCTGCTGCAGAAGCCAACCCCTTTGAATGTGAGTGGTGCATCGCGGTGCAATGCGGTACCAACCCCTTGAGAGATGACGGGAGGGGATCGCTCTTTGCAGTGCAGTGCAGCTGCTGCAGGGGCCAACCTGTCAAGCCCTTCGAATGCGATTGGTGCATCGCGGTGCAATGGGGTGCTACCCCGTACCACCAGCCAAGACGGTACAATGGCTGGAAAAAACGAAGGGCTTCAGGCTGGAAATATGTGCTGCTGTGTGCTGCTGCATGCTGCTGTGTGCTGCTGTGTGCTGCTGTGTGCTGCTGCATGCTGCTGTGTGCTGCTGCATGCTCCTGTGTGCTGCTGTTGCTGATTGCCCCAACCTGTGTGCAGTTTCCAACATCCCCACTAGCTGCTGCTGCTACTCCTCTGCTGCGCTGCTGCCCTGCTATATTAGCCTGCTGCCCTGCTGTATTAGCCTGCCGCGCTGTTGCATTAGCCTGCTATCCTGCTGCTCTGCTATCCTTCTACTCCTCTCCTGCTCTGCTCCTCCCCTGCTCTCCTGCTCTCCTGATCTGCTCCTCTCCTGCTCTCCTGCTCTCCTGCTCTGCTCCTCTCCTGCTCTCCTGCTCTGCTCCTCTCCTGCTCTCCTGCTCTGCTCCTCTCCTGCTCTCCTGCTCTGCTCCTCTCCTGCTCTGCTGCTCTGCTGCTCTGCTGCAATAGCCTGCTGCTCGTGCCTCAGCACCGCCTCTCCCCAAATCATATCTGCACACTGACCACATCCCCTCTCCCCCCTCCCCCCAATTCCTTCCTCCCCCTTTCCCCCTCTTTCCCTCCTCCCCCTCTCCCTCTCATCCCCTCTTCCCACTCTCCTCCTCATCCCCTCCTCCCCCTCTCCCCCTCACTCCCTCCCCCGACTCTCCCCCTCATCCCCTCCTCCCACTCTCCCCCTCATCCCCTCATTCCCTCGTTCCCACTCCCCCACTCCCTCCAATCAAAGGAAAATATCAAATTGAGGCGGTACAGAAAAGAGTTGCTTTGAGAGACTCCACACAAAGTGCATTCTCACTATTTCGCCCCTACTCTCCTCTCATCCCCTCCCTTCTCCTATCCCAGGTGTCCAGGCAGAAGCACCCAGAATGGACTTGCCACTCCACAGCAGCGTCCCTCCCCTCAGCCCACACGAAATCCACTCAGTATTTCTACCCCACTTTGCTCTCATCTCCTCCCTTCTCCTACCCCTGGAGTCCAGGCAGAGGCACCCAGAATGGACTTGCCACTCCACAGCAGCCTTACTCCCCCAGCCGGATGCCTCTCCACCCCAAACCCTTTAGGGTACGGCGCGATCAACTCTCTCAACCCCCACATGCTCCTCTTGCTGAAAGGCCGAGCCGCCACCCCCAGCCTACCCATCCTTGCATGCATCTGGTCCAGACTCTCCGCTCTCACCAACCTCTGCATGCCCTCACACGCTACTAAGTCCACCATCTCCCGTGCGAGCACGAATTCCCCTCATCTCATCTCCTCCCTTCTCCTCCCCTCCCTTCTCCTACCCCAGGAGTCCAAGCAGACGCACCAAGAATCGACTGGCCATTCCACAATAACCGCACGCCCCCCTGCGGATGCCTCTCCACGCCAAACCCTTTAGGATACGGCGCGATCAGCTCCCTCAGCCCCCACATGCTCCGCTTGCTGAACGGCCGTGCCACCACCCCCAACCTCCCCATCCTCACATGCATCTGCTCCAAGCTCTCCGCCCTCACCAGCCTCTGCATGCCCTCGCACGCCACCAGGTTCACCATCTCCCGTGCGAGCACGAATTCCTCGAATCCGCGGCGGCCGAAGGAGAAGCGCGAGGCGAGGGCGTCGTGGGAGGCGAAGATGTTGTGGAAGAAGAGGAGGGCGTCTTTGAATCGGTGGAGAAAGAAGGGCTGCTGCTGGTTGGAGTCCCACTCGACTAGAGAAACAACCTTTGGGTCTAGCTGCATGATCGCCTGAAAGAGAAAGGGGGGAGGGAGAGGGGAGGGGGAGGGAGTTGTAAGAATGTGTTGAATAAGAGAAGAGGTTCACCATCTCCCATGCGAGCACAAACTCTTCGAACCCGCGGCGGCCGAAGGAGAAGCGCGAGGCGAGGGCGTCGTGGGAAGCAAAGATGTTGTGGAAGAAGAGGAGGGCGTCTTTGAAGCGGTGGAGAAAGAAGGGTTGTTGTTGATTGGAGTCCCACTCTACTAGAGCGACGACCTTGGGGTCTAGCTGCATGATTGCCTGAAGGGGGGCACATGGGAGGGGGGGAGGCGAAGATGTTGTGGAAGAAGAGGAGGGCGTCTTTGAAGCGAGAGAGGAAGAAGGGCTGCTGCTGATTGGAGTCCCACTCTACTAGCGTCATCACCTTGGGGTCTAGCTGCATGATTGCATGGAAATGGGGAGGGAACATGGAAGGGGGATTGGCATGTGTGCAGTGCATAGTGCTCCATGGGTGCAGCGGTGCAGGAGGAAGGGCTGCTGCTGGTTGGAGTCCCACTCGACTAGCGTCATCACCTTGGGGTCTAGCTGCATTATGGCCTGGGGGAAGGGGGGACATGGGATGGGAGGATACGGCAGCAAGGCATGAAGGCAGAGCATCTTTGAAGCGAGACAGGAAGAAGGGTTGCTGCTGGTTGGAGTCCCACTCGACTAGCGTCATCACCTTGGGGTCTAGCTGCATGATTGCATGGGGGAAGGGTGGAGGGAGGGGAGGGGGGAAGGGGCGGGAGGAGAGTGTGAGGAGAGGGGGCTTGTGTTGGAGGGACTGGCGAGGAGCAAGAGAAATCATAGACTTGTTGGAAGTTACCGCAGTCGCTTTTGAGAATTCCGAAATATTCTCAAAAGAGAATTCTCAAAAGCATTCTCTCTTACCCTAATTGCTGTATCCTTAGGGCTGTGTATCGGCACTGTTAAGTCTGCCACACAAGCTAGTACTCGTCAAGCCACACTCCCAATGAAGGGGCAGGTTAACAGCGCAGCTCATTCTCATCCTTGTGTTGCTTCCAACCACTCTTCTCTCTTACCTTTATTGCTGTATCCTTAGGGCTGTGTATCGGCACTGTTAAGTCTGCCACACAAGCCAGCACTCGCCCAGCCACACTCCCAATGAAGGGGCAGGTTAACAGCGCAGCTCATTCTCATCCTTGTGTTGCTTCCAACCACTCTTCTCTCTTACCTTTATTGCTGTATCCTTAGGGCTGTGTATCGGCACTGTTAAGTCTGCCACACAAGCTAGTACTCGTCAAGCCACACTCCCAATGAAGGGGCAGGTTAACAGCGCAGCTCATTCTCATCCTTGTGTTGCTTCCAACCACTCTTCTCTCTTACCTTTATTGCTGTATCCTTAGGGCTGTGTATCGGCACTGTTAAGTCTGCCACACAAGCCAGCACTCGCCCAGCCACACTCCCAATGAAGGGGCAGGTTAACAGCGCAGCTCATTCTCATCCTTGTGTTGCTTCCAACCACTCTTCTCTCTTACCTTTATTGCTGTATCCTTAGGGCTGTGTATCGGCACTGTTAAGTCTGCCACACAAGCCAGCACTCGCCCAGCCACACTCCCAATGAAGGGGCAGGTTAACAGCGCAGCTCATTCTCATCCTTGTGTTGCTTCCAACCACTCTTCTCTCTTACCTTTATTGCTGTATCCTTAGGGCTGTGTATCGGCACTGTTAAGTCTGCCACACAAGCCAGCACTCGCCCAGCCACACTCCCAATGAAGGGGCAGGTTAACAGCGCAGCTCATTCTCATCCTTGTGTTGCTTCCAACCACTCTTCTCTCTTACCTTTATTGCTGTATCCTTTGGGCTGTATCTCAGGACTGTAGAGTCTGCCACGCAAGCCAGCCGCCCAGCCACATTCACCAGCACACACTCCCCGCGCTCCACTCCAATCGCCGCCGCTCGCAGCGTCTCCGGCGCCGCCTCGACGCGGGAAAAGGACAAGCTCACGCCGCACTCCTGCGCCGCCCGCGCTAGCTCAGCCTGCAGGAAAGCCGCAGGAAGCTTCGGGCCGGTCCCGTATGGGTGGCCGAAAGGGGGGTCTACAGCTGTGAATCGGATTCGGAGGAAGGAGGGAGGGATGGGAGAGGGAGCGGAGATGGACGGACCTTGTGGGGGTGCGGGGGAAGGGGAGGAAGAGGGTGAGGGGGAGTGGTGGGTGGAGGTGGGTTGGGAAGGAGAGGGGTGAGAGGGAGAGGAGAAGGCGGATGGTGATTGGAAACCGTGGATAGTGGTAGCAGCTGTACTAGCACTGTCACCACCGCCGCTGCCGCCACCGCCACTGCCCCCGCTGCTGCTGCTGCTGCTGCTGCTTATGGCTTTGGATGGTAACGTTGGCTGCGGCCATTCTTTTCCGGGCAGCTGCCGCCAGCTGGCGGATGACGATTGGCCACTGGCCCGCCCACATGGCGAAGTCGACAATGTGTATGTTTGGCTCGTCTTCTGCCGCATCCTGCAAGGGGACAAAGGGACAAGGAGGGGTGGGGTTGTGTGGTGGCAGAGAGAGGTGAGGTGTTGCACTCCAACATGCACTGATGTTCCTTGCCCACATGGCGACATCGACGATGTGGATGTTTGACTCGTCCTCTGCTGCGTCTTGCAGGGGGGAAAAGGGACAGGGAGGGGTGGGGGGGTGGGGTTTGGCAGGGGAGAGAGAGGAGCTGCACTGATGCCCACATGGCGAAATCGACGATGTGGATGTTGGACTCGTCCTCTGCTGCGTCCTGAGAATAGAGAAGGGTGGGGGAGGAGATGAGGGGGTAGGGATGGGTGGGTGGAGGAAGAGTGAGTGGAGGAATAGGACAAAAGGCGAGCCAGCAGTATGGCACATTCCTTACCACCACTCTGCACGACTTACCACCACTCTGCAGCCCCTATTAGCCCTCTCAGCTCCCTATCACCACTCGTCATTTGCCACCATCACTCTGCACGCCTCACCACCGCTCTGCACGCCTCACCACCATGGCACAGGCCAGTGCGGAGAAGCAGAACTGCAGCGTGGGGCAGTGCAAAGGCCAGAATGAACGGTAAGCCGCATTCCTTACCACCACTCATCACTCCCTACCACCGCTCTGCAAGCCTCTCCAGCATGGCACAGGCCAGGGCAGAGTAGCAGAACTGTAGCGTGGGGCAGTGCGCTGCAAAGGCCAGACTTAACCGCATGCCGCAATCCTTACCACCACTTGACATTCTCCACCACCACTCTGCACTGCTCATTACCGCTCTGCACGCCTCACCACCACCGCTCTGCAAGCCTTACCAGCATGGCACAGGCCAGGGCGGAGTAGCAAAACTGCAGCGTGGGGCAGTGCGCTGCAAAGGCCAGAATCAACGCCTCCTCCTGTGGTGGAGAGGGGTGGAAAGGGATGGAGAGGGATGGAGAGGGATGGAGAGAGAGCAGGTAGAGGGCGACAGCAGGTGCAGCACCATCAACACAAACATCTCACACATCTCACTGTCCTCTCACCTCAGGAGCACGGCTCAAATATGCGATATAGTCTGTCCCGAGGGCTCCTGCAGCCCTCTTGGCGAGGCGAGGCAACAGCAACACCAACATCTCACCACCATCTCACCTCAGGCGAGCGCCTCAAATACGCGATATAGTCCGTCCCGAGGGCGCCTGCAGCCCTCTTCGCAAGGGCAGTGAAAGGTAGACAGCAGCAGCATCACCATCAGCTCTTGAGGCATCATGCATACAACCATCTCACCTCGAGTGCACGGCTGAGATAGGCAGTGTAGTCGGTTCCTAAGGCTCCTGCAGCCCTTTTAGCCAGGGCAGTGAGCAGGTAGTGTGAGACAGAGGCAGTAGCACCATAAGCTGTCCCCATCCACACCACCATCTCACCTCAGGCGCGCGGCTCAGATAGGCGATGTAGTCGGTACCCAGGGCACCAGCAGCCCTCTTTGCAAGGGCTGTGAGCAGGTAGTGTGAGACACGCTGCATGGGCGTGCCGTAGGGGGAGGAGAGCGGACGCAGGCTGCGAGTGAGGCTGACCATACGCGGCTGCACAGGATGGGTGGGGAGGGCACGGGGAGGATCAAGAGCAAGGGGAGAGGCAGTGAGGAGATAGTGAGAGACGAGCTGCATTGGTGTGCCGTAGGGGGAGGAGAGCGGACGCAGACGCCTTGTGAGACTGACCATTCGCGGCTGCACATAGGGGGCAGGGATTGGGAGCACACAGGGAGAGGCGAGAGGCAGGCAGTGAGGAGGTAGTGGGAGACGCGCTGCATTGGCGTGCCGTAAGGGGAGGAGAGCGGACGCAGACGGCAAGTCAAAGACACCATGCGCGGCTGCAAAGGGGGTTGAGAGGAGTAGGGGGGGACAGGGGGAAGATAGGCGGTGAGGAGGTCGTGTGAGACTCGCTGCATGGGCGTGCACACTCTCCCAGTCACCAAACCCATTCACTGCCCTCGGCACCGCCTCCACTCTCACACTAATTCGCTCTATCTCTCTCTCGCCCCAACCTCACCTGGTCGCCAGTAGCCACGGCTTCAGCCAGTTGCAGCAGGTCCTGCTGCAACATCTCAACTAACCCCCCCCCACTTACACCCACGTGCCTAACCCACACCATGCAGGCACCCACCTGATCGCAACTCCCCTCACCTGGTCCCCGGTAGCCACGGCTTCAGCCAGCTGAAGCAGGTCTTGCTGAAGCATCTCATCCGACACCCGCCCACTCGCCAAGTCCCGCACACTCTCCGAGTCACCAAACTCACTCACTGCCCTCGGAACCACCTCTACCCTCTGCTGCAGCTGCTCCATCCCCCTGGGCTGTATCACTCTTGGTTGGTGGTTCTGCTTCGGCTGGATTGCCCTCAGGTGAGTCACATTCAAATTCACTCCTGGGTTATTTACACTCGGGTGAATAACTCCTCGTTGTTTTATTTGCTGTTGCTGCAGTCCGGCTCTTAGGGTCCCTCTCAGCCGCTGCTCCAATGCCGACGCGCCACCTGGCGCGCCTCCCGCTGACGTGACTGTATACGCATCTGTCAGCATGCGCTGCTGCTGACGTGTGCTTGTATCGAACGGGCTAATACTGAATGGGTCCCCTGCTGCTCGGCCTGTTGCTGCTGGGGCTACCCCAAATCGAGTACCTACCCCTAAACCTGCTCCTACTCCTGCTCCTACTCCTAATCCTGCTCCTTGTCCTACTCCTGCCCCTGCTCCCGCTGCTCCTGCTGCTGCTGCCTGGGTTGCGGAATCAAGTACTCGCATCAGTGAAGGGTCAACAGAGTATTTCCCTGCTGCTCTGCCTGCTGCTGCTGGTGCTACCCCAAATCGAGCGCCTTCCCCTAAACCTACTCCTCCTAATCCTGCTCCTAGCCCTACTCCTGCTCCTACTCCTGCTCCTGCTGCTCCTGCTGCTGTTGCATGGGTTGCGGAATCAAGTACTCGCATCAGTGAAGGGTCAACAGAGTATCTCCTGGTATCGGCAAACGAACCTGGAGGGAACAGCCCGAGATCAGCCCCTGCTGCTGCTCCTGCTGCTGGTGCCGCTGTCCCCTCTGTTGCGGCTGGCACTAAAGCCCCAGAGTATCTCCTGGTATCGGCAAAGGAACCTGGAGGGAACAACATAAGTTCACCCCCTGCTGCCCCTTCCGCCCCTGCTCCTGCTGCTGCCCCAGCTGCTTCTCCTAGAGAAGCTGCTGCTTCCCCTGCTGCTGCGGCTGCCACTAAAGCTCCTGAACCTTCTACCTGCGTGAAACTACCCCTTCTCTCCGTTCTGCCTCCCCGTACCATAGAATCCAGTTCAGACGCCAGATCCCTCCCTCCCGCCCTATTTTCAAGCGCCTCCTCACTACCGTCAACCTGCATGCGCCCACCACTCTCACCAGAACTGGCCCTTGTTACGAGAGACGCAAGTTCAGCCTCCAATTCCCTCCCTCCTCCTCCTGCCCTATTCTGAGACCTTTCAGTGCCGTCAACTTGCATAAACCTACCATTGTCACCACTACCGCTACCACTACCAGCATCAAAACAAGCAGCAGTTCTAACATCAACCCTACCACCACCGCTCCAGCCCTGGCCCGTCATACTCACCACACCGAACCTGCTCCTCTCTCCCGAACCTACTGCCAACCCACCAGACCCTAGACCGAACCTATCCTCGTTAGAAGCACCCCGTGAGAACCCTGTAATAGCCTTTTCCAAGGCCTCCATTTCTGCTGCGCGCATAGAGTCTATACTAGCGAATGGAAACTCTAAATCGAACTGGGACGGCTGTAGCGGCCGCTTAGACGGCTGTAGCAACCGCTGTGACGGTTGTAGCGGCTGTTGTGCCGGCTGTGCCGGCTGTTGTGCCGGCTGTAGCGGCTGCTGTGCCTGCGGCTGCTGACTCTGGTGCCGATTCTGCTGCTGGTAGAGTTGCTTCTGCTGCTCCTGCTGGTATAGTTGCTGCTGCTGCTCCTGCTGCTCCTGCTCCTGCTGCTGCTGCTCCTGCTGCTGTTGCTGCTGCTGCTGATTCTGCGGCTCCCTCTGCTGGTCCTGGCCTCGCGGCCCCTGTCCCGACAGCTGCCGACTCACCAGCGCAAGCAGAAGGGAATCGGTCGCTCTGCCTCCTCCCCCTTGATGCACCTGCTGCTGCTGCTGCAACTGTTGCTGCACTTGCTGGTGCACTTGCTGCTGCTGCTGCTGCTGCTGCACCTGCTGCTGCTGCTGCTGCTGCTGCACTTGCTCTAGCTGCTGCATCTGCTGTTGCTGTGGATTTGGCCGGCCTTGCAGCGCCTCCCACAACAGATCTTGCTGTTCCTGCTGTTGCTGCTGCTGCTCCAACTGCTGCTGCTCTACCTGCCGTCTCTCATCTTCTTGCTGCTTCTGCAGCCGCTGCGGCTGCTGCTGCTGCGGCTGCTGCTGCTGCTGCAGCAGCGGATTTGACTGCGCTCTAGACACCTGCTGCTTCTGAAACTTAACCGCACTGGCCAGTCGCTTAGCTAAGTCCACTGGTTTCCTGCGAAGCCCGAGGTCCGATCCACCCGAAACACTTAGCACCCCTCCCTCCTTGACACCACTATCACTGCTACTGCCACCAACAGCAACAGCAGCAGCAGCGACACTAGGGCGGGTTCTATCAGCAGAAGAGGTGAGGGCGGGTGAATCGATCAAGGGACAAGGGGCAAACGCGGGAGGGGCAAAGGCGGGAGATGCAATGGAGGGAGGGATTGCGGTGACAAGGGACACGGCGGCAAGAGGAGAAGCAACAGCGCTGGCAGCAGCAGCACCGCCAGCAGCAGCAACAGCAGCAGCAGCAGCAGCAGCACCGCCAGCAGCAGCAGCACCTGTTACCGAGACTTGCGGCGACCCGGACGAAGCGCGAGTGGTGCTGATAGGTGGCGATCGGTGCTGCTTCCGCTGCTGCAGGCTCGAGCTCAGCGGCGCGCTCAGCAAGTCCATGTTCCACTGCGCCGTAGCCGCTGCAGCTGCTACAGCCGGCTGAGGCGCTACAGCCGGCATAGCCGTCGCTACAGTCACTGTAGGCGCGCTCAGCAAGTCCATGTTCCACTGCGCCGTAGCCGCTGCAGCTGCTACAGCCGGCTGAGGCGCTACAGCCGGCATAGCCGTCGCTACAGTCACTGTAGTAGGCGCGCTCAGCAAGTCCATGTTCCACTGCGCCGTAGCCGTTACAGCCGGCACAGGCGTAACAGCCGCCACAGGCGCTACAGACGCTACAGCCGGCCCAGCCGCTACACTCGGCATAGCCCCTACAGCCGCTGTCGCGGCTGCAGCCGGTGTAGCCGTCACAGCCTCAGTCGCTCGATCAGTACTGCTTCCTCCCTCTCTTCCACCCCCTTCTCCTGCTCCTGAGTCGCTTCCCCACGTGCCTCCAAAACCCCCTTTGCTCCGCTTACCAACTCGACCACTGCCCGCGGCGCTGCCGCCCATTCCGCCCATTCCGTCAGATCCGCCGCCCAACACTCCGCCTTCAGGATCTGCGGAGGGGACCACCGGCGGAGCAACGAATCCCTCCCACCCGAGTTCCTGTGCTAACGCCGCCAGAGGCTGTTCCGGACTCGGATCTCCCCTTAGCCCTTGCCCTTGCGCTTGCGCTTGCATTCGTGCTTGCGCTTCCCCTTGCGCTTGCGCTTGCCCTGCCCTCATCAAATCAACCCCGAAAACTGAACCCCCTGCTGCGGATCAATAATCTGCTTTGTATCATGATCTCCATGAACGTAGTGCGAATCGACCAAATTAGGAGTAGTTGTAGTAGTGACACCGAGGGAACCATGATGGCTAATATTGTGATTTCTAAATCCTTCGCCAAAGCCCGATTCATCGCCGGCTGCAGGATCGTGAAATTCCGGCGGTCGATCCGCTGGAGGATAATCCGTTAAACTGCCGGCGTCGTGGTCATGGTGGTGTCCCATTTCGTGCTGACCGTCCAAGAAATCTCGCAGCGCGATCGGATCGATCGGGGTTGGGATCGGATCCAAGGCGGCATGATGATGATGTAAATCTGCTGCCAGCGGTAATGAATCGGGCAATTGCCACGTGGGCTCTTCGAAATGCCATGGTTGCGTCGCGTCCCTGCGCACCATGCAAGGTCCACGCAGTCAGAACATGCGTAGAAGACAGAGGGAAATAGAAAAGGGAAAGGAAAGAAAGAAAGAAAGTAAGGTAGAAAGAACAAAAAGAATAAGAAGAAAAAAAACACACAAACACACTCACTCACTCACTTTCTCACTCTCTCACACACACACACACACACACACACACACACACACACACACTCACACACAACAAACGCTACAAAGAAACCACGACGATGGGAAGAAGAAGAAGAGGAGAAAAAGCTTCGGGAATTTCAAACCAACGACGAGACCCACCACAGAGAAAGATGTTCGTCCATCAGGCTGCTGCTAAAATCATACACAGCGGTATGAATTCCAAGAATCATCTCAGTCAGACACTAAACGCTCCCTTTTCCCTAGAGCAATTTCATGCAACTCAAAGCAGGAGGTGATGGAGGAGAGATGACGGATCGTCTCGCCTCCTGTGTCACTGTGGAGGCGGAGAAATCATTCTCTCCTCCAGTTGTCGTCGCAACCGAGGTTCGCTTCACATCACACAACAGACAGCGTGGCCGCAATCAGGGCACAGCGGTGGAGCGGAGAGTCTTAGGCGGGCGGAGAGGCAATACTATCCTCGCTCGGACCAAACAAAAAGTTGGGTTGGGTCGTGCCGTCGTATCCTCCCGCTGGAATTAGCCATCTGCACAGAAATTTAGCGGGTTTCTTACCTCGCTACCCATCCCGACCACACATTAACGTTGTGATTTGAGAGGATTATGACCAATCCACCCAGCTCTACGCAAATTTCCGCTGATTTGTGGAACCCAAGCTCCAAGATGTGATGCGGTGCGGTTGTTATTGCGCCTGGAGAATAACGGATTCACCAAACCCGTTTCTTACCGTTACTGTACAGTTCTGCCCTTGGGTAACTCGGTTTGGGGAATTCGTTGCTAATTACCAGTTTCCTTTGTTTATGCTAATGTAAAAGACACAAATCATTTGGGACCTGGCAAATAATCTGGCAAGACCTGGCTGCAACTGTAGATGCTGGATACAGTAGAGTACAGAACGTAAACACAAACATGCGGTGCAGAGTGTTTGATCAACCCAAAAACTCTGATCAACACCAAAAACCGACTCGCAAACTGACAAAGCGCCAGATCACATGACATCAAGAGCAGGTTGCAGATGAATTGCACACGTTTCTCAGGGTCGTCCGCGAATCTCAGCCATTGAAAACCGCCATCTAGCTTCAGATCTTATTCTGCAGGTGACTTGCCTTCTCCCAAGCCTCTCTCTGGCTCCGCAGCTCCACAAAGGTTAACCTTTAATTTAATCCGCAGCTCCACAAAAGAACAATACACCTAGCCCGCGCTATTTTCACGCCCTGCAACTTGTTTCGGCAAGCACCCTGAACCCGATTTTGGCTTTTACCAGTAAACTCCCAGAATTTTAAGGCTACAAACCACTCAGCCAAGTGTCGAGATATTAAAAAAAACGCACTCTTACCACGGCGACTCGAGCATAGTTTATTGTGACCCGTTTTTCATCCCCTCTAACTCGTCAGAGATGTCTGAAACGTACCCTCTTTAAAACGAAAGCATTCGTAACAGCCCTTTAATATCGGGTAAATCAGAAATAATTACACAGGGGGTTGAAAATGGCCCTAGTGAATTTGGCGCGGGCTAGGTGTACAGTATCTTGTTGAGCTGGACATGCAGCCAGCAGCCAGCTCATTGCCAGCTACGTCTCAAATAATCATTGGCTCTACGCTGTGTTTGATGGCCAGTGGCAACATCCAGTCTGGCAAGGCAACGATGGCACACTGAGAGGAGTTGCCGGATGCGGTCAGGGAATCTGGGGCACCCAACCCTGCCATTCCAGGGTGAGGGAGGAACTTTTCCCGTTCAAAAGATTGAGGATGTAGAGAAACCGAACTTAGCAAGTTCACGAAAATAGCTACGCTAAAAAAGCAACGATCACCTCTTCTTTTCACACCATCCGTGCTTTACGATACGCTCATTACTCGCTGAGTACACTCCGTCCAGCTGTGGCGAGAACCAGCAGTGCTGGCACGTCAATGTCGCATTTACCCCCAGAAACTCTGGCTGGGTGCTTGGCGGATGAAATTCGTCACTGAAACCATCGTACGAAATCCGGGCTGGCAGGTGAACTCACCTCGCTTGAAAACACACCGTTTGGACTCATAAGCGTTATCCAAGGCTTTGGACCATTTCAAGCATAGAAATGAACTATCATCAATATCTAACTCGTCGACTTCATATATACTTACACCTGCATTATAAGATAATAAGTGTCATTTCACAATAGATAGTAATAAAATTATCTAGGATGACAAACCAGCACAAGCATAAGTGCAAAATCAGAGCTCCCCAAGACACAAAAACATCTATACAATTTAGCATAAAACATGATGAGAAACACATGTGTCATGTACATCCATCCAAGGGTTCATGCAGCCATAACTTAGTCAAGTTTTAAAAGCTTGACCCGCACGCTATTTAAAGCTCAAGGCCCAAATTGCAGAGCGCGCGGGGCAAGCTTACTAAAGTTGATCGAAGTGCTTTCTGAGTGTTGTTTTGGGTGCGAATTGTGGTTACGTGAAGTGCGATGCAATTTGATTGGCCATCAACTTTTGGACAAATCGGAAAGCAGGAAACACCAAGAATATTGTGAGTGCAATTTGGGACTCGAGAACCAACTCCGAGTTGTTGCCTGGGGTTTGCTGAGTCAGCGAAAATTCTGACTGTGTAGCGAGAAGTTGAGCGAAACTAAACAGACCAACTTCAAACAAGTCAACCTTCCTCCCCAACTACCCAAAGGGCAACCTTACTAAGGTTGAACAATTTGGGCCTTGAGCTTTAATTTGGACCGCGGGCTATAACGTGGTCGGTGAGTTTCTACATGGGAAGATCCCGCTATAACTAAATCCACTATGGCGAGAAACAATGCTAGCAGCTCGGAATATGGAAGCACGGCTGTCAACTATCGACAACTGCTAAATTGACTAATCGTTCTCAGCATCTGCTCTGCTCTGCACTGATCAAGAAACTGTTGGTGGCTGTCATCATGGTTGGTAACCATTACGTGGATGACGAAATTCCAAGCTGGTTACCATTATGACGAGCAAGACCTAACTCCGATGCCAACGACGGGGATTACTGAAACGAAATTCGGTTTACGGGCAGATCGTTTCGCTTGGTCACTCATTCGCCACCCCACAGTTGCCACGGGCAGTCGAAGCGCAGGAAGCGGCCGCGGTGCGAGAGGTGCAAGCAAGTGAGGATGCGTGAGGGTGTGCGTAGTGCGCACTGCTATGCAGGGTAGGGGAAGGTATGATTGAAATTCGGGGGAGGCGGGAAGGGGGTGGGTGGGGGAGAGGACCTTTTCCCCTCCCCCACAGTAGTTTCCGCATCTCACCCGAACCTCTATTCCTTGTCACAAAGAAGTGTTCTCTTTTTCTTCAGCGGATCGATCCCGCGCAATATTGGCGACGCTACAGTAATCCTGTCCCCCCCCCCATCTTGTTACCTCCCAACTTTGACGGTCGGTGTGTGGTCATGAACACTCCGATCTGGGATTTGTTGGTGCGGTTTGTTAGATCTCGTGCCGTATGTCTCTGAAACGTGTCACCCAAAAATTCGATGTTGAACCCAGGTTTGCAAATATGCACCGATTGAGCCTGGGCTCACATTTCAGGTCCGGTGTAAACCACCGAACCCCTCCAATCCGCTAGAGGGGTGTGCTATCCTCCAAGGAGAACTTTGTTGAGAGGTGAAATAGTAGCTCTGCCACAACTAGGCAGCGGAGTTTCCGGCTGGAGGTTTGCCGCAGACGCCCGTCGCGGGAGATTAGCGCAGCAGCTTAGCTGGCAGCACCTCGCAACTAGGCTGGCGGAATGCGCCGCCACAAAGGACGTGCTTTTTGACTACTATAGTAGTACTGGCAATGTCTGGACTCGTCTGTCAAGTAGCAGTACGAATGCGCGTTGCTGGAAGGAACGAAAATCATTATCGGCGGCGACGCAAGCGAAGAGCCACATGGTATTTCACGTCCTTGCGTAGTTGGTAATAGAAGCATATGACACATGTCCTAAGAGGCGATTTTACCGAAACCCTAGCTCCAGCTTCAGCAGAACGGCGCGCTCGGACCCGGCTTCTGATTCTCGCTCACGCTTTGTTCACCAGCGCACGTCGTGTTTTGAGACGTCTCAGAACTTCTGATCTTCGTTCACTGGCGTCACGTCCGTCGTTTCATCTAAAGCGAGCCCAGGACATTCATAAGACACTCTCCTTCCGTTATAGTAGGACCACTACTAGTCGTATCATCTCCACCACCATACCTGTATCGTATCCCCTGAGGTGCTTCGGGAGGATCCGGAGCGGAACGTTACTAAACGAGTAGTGCGTGCGATGAAGATTCGTCGATGCCGCTCCATTTCCCAGTCACGGCTCGGCGTGGGCTTTGTGCTTGGATTGCTTATCCTCGCCAATAACAGCCTCGTTTATGGGCAAGAAGGTGAGAGCTAGTTCAACGTGCTTGAAGAGATTTCTCGAGCCGCTGCTGTTGCAATCATGTCTCCACATTTCATGTTTTCTTACTCCAAACCTTGGCTCCTTCGCAGCTGACCAATCAGAAATCATTTTGGAGCCCCAGCAACCATCGCAAAACGACGCTCCGGAAGCTACGCAACCGACCACACCCGAAATTCCTCCTGAAACTGCGCCGGAAATTCCGCTGCTGGACCAGCCAGTCGACAAGGTTATCCCTTCTGACGTATCTGACGTGTACATCGTCCGCCTCCGCGCCGCCCCGCCAATCGCGGGATACACCGGCGGAATCAATGGGATTCCCGCCACGGCAGCAGAGGCAGTCAGAGACTCTGTGTCTGACGTCATCAATTCAGTGGTTGGCCAGATTCGCAGGGGGCGTCGCCGAGGGAGTCGCCAATCGACGCGAATGAACTTGGGGTCGCCAGCTGTCGCGCAGTTCAAGCAGTGGCTCGATCGGCTGCAGGATGGAGTTGCGAATGACGTGCGCCTGCCGCGCGCGAATGTTCTGTACAAGTGAGTTGTAACTGCTTTTTGTTTGTTTCCTTGACTTCCTGCATTTACCCTGCACTCCAATTTGTGACTCCATCTTGCGAACCCCAACATCCCCTTGTTTCTCCATCTCCCACTGCCAGCTCACCGTCCCTCTGTTTCTCTCTCTTTCTTGGCCAGATTCAAACACGTCAGCAATGCCTTTGTGGCTCGTTTGACGCCAAAGCAGCTGCAGCAGCTGAAGCGGCACCCAGCAGTTGCGGAAGTCAAAGCCAACTACCGAATCAGCAAGCTCACCACCGACTCTGCAAACTTTCTAAACCTGCCCGGGACTCTCTGGACTGCCCGGGGCCGCGAGCGGGCAGGAGAAGGCGTAGTGATCGGAATAGTTGACACGGGTATTTGGCCGGAACACCCTTCATTTTCCTCGAATGTTACCCCACCTGACCTGCCTTACCCTAACCCTCCATCTACCTGGAGAGGCACCTGTCAGGTGACATCTGATTTCAAGTGCAACAGAAAGGTGATTGGCGCGAGGATTTTCAATGCCGGGTTCCGAATGTGGTTCGGGCAGGAAGACACGACTGCTGATTGGACGTCGGCTCGGGATGCAAATGGGCATGGCAGCTGGTGTGCAGCGTGAGTGTTCGATACCCCCTCTCTCTCCCTTTCTTGCCTGTTGCTTTGCACTTCAACACTTTGAAGACACGACTGCTGATTGGATGTCGGCCCGGGATACAAATGGGCATGGCTCCTGGTGTGCAGCGTGAGTGACCAATGCCTCCCCATCTCTCTCCATGACTTGCTTTCCATTTCAGCACTGACCATCATGATATGTTCCATTTCTTGCTCTCTTGACTTTCCCTTGCCCTTCCTATTCTTAGTACCAAACATAAGGTTCAACAACATACTTAGATTAGATGTAGTACCAAGCGTCTTAAACATTCGGGGTCTTTAGTCCCTTTCAGCTCATATGGCTGTGAAGTACCGAACGCGTTTGAACTTCTTCCCCTTCTCCCCTCGCCTCCCACTCCTCTCCTCTACCCTCCATTATGCAGAGCGGCAGCAGGCAACAGCAACGTGCCTCTTCTCCCCGTGCCGTTTTGACTCTCCCCCCATCGTCTTCCTCCCTCTCCCCCCTCCATTCCACCCAAAAATGCAGAGCGGCAGCAGGCAACAGCAACGTGCCCGTGGTGCTCTCTCCCCGCAACATAAACCTCGGCAACGCCACCGGCATGGCACCCCGCGCTTTCCTCGCAGCTTACAAGATCTTCTGGGGCAACTCTGTCACAGGCGGCGGGATCACTGCCACGTATGCTGACGTGGAGGCAGCTGTCAACGCGGCTGTCGCTGACGGGGTTGACGTCATCTCGCTCTCCCTGGGTGGCGCAGACCCCAGTGCCACATATTTTAGCGATCAGACATATTTATACGCAAATCTGGCCGGCACGGTGGTGGTTTATGCAGCGGGGAACTCTGGCCCGCCTCCCTTGAATCCTTCAATGTATCGCAGCATCTCCAACTTCTCGCCGTTCTACCTCACTGTTGGCGCCAGGTGGGTTTTCAGGTGCTTTTCTGGTGGCTCCAGGTGGGTGTCAGGTGTTTTTCTGTTGACGCCAGGTGAGTGCGAAGTGTCCTCGTTCTATGTAGACCATGGGTGTGTGACAAATTAAGGCATGGGCGTGTGGCAAGTTAAGGCATGTGATCATTCTACCCCACCGCTGCCTGTGCCATCCCCCGCTCCCTTCCACTACCTCCCTGCAGCACCATCGTGCACAGCTATGTTTCTTCAGCCACGCTGGGTGACAGGCGGGTGGTGAATCTGTATGGCTTTTTGCCTTCCTGTCTCAACCTCTCCTCCCCAGCTCCCTTCCACTCCCTCCCTGCAGCACCATCGTGCACAGCTACGTCTCTTCAGCCACGCTTGGCAACGGGTGGGTTGTGAAGCTGTATCGGTCTGTGGCTTCCGGTCTCAACCTCTCCTCCCCTTTTTCCCCTCCCCCTTTTCTCCCTGCAGCACCATCGCTCGCAGCTATGTGTCAGCAGCCACGCTGGGCGACGGGCGGGTCGTGAAGCTGTACGGGTTTGGCTCAGGGAACGTGCCGGTGCAGAAATTGGGGCTGGTGGAGGGGAGTGCAGCGCGGGCAGCTGGGAAGACTGAGATCGAGGTGAGTGTGGGAGGAGCAGGGCAATGTTTGGCTGGCTTCTAAGCAGGGTCGTGACTCGTGACGCATGGCTTATGAGCGTCCACGGCTTTGACTCGAGGAATATGGCGGTGCAGAGACTAGGGCTGGTGGAGGGGAGTGCAGCGCGGGCAGCCGGGAAGAGTGAGGCTGAGGTGAGAATAGAAAAGAGCAGGGCATCATGAATGTAAGTTTCTGTCTGGCTCTTAGGCAGGGCCGTTCCCCTTCCCCTCCACTACCTCACCCACCCTCCCCCATCTCTTCCCCTCCCCCATCTCTTCCCCTCCCTCCTCTCTTCCCCTCCCTCCAGGGCCCGTACTGTATGGAAGACTCACTGGAAGCCAGCAAGGTCGCAGGGAAGATCGTACTGTGCTCGTATGGATGGACGGTGGACGAGCACTGGCAGCAGCAAGCCTCCCTCGTCCATCACCATTCCCTCCCGCTTGCTCACCCACCTTGCCTTCCAGGGCCAGTATTGCGCACATGACTCACTGGATGCCAGCAAGGTCGTGTTTGAACAAGTGTTTTGAGACGTGAGACTCAAAACACTTGTTCAAACACGTAGCTGCGTGTGTGGGAGGGGAGGCAGGAAGTATGAGCTGTTTTGAGACGAGTGTTCTCAAAACACTTCTTCAAACACGTGACTCACTGAATGCCAGCAAGGTCGCAGGGAAGATCGTACTGTGCTCGTATGGATGAAACAGCGCCAGCAGGAAGCAACCCACACTCATCCGTTCTCCTCCTGCTCCCCTTCTTCCCTTTCCTCCTCTTCCTTTTCCCCGCCCTGCAGGGCCAGTACTGTTCCGAAGACTCACTGGATAGCACCAAGGTCGCAGGGAAGATCGTGCTGTGCTCGTATGGATGGACCAGCACTAAGCCGCCCTCTTTCATTCCCTTACTCCTCCCGTTCCCCCTGTTTCCCCTGTTCTTCCCGATCCCATGCCCCTCCCTGCAGGGCCAGTACTGTACGGAAGACTCACTGGATACCAGCAAGGTCGCAGGGAAGATCGTGCTGTGCTCGTATGGATGGACCTGCGCCAGCAGCAAGGCAGCAAGGCAACAGAGGTCGCTGCCAAGGGCGGCAGTGCGGTGATGGTGGTGGATGCGATCGTTTGGCAGGCAAGCTAGTGCCGTGCCTCGTATGGATGGACCAGCGCCAGCAGGCAGCAACCCACCCTCATCCGTTCTCCTTCTGCTCCCCTTCCTCCCTTTTCTCCTCCTCCGTTTCCCCACCCTCCAGGGTCAGTATTGTGCAGAAGACTCACTAGATGCCAGCAAGATAACCGGAAAAATAGTGCTGTGCTCGTACGGGTGGACCAGCGCCAGCATCAAGGCAGCAGAGGTCGCTGCCAAGGGCGGCAGCGCAGTGATTGTGGTGGATGTGCCAGCAGCAGCAAGAGCGTACCCTATTTATACGTCTCGGCTGCCAGTCATGGGAGCCGAGCCGAGCGAGACGGGTGTTTTGCGCACGTACACCCGCACCGCTGTCAGGTGAGGGGTTACTACACTCTCTGTCTGGGCCTGAGTAAAAGCAGGGAACCTGGTTGGTACTGTGGTGGATGTGGGCAGCAGCAGCGAGACCGTATCCAATTTTGCACGGGAGCAGAGGCTCACGAGACGGGTGTTTTGCACACGTACACCCACACCACAGTCAAGCGAGGGGTTACTACACTCAATTTCTGCGTATAGGAACGGTTCAATAACCACCAATCTAGCTCTCAAAGTCGCTTATTCTCTTTTGACTGACGAGTTTCGATTGTTGAGTCGACTAAAAAAACTCTCTCTTCCACCAGCCTGGCTGCTTTCAATAACCACCAATCAAAGCCCTCCCAGCGGCTTATTCTGTTTTGACTCACGAGTTTCTTTCTGTCCCTTACCCATTCCCCGCCTTCTCCGTCTCGCTCTCCCCCCTCTCCTATCGCTTCCCCCTCCGCCAGCTCAACTGCATCTTTCGCCTAAACCTTCAAAACGGACGTAACCAGCAATCAAGCCTTGAAATTCCCTTTTATTTCCTTCGACTCACGAGTTCCCTCCCGTCTCCAACTCATTCCCCCTCTCCCCGTCGCTCCCCACTCTGCCAGCCGACTACATCCTTCGCCTACACCTTCTAGACGGATGTAACCAGCTATCAAGCCTTGAAATTCGCTTTCATTTCTTCTTTCTCACTAGTTTCCACCCGTATTCTACCCATTTTCCCTCCCCCCCTCTCCAGCCCGACTGCATCCTTCGCCTACACCTTCAAAACGGACGTAACCTGCGATCAAGCCCCGGAAATCGCGTATTTCTCCTCTACCGGTCCGCTCGTCAACCCCGCTACTGCAGCCACGCTCTCCTTCCCCACCAACGATATCTTAAAGCCCGATATAATCGGCCCCGGCGTTTCCCTATGGGCCGCTGCGCCGTCGTCGTCCCTCGCATCGGCTTCTACCCCCCGCGTACGCCATGCTTAGCGGAACATCCATGGCTACTCCGCACTTGGCGGGAATCGCGGCGCTGCTCGTCGAAAGATACCCTGCCTGGTCGCCATCGCAAGTAATGTCCGCGATTATGACTACAGCGAACGTGACTAACACGAAAAACGGGTCGGTCGTTGCGGGTTTGACTGGAAACAAGGCGACGCCGTGGGATATGGGAGCGGGTCACGTCAATCCCAACGGTCTGATGGATCCTGGGCTAACTTTTCCCCGCCAACGCTGCGGATTATTACAATTTTCTGGCCGGGCAGAATCTGGTGTCTGCCAAGGGTTCCGTGCCAATCGGGACGAAGCTGTCGCCGATTTTGGCATACAATTTGAACCGCCCGACGATTTCGGTATCGCGGCTGAAAAAAACGGTGGTGGTATCGCGAACGGTGCAGAATGTCGCGAAAACAGTATCCAGCTACACTTCGACTGTGGTTACACCGCCTGGTGTTACTTCAGTTGTAAGTCCGAATAAATTTACAATCCCTCCAAATGGGGTTGTGACATTCACTATCAGGTTCACAGTCGCGAAGGCGTCTCCTGATTTCCAATTCGGAAGCCTGACATGGAAGGATCAGTTTGGCCATGTGGTGCGGTCAGTGCTGGCGGTGCAACCTCTTTCCAAGTAGTAGGGCGGACAGGGGGAGGCACGGGGGGGGATTATGCAGATCACGACCCAGATCTGTTGGATTTTTCAGCCCAACAAGGTCTTTGGTGCATTGGCCTCTGAGAGCCTTGATTGACCCCACTGAGCTACAGCATGTCCAGATATGCCACCACTGGGGTTGTTAATAATGGGCATCTACTGTACCGCTTCTTGCATTCTTTAGGTGCCTCATAAGTCAGGAGGACTCAGAAGGTCTCTGGTCTGGTCTGGTGCATTCTAAGGTTGACTTGACCCGCAGGAGCTACCGGTATGCCCAGATTCCCCGATAGGACATTGGGGTTGTTAATAAAGGGTATGTTTTGCTTCCCGCACAATAATTTGCCAAATAATAAAGGCATAGTATGTATTGTTTTAACCATCCTTTATGCCAAAGCCAACCGTATGCCTGTACGTACCAACTCAAAACATACTGGATTCACAAATAGCTTAATGCAAGGCGTGATTCAAATTAGTTTGACAATGACAAGAATAGCACGTGCTACCACCTACCCAGCATCCTGCCCATGCCAAAACAGCTCTGTCTGTCCCCTAGAACCCTCTGAAAAACATGGTCCGCCCAACCCACTCAACATCACTCACACCTGGTTGCCATTGGTCCCAAGCTGGGAACACAGCAATTGCCCTTCTGAGGGTTGGTTCTGTCGCTTCCATTCACCATCACATAACACTTATTCCCACCCAGTACATAGTACGTTGTTGCACTGTTTGCTCAGTGAATAAACGCACTTCCTCTCCCCTCCCCAACAGCCCATGTCCTCCCCAACGCCCATTCCCTCGCCCCTCAATGTGCTCCCCAAGCTGCCAAAACGTCCTCCCCTCCTCACCACCCTCCCTCCTCTTCCCCCACTCCTTCCCTCCCTCCTTTCACCCGCTCCCCTCCTCCCTCTTTTTCCGCCCGCTCCCTCCTTTCCACCTGCCCCCTCCTCACCCCTCAACCTCTTCCCACTCTTCTCCCCCAAGAACACTTCCACGCTCCCTCCTGGCCAACCCACATCCAACACATGCCACAGCCCGTTCCCACCGCTGCCCCTGCCACAGTCACTAATGCCTTTGCCAGATTCGCCACTGCCCCGCAAGAGACACCACTTTCATTCCTCCTCTCCCCATCCTCCTCCCCCTCCACTCCCTCCCCCAAGCCCCCCTCCTCCCCCTCCTCCACCTCCTCCCCCACTTCCACCTCCTCCCCCCCCTCCCCTCCTCCCCCTCCTCCACCTCCTCCCCCTCCTCCCCCTCCTCCACCTCCTCCTCCTCCTCCCCCTCCTCCCCTTCCCTCCCCCTCCTCCCCCTCCTCCCCCTCCTCCACCACCACTATCCTCCTCCCCCTCCTCCCCCTCTTCCCACCTCCTCCCCCTCTTCCACCTCCTCCCCCTCCTCCCCCTCCTCCCCCTCCTCCCCCTCCTCCCACCTCTACCTCCTCCTCCTCCCCCCCCCCCCCCCCCCCCCCCCCCCCTCTTCCACCTCCTTCCCCTCCTCCCCCTCTCCACCTCCTCCCCCTCCTCCCCCTCCTCCCCCTCCTCCCCCTCCTCCCCCTCCTCCACAACCTCTACCCTCCTCCCCCTCCTCCCCCCCCCCCTCCCCCTCCTCCTCCCCCCCTCCTCCCCCTCCTCCCCTCCTCCCCCTCCTCCCCCTCCCCACCACCATTACCTCCTCCCCCTCCTCCCCCTCTCCCCTCCTCCCCATTCTCCCCCTCCCCCCCCTCCTCTCCCTCTTCCACCTCCTCCCCCCCCTCCTCCCCCTCTTCCACCTCCTCCCCCCCCTCCTCCACCACCACTACCAACCTCCTCCCCAGCTCCTCCCCCTCTTCCACCTCCTCCCCCTCCTCCCCCTCCTCCCTCCGCCCCCTCCTCCACCCCTCCTCCCCCTCCTCCCCCTCCTCCCCCTCCCCACCACATTACCTCCTCCCCCTCCTCCCCTCTTCCACCTCCTCCCCATTCTCCCCCTCCCCCCCCTCCTCCCCCTCTTCCACCTCCTCCCCCCCCTCCTCCCCCTCTTCCACCTCCACCTCTCCCCCTCCTCCACCACCACTACCTCCTCCCCTCCTCCCCCCTCTTCCCCCCTCCTCCCCCTCCTCCCCCTCCTCCCCCTCCTCCCCCTCCTCCCCCTCCTCCCCCTCCTCCCCCTCCTCCCCCTCCTCCCCCTCCTCCACCACCACTACCTCTTCCCCCTCCTCCCCCTCCTCCACCTCCTTTCCCTCCTCCCCCTCCTCCACCACCACTACCTCCTCCCCCTCCTCCACCTCCTTTCCCTCCTCCCCCTTCTCCCACCTTGCCTCCTCTGTGGATCTCCGCTCACACGCCTTCCTCTCCCTCGCATGCCTCGCCTGCAGCTCCAATCCGCGGGGGGTAGAGAGGAACGGCATGGAGGTGGGCTCCCACGTGAGGGGGTGATAGCCCAGTCCCCGCCACTTCACCAGCCTGATCATGTCACACACAGACGCGTAGGAGTGAACACAGAGAAGAAAAGAGAGGCGACGCAACAACACCGTGAGAAGGGAAAGGCTGGTTGGTGAGAGTCTCTCACTGAGAGACAAGATTTAGGCAAATCAAAAGAGCGGAAGAGAGGGAGGTGCGGAGGCAAAGCTGGAAAGCAAGTGGACTGGTGGCCAGTGGGGTTGGGTGAGCCAGTGGGCCACTGCCGCCCATCTCTCTCACCACTGCCGCCCATCTCTCTCACCACTGCCGCCCATCTCTCACCACTGGTAGACGTCCTTGACGCGGCTCTGGCGGCTCTGCCGCCCCCCCCTGCCGCCCGTGTTCCCGTGAGTCAGCCCCTCCACCTTGAAACGCCCCAGCAGCTGCTCCGGCTCCGCCCATTCACAGCGGAACACCGGCAGCTGCGCACATAGAGAGAGGGGGGTGCGGGAGAGGGCGAGGGGTTATATTATGCAGCGCCATGTGCCGTGCCGCCACCCTTGCCCACAACCAGCCCCTCCACCTTGAAACGCCCCAGCAGCTGCTCCGGCTCCGCCCATTCACGGCGGAACACCGGCAGCTGCGCACATAGAGAGAGGGGGGTGCGGGAGAGGGCGAGGGGTTATATTATGCAGCGCCATGTGCCGTGCCGCCACCCTTGCCCACAACCAGCCCCTCCACCTTGAAACGCCCCAGCAGCCGCTCCGGCTCCGCCCATTCACGGCGGAACAAGGGCAGCTGCACAGAGAGAGAGAGAGAGAGAGAGAGAGAGAGAGAGAGAGAGAGAGAGAGAGAGAGAGAGAGAGAGAGAGAGAGAGAGAGAGAGAGAGAGAGAGAGAGAGAGAGAGAGAGAGAGAGAGAGAGATGCGGTTCTTATGCAGTGCCATTGCTGCCACCCTTGCCGAGCATCAACCCCACCACCCACACACCACACCACACCGCCCACACCCCACACCCCACACCCCACACCCCACACCCCACACCAGAGCACACCACCCCACCCACACACCACACCACGCCACACCACCCCACCCACACACCACACCACCCACAAACCACACCACACCGTTCCACCCACACACCACACCACACCACACCACACCACACACACACACAACACAACGCACGAACCTCTCCCTTCGCCTTCAGCCTCTCATATGCCGCCAGGTGTCCCGGTTTCCGGGACTCCAGCCACGCACCGTCCACCCACGAGTTCTGCACATGGGGCCGCTTCAGCCACTTCACAAAGAACTCCCTCCCCCTGCCCCGCCCCTCGTCCTGCCCTCCCCCCACCCCAACTCCTCCCCCTCCATCGCCCGCCTCCCCGCTTTGCAAGCCCCCCTCGCCCTGTGCCAACTTCCCTCCCCTTTTCCTCTTGCTGCCTGCCGTCCCAGCTCCTCCCCCCCAGCCTTTCCCACTGCTCCTCCCCCCCTCCTCCCTCGCTTCTCTTCCTCGCCCCCCTCCGCCCTAATCCGTCTCATCTCCTCGTCATGCTGCCACGCCAGACTCCCCTCGCCCATCGCGGCGGGTTTTTTAGTCAACTCAAAGATAGGCCCCTCGCCCATTGCGGTGCCTCCCACCCGGGCCCCCCCGCCGCCCTCCCCGCCCTCCTCTCTCTTCTCCCGCTCCAGCCACACTGACTCCACCACCGCTCCGCCTGGAGCCAACTCCGTCTTCGAGCGGGAGGCGCGGAGGGGCGCGCGGAGGGGCGCGCGGAGGGACGCGCGGAGGCGGGCAAGGCAGTCCGGGCAATACCACGGACCTTTGGGGACGGCGGCGAGATCGGCGCATTCCAAGTGGCATATAATGGGGCACGCCGGCGCGTCACAAAGGCTGCAGGGGAGACGGGGCGGTGAGGGAAACGAAGGGGAGATATGGCGAAGGGAGAGAGGGCAGGGGAGAGGCGGGGGCAGGGGAGACGAGGGGGCAGGGGAGACGAGGGGGCAGGGGAGACGAGGGGGCAGGGGAGACGAGGGGGCAGGGGAGACGAGGGGGCAGGGGAGACGAGGGGGCAGGGGAGACGAGGCGGCAGGGGAGACGAGGGGGCAGGGGAGACGCGGAGGCATGGGAGAGGACGAGGGGGCATGCGAGAGGCTACTCACATGAGGTCGCCGCCATCATGGCACTTATAGCAGTCATCCAAACGAAAGTCTTCTTTCACTGTTACCGGCTTCCCGTCCTCCCCGGCCACCCAAAAGTTCTCGCAGTACCACTGGTACGTCACCCGCGCCCACACCTCACTCGCACTCCGCACCCGACTCTCCTCCTCTTCCTCACCCCCGCTCCCGCTCCCGCTCACGCTCCCGCTCCCGCTCCCGCTCTCGCTCTCCCCCTCCGCCCTTCGCCTTTGCCTCCTCGCGCGACCCCGTACGTCAACCTTCCGTCCTCCCGCCCGCCGTCCGCCCATCGTCCACGTTCCAGGCCCCCAACGGAAAGGTCCTAGCGTTCGGAGCATAAGCCCCATGCTCGTCCTCTTCTTCCGCCTCCCCCTCTCCCTCCCGCGCTCGACTCCCGCTCCACGGCTCGTGAGTGTCGCACGCTCCCGCCGCCGCTTCGTTCTCGTTTCCCGCACAATCTCCGCCTCCTGCGCATCGTCGCGGCGACCGTCGGATCCCGCGCGCGGATCCCCGAGAGCAGCGGTTGCATTGTCGACTGCCTGCATTGTGACTGCAGACACTTGCAAACTAAGGCGGAAGACTTAAGGATAATTACTTAGGAGAGAAATATAGCTTGGAAGTCGGGATATGCTTCACAGAATGCAAGACGAACGTTTAAATAGTTTCTGGAACGAGGGGGAGAAGAGCATGACACGGAAAATTGGATCGTAGGACTTCTGGAAGTCCCACCAATCAGGGAAGGATAGGATAAATGCGGGTGATTTTCCGTAGCTCTCCGAAATCCTGTTAAGATAAGAGATATCCCGCACGGTAACCGTACGGTGCAACCGTGCATACGCGATACACTGGTCTCCAGCGTACAAAAAGACCCGGAATACAGTGTCGAGAAAGGTAAATACTGGTAGATGCAGCATTTGTCTGTAAAGAAAATAACGAGAGGAGTGCCGAGGAGGAAAAACGAGAGGAGTGTCGGGAAGGAAAAACGAGAGGAGTGTCGGGAAGGAAAAAAACCTTAGGGTTGCAGATGTTTGTGAAGCGCTGTTACGGGATCCGCACAGATCTGGCCGCGGGACACCAGATAAGCGGTTCGGCAATGAGATAGGCGCAACGGGATAAGCGGCGAGAAATGCGCAACGCGGTGATGAGCGATATTGACCAAAATCGCCGTCGCCAGAATCGCGTGACGCGCGACATCCGTGAAACTAGCAAAATGAAGCGACCGTCCCTACAGGCAAATTTCTTCCGCTACAGGCAACTTCCGGCCGCTACAGGCAACTTCCGGCCGCTACAGGAAACTTTCGCCCGCTACTTCGCCACCATTCCCTACGAGCAACTACAGGCAGAAATCCTGTAGGGAATAGTGCAGGATTTTTGCCTGTAGGAAAATACTGCACCGTTCGCTTCGCCATCGAGCAAACAGTTCCAACGTAGCGCGCGACTAGCGATCCTGCAGCTCCATCTCTAGTCCAATGTTGTCAAGCTGGAAGAAATCTGGAGTCGCAGTCTCTCCTCTCATTCACACTAGAATCACCCCGCGTCCCTCTCAATAGGACGGTTCACCTCCCCCCCAATCCTGCAGATCTGTATCCAGTCCCGTGTTGCAGTCTCGTCTCTCATTCACACCAGGATCGTGTTATTCTGATTACTGTACGTTCGCGACTGTCATTACTTCCGTGTGACGTCCCGAATGACTTCGCTACCGCCAGTAGTGCCCAAGAACAACGCTTGCCTTCATAATAGCTATGCCGTCACTCACTCAACTCGCGGCGACCTCCCTTCCCTACGCACCGCTACAACCCCTTACTACGCGCGCCTTTCCCCTTCGGTACATACGCTACCAACCTTCCTACGCGCTCTTTTCCCCCTTCCCTACGCGCCGCTACTCCCCTTTCAACACGCTTCTTTCCCGCTCCCATCCCTCCCATTCCCACTCTCTCTCCCGTCCCGTCGTTTTCTTTATCCCTCTCCCGCCCCTCGTAGTTCCATCGTTCCTTCGTTTTCCCCTAAACGCGGAACACCAGGCGTGCGCGGATCTGGCGGTCAGCTATTGTGAGGTGGTGTGACGGTAGGTTTGCGCTCAACAGACGTTTGGAAGAGGGGAGTTTGTGAGGGAAGGAGTGCGTAAGGTTGCGGGTTTTGGCATGGTAAGAGAAGGTTCTATCTTTTTTTGAGACGTTATACAGGTTTCTAGTGCGGTGAAGGTTTGATTTTCGCGGGTTCCACGTTGAGAAGTCCGGGGGGAAGAAAAGGGGGGAATCTGCGCCACAGATCACGGTTGCGGAGGGAATGGTTGCGCTACATGGTTGCGCTTCCATGCTTGCGTTTTTTATACAGTACAGCAGGTTCTGCTGATGGTTGCGGTTGTAAGTTGTTAGTGGTTCATCCACACATGTTTGTGGTCCATGGACTCCATGGACAAGTGCTTGCGCTCAGCATAAGTACAAAGTTTCGCAAACGCAGGGTTAGGTTTAAGTTTTCGCAGTAAGTCGCTGGCAACATGGTAACCAAGATTGGAACACCTATCTTGCGCCATCCTTGGCTAGCTTGGAAGCGTGAGGGGGGGAGGTGGTTAGCCAACACCATTGCAGCAAAAACAGTGAATCCCTAGAAAACACTGAGTTCGAAACTACTCTTCCCAGGCGGAAGTAAAACCCAGTGCGGCATCCCTCGCTCCAGCGACCTGTGCACATCACACCCCTGGAACCTAGTACAAAAGCAAACCGAAGCGACCGCGTCCGCCTGCAACTTTAGTCCGCCACCTATCAAATGTCAAGTGGACATTAATCCGCACGCAAACAGTTTGTTCGCACCGTTCCACTCTCATTACCCCACGCGCGTCTCTCCCTTTACCCCTCACCCGTCCCCCTCATTAACCCTCCCACGTATCTCCCTTTAACCCTCTCCCTCCCTCTAATTACCTCTCCAGCGTCTCTCCCGTCCCCCTCATTACCCCTCCCAACGTATCTCCCTCTCCCGTCCTCTAGTTACCCCTCGCGCGTTTCTCCCTTTACCCCTCTCCCGTCCCTCTAAGTACCCCTCCAGCGTCTCTCCCTTTACTCCTCTCCCGTCCCCTCCATTACCCCTCGCGCGTCTCTCCCTTTACCCCTCTCCCGTCCCTCTAATTACCCCTCGCGCGTTTCTCCCTTTACCCCTCTCCCGTCCCTCTAATTACCCCTCCCGCGCCCCACTCTTTACCCCTCTCCCGTCCCTCTTATTACAACTCGCGCGTCTCTCCCTTTACCCCTCTCCCGTCCCTCTAATTATTCCTCGCGCGTATCTCCCTTTACCCCTCTCTCGTCCTTCTAATTACCCCTCGCGCGTCTCTCCCTTTACCCCTCTCCCGTCCCTCTCATTACCCCTCCCACGCCCCACTCTTTATCCCTCTCCCGTCTCTCTGATTACCCCTCTGGCGTCACGTAATATTTAAACCCCATACCCCTCTCTTGTCCCTCTAAATACCCCTCCCGCGCCCCTCCCTATCCTCCTTTCCCTCTTCCCTACGCACCGCTAACCCCCGCTTACTAAGCACTCGTTTTCCCCTCCCTACGCGCTGCTACTCCCCTTTCTACACGCTCCTTTCCCGCTCCCATTACTCCCCCTTTCCCTGTCTCCTCTCCCATCCCGTCCCTTTCTTAACCCCCCTCCCATCCCATCGCTCACTTACTTCCTTGCTTCCCCTCCCCGCCTCTCCCATTTCCCAACCCTCCTTCCCCTCGCGCTACTTCCCCACATCGCGCAGTGCTTCCCCCATTCCGTACGCGCCGCCTTTTCACGATCCCAACTCGCGGTTCCTCCCTTCCCTACGCACCCCTACCCCCCTTCCTACGCGCTCGTTTCCCACTTCCCTACACGCCGCTACTCCCCTTCTGCGCGCTCCTTTTCCCCTCCCATCCTTCCCTTTCCCAGGCTACCGTTCCTCCCTGCCCCCTCTCCAGATCCTCTCTCCCCCTTCTCCCGTCCCTCTCATCACCCTTCTTGCGTCTCTCCCTTTACCCCTCTCGTCCCTGTCATTCCCCACCTCCCCTCGCGCTGCTTCTCGCATTCCGTACATGCGTGACTAGCTATCCTGTGGCGCCAGCGTCGTGTCGCTGTCTCGTCTTTCATTTATACTAGGATTAGTTTATCTACTTTCCCCCTTCCCTGCGCGAGGGGAGTTCCCTCTCCCTACGCGTTCTTTCCCTCCTTACACGCCACTACTCCCTTTTCTACACGCTCCTTCCGCTCCCATCCCTAACCCTTTCCCTTTCTCCTCTCCCGTCCCGTCTCCTCCTTACCCGGCTCTCGTCCCTCTCCTCCTAGTTACGTCGTCCCTCTGTTTTCCCCTAAATGCGGAACACCAGGCCCGCGCAGATCCAGCCACTTGTGGAGCTGCCCATGAGGCGGTGTGAAACCGGGCGGGGGGGAATATGTTTGCAGCTCACCAGATGTTTTCGTTTCGCGAGAATTTGCGGAAAGATGTTTGCAGCTCAGCAGATGCTTTCGTTTCGCGAGTGTTTGCGGTTGAGGGGTATTCGCACTTGGGTTTTAGAGCTCAACAGATGTCGCAGGAATGTTGGTGGTCAACAGAAGCCTCAGTTTAGAACGGTACGGTAGGGTTCCAAGTTTCCTTGAACCTTGCTCAAATCATGGTAACCCGGTTTGGAACACCGCTGACTCGCGACTCACCGGAAAGGGTTGGAAGCATCAGAACCCCAGCGAAACCGAGAGGACTTTCGCCATAAAAAACTCTGTTCAAGGTCCCTATGTCACCTCGTGCTAGTGAAACCAGCAAACTGAAGCAACAGCGTCCAAGTTCCTAAACTTCCCTTACGACCTAAAAATAGCAATCCTGCACCTCGCATCGTTCCACAGTCGCACTCTCGTTCCTACCAAACCTGCAGCCCCGCATCTCCAGTTATGACTGCCGCATTCATGTAATGTAGAGGTTAGTAGTTTTTTTTTTTTTTTTTTTTTTTCCTGGTTTAGGGTTGTGGCCCGGTTTCTCATTCACACTAGGACAATTCATTCTTATAATCATTGATTACTTTCGCGATTGTCACTATTTCCTTCTGCGCGACGTCACGAGTGCCTTTGCTACCTCCTGTATTGCCTTAGTGACAGTAAGTTTTGCCTTCGTAATAGTACCGTCGCTCTCTTACTCCCGTCGCTCACTTCCTTGCTTCCCCTCCCCACCTCTCCAATTTCCCTACCCTCCCTTCCCACGCGCTACTTCCCCACTTCCCCTCGCGCTGCTTCTCCCATTCCGTATTGGCGCCACCTCTTCACAATCCCAACTCGCGGTTCCTCCCTCCGTATGCGCTTCTTTCCCCTTCCCTACGCGCCGCTACTCCCCTTCTGCGCGGTCCATTACCCCTCCCATCCTTCCCTTTTCCCAGGCTACCGTTCCTCCCTTCCCTCTCTCCAGATCATTTCTCCCCCTTCTCCCGTCCCTCTCATCACCCGTCTTGCGTCTCTCCCTTTACCCCTCTCTCGTCCCTGTCATTCCCCACCTCCCCTCGCGCAGCTTCCCGCATTCCGTACGCGCCTTCTTTCCCCCCTTCCCTACGCATTCCTGCCGCCCCTTGCGCTCCAGTCCGTAGTAAAACGCTGCGCATCCCTCACTCCCCCAGCGCGAACCTGGGTTAACTAGCATGCAACTTGATGTCGTCTCGCCGTCGGCTACTTGACAAGTTGTCACATCACACCCGTGGAACCTAGTAGCAAACTGAAGCGACCGCGGGCGAGGGGCAACTCTGCTACCATTGCTAAACATTCGCGACGCAACCTTGAATGTCAAGTGGGCAAAAGTCCGCGAGCGAACAGATCGTTCGCGCCGTTCCACCGTCACGCGTGACTATTAATCCTGCAGCGCTAGCGTCGTGTCGTTGTCTCGTCTTCATTCACACTACTAAGATCAGTTTATCTGATCACGCAATCGCGGCTCTCATTACTTCCCCTCGCGTCGCATTCCGTGCGCGCTGCTTTCCCCATTCCGTACGCGCTGCTTCCCCCATTCCGTACGCGCTGCTTCCCCCAATTCCGTTCGCGCTGCTTCCCCCATTCACTACGCGCTGCTTCCCCCATTCGTTACTCGCTGCTTTTTCAAACTCGAGCTTTCCTCCCTTCCCTTCGCCTTTTCCCCTTTCCTACGCACCGGTACCACCCTTCGTACGCGCTTCTTTCCCTACGCGATGAGAAGCCCCTCTTCCTACGCACTCCTTTCCCCATTCCCAACGCGCCGCTACTCCCATTTCTGCACGCTCTTTTCCCGCTCTCATATCTCCGCTTCCCCTGTCTCCTCTCCCGTCCCGTCCCCTTAACCCCGCTCTCGTCCCTCTCCTCCTAGTTACGTCGTCCCTTTACCCTAAATGCGGAAAACCAGGTCCGCGCAGATCCAGCTACTAGCGGAGCTGCTTGTGAGGCGGTGTGAAACTGGGTGGGGGGAAAGATGTTTGCAGCTCAGCAGATGTGTTCGTTTCGCGAGTATTTGCGGAACGATGTTTGCAGCTCAGCAGATGTTTTCGTTTCGCGAGTATTTGCGGAAAGAAGTTTGCAGCCAGGATGCTTTCGTTTCGCGAGTATTTGCGGTTGAGGGGTATTCGCACTTGGGTTTTAGAGCTCAACAGATGTTGCAGGGATGTTGGCGGTCGACAGAAGCCTCGGTCTAGAACGGTGCGGTAGATTTCCAAGTGTTCTGGAACTTTGTTCAAATTATGGTAACCTGGTTTGGAAACCACTCACTTGCGACTCACCGAGAAGGGCTAGAAGCGTCAGAACCGCAGCGAAAGAGTGACGACCTTCGCCATACAAACAAAACCCGAAACAAGTTCGTACGTGCACCCTCACTCCGTCCCCTCCATCGCACTAGCACCCAGCAATCCAACAGCCACTTCCGCGGCTGCCACTTTTTCCTTCTGCGTGTCGTCACGAGTGCTTGCTACTACCGTCAGCACTAGGGCCCTAGTAAGATCATGTTTTGACTTCACAATAGTTATTCCCGTCACTCCCGTCGCGCACTCACTTCCTCTCTTCTCTCTCTTCCCTACCCCCCTTCCCCACGGGCTACTTCCCCTCGCGCTACTTCCCCTCGCGCTACTTCCCCTCGCGCTACTTCCCCTCGCGCTACCTCCCCTCGCGCTACCTCCCCTCGCTCTACTCCCCCTCGCGCTACTTCCCCAAGCGCTGCTTCCCCGCGCTACTTCCCCAAGCGCTGCTTCCCCAAGCGCTGCTTCCCGTCGCGTTACTGAACCTCCCGCTGCTTCCCCTATTCCGTACGCGCCGCTTTTTCACAATCCCAACTTGCAGCTACCTTCCTTATTTACGCACCGCTATTCCCCCTTCATACGCGCGCCTTTCCCCGTCCCTACGCGCCGCTATTCCCCTTCTACGCGCTGCTTTGCCCATCCCATCCCTCCCCTTACCCAGTCTCCCGTCCCTCTCATTACCCACCTCCCGTCGCGCCGCTTTTTCACATTTCCAGCTCGCGGCTTCCCTTCCCTACGCACCGCTACCATCCTTCCTACGCGCTATTCCCCTTTCCCTACGCACCCCCCCTTAGGCGCCGCTTTTTCACATTCCCAACTCGCGGCTTCCTTTCCCTACCATCCTTCCTACGCGCTATTCCCCTTTCCCTACGCACCTCCCCTTCCTGCGCGCCGCTTTTTCACATTCCCAACTCGCGGCTTCCCTTCCCTACGCACCGCTACCGTCCTTCCTACGCGCTATTCCCCTTCCTCTACGCACCCCCCCTTCCTACGCTTCTCTTTCCCCCCTTCCCTACGCGCTGCTACTTCTCTTCCGACATGCTCTCCTTCCCTTTCCCTACACGCCGCCACTCCCCTTTCCACACGCTCCTTCCCTACACAACCGCTGTTTGCAGTTGACAAAAGCATGGGTCCAGAACGGTGGAATAGGTTTCAATTTTTCTTGAGCTGATGAAATTCGTAAGAAACACGGTAACCTGGTTTGGATGCGTCAGAAGGTGATTGGGCAAAACCACCTTTGCGAAAACAGTAAGAACCTTCGCCAGAAAATAGAAATCTCGAAACCACTAATCTCAGTCCGTACAAATCTCTCCCGTAGTTTACTCACTCCGCCTCTCCTTCCTTCCCCTCCCCGCGTCGAGCCTTCCCTCTCCGCTTCTCCCATTTCCCCTCCCTCCCCACGCACTACTTCCCCACTTCCCCCTCGCGCTGCTCCCGCATTCCGTTCACGCTGCTTTTCACAATCTCATCTCGCTGCTTCGTCCCTTCCTTACGCACCGCTATCCCCCCCTTCCTACGCGCTCCATGTCTCCTTCCTACCCGCTCCTTTCCCCCTTCCCTACGCGCTCCTTTCCCCCTTCCCTACACGCTCCTTTCCCGCTCCCATCCCTCCCCTTTCCCAGTCTCCTCTCCCGTCCCGTCCCTTTCTTTAGATCTCTCCCGTCCCTCGCCTTTCCCTAGTTCCATCGTCCCTCGCCTTTCCCTGTAGGTTTGTGTTCCGAACACTGCGCCCCAGCCAGAACTGTAGGTTGTGTTCCGAACACTGCGCCCCAGCCAGAACTATAGGTTTGTGTTCCGAACACTGCGCCCGATCTAGAAGTGTAGGTTTGTGTTCCGAACACTGCGCTCCAGCCGAGGTCCGTGGGCTTGTGTTCGAGTGTTCGAACACCGCGCCCCAGACCAGAACGGTAGGTTTGTGTTCGTGTTTTCGAACAACGCGCCCCAGACCAGAACACTAGGTTTGTGTTCGAGTTTTTTAGCGCTCCGCCCCAAACCAGAACGGTACGTCTGTGTTCGACTTTTAGAAGGCTGCGCCGCAGACCAGAACGTTTGGCTTGTGTTCGAGTGTTTTGGAAGATGCTGCATGGGATAGCTGTTTGTTGTTGACGGGGTACCCTTTTACTGCATCATACATATACAGTCGTGTTTGCAAATCAAAACTCAGTTTGCCAGAGCAGTTTTGTAAGGATTTACAAATCCTTACTGAGGCGCTCGATAGCGAGGCCATCCCGAGGGCCACGCGACCAACTGGTTCGGCCTACAATTTCGCATCCCAACCTCACCGAGCCGCCTCCGCACCAATCGCGACACTTCGCGAGCCAACTCTACCACACCATTCCCGCCTAGCTAGGTTTTCCCCTATTTAGGCCTCGCTACTTCATTGTTCAGGCATTCGGTAGTTCAACATTCTCGTTATTCGATATCTGCGCACTCTGACAAGTTCATTCATAACACCTGGTATCAGAGCTACTTTCCTAGCCTACCCCGTTTTTTAGAGTGTATTACCCCTCGGGGGGGGGACGAGTAAGGATGCCTTGGGGTCCAGGAGTTGCGTAGGCCGGCCAAGAGAACTCGTTAGTTGCTCTTCGCGGCCATGGTTTTACGGGGCACTCCTTCGGCACCGCCAGATCCTTAGCTCGAACGGTCGCGATCGACCGTGGCCTCCCTCCCCCCGGGCAACGGACAGCTGGAGCTGTCGCGACTCTGAACGTGAGTTACTATTTCCGCTGCGGTTTTAACGACGATTTCGAAACTGTGAGGCAGCTGGCGTCAGCGGATCTGCGTCGGCACCTGCACGAAGATTTCGGAAGTCGTCACGATGTGTGGCAGTTGACGCCGTCGGACCCGAGTCAACAACTGCTGCGACAACTTCGGAGTCCGTCCCATGCGGCAAGTGACAACGGTGGCTCGTCGTCATCATGCGCGCGCGACTCACGGAGTGTGGCTCGGCAGCTGGCGACAAGGAACGTGCGTCACTGTGGCGAAAATTTCGGAGCTTCTTGTCAGAATGTTGTATTTGTCTAGCCTGCAGTGGGGTACTCCATAGCGAGTACAGCCCAATCTAGGGTTTGCTATTTGTATCTCAACTGCTGCTAGTCCAAACCCTCTTTCTGCTTCTAAACTTCTTGCTTACCTTTCGACATGCTATCAGAGCAGGTCGACCCTCCTGGGTCGATCCTGTGGGTGGGCCCACCACCTAAGCCTTCCGCTGCTACTGCTACTCTGTGTGTCGCACGCCCCGTGGCGTGCGACGGATTTTTCATCCCGCCGTGCGCCCCGAGGTGCGCGGCGGTTTTCTGCCCGCCGTGCGCCCCGTGGCGCGCGGCGGTTTCCTGCCGTGGGGAGCCCGCGCGCGCCCCGCCCGTCCGTTGCGGCGCCCTGGGGAGCACGCGAGCGCCCCGCCCGTTCGTCGCGGCGCCCTCGGGAGCCCGCGCGCGCCCCGCCCGTCCGTCGCGGCGCCCTGGGGAGCACGCGAGCGCCCCGCCCGTTCGTCGCGGCACCCTGGGGAGCCCGCGCGCGCCCCGCCCGTCCGTCGCGGCGCCCTGGGGAGCCCGCGCGCGCCCCGCTCGTTCGTCGCGGCGCCTTGAGGAGCCCGCGCGCGCCCCGCCAGTCCGTCGCGGCGCCCTCGGGAGCCGCGCGCGCCCCCCCCCCCCCCCCCCCCCCCCCCCCGCCAGTCCGCCGGGTCCCCCTCTCGCCGTCCCCCGCGCTCCTGCCCCTATCCCACCCGTTTTAGGGTTTGGGGATGTGGAGTGTGGGGGTGGCGGGTGTGGGGGTGCCGGTTGTGTGCCCCGTCCCCTCCTCCTCCTCCTCCGTCTCCCGCTGCTGCAGCTGCCGCTCAGGGGGGTGGTTGTGTGGGGAGCCGACGGAGTGGTACTAGGGGGGTGAAAGGGGAGTGGAGCTAGGGGCGAAGCAGGGGGTGTGTGTCGAGGGGTGTGGGACTGTTGGGGGAGGTTGAGCGGAGGCCGCCGTCGTGTCGTCTGCAGCGCCTGTATTCCGGGGTTCTGATAGCCACCGGTAGCTCAGAGAGCCGGTTGCACCTGTCGCCCGTGGGTCCGTTGCTCCTGTCGCTGCTGATCAGACGCAGAGCCTGTTACTCCTGTATTCCGGGGCCCTTGCTCCCGGTAGCCACTAGAGCTGCACCAGAGCCGTCTGTTGCCCGTGTGTCTGCAGCTTCAGTCGTCGCCTCCACTCTTCTCTCCTCTCGCCAGCCCTCCTCCTCCTCACTTGCCCTTTGTGACTGCCTCTAGCTTTGCTCATAAAATGTGAACTACTATTATGACTGCTTGTTGTGCTGATTACACCCCACTTTGGCTATGGGGGTGTGTCAGAATGTTGTATTTGTCTAGCCTGCAGTGGGGTACTCCATAGCGAGTACAGCCCAATCTAGGGTTTGCTATTTGTATCTCAACTGCTGCTAGTCCAAACCCTCTTTCTGCTTCTAAACTTCTTGCTTACCTTTCGACACTTCTGTTGAAGAAAACGTCGGTTGGGGAACTCGCCAGGCGCAAAAGGAGTTTGCGTCCGAAAATGTCGGTGGCGATGAGAGATGACACAAGACTGCCCGACTTCGCGGGAGTTAACTGCCGTCCCGCCCGACCTGTTAAGTGCGGCAGCTTTTACTGCATTGGCGGGCGCGTCATCAACAAATTCGGCAGGAGTGCTCGTGGACAGACGGGACTTCATACCTGCTGACGCTTACGGGCTGCAACGGAAAACGCGATGGCTAAACCGCACTTACGAGGAGTGGGACGCAGGCGACGAGGGAAATCGGGGCAGGTACACCTCGAAAGAACTCGTGCGACGCTGCGTGCCTGGTGTTGTTGCAAGCTGGCCGGCAGTATCGAGAACAGTTTCCCCTGACCAAGGATGTTGTTTTCGGGGACAGCTGCTGACAACCCACGGTTAAACGGTGTCCAAGGTACCGCCCGATAATTTCGGAGGGGTCGGTACAGGCTGCCGGGACACGCGAGAAGAAACGGCCCAGATTAAGCGGGGGTTGAAGAACGTTGCGGGGGCAGATTAAAAGCCGGTGGAATCGCTCTGCGGCCCTACTTCGCCCGAACCTCACCATCCCCACCAAGTCCTGGTTCTGACTCATGCAGTCAACCTACTTGGCCGAATAACGGGGGTGAACACGTGGCCTACCCTGCGCTGGTTAAAGGTACCGGGATTGGTGCCCGTTCGACAGCTGTACAGAAAAAATACAAAAAAAAAAAAAAAAAAAAAAAAAAAAAATGGAGCTCGCGGCACTGTTCTACTCCGACAAAAGCGGGCTGGGTGAACGGCACGCGAAAAAGTCGGGGAGCTGCGAAGAAGAAATGGTGCAGTCTACAGGTTTCTCCTGACCCGGGCGTCTACACGAATCGACGGCGCGGCGGCGAAGCTGAGACCGGGAAGCTGTGGATTTTACGTGACGTGATAGGCACGGCGGGCTGCAAAACGGTTGGGCGACAGTTTCCTTTTAACTAAGGCTGCCCCGACTCCGATAGTTTTTGCCTCTCCACCGTGGCCGAGTTCGCGTGGGCAACAACGACGATACCCCATCCGACAAAAGCGGACGCTGGGTGAACGGCGGGAAGCGGAATTGTCGGGGGGTGAATACGAAAAAATTGATGACGGAAGGGAAAGTTGTGGGTGATCCAGCAGATCACTTGAGTGATAGGTTGAGCCCGTGCACCAATCTACCGCGAATTTCGGAGTCTATTCGGTAGACCCCCGAAAGGGTTTGATATCGTTACATGGAGGCGCGGCGAGCGGTACATTGCCAAGGATACCTGGGATTCGCTAAGTAGTCCGGCGGGTACGAAGATGGGTGAACATCGGAGTACCAGGGAAAAAACGGCGGAAACGTCGGGGCTATACGGCGGAGAATAACTTCGGGACTGCAGCCTCAACCACGATTTTCGGGGTTATCTTCCTACGAAAAAAAAAAAAGGAGTTGAAGCTGAGGGTGTTTTCTTCGTTTCTTGGAGTGCGGTTGATACCTAGGACCCACGGGTGTTTAAACGTACACCGCGGGAAATTCTTCAGGGAGCGTGGGAGCAGCCGAGGCTTCGGGATTTACCTGCCGGTGACGCGCGATGAGGTGAAACATCGCAAAGCGCCAGTGGGAGTTTGCGTGGTTTTCAGTTAAGCGACATCGACGGGAGCAGTTTCGACGACGGGGTCAACGGCGTTGATGCCTCTAGGTTCCGTGAAATTCGGTCTCGGAAGACCCAGGGCAGTCCCCGGTTCTCGATTTAACCCACATGCTGGGGTCGGGTAACCGAAGGAAACTGATGGTGACCGGGTGGGCGGCTATAGCACGTCTGAGATTTTCGGAGGAGAACTGCACCTAGACCTGTGGATTTACGGGGCTACTTCTCGAGCGACGATTTCGGAGTTTGACGAAGGACTTCACGGTTTTACGGCGAAAGCGCGGCAATTTTGTGGCAGTACTTTCGAAGTTTGGTTACACGCGCGCGAAATTTACGCAGGGCAACGGCGCGGGAACTACACGGACTTTTCAAGGGGTACGAACGACTTACGACGAACTGGAGAAGGCGGCGGCAACAGTGACGGGGGGGGAGAGACAGCTGCAAATTTTCATCCCTGCCCACGAACTCTCGGCGGATTACGACAAAATTCTTGGAGAATCCATCCCAACTCTGCTTCCAACAACTCGCCATCGACCCGCCCACGACAAACATATTTAATTTCAGCCACGTCAGGTGCTGCCAGCTGCAACTGCTGCGGATGCTGCATGATTCTGGCGATGTGAAGACAAAAAGCTTCAGTTCGAGTACTCGGCAATTTCGGTTTCGGTTTCTGGTCTACTTTCGCTGGTTCGCCCTTGACGACTTTTGGGCACGTAATTCCTGGTTTCGACATCGACATTTCCACACCGACGCATTTTCACTTGGGTTCCTTCCATCAACGGCTTCCTTCGTGGGACTTAACACCCGGTTTTGTTTGTTTTCATCTCGGCGCAGCTGCTGGAACTTTTATGGTGTGTTTTCTTGGAGTGGGGGAGAAAGTGCTTCGCACTGTTCTTTCCTTGGCGTTTTCTTGGTCCTTTTCTGACTTTGTCAGGTTGCGACAGCACGACGGACGACCGCGATCACACCGACACGATCTACGGTTCCTGCTCAATTGCGTTTGAATTCGCGTCAGCAGGTTCCCTCCCTTTTCGCATCTGCTTCGACCGTCGGATCTACAGCATATGCATCTACGGCTCACAATCCAACTTTCATTACAATTGAGGTCACTTCATCTTCGACCGTCAGATCGAAATCTGACAACATCAACGGCCGACATTCCAACCTTTTCAACAATATTGTCTGGGGCATTTCAGCCGTCGGATTCAGCTGAAGTGAAGATCAACGGCATCCTCGCTACTGGGTGACCCTTTTCAGTACAGGGCTGCCTTATTTAGGAGGTGGGAGAGTGTAAGGATTTACAAATCCTTACTGAGGCGCTCGATAGCGAGGCCATCCCGAGGGCCACGCGACCAACTGGTTCGGCCTACAATTTCGCATCCCAACCTCACCGAGCCGCCTCCGCACCAATCGCGACACTTCGCGAGCCAACTCTACCACACCATCCCCGCCTAGCTAGGTTTTCCCCTATTTAGGCCTCGCTACTTCATTGTTCAGGCATTCGGTAGTTCAACATTCTCGTTATTCGATATCTGCGCACTCTGACAAGTTCATTCATAACAAGTTTGGAGGCTCCAAACCACAGCTAATCCAAGAGAATAAGCAAATTCTACATTCTCAGATATGTCTCGTGTTGCTGTAAGTATTGATGCAAGCATTATCCAAACTGTTAAACATCTGGCAAGCAAATGCTCCTACTGGAGGTAACAGAAAAACCCATCATCCACTCTTCATATGAAGTTAGGAATGCACATAAGGTCACTAAACAGATTATCCTGGTACCGTACCAGTAACTCCAAAAAAAAAAAATAGACAGCTGACCTTACAATGATGCACAGCGGTGCCCATGTGATTAAGCCCCCAATGTGCACCGGCACCCTTATCTTCAGAGCAGTTTCAGACTATTTTGTGAAGGACTTGGCATAATCAGCGATGGAAGTTTTGTGTATAGCATACCGTACACTAAACGAATAATGTTACAAGTGAGCATGGCATGTGGACGAGCCCAATGATCTGCCAATGTGATAAACACAAGGGAAGATCACACACAGGAGCGGAGGGGAGGTGGATGATTAGGAAGGTGGAAGAAGGTACCCCACCATTCCACATGGCAGCCACTCCAAGGCGGCTATATATGACTGCCTTTTGGGAAATCTCCATGCTCCATTACTCGCTCTGCCTGGGCGACCAAGGCAGAAGCACCGCCACCACCATTCCACATGGCATGGACCCCCAGACGTCTAAACATGAGCCAGCAAAATGAGACAGCTAAGCACGAATCACTTCTGAGTATTTTCACAAACCAACAATCACTCAGCTTAGACAACCAAGGCAGAAGCACCACTCCTCAATTGCACACAGCAGCCATTTCAGGGCTTTTGAGGTGCCCGGAAAAACCATTGCCCACAAATCGAACTCACTCGGCTTGGACAACCACGGCGGAAGCACCGCCTCCACCGTTGCACACAGCAGCCACTCCCAGGCGCCCCTCGTGCTTCCTGAGCACGCCCAGCAGCGTGACGACAATGCGAGCCCCACTGCTCCCCAGGGGATGCCCCAGCGCCACCGCCCCCCCATGCACGTTCAGTCGCCCCTCGGGAATACCCAGCAGCTTCTGATTCGCCAGAGCCACCACCTGGTGGGGGGTGGGTGGGGGGTGAATGGGAAGGGTGAAGTGCGATGGAGTGCGGTGAGGAGGTCTTTAGTGTGCAGCTAAGGGGATGCCCCAGCGCCACCGCCCCCCCATGCACGTTCAGCCGCCCCTCGGGAATACCCAGCAGCTTCTGATTCGCCAGAGCCACCACCTGGAGTGGCAGCGGGTGGGGGGTGAATGGGAAGGGTGACGTGAGGTGGAGTGCGGTGAGGAACGGACCGCCCCTCCATGCATGTTCAGACGTCCCTCGGGAATACCCAGCAGCTTCTGGTTCGCCAGAGCCACCGCCTGGTGGGCGGGGGTGGGGGATGGGTGAAAAGGGTGAAGTGCGGTGGAGTGCGATGAGGAGGGGATGCGCCAGCGCCACCGCCCCTCCATACATGTTCAGACGCCCCTCAGGAATATCGAGAAGCTTCTGATTCGTCAGAGCCACCACCTGGTTTGCCTGAGTGGGGGGTGAATGGGAAGGGTGAAGTGCGGTGGAGTGCGGTGAGGAGGGGATGCACAAGTGCCACCGCCCTCCGCATGCACGTTCAGGCGCCCCTCGGGAATACTGCAACTTCTGGTTCGCCAGAGCCACGACCTGGAGGAGCGAGCGGGGGAGTGAAGTGGGGTGAGACACTTGAAGTGCGGTGGAGTGTGGTAAGTGGGGCTTCAGTCTGCATTTTAAAGGACGTCCCAGCACCACAGCCCCACCATACACACTCAACCCTCCAACACTTATAAGAGTGCCAGATGCGAACTGCCGTCCGACTGCCGACTGACTGCCGACTGACTGCTGACTGACTGCCGTCCGACTGCCGACTGACTGCCGACTGACTGCTGACTGACTGCCGACTGACTGCCGACTGACTGCCGTCTGACTGCTGACTGACTGCCGACTGACTGCTGACTGACTGCCGACTGACTGCTGACTGACTGCCGACTGACTGCTGACTGACTGCCGACTGACTGCTGACTGACTGCCAACTGACTGCTGACTGACTGCCGACTGACTGCTGACTGACTGCTCAACCAGCCCCGATTTTAATTTGAGGCATGTTTTAGCCCCAAGGGCGAGACCCGACCCGAGGAAGCGTTGAGGCGTCCCTTCAACCCAACAGCACAGCTGCACCAACCAAGGCTGCCAGTCGCATGCTTGGCTGCATCAACTCACCGAGAAGGCTTCATTTATCTCCCGGTAATCCACGTCGCTCTGTTCCAGCCCCGCGTGTTTGAGAACCACGGGCACTGCGAGGGGGCAACCATTGGAGCTACCCACACGACCAGCAACACCAGTGATTCGCAACTCATTGAAAAGGCTTCGTTGATCTCCCAGTAGTCGACCTCATCCTGCTCTACCCCCGCATGCTTGAGAGCCACCGGCACTGCGAGGGGGTCACCCTTGAGACTGATCACACAACTAACAGCAGAGGGCACCTGAGGGATCACTCGCAAAACTCACCGAGAATGCTTCGTTGATCTCCCAGTAGTCCACGTTGCTTTGTTCCAACCCTGCGTGTTTGAGAGCCACGGGCACTGCGAGGGCGGGCGCTGTGGTGAAGCGGCTGGGTGCTTGCTCCGCGTCCCCAAAGCCCCGCAGCACTGCTAGCAACTGATTGCTCCCACACGTGAGCTTTTTGAATGGCCAAACCTTTTTGCAGTGCCCATGGCTCTCAAGCATGCGGGGCTGAGGCACCCAAAACACTCACCGAAAAAGCTTCATTGATCTCCCAGTAATCCACCTCGTCCTGCTCCACCCCCGCATGCTTAAGAGCCACGGGCACGGCGAGGGCGGGCGCTGTGGTGAAGCGACTGGGTGCTTGCTCCGCATCCCCAAAGCCCCGCAGCACTGCCAGCACGTTCAGCCCGTGCTGCTTGGCTGCCTGCCGGCTCGCTAGAACCACTGCTGCTGCCCCGTCACTGGTGGAACAATGAAGAAAACGAGGGGTGGTAGGGGAGCAGAAGGGAAGAGATGGGGAAAAGGATAGGGGAAGGGGAGGTGTGCTTTGGTGGTGTGTGCAACATTATGCGTGCAATTCAGTGTGTTGGAGCCAATTGTGTTGTTTCATTCAATGAGGCTGCAACACTGTTCTTGAAGGGTGATTGGTTCAGAAAGACTGGAAGAGGAATGAAGAGGAGTGGAGAAGGAGTAGGAAAGAGGGGAGCGGTACAAGAGGTCCGAAGGAGAAGGGAGACAAAAAAGGACGGAAATGGAATGATAAGTACTGTCATGATTACGTTTTTTTTTTTTTTTTTTTTTTTTTTTTTGGTCCCCGTTTTTTTTACTACTAGGACTGAATTCAACTCAGAGGTGATGCCAGCTGGCATACCTGATGGCTGACGCGTTGCCAGCTGGCATACCTGATGGCTGACGCGTTGCCAGCTGGCATACCTGATGGCTGAGGCGTTGCCAGCTGTGACGGTGCCGTTCTCCTTGAAGCATGGGCGCAGCAGGCGAAGCTTGTTGGCGTCAAACTGATCATGCGAAGAAGAAAGAGGGAGGGAGGGAGGGAGGAAGAGTGGACCAAGGGAGGTTGGTGTGGTGAGCAGCGTCCAAGGCTGTAAATGCACTTGAAGCATGGGCGCAGCAGGCGAAGCTTGTTGGCGTCAAACTGGGCGCGGAGAAATAGAGAGGGACGGCAGAGATCAGAGGGAGGGAGGGAGGGAGGGAGGGAGGGAGGGAGGGAGGGAGGGAGGGAGGGAGGGAGGGAGGGAGGGAGGGAGGGAGGGAGGGAGGGAGGGAAGGAGGGAGGGAAGGAGGGAGGAAGGGAGGGAGGGAGGGAGGGAAGGAGGGATGGCAGCGATCAGAGGGAGGGAGGGAAGGAGGAGGTGATCAGCCGAGTGCGCGGGTGGTGTGGTGGCGAGTACACACCAACATTGAACATATGAGCAGGTGCACCTGAAGCAGACTTTGCGGCAAGCAGAGGGAGGAATTAAGGCGGCCGGGGAGAAACGCTAGGCAGAGGAACAAAGCGAAGAAGACCCGGCCATTCGCCCTTCCACACACCAAACATCCCTCCTATCCGTTCCCGGAGACCTACCTTGGCGCACGGTTCATCCCTTTCCACAAGAATCGTTTGCTTTCCCTTTGACGCCTTCACCTCCACCTGAACCACGGAACGAGGGGAGCGAAACAATGGGGAGGGGGTTTCGAAGGAGGGGGTGAGGGGGAGGGGGTCTAGGAGGTGGGGTGGGGAGGAACGGATGTTTAAAAGCGAGGCATAACCAACTTCTAGTCGTCACCTCCACGTGAGCCACATCCTCTTGTGCATATTCACACACTCCTCACACACTCCCCACTGCACTCCCACTGCACTCCCACTGCACTCCCTCGCGCCCTCGCTCCTCACTGCCACCGCCCCATCCACTCATGCCCAGGTGTTTCCCAGACAAACGCTCCGTCAGCATGGCTTTGGAGAATTCTCAAAAGTGACAAACGCTCCCTCACACACTCCCGCACTCAAACCCTTCACCCCAAACCCCCAACCCACTCACGCACAGGTACGATCTCCCAGTCAAACGCGCCGTCAGCATGGGCAGCAACAGCCAGCTCGTGCGTGGCAGTGGCATGCTCGTCCTGCTGCTTGCTCCTTCCTTCACACCACCCACCCACCCACTCACGCACTCCCTCGAACTCTCCCTCCTCCACCCCAATCCCCCCCCTCCCCCACCCACTCACGCACAGGCACGATCTCCCAGTCGAAAGCGCCGTCAGCATGGGCAGCAGCGGCCCTCTCATGTGTGGCAGTGGCATGCTCGTCCTGCTGCTCCCGCCCAATGCCCTGCTCCTCCGCGCACTGCTCTGCAAAGCACCCCATGGGGTCCTCTGAATACGCGTCGCTGAGGCCGTCCCTCTGCACCCCATCCACCATCTCCCCGTGCCCAAACCGGTACCCACTCCTGTTAGCGACACAGCATGGAAGCGAGGAAGGAGAGGGGAAGGGGAAGGGAGAGGGGACGGGGAAGGGAGAGGGGAAGGGGAAGGGAGAGGGGAAGGGGAAGGAATGTCTGAATATGCGTCGCTGAGGCCATCCCTCTGCGCCCCAACCATCATCTCCCCGTGCCCGAACCGGCATCCACTCCTGTGTGCAGCACAAAGTGGAGAGGGGAGGAAATGGTAAGAGAGGGGAAGAAAGGGGGTTGGTGCTGGGAAATGGCATGGGAACGTGAGGGATGTCCATATACACGTTGCTCAACCCGCCCCTCTGCACGCCATACACGATCTAGTAGATGGGGATGAGGTGGTTGGGAAGGGCATGGGGATGTGGAGGGTCGTCCGAGTGCTGTGTGGCACCAGCAGCAGGTGTCACATTGGGCATGGGGGGACGGTGCATAGGATGCAGAGGTGATGAGGTAGGTACATTGGTCGCCTTAGTTTTAGACGTCTCACAACTCGACCGTTATCAGGAAACGTGAAGCTCACCTGACCTTGTCAAGCTGTGTTGTTTTCGTGGCAAAAAAGTGCATATGTGTGGCTCACCTGGCCTTGTTGAGGTAGTAAGGCGCGTTGCTCATGCTCTCCATGCCACCAGCCACCACCACGTCTGCCAGCCCCAGCATGATGGCCTGCGCCGCCAGGCATATGGCTGCAGGGAGCAAAAGGCGGGGTCAGGCAATGAACGGCTAGTTGAATTAAAGGTTCTACGTGATTCATTGTAACACGGCTCAACACACCTGCCCCTGCCTGCCACCACCACGTCTGCCATGCCAGCCCCACCATGATGGACTGTGCTGCCAGGCGTATGGCAGCAGGCAGTAAGGGGTAAGCACAAGGGAGTGGCAGGGCGATGCAATGTAATAGGCGCGTTGAGTCATCCCAGCACTGGAACGACTCGCCACCTCTGCGTGCCACTGCCACGTCTGCCCTCCCCAGCATGATGGACTGCGCGGCGAGGCACATGGCTGTAAGTAATGGGCATAGCACCGCGTACACACCTTTCGTGCCGGAGGCATTGACTTTGTTGACGGTGGTAGCCACAACCGAGTCAGGCAGCCCGGCCCGTCTGGCTTGCGCCTGTCCCTCACCATCACACCTTTCAACACCGCATTACACAACTCAGCACACCGCATCACACACCTCGTCAACGCATAACACACCTTTCATGCCGGAGGCACAGACTTTGTTGACGGTGGTTGCCACCACGGAGTCAGGCAGACCCGCCCCAAGTGCCGCCTGTCTGGCTGGCGCCTGCCCCAGGTCCGCACTCAACACGTTGCCCATATACACCTCCTCCACATCCGCCGGCCCCAGGCCCGACCTCCCCACAGCCTCTGCAGGAAAGAAGGGAGGGACGAACATGGTGTTAGTTGGCGCCGGCCCCAGGTCCTCGCTGAGCCTAGGCCTGACCGCCCTACGGCCTCTGAGAGAAAGGAAAGGGACAGCAGCAGGTGCACTCAAAACATCAGTTGGCGACGGCCCCATTTCCGCACTCAGCACGTTGCCAATATACACCTCCTCCACATCCGCTGGGCCTAGGCCTGACCGCCCCACGGCCTCTGCAGGAACGGAAGAAAGGTTGAAACGAAGGTGGATTCAGTTACGCACAGCACAGGCCAGTTGGCGCCTACCACGCACAGGTCTGCACTGAGCTGACAAGCAGCGTGTGGGAGTAGGAAAGGAGGAGGTGGATGGCGGAAAGGGAGGACAGGGAGGAGAGGGAACCCATGCAGTGGCTTTTGATTAAGATCGAGTTGCGGAAGGCAAGGACTGGGTGTCTGACCTCTGATGGCGATGGCGCCAAGCTGGGTGGCGGAGAGTGAGGAGAGCGAACCCATGAAGCTTCCCATGGGCGTGCGCGCTGCTCCTACTATGCACACCTCTGCAGAAGGGAGGAGACGAAAAAAAGGGAAGTATCGAGAGAAGTTAAGGAAAGGTGGAGCTGCGTGGCGGAGAGGGATGAGGGCGAAAGCGAACCCATGAAGTTTCTTATGGGCGTGCGCGCTGCTCCCACCATGCATACCTCTGCGAAAGGGAGGGGATGCGGAAATCGGGAAAACTCGAGGGCGGTCAGCAGCATGAGAGCATGGAGTCCATTGTGAGAGATTCTTTTGTGAAGGACGCTAACGAAGCGTGCGAGCATAGCGTGAGATAAATGGCATGTCAGCATTGGAGTTCTTGTAGCGTTTCCGCCATGAGAGCATGGGATAGATTGTGAAGGATGGGTAATGACCTAGTCACTGAGTGACATTTACGTGATGAAGAATGCAGGAGCTTTCACGCCGGAAAACGGTTACAACGAACAAACAAGCGGTTACCATACACCTTGTTATGTCACGTCCGCACTGATGACCTAAGCCTCCCGTGGATCAACACCGCTGGCTAGGGTAGAGGAAAGAATACGCTTTCTCTGAGAAGGAACTGGACATAGTGAGCATTTGGGTCGCATTTACATAACGGCGTACCCCTGGGATCAAATTCGTCATTTGGATGCTCAACGCTGTTTGCTTCTGCTGCTGGCGTGGTAGACGTTGAGGAACCACCCATCAAGACTGACTGCTGCTACTTGACAGACACGGAATGTGTAATGAGCGAGAGGAGAGGCGACGCTGCAGTTAATCAGAAAGATAGCTTCCTCCTATCTGTTCCTGAATCCAAGCCGTGCAAAGAAACACCTAAACAATCAGGTTCAACTGAATCTTGTGAAGGAGTGAGGAACAGTGCCTGTAGTAATAGCTTCGAATTTGGAAAATCGATGCAGCGAGATGCAGGGCCAGGACGAAAATGCTCGGCCTGTAATGCTCGGGCTTTGTATTCTTGAGAAGAACAAGTTATTCTTCTGGAATCGAATGGTGCAAACGTCCCTGAAGGTGGTTTGTGATGAGGAGTCACGATTCCCACAGCACAGCAGCCATGGTTTGGTTTACGTCCGAGGGATGCTTGAAGGAGGTGTTGGGAGGGGAGGGCAAGATGACAAGTTGACGAGCGTTAACGAACTCGGTAACAATGTTTCAAGAAGTCCAGAAGAGGCTTGCGCTGAAGCTGCGAAATCACGTGGATTTCGCAATTTTTGATCCGACCAGCAACAGGGTTGTGGTTGAGGGAGTGAGGTCCGCTTTTGTGGTGTGTGTTGCTTTTGCCTTGTGAGCTGGAAATGAAGCTGATTTGCTGGACGCACGGCGGGAAAACCTTGATTGTTTCGCGGAATGTGCGGAAGCCAAATCGCGTGCGATTGGTTGTGGTCCTGCGCTATACCTGATAAAGGATCATCCAGCGTCTCTTTACAAGGCTGACACCCACCTTCTGAAATGCTGGAACCTTGCGTTTGATAACTCTGCTGGTGAACATTCGATTTTGATCACTCGTTTCCCTCGCGCGCGAACTTCGGCGGATCAGAGATGGGCGATTTCATCCACAGCCAAGCGTCAGGTTTCATCCATCCGTTGAAACTCTCAAGGCCTCATCCTGACCGCTCACTGCAGTGCTTGGTTCATTCACACGTCGCGAAGGTGGTCCAGACTCCAGACCCCAGAAAGCACAAGCAAACAACACGTAGTTTGTGAAGGCGTGTTTAAAAAAGACAAATACAGTTTTCCGAAGAACTTTAGTCCGTACCTGAGCGCTTTGTCAGATACGATCTCAAACTTTTACGGTTCCGAATTGCAGCTCAACTAGGTGGCGACTCCGTCTCAGGCGCAATAATCCGCCAGGAATACGACCCAACATCAAACTCGCACATCAACTCCAGGCAGACACAGGAATGATAGTGACCGAGATGAGAGAAGCAAACCATGGGTACGTTACGGGGAGCTCACCGCTAAATTCGCGAGGCGTGGATCTCGAGGTAGCGTGCGATCTGGCCATCGCACAAGCCGCAAGTTGCATGCGGTCGTTCGCTTTACCGAGGTAGTAGATTTAGGCTGCTCAAGAGATCCATCACACGCCGTCGATCTGCCACAACAAGGCGAAAAGGGTTCTTCCCCTTTCCAGGCCTCCTTCCAGGCTTCCGAAACGACGTTCCAGATTCGTTTTCATCTCTGAACTTGGGGTGTAGCCCTGAACTGAGGATCACTTGGGGAGAACAAGGTTATCCCTAGACTAGTCGCACTCATTGTCGTGTTGTAGGCGTATCTCGAGATCTCTCTAAATTCGCGTACATCTTCATCCGCTAGTAGTGGTGTCGCCATGGCGTCGGTGGAGATCGCTCGCATGCTTCCGATCATCGGTCCGCGTCTCGCGGAGGCGATGGAGGGGTTGAATCCGCTCGTCGTTCCCGTCGCCGTGGCGTTCCTGGTCGTCATCATCGTGCAGTACTTGAGGTACCGTCGCTGCTTGCTTGCACTTTGCACTAGCATTGGCTGATGGTTGACCTTATTAGAAAGTGTAATTCGATTCGGTCGTCCCGCTCGTCGTTCCCGTCGCCGTGGCGTTCGTTATCGTCGTCATCGTGCAGCACCTCAGGTATCATCGCTGCTTGTACTGGCTTTGGCTGATCGTTGTCGTATTCAGAGAGCGGAATTCAGCCGTTTCATCATTCCCGTCGTTTTGGCGTTCCTGGTCGTCGTCATCGTGCAGTACCTCAGGGTAACCGCCCCTGCTTGGACTAGCATTGGCTGATGGGTTTATTTTTCAAACGGGACGAATTCAACCCAGTCTTGATTCCCGTGCGCGTGGCCTTGCCGATCATCGTCATCACCGTGCAGTACCTGGAGTAACCGTGCGCTGCATTCAGTGCTCGATGATGGGAATTTTCAACAAGATTCTCAGCGATTCCCGCTCAGGGTCGTCAATCTGTACGGGATGATGCCTGATGAAGGCACGCCCAGCCTCACATACCGCCACGCGCACTTCCCCACTCTGCTCTTTCCTTTCTCCTCTTCCCCTTCTCCCCCGCTCCCCCCAGCTCCACCTCAAAGAAGCACCTCTACGGGGTCTTGCTAGACGCAGGCACGCCCGGCCTAACCTACCGCCACGCGCACTTCCCCACGCTGCTCTTTCCATTCTCCTCTTCCCCTTCTGCCCCACCCGATCTCCTCAGCTCCCGCCCCAAGAAGCATCTGTACGGGGTTCTCCTCGACGCCGGCACGCCCGGGCTGACCTACCGCCACGCGCACTTCCCCACGCTGCTCGAGATCCCCTTTGACGGCGCCACCACCGTCGCCTCTCTCTTCGTCATCGCCTCCCGCCGCCACCACCACCGCCCGCTGCTCGGCACGCGGAAATTCATCTCGCGGGAAACAGTGATCAACGAGGAGGGGAAAGAGATTGAGAAGCTGGAGTTTGGCGAGTACGAGTGGGAATCGTACTCTAGAGCACTGGATAGGGCGGAGGCGTTTGGCGGGGGGTTAAGGAATGTGGGGCATGGAAAGGGGGAGGCGGTGGCGATTGTGGCGGAGACGCGCGCGGACTTTTACCTTGCGCTGCAAGGCGCGTTTCAGCAGAGCCTGGTGGTGGTCACGGTGTATGCATCCCTGGGGCAGGAGGCTTTGGTGCATGCATTGAACGAGGTAGGAGGGGTTTGGTGCTGGGGTTGGAGATGCTGTTATGGTTGACTGCTTCAGCAGAGCCTGGTGGTGGTGACGGTGTATGCATCCCTGGGGCAGGAGGCCTTAGTGCATGCCTTGAATGAGGTACGAGGCGATTGGGGGGTGGGCGTTTCAGCAGAGCCTGGTGGTGGTCACGGTCTATGCGTCTCTGGGGCAAGAGGCCTTAGTGCATGCCTTGAATGAGGTACGATGGAGTTGGGGTTGGGATGGGGTTGGGATGGGTAGGGAGAGATGGGGTTGGACATGGTTTTGGGGTTGAAACGTTTCAGCAGGGGCTTGATGTGGTGATGCCTCGCTGAGTTGATCAGCTGCCACAGAGTCACTTTTGAGAATTGTCAAAATAGAATTTTACCCCACACCCCCCCCCCCCCCCCCCTCTCCCCCCCCCCCCTTTCACCAACCTCTGCCAAACTACAGACGGAGGTCACCAAAGTCATCTGCGACAACAAGCAGCTGGAGGCAAGGCGTTTCAAGTGACTCACCACTCACCATCACTCCTCAACTCTGCACCTTCCCCCCTGGCCCCTCCCCCCGCCCCTCCCTGCCCCCTCTTCCCCCACGACAGACGGAGGTGACGACATTGATCTGCGACCGCAAGCAGCTGGAGAAGCTGGAAGAAGCGTCCTTAAAGGGCGAGCTCAAGACCGTAAAACGCGTCATCATGATGCCCGAGCCCCGCCCTAATCTCGCTACCCCGCCTCCCCTCACGACAGACGGAGGTCACCACTGTCATCTGCGACCACAAGCAGCTGGAGAAGCTGGAAGAAGCATCCTTAAAGGGCGAGCTCAAGACTGTTAAACAAGTCATTATGATGCCCAAGCCCCGTCCGCTGTCCCCCACACCCGTCAAACCCTCCGAACCACCCTCAACCCGCCACAGACGGAGGTCACCACTGTCGTTTGTGATCACAAGCAGCTGGAGAAGCTGGAGGAAGCGTCCTTAAAGGGCGAGCTCAAGACCGTAAAACGGGTTATCATGATGCCTGAGCCTCGCCCGCTGTCCGAGGCTGGCAAGGGGCCCACCGAAGCAGAGGCTAAAGTGGCTACGGGCCAGCTGGCGCCAGGTGTCACGCTGCTGTCGTTTGCTGACGTGGAGAAGAGCGGCGTTGAGTCACCGGTGACGCCGGAGCTCCCGCAGCCGTCGGATCTTGCGGTGATCATGTACACGTCAGGATCGACTGGGTTGCCCAAGGTATGGAATGTGTGCTCTGAGTGGTGAGGGAGACAGGTACCATGGCAAGGAGTCTTAATTTTGTACCCATCAGTTGACAACGGTCAGATCTGGCGGTGATCATGTACACGTCAGGATCGACTGGGTTGCCCAAGGTATGGAATGTGTGCTCTGAGTGGTGAGGGAGACAGGTACCATGGCAAGGAGTCTTGATTCTGTACCCATCAGTTGACAACGGTGGGATCTGGCGGTGATCATGTACACGTCAGGATCGACTGGGTTGCCCAAGGTGAGTGCGTGTACCAGTTAACAGATGAAACAGATGATTTTTATTATTCAGTGGCAGTTACCGAACTTACTTTTGGCAATGGTGGTGATATCATGTATACGTCAGGATCGACTGGGCTGCTCAAGGTAAGAGAAGCGGCGAAGAAGAAGAAGAGTGAGATCTGATTCAGTACTAAAAATGTCATGCTTTTGCAGGGCAGCAACATAGTTGCTGTATTTGCAGCTCGCGTGGCTCTAGTGCTCACTCACCCTGACTGCCTCGATTCCTGCCCTGCCCCCTCCCTCCCTGCCTTCCTCCCTCCCTGCCCTTCAGGGCGTCATGCTATCACATGGCAACCTGGTGGCAGTGTTTGCAGCCATCATGGCTCAAGTGCCCGATGCCAACTTCAACGATGTCTATATCGCCTACCTGCCCCTCTCGCACGTGCTCGAATTAGCTGCAGAGGTGCGTTGACTGGGTTGAGCTACTCGTGCTCTCTTGAACAGCACCGTGTGTTTGCAGCCATCATGGCTCAAGTGCCAATCTCAATCTCACACGTGCTCGAGCTAGCTGCAGAGGTGGGTCGGTTGAGCTGAGCTCTATCATCACATCACCGCTATCATACTCTCACACCACAACCCCTTTGAGTGACTTCTGAGAATTCTCAAAGGTCGGTTGAGCTGAGCTGTATCATCACCACTGTCACACTCTCACACCACAACCCCTTTGAGTGGCACTGTCACACATGCCAACTTCAACAATGTCTACATTGCATAACCGGTGCCTGCTGCTTTTCTTCCCTTGTGTTTCCCCACTACCCTTGTGTACCTCCCCAGCTAGGAGCAGTATCAGTTGGAGGGTCCATCGGCTACGGCTCCCCGCTCACTCTCGTTGACATGGCGCCTAAAGTCAAGGCCGGCACCAAGGGAGACGCCCCGCAGCTGCGCCCCACACTGATGGTGGCGGTGCCAGCCATTCTGGATCGCATTCGAGATGCTGTGCGACGCAAGGTGAGATTGATGCTCCCCCTCTCACGCTCGTTGACATGGCGCCCAAGGTTAAGCAGGGGACGAAGGGGGATGCACCGCAGCTGCGGCCCACACTGATGGTGGCGGTGCCAGCCATTCTGGACCGCATTCGAGATGCTGTGCGACGCAAGGTGAGATTGATGCTCCCCCTCTCACGCTCGTTGACATGGCGCCCAAGGTTAAGCAGGGGACGAAGGGGGATGCACCGCAGCTGTGGCCGACACTGATGGTGGCGGTGCCGGCCAATTTGGACCCCATTCAACATGCTGTGCGCCGCAAGGTGAGCTGAATAGGGGGTACCATGCGCTGAAGTGAGAGGCACATACATGTGGAGGCACATACATGTGGAGGCACATACATGTGGAGGCACATACATGTGGAGGCACATACATGTGGAGGCACGTACATGTGGAGGCACATACATAAGAGACAAAAAGACTGTGGGAGGCTTGTCCTTGTGTCCAACTCTACAGCTACGGCCCACGCTCATGGTGGCGGTGTTGGGTATTGAAGACTGCATTGAAGGTGAGTTATGGAGCAATTGAGTGGTGTTGTGAGGATGATGTGGGTGAGGGCCAGTGTGGGAAAAATTCCTTTCGCCTGCATCGTTGCTCTACCTGCTTACTAACTTACTCTCCTTCCCCCTCCCTTCATAATCTCCAGATAGCAGCAGCACCACCAGTCAGGCGCACACTATTCAACCTCGCGTATTCTCGGCGCCTGGCGGCCGTTGAGGGCAGCTGGCTCTTTTGTTGCCTCTCTCTCAAGGTGTCTCCCTTCCACGTATTCCCCTCTGCTCCCTTCCCGTCCCTCCAGATAGCAGCGGCACCACCAGTCAGGCGCACACTATTCAACCTCGCGTATTCTCGGCGCCTGGCGGCCGTTGAGGGCAGCTGGCTCTTTTGTTGCCTCTCTCTCAAGGTGTCTCCCTTCCACGTATTCCCCTCTGCTCCCTTCCCGTCCCTCCAGATAGCAGCGGCACCACCAGTCAGGCGCACACTATTCAACCTCGCGTATTCTCGGCGCCTGGCGGCCGTTGAGGGCAGCTGGCTCTTTTGTTGCCTCTCTCTCAAGGTGTCTCCCTTCCACGTATTCCCCTCTGCTCCCTTCCCGTCCCTCCAGATAGCAGCAGCACCACCAGTCAGGCGCACACTATTCAACCTCGCGTATTCTCGGCGCCTGGCGGCCGTTGAGGGCAGCTGGCTCTTTTGTTGCCTCTCTCTCAAGGTGTCTCCCTTCCACGTATTCCCCTCTGCTCCCTTCCCGTCCCTCCAGATAGCAGCAGCACCACCAGTCAGGCGCACACTATTCAACCTCGCGTATTCTCGGCGCCTGGCGGCCGTTGAGGGCAGCTGGCTCTTTTGTTGCCTCTCTCTCAAGGTGTCTCCCTTCCACGTATTCCCCTCTGCTCCCTTCCCGTCCCTCCAGATAGCAGCGGCACCACCAGTCAGGCGCACACTATTCAACCTCGCGTATTCTCGGCGCCTGGCGGCCGTTGAGGGCAGCTGGCTCTTTTGTTGCCTCTCTCTCAAGGTGTCTCCCTTCCACGTATTCCCCTCTGCTCCCTTCCCGTCCCTCCAGATAGCAGCGGCACCACCAGTCAGGCGCACACTATTCAACCTCGCGTATTCTCGGCGCCTGGCGGCCGTTGAGGGCAGCTGGCTCTTTTGTTGCCTCTCTCTCAAGGTGTCTCCCTTCCACGTATTCCCCTCTGCTCCCTTCCCGTCCCTCCAGATAGCAGCAGCACCACCAGTCAGGCGCACACTATTCAACCTCGCGTATTCTCGGCGCCTGGCGGCCGTTGAGGGCAGCTGGCTCTTTTGTTGCCTCTCTCTCAAGGTGTCTCCCTTCCACGTATTCCCCTCTGCTCCCTTCCCGTCCCTCCAGATAGCAGCAGCACCACCAGTCAGGCGCACACTATTCAACCTCGCGTATTCTCGGCGCCTGGCGGCCGTTGAGGGCAGCTGGCTCTTTTGTTGCCTCTCTCTCAAGGTGTCTCCCTTCCACGTATTCCCCTCTGCTCCCTTCCCGTCCCTCCAGATAGCAGCGGCACCACCAGTCAGGCGCACACTATTCAACCTCGCGTATTCTCGGCGCCTGGCGGCCGTTGAGGGCAGCTGGCTCTTTTGTTGCCTCTCTCTCAAGGTGTCTCCCTTCCACGTATTCCCCTCTGCTCCCTTCCCGTCCCTCCAGATAGCAGCAGCACCACCAGTCAGGCGCACACTATTCAACCTCGCGTATTCTCGGCGCCTGGCGGCCGTTGAGGGCAGCTGGCTCTTTTGTTGCCTCTCTCTCAAGGTGTCTCCCTTCCACGTATTCCCCTCTGCTCCCTTCCCGTCCCTCCAGATAGCAGCGGCACCACCAGTCAGGCGCACACTATTCAACCTCGCGTATTCTCGGCGCCTGGCGGCCGTTGAGGGCAGCTGGCTCTTTTGTTGCCTCTCTCTCAAGGTGTCTCCCTTCCACGTATTCCCCTCTGCTCCCTTCCCGTCCCTCCAGATAGCAGCAGCACCACCAGTCAGGCGCACACTATTCAACCTCGCGTATTCTCGGCGCCTGGCGGCCGTTGAGGGCAGCTGGCTCTTTTGTTGCCTCTCTCTCAAGGTGTCTCCCTTCCACGTATTCCCCTCTGCTCCCTTCCCGTCCCTCCAGATAGCAGCAGCACCACCAGTCAGGCGCACACTATTCAACCTCGCGTATTCTCGGCGCCTGGCGGCCGTTGAGGGCAGCTGGCTCTTTTGTTGCCTCTCTCTCAAGGTGTCTCCCTTCCACGTATTCCCCTCTGCTCCCTTCCCGTCCCTCCAGATAGCAGCGGCACCACCAGTCAGGCGCACACTATTCAACCTCGCGTATTCTCGGCGCCTGGCGGCCGTTGAGGGCAGCTGGCTCTTTTGTTGCCTCTCTCTCAAGGTGTCTCCCTTCCACGTATTCCCCTCTGCTCCCTTCCCGTCCCTCCAGATAGCAGCAGCACCACCAGTCAGGCGCACACTATTCAACCTCGCGTATTCTCGGCGCCTGGCGGCCGTTGAGGGCAGCTGGCTCTTTTGTTGCCTCTCTCTCAAGGTGTCTCCCTTCCACGTATTCCCCTCTGCTCCCTTCCCGTCCCTCCAGATAGCAGCAGCACCACCAGTCAGGCGCACACTATTCAACCTCGCGTATTCTCGGCGCCTGGCGGCCGTTGAGGGCAGCTGGCTCTTTTGTTGCCTCTCTCTCAAGGTGTCTCCCTTCCACGTATTCCCCTCTGCTCCCTTCCCGTCCCTCCAGATAGCAGCGGCACCACCAGTCAGGCGCACACTATTCAACCTCGCGTATTCTCGGCGCCTGGCGGCCGTTGAGGGCAGCTGGCTCTTTTGTTGCCTCTCTCTCAAGGTGTCTCCCTTCCACGTATTCCCCTCTGCTCCCTTCCCGTCCCTCCAGATAGCAGCAGCACCACCAGTCAGGCGCACACTATTCAACCTCGCGTATTCTCGGCGCCTGGCGGCCGTTGAGGGCAGCTGGCTCTTTTGTTGCCTCTCTCTCAAGGTGTCTCCCTTCCACGTATTCCCCTCTGCTCCCTTCCCGTCCCTCCAGATAGCAGCAGCACCACCAGTCAGGCGCACACTATTCAACCTCGCGTATTCTCGGCGCCTGGCGGCCGTTGAGGGCAGCTGGCTCTTTTGTTGCCTCTCTCTCAAGGTGTCTCCCTTCCACGTATTCCCCTCTGCTCCCTTCCCGTCCCTCCAGATAGCAGCGGCACCACCAGTCAGGCGCACACTATTCAACCTCGCGTATTCTCGGCGCCTGGCGGCCGTTGAGGGCAGCTGGCTCTTTTGTTGCCTCTCTCTCAAGGTGTCTCCCTTCCACGTATTCCCCTCTGCTCCCTTCCCGTCCCTCCAGATAGCAGCAGCACCACTGGTCAGGCGCACACTATTCAACCTCGCGTATTCACGCCGCCTAGCAGCTATCGAGGGCAGCTGGTTTGGCGCGTGGGGTGTGGAGCGGCTCTTCTGGGATCTGCTGGTGTTTAGAAAGGTGCGTTGCGGTGAGAGTGGTAGTGATGACGGTGGTGGTGAAGAGGGGGCGAAATGGGGCTAATAGGTGGGAGGGGTGGTCACTGCCTTGTCGCCATTGAGGGCAGCTGGTTCGGTGCGTGGGGCGTGGAACGGTTGTTTTGGGACCTGCTGGTGTTTAGAAAGGTGTGTTGCGGTGAGAGATTCGTGGGAGGCTAAGGGGGTGAGGGGGTATGTATCTGTGGGGCGGGCACTGCCTGGCTGCCAAGGGGTTCGGCGCGCGGGGCGTGGAGGGGTGTGGAGCGGTGTGGAGTGGTTGCTGTGGTCTACTTGAATGGTCCTTTATTGACATGCCTTCCATGCCTCTTGTCACATGTCTCTCCCCATGCCTCCCGTCACATGTCTCTCCCCATCCCCCACATCTCCCCCCACCAGGTGCGGGCAGCAGTGGGCGGGCATCTGCGATTCATGCTATCAGGGGGGGCTCCTCTCTCTCCCGACTCGCAACGATTCATGAACATCTGCTTCAAGTGAGCTTTGGCTGGGCTTTAAGCGTTTGGTAGGCCTAAACCCAAAACTTTTGGCGCTGCCTACAGCAGCCCCATCAGCCAGGGCTATAGCCTCACAGAGACAGCGGGGAGACGGAGAGGGTGTGGTGGGGGGGAAACCATCAGCCAGGGCTACGGCCTCACAGAGACAGCCGGGAGAAGGAGGGGGGAAACCTCACAACGTGTGCTCTTATCTTCGTCTCTGCCGCCTCCCTCCCCTCCCTCCCCTCCCTCCTCCCCTGCCTCTCCCCTTCGCGTGTGCACCTTGCCTGCAGCATCCCAATCAGCCTCGGCTACAGCCTCACAGCGACAGCAGCGAGGGGACCCTTCAAGTGAGACTGGTTTCTCATCATTGTGTCCTCCTTTCCTCCCACCCCTCCTCCCTAAACCTCATGGCCACAGCATCCCCATCAGCCAGGGCTACGGGCTGACAGAGACAGCAGCGGGGGGGACCTTCTCAGAGTGGGACGACTCCTCTGTGGGCCGCGTGGGGCCGCCCATTCCCTGCAACCTCATTCGGGTGGGTCTGATAATATGGGTGGGCGGTTCAGTCAGGTGGGTTGCATAAGATGGTTGAGCGGTTCAGTCAGAAGGTTGCATAAGATGGTTGAGTGGTTCAGTCAGAAGGTTGTATAAGATGGTTGAGCAGTTGCCAATTTTCGATATTTTTGTTTTATCAACGCGACGTTGTCGCAGGGATCGGGAATGCCTAGGACGAGGTACCAGTCAACGTCGAGCGTCGGAGAAAGGCCGTCGAGCGTCGCAAACAGGGAACGACATCTCCTGTTTGCGACGCTTGACGGCCTTTCTCAGATGGAGGCCATTCTCGACGTTCAAGAAGCCTTTGCGAAGCCGATATTCGGTGTCGGTCATGGCGAGGTGGACTGGTACCTCGTCTTAGGTGTTTCCGATTCTTGCGACAACGTCGCGTTGTTAGAACAAAAACATTGAAAATTGGCGCTGCTGTTGCCACATGCCCCTCCCCCCACATGCCCCTCCCCCACATGTCCGTCCCCCACATGCCCCTCCCCCACATGTCCCTCCCCCCACATGCCCCTCCCCCGCATGCCCGTCCCCCCACATGCCCCTCCCCCCACATGCCCCTTCCCCTACATGCCCCTCCCCCGCATGCCCGTCCCCCCACATGCCCCTCCCCCTACATGCCCCTTCCCCCACATGCCCCTCCCCCCTCATGTCCCTCCCCCCTCATGCCCCTCCCCCCACATGCCCCTCCCCCCACATGCCCCTCCCCCCACATGCCCCTTCCCCCACATGCCCCCCCCCCACATGCCCCTCCCACATGCCCCTTCCACATGCCCCTTCCACATGCCCCTCCCCCACATGCCCCTCCCCCACATGCTGATCGACTTGGTGGAGGGTGTTTACTGCACCACAGACCACAATGTAATCTTTCCCTCTATTCTTCACTTCCACACACACCGCCAGTGTTCCTGCCCCTCCCCCTTTCGCCCTCATAGCTAATTGCCTGGGAGGAGGGTGGTTACCGCCCCATGGACTTCTTGCATCCCAGGGGGGGGATTTTGATCGGGGGGACCAACTCTCACTCCCCATATCTAGCTTCCCCTCGCTCCTCCCTATGCATCTTCCCCACTTGGCCCCCTCAGCTAATCGACTAGGAGGAGGGCAGTTACTGCACGATAAACCACAGACTGATTGTTCCCCCTCTTCCTCTCTTCCCCACACACCTTTCGTGTGCCCGCTCCTCCTTCTCTTGCCCCTCCCCCTCTCGCCCCCTTCAGCTAATCGACTGGGAGGAGGGTGGTTACCGCACGACAGACCACCCGCACCCGCGGGGGGAGATTCTGATTGGCGGGCCGAACGTGAGCCTGGGGTACTGGAAGGACAAGGAGAAGACAGCTGAGGTGTTCTCGGTGAGTGGTTGACTTGCTTGACTTTTGAGAATTTCCAAAGACAGCATGGGGAGTACGTCTCCCACACGCCCTTGCACCCTCTCAGCACGGGGGGTACGGCTCCCTCGGCAAGGTTGAGGCAGTGCCCAACGTGAGCCTAGGTCGCTGGAAGGACAAGGAGAAGATTGCAGCGGTGTTCTCGGTGAGCGGTTGACTTGCTTGACTTGGCTGACCTGAATCACTGGAGTTCCTGCACAGCATTAGGTGGTTTCTCACGGCCGAGGCAACAATGGCATGGCATGTCCTGATAGCGGTGCTTTAATAGTAGTATCCCGCTCCCACTCCCCCCTTCCTCCTCCCCAAGACTGCATGTGCAGGACTGCAGCATGGGGAGTACGTCTCCCACACGCCCTTGAGTGGCCCTCTCTGCCCACGTCTCCCTCGGCAAGGTCGAGGCCGTGCTGCAAGTCAGCCCCTCTATTTCCCCCCTTCTTCCCTCCTCCCCTCCTCCGCTCCTCCCTTTCTTCCCTCCTTCCCCTGCTGCTTCCATCCCTCTTTCCCCCTCCTCCCCTCCCCCCCTCTCCCCCACCCAACATCAGGAGGACCAACACGGAATGAGGTGGTTCCGCACGGGCGACATCGGGTTGGTTCACCCAGATGGGTGCATTCAGATCATCGACCGCAAGAAGGACATAGTCAAGCTGCAGCACGGGGAGTACGTCTCCCTGGGGAAGGTCGAGGCCGTGCTGCAAGTCAGCCCCTTTGTTGACAACCTGCTCGTTTTTGCGGATTCAACTAAGGCGTTTGCGGTGGCGCTGGTGGTGCCGGTGCCGGCTGCAGTGGCGGATTTCGCCAAGAGCAGAGGGATTGAGGAGGAGGACTATGCGAAGCTGTGTGGGAGGGAGGACGTGGTTGCTGAGGTGTTGAGATGCCTGCAGAAGGTGGGTCCTTTCCCAGCTCTGCTTTTTGATTGTCCTGGTTGACCTGGTTGACCAGAGGAGGAGGACAATGATGCGAAACTGTGTGTGCGGGAGGGCGTGGTGGCTGGGGTGCTTTCTTTCAAATGCACAAGCCATCCTCTCTTTCATTCTATATTCAATTCTGTCTTCCAATCTGCCTTACACACTTCCTTCCATCCTTCTCTTTTTCCAGGTGAGCAAGGACGCAGGGCTCAACAAGTTTGAGGTGCCCGCAAGGATCAAGCTGCTGCCCGACCCATGGCTGCCCGAAACCGGCCTCGTGACACCTGCCCTGAAAATCAAGCGCAACGTGATCCATAAAACCTTCGCCAAGGAGTTGAAAGAGCTGTATGAGTAGCTACATGAATATTGTGTTGATTCTTATACAGGACACTGGCTGTAGTGTCTATCTACTCTACAGTCTGCTCTGAAGAATATCCATAAGGCGTTTGCCAAGGAGTTAAAATTTCTGTGTAGGGTAGGGTTTAGGGTACTGAACATGTGGTTACTGCTCTACACAAGTGGTTACTGGATAGTTAAGACTGCACAACCTCAGTAAGGGGATAGGTAAAGGAAGGTACATTCCCAGAGGGGACAAAAGCTTGGGTGGGATAGAGGGTGACACGACACCTCACTTTGAGGAGCAACTGGTTGTGAAATCGCAACTGCGCGATAGAGACCACTCGTGTGCTGCTTGCTCGCATTGTGTGTACCATTGCAAAAACGGTGTCCAAAATCCTTTTACATGGCTCGCCTACGATGCTCTTGGCCATGACATTGAAAGGTTGGCCCACGATCCATACACAAAAATTGCGCGAGGAGGAGCAATACGCTACATGCCCTTTATTTCTATAATGATGTCCCACCTGGGCATAGCTCCAGCGGATCGACGTGTGACTTCTAATAAAAAAAGCAGTTGAGTCCTTCTGTCCTGACATGTCGATATCCATTTATTCGCCTGCCCGCCTACACGTAAAGAGGTTGCACCGCCAGCACCGACCGCACGACGTGGCCAAACTGGTCCTTCCATGTCAGGCTTCCAAATTGGAAATTTCTAGGGGACGCCGTTGCGACAGTGAAGCGGACAGTGAACGTTACAGTCCCCATTGGGGGGATCGTGAATTGATTTGGAGTTATCTCGGTAATAACACCAGGCGGTGTAACGACAGTCGAAGTGTAGCTGGATACTGTATTCGCGACGTTCTGCACCGTTCGCGACACCAGCACCGTTTTATTCAACCTTGAGACCGAAATCGTGGGGCGGTTCAGATCGTACGCCGGAGTTGGGGACATCTTCGTGCCAATTGGCGCGAACGACTTGGCGGTCACCGAATTCTGCCCGGCAAGAAAGTTGTAAAAATCCGCAGCGTTGGCGGCAAAAGTGAGTCCAGGGTCCATCAGACCGTTGAGGTTGACGTGTCCCGCTCCCATATCCCACGGCGTCGCCGCTTTTCCAGAAGAACCCGTTACGATCGGCCCGTTTTTGTTATTAGTGACGTTCGCTGTAGTAATAATCGCGGACATAACTCGCGACGGCGTCCAATCAGGGTATCTTTCGACGAGCAGCGCCGCGATTCCCGCCATGTGCGGAGTAGCCATAGAGGTTCCGCTAAGCATAGCGTACGCAGGTGTAGAAGCCGATGCGAGGGACGCGGAGCGCGCAGCGGCCCATAGGGAAACGCCGGGACCAATTACATCGGGCTTTAAGATGTCGTTGGTGGGGAAAGAGAGCTTGGTTGCGTCAGCGGGGTTGACGAGCGGACCAGCAGACGAGAAATACGCGACTTCGGGTGCTTGATCGGTAGCTACGTCCGTTTTGAAGGTGTAGGAAAAGGACGCAGTCGGGCTGGTGGAGGGGAGAGCGAGGGGGAGCGCGGGGAGGAGCGGGGGGAAGGGCGAGAAAGAGGAGGACTTTTGGGTAGGGGACGGGAGAGAACTTGGGAGGGGAAATGCATGCGTGCGGAATGGCTGGGGGTATGCATGCGTGGGGTATTCAAGGAACATGGGGAGTGGTATGCTGGGATGGGAGTATTACGTGGGTGTAGCATACGTATGGGCACAACCCATGCCATTCACAGAAAGCGAGTGTAATAACCCCTTACCTGACCATGGTGCGGGTGTACAAGCGCAAAATTTTCGTCTCGTTCACCTCTGCTCCCATGACAGGCAGCCGAGACTCATAAATCGGATACGGTCTCGCTGCAGGTGGCACATCCACCACAATCACAGCCCTGCCGCCCTTCGCAGCAACCTCTGCTGCCTTGCTGCCTGTGCTGGTCCATCCATACGAGCACAGCACGATTTTGCCGGCGATCTTGGTGGTGTTCAGTGCGCCTGCGGAGCAGTACTGGCCCTGGCGGGTGGAGGAGGGGAACGGGAGGACGGGGAGGAGAAGAGAAATGTTGATGCCGGTGCTGGTCTATCCATATGAGCACAGCAATTTTGGTGGAATTGAGTGAGCCTGCATAGGAGTAGTGGCCCTGGAGGCTGGGGGATGAAGTACCCAGTAAGCACCGAGCCAAAACCATACAGCACATCTGCCTTTCCCCACACTCACCTCGGTCTCAGTCTTCCCTGCTGCCCGCACTGCTAACCCATCCACCAGCCCCAACCCCTCTGCACCGCTACAATGCCACTGCCGCACCTTGGTGAATGACACAAGATGCTTCACAGTCATGCGCGACTGCTCCTCCCCACACGCACCTCGGTCTCAGTCTTCCCAGCTGCCCGTGCTGCTAACCCATCCGCCAACCCGAATTTCTGCACCGGCACGTTCCCCGAGCCAAAGCCACACAGCCTCACGGAATCTGAGACTCAGGCATCTGCCTTTCCCCACACTCACCTCGGTCTCTGTCTTCCCAGCTGCCCGCGCTGCTAACCCATCCGCCAGCCCAATTTTCTGCACCGGCACATTTCCTGAGCCAAACCCGTACAGCTTCAAGACCCGCCCGTCGCCCAGCGTGGCTGAAGAAACGTAGCTGCGAGCGATGGTGCTGCAGGGAGGAAAGGAGGAAAGGAAAAGAGGGAGAAGAGGTTGAGACCGGAAGCCACAAACCTGTACAGCTTCAAGACCCACCCGTCGCCCAGCGTGCCTGAGGAAACATAGCTGCGAGCAATGGTGCTGCAGGGAGGGAGAGGAAAGGAATAGAAAAGGGAAACAAGGGTCAGGCATGGCTGGGGTGGTGAATCACTCGCCACACGCGCATGGCTTAGAAAACACATAATGCCACCCCCCTCAGGGAACCTAGGCACTCGTTTTGCGCTAACAAAAGATCACCTGATAGCTCACCTGATGCCGATAGAAAAGCACCTGGAAACCCACCTGGAAACCCACCTGGCGCCAACAGTGAGGTAGAACGGCGAGAAGTTGGAGATGCTTCGATACATGGAAGAGGTGAGAGGAGGCGGACCAGAGTTCCCTGCCGCATAAACCACCACCGTCCCTGCCAGATTCGCGTATAAATACGGCAGATCGCTAAAATACGTGGCACTGGGGTCTGCGCCGCCCAGGGAGAGCGAGATGACGTCAACCCCGTCAGCGACAGCCGCGTTGACTGCTGCCTCCACGTCAGCATACGTGGCAGTGGTCCCGCCGGCGTTGGCGTTGCCCCAGAAGACCTTGTAGGCTGCGAGGAAGGCCCGGGGGGCCATGCCGGTGGCGTTGCCAATGGCTGTCTTGCGGGGAGGTAGCACTATGGGCACGTTGCTGTTCCCTGCTGCCGCCCTGCATTATTGGGTGGGGAAGGGGGTACGAAGGAGGGAAGAGTAAAAAAGACGTTGGGTGTTTCAGCTGTACAAGCACTGAGAGCCACAGGCACCACAGACGCTGGGCGCCATACCGGTGGCGTTGCCGATGGTCGTCTTGCGGGGAGGTAGCACAATGGAGATATTACCTGCTGCCGCTCTGCATTATTTGGAGGGCGCGAAGGCGGAAGGGGAGGGTGTGGAGGGGAGGGGAGGGGAGGTGAGGGGAGGGGGTTGGGGAGAGGGTAAGTGAGAGGCAGGGGGGGACGATGAAACAACTTTGCATACTCAGCCATTGAATGGATGAGATGGAGGGAGGAGTAGGCAAGAGGGATTTGATCACTCACGATGCACACCAGGTGCCGTGCCCATCCGCATCCCGAGCCGATGCCCAATCAGCTCGCAAGTCTTCCTGCCCGAACCACGTCCGGAACGCGGCGTTGAAAAACCTCGCACCAATCACCTTTCTGTTGCACTTGAAATCAGCTGTCACCTGACAGGTGCCTTTCCAGGTAGGTGGAGGGTTGGGATATTGAAGGTCAGGAGAAGTGGCATCCGAGGAAAATGAAGGGTGTTCCGGCCAAATACCCGTGTCGACTATTCCGACCACCACGCCCTCTCCTGCCCGCTCGCGGCCCCGGGCAGTCCAGAGAGTCCCGGGCAGGTTTAGAAAGTTTGCAGAGTCGGTGGTGAGCTTGCTGATTCGGTAGTTGGCTTTGACTTCGGCAACTGCTGGGTGCCGCTTCAGCTGCTGCAGCTGCTTTGGCGTCAAACGCGCCACAAATGCATTGCTGACGTGTTTGAATCTGGCAAAGGAGAGAGAAACAGAAGGGACAGTGAGTTGGCAGTGGGATATGGAGAATAGAAGAGGTGTATGCGTTCCTGTTGGAAGTCAAAGAAACATACAAAAAATGCAGTATGCGTCTACATTAATTGCTATAAATAGGTGTTACAAGAAACTCACTTGTACAGTACATTCGCGCGCGGCAGGCACACGTCATTCGCAACTCCATCCTGCAGCCGATCGAGCCACTGCTTGAACTGCGCGACAGCTGGCGATCCCAGGTTCAGTCGCGTCGATTGGCGATTCGCTCTGCGACGTCCCCTGCGAATCCGCCCAGCTACAGAGTTGATGACGTCAGACACAGAGTCTCTGACAGCCTCTGCTGCCGTGGCGGCAATCCCGTTGATTCCGCCGGTGTATCCCGCGATTGGCGGGGCGGCGCGCAGGCGGACGATGTACACGTCAGATACGTCAGACGGGACAACCTTGTCGACTGGCTGGTCCAGTAGCGGGATTTCCGGCGGGTTTCCCGTTACATCGGTGGTAGACTCGTTGAAGGATTCTCCTGGCGTTTCAGAAGTCGGCGCAGGTTGCGATTCTGGCGCAGCTTCAGGCGGAATTTCAGGTGTGGGCGGCGGAGCGGCTTGTGAGGTGTCATTTTGCGAAGGTTGCTGGGGCTCCAAGATGATCTCTGATTGGTCAGCTGCAAACGGAACGAGGAACGTGATAAGGCGTACGCATGACACTTCGGAAACATTGCGAAGGCACCAGAAGAAAGCCTTTTAATCACATTGGTCAAGCTCTCACCTTGTTGCCCGTAAACGAGGCTGCTTTTAGCGAGGATAAGTAGTGCAAGCAGACAGCCCACGCTGGCCCGTGACTGGGAAATGGAGCGACATCGGCGAATCTCCATCGGACGCACCAACAGTTCGCGGACCTTTTCGCGTACCAGCTCTTCTTGAGGCGCCTCGAAAGAAGCCTTCTGTATCAGCGTCTGCGACGAACTTGGGAATCCAGACCCTGGTTACAGGAAAGGTAGTCGATATTAGGTACAGACTTATCACAAGAGAAAAGTGCGGATCTCGGACTTTCTTCAGATGGGACGGAGTCCTGAACAAAGCGTCGGCGAGAATCAGGAACCAGGTCTGAGCGCGTCGTGTTCGTGACGCTGGACTGATTTAGGGTTCGGTAGAATGAGCTTCTTCTGACGTATACTACCGACCGTACCAACTAGTGGGCAATGGCGTGACAGGCAAATTGGCTCTTCGCTTCCGTCGCCACGGATAACGAGTTTCGACGTTTCCAGCAACGCACATTCGTACTACTACTTTAGAGACGAGCCTCGCCATTGACGCAACTTGGCTTGGCTCGCCAAGGAGCACGTTTCTCCGAAACCGCGCGAAATTCGCCAGCGCTGCGAGCTGCTGCCAACTAGCTGCTGCGCCAACTCTCTCAGCAGCGGACTTGCGCCACGAGCCTCCAGCCGGGAACTCCGCTGCCTTGTGGCAAAGCCGTGTGCCTATCTTCCTTCTCTAGTCGCAAAAATCTGATACGATGAGCACTAGAGCGGGCGAACCGAGGCGCAGGTAAAATGTTGGAAACATGGGGATTGGACATTTCTCCAACCTCTCTTCCCCCTCCCACCCACTTCCTTTCCCCCCACCACCACTGCCCCCACAACACTGCAGTATTTACCAAATCTACCTTCCCCCTCCAGCCCCCTTGCGCGCGCCCCTCATGCATCCTCTCTCACACGGCTGGCACTGCGGCCACCTACTGCGCTTCGGCTGCCTATGGAGACAATGGGAGGGCGAAGCGAAACTATTTGCCCGCGTAGCGAACTTCATCCCTCTAACCTACTGTTGTCGTTCGTTTTTTTTTCGCCAGGTCACAACGGCCTCGCTGCCTTCTAATCATCGACCTTCGTGTAGAAAGTAACCCACTACACCTGGGCTCCCATAATTTCATTCCCTGTAATTGCAAGGCCCCTGTCGTCACCTGGGGTCAGGAGCTCGAGCGCTTCGGAGGCTGTCAACAGTGAAGTCGAGAGCTTTACAGCCTGTGACCTGACGCGTCAGCACATTTCCACGCTGGAATGAGCTGGTCTAATAGATTCGAGAAGGCTCCCAGGCATGTTTTCCGTGGCTCACAAAGCAAACCAGCCGCACTAGATTCCTACGTGGCAAAAAATGGACGGCCTACGTGAAGGAAATGAATATGGGTAGAAACAAGCGTAACCGACTCAAAAACGATCACAACCACTAAGGGACAACACACACTACTCCCTTCCTCTGGCAGAGAGCAAATTCGACTTTCAAACCCACTCGTCATTTAGCACGGCCTAGAAATTAGAGACGTCCACTCTTAAGTACTACTAGTAGCCATGCCTACTCATAGGCGAAATACCGCCTTAACGATAGGGCAGAAGAGGGCGCTCGTCTCTCACCATGCATCCAACCCTAACCTTACCCACAACGAGCTCGTTGCTTGGCTTTATGAGAATTTTCAGAAAACACCATGTACATCCACCGTGTCTAGGATATTGAAAGATAGCAAGAGGTGGCTATCTCCTACCTTGCTTCCTGAGACACGAAAGAGGGCGCGGCCGGGCCATTTTCCAGCACTAGAAGCACGGCTTCGAGAATGGGCGATGAGGAAAAGCGCGGCTAATTTTCCAATCACGTTTAGAGTCTTGCAAGGAAAGGCTATAGAGCTTGCGAGGCGTATGCGCTTGCCCGACAACTTTGGTTGTAGCCGTGGATGATTGTGTAAGGCATTAGTTCGCATGGGCATGTCTTCGTACATACGGAAAGGGGAGGCCCTAGACGCAAACAAGGAGTCTATCGCGTTAGCGCGGGAAAATTTGCCCCTCATTCTTCAGTCGTATGAGCCTCGAGACGTGTATAACTTGGATGAGACCGGTTTAGTGCAAGGGCAGCAACCTAGGCGCACCTACGCCGCCGAGCCCGTGTCTGGCGGGAAGTTGGATAAGGAGCGTTTTATACTCGCGCTGTGTGTAAACGCTGACGGGTCAGATTTTAGAATGCCAATCGTCATTGGCAAGTCGATGCGACCGCGTTCGTTCAAGAGCGACTTCCACGTCCAAGACTATGTATGGTATCGCGCCAACAAGAAGGCTTGGATGACTAGCGAGGTGAGCCTTCCTAGTTGGGACAATGTACATCAGTACTTAAAAATGACGGCTGAAGTATGATGTCCTTGCTCATTTATATTGCTCCATGTGACACCCTTCTATCCCTTCTACCCACAAGATTTTTACACAATGGTTGGACGCGTTCGAGGGGGCGATGAAGTGGCAAGATCGGAAAGTTCTCTTGCTAGTAGACAACGCTTCCTCCCACAACATTGTCAATTCGGAGGAAGCGGTTGAAGGTCATGTGCACGGGATGCGGTATGTCGATGTGGGGAATGTTCGAGTGCTTTACTTGCCTCCTAACTGCACCTCTCATGTCCAACCACTCGATCAAGGTGTGATTTCAACTCTCAAATTGAGGTATCGCAAAATACTAGTCGAGTGGTTGATAAAGAAGTTTGACAAGCCGAATACCCCGGAAGAAGCGGTTATGGAGGAGGGAGAAGGGATGGGGGAATATGTGGAGGGCGAGGATAACATTCCCATGAGCAAGAAAGATCTTCGTCCGGATTTGAGAACGGCAATTACATGGATTAGCGGGACATGGCAAAGCTTTGAATATGAGATTGTGCGACGTTGTTGGAGGCGGGCCGGCATTGTTCCGTTTTCGTGGCTTGAAGAGTGGGGGCTTGGACGTATCTTTGAAGGGCCATTGAGGGACCCTTCTAGTGATGACGTGACTTCATTGGCTACTCTCATTTCTAAATTGAAGATCGACGGGGAGCTCATGACGGCTCGCCAATTTATCACGTGCGACGACACACTTCCTACCGAAGGGTCTTGGGAGGGCGAGCCGCGCCGAGAGCGCATCGGCAAATGGTTTCCATACCCTCGTGGGTGTGGGGTTCCGTTCGACCTCAACGATGCTCCCCAGCCTGAGCAACCCTCGAGCGAGTCCGTGCTTCAATCGGCATTGACGGCGCTTGAAGAAATGATGAAGGACTCACGGATGGCGCGGATTTTGGGGCCTTTGTTAGAGAACGAACCATTGCGCTACACAAGGGGCGTGATTTCGGAGGATCTGATTCAGTGGGTGAGGGCTGCACGGTTAGTCTGATAATGGGGTTTTGGGTAATAATAAGTAGTCAAATATTTGCTGATTTCGTACTGGGGGCTTAACTTGGAGACATTTTTACTTACTCACCCACTGTTTGACACTTTACATATTGTATGCTTGGTTGCTTCGATTTGAATTTGGGCTTCTTAATGAACGGAACACCTCAGGCTCATAGGCGATACTGTACAGTCATAGGACCGAAGGGTCCTTGCTGGCATGTTCCAGCGGGGACTGACTCAGCGCGAAAATATCTGCGCTTGGGGGGGTTGAAATTAGGGGGAACTTTTTTGTTCCCCGTAATTTCAACCCCTGTGCTAAACGACACAGGTGCGACCCGGTGCCCCGGCTCTGAAATTATCGGAACCCAGGTGTATTGGGCTGGATCTGACACGTAGACCAGTGGCTTGTCAAATACATACACTATATATGTCCACAAATGCTAACATTATATCAAGCTGGTATGTCTAAGTGTTTCAAGCTGCACTCGTAATTAACAAAAATACGTTTCCTAGAAGATGCGAAAGATGCTGATGTGGCCCTCGAGTTCCTCTGTGCATGCCACCTCATTCATGTCGCACTGCCTCCATCGCAGCACTCTGCACAGGTGGGTGGAGAGCGAAGGAGAGCACAGATGGCGAAGACGAGGACAAGCAGGAAGATATTGGGTTGGGGGGATCGGAAACAGGAGGGGAAACAAGGCAGGGAATGAGAGAAGGGAGAACAGGGCCGGAGATCAGGTTAAAGGAGGGAGATCAAAGGAGAGAGGTCAAAGCAGGGAGATCAAAACAGGGAGATCAAAGCAGGGAGATCATATCAAAGCGGGGAGATCAGATCAAAGCGGGGAGATCAAAGCGGGGAGATCAAAGCGGGGAGATCAAAGCAGGGAGATCAAAGTGGGGAGATCAAAGCAAGGAGATAAAGGCAGGGAGACCAAAGCAGGAAGATCAAGGTCGGGACATTCCCATGGCAAGGAGAGCATGCCTGAAACGGAGCCTTTTGGATGCTCTTGCCGACAGCGATCTCGGCTGCCTCCGAATTTCTGCCACTGGCCGCATCAGCACCTCCCCCAGTTGCACTTGAATCTTCCACTCCTCTGCTGCTGCAGTTGCGAGTCCGCAGACGGTTGTTTCCCGAGGCTCAAACTGGGTCTGCAGGCCCGGTTTTCTGAGTCGAGAGTAGACTCCGAGGTTCGGAATCTGAGGCTGACGTCATGAGGTACCGACTGGCAGCTGTTACCTCATTCACTCAGTGAATAGGCTGGGTTGACTGCATTCACTGCATTCTCTGCATTGACCCTGTTGATGATTCTTCGAGCCCATTAACTCGGTTGACTCGGTTGACTTGGGTGGTTCGGTTGCCACCAGGCAATGCGGGCGAAACGTGGCGATGCCCATCAGACGCTTCGTGGAACCACTGCTGCATCAGCCGCTGCCACGGGTTTTGAGACGTCTCAAAACTGGGTGGTTTGGTTGACACCAGGAAATGCAGGCGAAACATGGCGGTGCGCATCAGGCGCATCGTGGAACCACTGCTTAATGATAAAAGTGCTGCTTTGGGACGTCAAAAAACAACACTTCTACCACCTCAAGGCAATGCGAGCGAAACGAGCCCACCAGGCGCATCATGAAACCACTGCTCCATCAGTCGCTGCCGCGGCTTCCGCCTCAGCACCCCTGGTGCCGTTTGAACCATTGATGCTGCCGCCACTTCGTCGAACCAATCCCCAAGCGCCACGTCAGCTGCCGCGGTACTACCGCTAGTAGCAGCAGCAGCTCCTCCGTGGGGTACCGTAAAAAGCAGTTCTCCGCTGATCGCGCTGCATCGCGCAGCGGCGGCGGCATCGGACGGCCACACGGGAATGGAGTCGGCGGAAAGGCTCCTTCCGGACAGCCACGCGGGAATGGAATCGGCGGAAAGACTCCTTTCGGACGGTCTGGGAGTCATCGTCGGAAATGCGCGCGGCCACGCGGAGGCGGAAGGGGAGGCGGAACGGTAGGCGGAAGGGGAGGCGGAAGGGGAGGCGAAAGCTCCATCGGCGGAAGGAAAGGGGGAAGGGAATGGGGAAGAGAACGTCCGTGGTACAGCGGAAGGCCCTTCCGGCAGGGAGGCGGGGAAGTGGAGAGCGGCCGAGGGGCTGCAGATCGTAATGGTCATGATCATGGGGACTCGGCTGCTCGTAGTGATAATGGCGTCATCCGTCGTAGCGGATGCGACATCCGAAGTCCCACAACCGGCACTGCAGGCACCATCGGCAGCAGCAGCGCAGCAGAACTGGGATGTGCCATTCGAGGTGGTGGCGCCGCAGTAGGCGCCGCAGTAAGCGCAGTCACCGCCGGCAGTAGTATTACTAGGGCTGAGGTGAATATCCGAAAAACTTTGAAATCGCAGCGGCAGCGCCGCGCCGCGGACCAGCCAATGGCGACTCCCGCTGCTGCCGGGATTAGGGTTTGCGCGAGCTCGCCGCGGCGCGGCGCTTGTCGACGGCGTGCGATGCGGCGCGGACGACTCCATGATCCCAACTCCAACGTGACTGCCTGTCGAAACGGCGCGAAATCGCTAGTCGAAACAGGGAGTAATCGAGAATGGCTTGAGCTGCGAGTGCGGCTTGGGTGAATCCGTTTCTAAAACAAAGACATTCTGAGACTCACATTCGCTGCGACATATAGCAGTAATCGAGGTAGATGCAGCAGCGGCGGAGTAATGCCACGGGAAGGAAATCTCACTTTTCTAAACGTGGAAGGGCCCGCCAGGTCGGGTCGGGACCCGGGACGGGACGCATCGAGGGCGCAATCAGTAGTACTGACGTCGCAATGCCCTCGGCGGTAGTAGTACTAAGTACCAATGAGCGCGCGACCGTAACCGGCGTATCAATGCCTTGCGCCGGTGACCGTCACTGCTGGTTACGGATGGGCCGGTATTGGTAAGTGATGAGACACGCGAGCGACGTTAGAGGGGTGGGAAGGTGAGTAATTCACGCGGGGGTGGGGGGGGGGAAGAGATGTGACGCGCCCCGCACTGATCTGCCAGCCATCGCCGCCGGTCGGCGGAGGAATGATCGGCGGAGCCATTACTAACGGTACATTACCTCGCCGCTCGGCATTCCTGCCAGCGTTGGCATCCTTGCCGTTCTTTGTCTTGGTGGCCTGAATCCAAGACACGACACGATACGACACGTCACCCAGCTTCGACTCGCGTCGCGTCATCTTATCAGCCTGTGGCGACCAATCGGACGGTCTCGGGAGAGACTCGGGCTACTGTACTAGAGACCGTGCAGTGACTGCATTCTAGTGTATGGCCTCATCGTGCGAAAATACCTCGAAGTGAGGACGCAATGCGATATTATGCGCGAGATCGCGATGTGCTCAAGCAAGGTCCTTAGAGCGCTGTGAAGGACTGCGTAAGTGAGTCCCGTAACACTGGCAGTGAAAGAATCCGCGAGACTAAGCACTGACTACACTGTACTACTAAGCGCGGATTTGTGCTGCGAATAAGTAGCAGCCTGTACCGCAAAGCCCGGTGCTCGCACTGCTTTTGGAGGTGCTGCTACTGGGGGTGCCTGTGTGAGCGCCACTAAGTGTTCAATATGCCTCACGACGAGGGCCAACGCGACGAGGGAAAGATAATAGTGGGTATTTCTGGATTTTGGAGGTTTTCCTATCTTTTTATGCTCGAAAAATGTATGCATGATACTGTAGATGAACGGATATTTATATGGCGGCCAGCGTCACTTGCTGGCGCACTGTACTGCACTGAGGTGTCACTCCGTGACGGGTTTTTTGGACGGTTCCCTTCAACATGCTTCCGTGCTGTTCGCCTGCAATGCCTTAGGGCTGCAATTACTTGTGGCTGCTTCACAGCGGGCCGAGCGTGCGTGTCTTAAAGCCCGCGGCCCAAAATGCGGGCCGCGCGGGTCAACCTTTTAAGACTTGAAGAACTTGTGTTTGCAAGCTTTGAAAAAAAACGAGCCTGCAATTTGGGACTTACGGAACTCAACCAACCCCCCAGGGCGAAATACGAGGGGGGGCTAGGTTTGACGAAATCCGTTTTTTTTTTTTTCGCAAATACCAAGACCACAAAACCCCATCGCGTCAACCTTTTAAAGGTTGTGCAATTTGGGCTGCCCGCTTTAAAGCCCAAGTTCCACATGGCATTTTTCAAATTCAAGATTCTTGAATATGAACTCGCCAAAAACCAGGTTACCACCCAAAGTGCAGCTTTCCTTCACAACTCTGATGCATGATTGGCCAGCGACAAAAAAAAGTATTCCGCGTGAAGTGTCAACGGGAGTTGGTCCACTGTTCACCCTCAGTAAACTTGAAAACCAAGTTGTACTTACGTGCAGCCATATTGAGTCTAGCACACGTAGTGCGCTCCGCTTTTCTAGACCACAAGAGCGCGTAATATCGATTTCAGACAATGGCGGCGTGATGTCTAGAACCTTGCAGCAGTCTGACGGTTTTCCCCCCCAACGAAAATAATATTAGCCAGCAACAAGAAAAACGTCACCCGGGCTTTAAAGGAAATGATTGTATTGTGCTGTAACAACTGTTGTACTTCTTCACTATCTATTAACTTACCAGCTGAGCTCTTTTTACTTCAGTACGAAATGCACTGTAGAATGTGCATATTAGCACAGCCTGGCACTATGATGAAAAGGCAGCAAGCACCTTTTGATACTGCAACGTCACAACAGCGTGTTCAAACTCAAGAATTGAAGGCACGTGTATCAGTTAGCCCTTTGATGTAGACCTCCCTCGAGTATTCATGAGCTCAACCCACCCTGCAATACAATCTGTATTACAAACTCCTGGCTTCCAGCTGGTCAAGTATATGCACATAACTACTGTCCACACACACTACTCTGCTTCCTTCACAGCATCCTGTGCACGACCAGCAGGGACGGAGGGGAAGCACAACACAGCATTTACAGGAGCACGTTACATTAAGCACAGTATGGCAAATGAGGAGATTTGCAACAAATGGCTCAAAGGTGACACAGCAGGCACAAGAGCAACAGTAGTCACGACATAAAGAGCTGACTGAACGCACAAGAGTTGTGAATTGTTCCTTCACAGAAAGGAAAGTTGGAGCTAGATATTAATATAGAGCTATGCTGGAAACCCAACCCTTACCTGCACAATCTTGGTGATGTAAGTGGCTGCAAAGGCTGTGAGGGCCACCCCACCCAGCAGCGAATATAGAGACGAGTCCCCCAGCAATGAGCTCCCACTCTCCGCCTCCTGTGAAACAAAAAAGGAAGGGAACGGGTTTATGCTTGATTCGCCTAACAAAGACCAAAGAGATGCATCCCCTAGAAATGAACTCCCACTCCACCTTCTGAGAACGAAGAAAGAGATGGAAATCGGTGTGATGGGGGGGGGGAGGGGAATGGGGAAGGGGGGTAGGAGCAAGGAGACAAGCAGCAGTGGCAAGCAGTGCAAAGGCCTTTTAGTCTAGGACGTATTGTCGGTGTCATCGGATCAACAGTCGATTAAACAGGGAAGCAGAGTTTGGTCCAAATAGAAGAAACCGGGAAAGGCATATCTTGGTGATTGCGGATGCAAAAAAATGTCATGACCAAGAAACCCAGAATTAAAGGCATGAAAAGTGGAGCTGAGTCTCAAAGAGAGGCGTACCAATAAGGAGCGGCCAAAAGATCCGGCGCTGACATACGCCCACGTGCCTGGCAGCATGCCAATCCACCTGGCGTGTGGTAACAGGGAAACACGGAGACAAAGTCGCAAGGTGAGGAAGCTAACCTTTGGACCGACACCAAGGGGTCAACCGCTGACAAATTCCACTGTGTAAGACACCTGATAAGTCCATCTGGCCTGTGATCAGAAAATTTTTCCAGAGCAGACGCCTGCCGGTGCGCCTGGCAACATGAGGATTCGCTTGAAAAACAGCACAACGGGTACGGGAGATCGAAAGAGATGCAGAGGTGTGGTGCAGGGAGAGGGGTGGTGCAGGGAGTGGGGTGGTGCAGGGAGAGGGGTGAATCAACAAAATTACAACAACATGCGAGACAATCTGCACCACAACTTACGTGCCAAGGATGTACGGGAGAAGCTTCACGGAAGTGAGTCCGTAAAAGTAGTTTCCGAGGGAGAAGGGCATGAGCGGGCTGAGGCGCAGCAGAGTGACGATGCGGAACGAGTTGTTCCCCACTGCGCGGTCGATGGCTTCGTACTTCTTGTTGCCTCGCACCATGTCCAGAATGCGATCGCGCGCCACGTACCGCGCGATCAGAAACGCGACTGTAGCAGAGATCTGGGGCATGCGGGGAAGCGGGGGGGAAAGGGGGATGGGGAGATGGGGGGGAAAGAGAGAGCGATGGAAGGTGTTGAGAGGAGAACGACGAGGAGACAGACAGAAGGATGACAGGAAGGAGGAAAAAGCGGGCCCGTTTTGTGTGAGTCCCATACCGATGTGAGTTTGGTGTCGACCCTTAAGTCCGAGAAAGGCCAGGGAAGGCAATGCGGGGGAGCGAGAGAGGGATTCTTCCACGCACACGCAAGCAAGATCCCCCGACCGACTATAAAAAAACATTCCTGTACTATCACACCCGCAAAACAAACACAACCCCGCGCGTTACAATCACGCACCGTGCCGGAGAGGCTGCAGAGGAACGTGCCCAAGACGGGGCCGAACAGCACACCGGCGGACAGCGTCAGCGGGATAGCCGGCACCGCGAGCACCTCCAGAACCGAGTACCCTAGAACGAACGTCACATATCCTCCGGGACCCGCGCCTTCGATGTACGCTGTAAAGTAGTCGATCGCGCCGGAGATTTCGTCCTTGAACATGTATCCTAGCAGCGCCAGCGACGCGACGACGCTGATAATCAGCGCTCCCGCGGCCAGCGTGCCGCCGATCGCTGCTTCCTTGCTTACAACCTCGCCGTCCGCTTCGGATTCCACGGCAGCTGCCACGTCAGCTGCCACGTCATCTGACTTCTCAATCGCCACGTCAGCAGGCTGAGAGTGGGTCACTAGTGTCAGCGAGGATTCAGGAGAGGCATTCGCTCCTTCTTCTTGACGGGTAGCATCGGGATTCAATCGATGAGCAGTCGCGTTTTGACGGGACTCGAGAATCACGTCATGCGGGAAAACCCCATGGATATCCTCGTTATAAGAGTCGTCATGGAAAGGTTGTATGTGCTTGACGCCGTTAGGGACATCCCACAGTCTGTCAGCCTCTTGTCGTTTCCGTTCTTTTTGAAGAGCACACCGGACCGAGCTGTACCGAGCTGGATTGCTCCGAACCAACCAGTTCTGCGTGGTTCTTTGCCATGTTGAGACGCATATTTCGCGGCAATAATCGGTTCTGTGTGGTAGTCTGACAGCCGTGACATTAGAGAGGGCTTGTGGTGAACTGTGTGACTGTATCGGGGAGCAATGCGTTGCTGAAGGAGTTTGCATGCCGGTTCTAACTGCTCCTGTAGCCATGGTTACTACTCGCGTTGAAACTCAAGAGAAGGAAATTAGGAACACACACGCGCGGCGCACCAACGGCTTCCGATCGAAGCGGTCTTCACACGACGCAGCGGAAAGAGATCGGTCTCTGAGACACTTTTAAGGCCGTCCCTATTACACGGTCGCCCAGCCGAAAGGTGCACAACCCTATTAGCGAAGGGCAAGACGCCCGAAGCTTTGGATTACTGCAAACCCGTTATGCTCCACCAAGTGCAAGCTGGAGAGAGCAGCCTCCGCCTCCTCGCGCCCCGCCGAGTAAAACAATCAAGAACTGCGGGACTGACACTTTCTACCCTTTCCGTCGGTCACGACTCGGAAAGGTGTAGTGCGCAAGGATCCAGAAGTGGTCGGAGTGATGTGGGTGATGAAAACAGTTTCTCGAGAAAATATAGGAACGTCGGGCTTGGAGAGCCTCGGCAGGCTGCAAGCAAAGCCGTGGATGGTTCGTACGTAATCCTCGGGAGGATGTGTGATTGGATGTGCTTGCAAGGCATGCAGTCTGGTGTTCTCTTGGGAATATACTCAGCGGCATGTGCAGTGAACTCAACGGAGGGTTGAGATTCGGCGACGGGGTCTGTAGATTCCGTAGAAGCGGGATTGAACGGGTGAGATCTCAAACGCGAGATGAACTTTCACGAAGCATGGCTGGATATGTGCAGCAACGGAAGGGAACCACAAAAACGCCGCCCATTCCAAGCGGGTGATGGTTCTTGTGTGATCAGCGATGGCCGAAACCAAAACACGCGCGAGGTGTGCGAGGAGGGAAAGCGAACGAATAGCGTGGCACGAGGTCTGGAATGGCGGGGAGTGACAGCCAACCATGTGCTTCGAACGGGTGTGCGGACGAAATTGGAAGTACATCTGGCACCGAGTCATTGCCCCATGCATTCGCTGTGTTGTTGACGTGCTCCTTGACATACGGTATCAAGTGGTCAACGCTGCGTCGGTTTCGTTTCGTGCTGACGCGTATCAGGTCATCGACGCTGGTCGAAGAGCCCCAACAATGCACACTTGGCGTTTGCTGAGGGCATTCCGCGCTAAAATAAGGCATCGCCATTAGCACTACGCCACGTCGACGCGGGATCAACACACCAACGGAATCGCTGGTGGCTTGAGATTCCATGCCCGCGGATTCATGGGGGTTGGGTCGTGGACTTGTGGGAAGGGTCTTGCTAGAATCGTTCTCGATCACCTACTGGTGGAAGTGATTGGCAACTGGAATCAGAAAGTGCGACACGGAGATTTTCCCAGCAGTCCAAGACGCTGATGAAACTTGACCTCGTACCTAGTTATCGAGCTTCGATACACAGCCCTACTCAGATCCTGAACAAGTCCCTACAGTGACAACAAACTACCCTGTTGATGATAAGCCCATCCACATCAGCTCATACTTCAAACGAGTAAAAACAAATGCAACGTTGCTAATCCAGCACGTTGAGCGGCTGAGTCTATATACAGCCTCTTTATTGCCATACACAGTCCCCGTAACCCACAACTACTGGAACCAGCGACCCACCTGGTATTGCTCCTGTTGCTCCTGTGGCTTTGCGTCCACCTGGTCCTCTTGCTTTGCAATTTTAGGGCCTTTGAACCACCGGTGAGCGTCAAGAAACCACCATAGAAGGAACATGGCTACCACGACCACAATTCCCACAGCAGCATAGTTGAAATTCTCTGCCGTTACAGGATATTCCGTCGGGATAACAAAGACGACCATGGTGTAGACGACGTATGTGAGAGCAAGGACGTGGACGCACTTGCTGAAAAGGGAAAGGGGAATAATGGGGATGGATTAAGGGGAAGAACAGGGGGAAACGGGGATAAGGGAGTGGCATAAGAGGATGAAAATATAGGGAGGGGTATGAAGGAGGAGTGGATCATATGCGGAAGAGGGATATTAAGTCTTCATTTCACCATGGCTCGTACCCCTTATTGTCCCTCTCTCCCCCTCTGTCCCTTCTTCTCCCCCCCACCCCTCTATCTCGCCAAACCCTCCCGCAATGTCCTGCTCACCCGCCCGTGTGGCCAATGTAGTTGGGCAGGTAGAAAGGCCCGGGATTGAAGTCCTTGTGAGATTGAATGATCCGGAAGAACACCGGCACTGCGTACGCGCCGAACCACCCCACAGTGGCCATGCCGGTGACGGCAAAGGTGTGTTTTGAGTCGACTCAAAACCCACCCCACGGTGGCCATGCCGGTGACGGCAAAGTAGATGACACACAGAGCCCCCTCAGCAGGAGAACTGGGAGTGAGACACCCAACCTTCCTCTCAACTTCCCCTCCTTCCCTCTGTCCGCCCCGCCCCTCTCTCTCTCCCAACCACCCCTACCTCCCTCCCCTGCTCACCCGCCCGTGTGGCCAATGTAGTTGGGCACGTAGAAGGCCCCCGGATTAAAGTCCTTGTCAGAGTGAATGATCAGGAAGAACACCGGCACTGCGTACGCGCCGAACCACCCCACGGTGGCCATGCCGGTGACGGCAAAATAGGCCACAGACAGAGCCCCCTTAGCAGGAGAACAAGGAGTGAAACACCCACCCTTCCTCTCCTCTTCCCTCTGTCCGCTCCCGCCGCTCTCTCTCCCAACCACCCCTGCCCTCCTCCCATGCTCACCCGCCGGTGTGGCCAATGTAGTTGGGCAGATAGAACGGCCCGGGATTGAAGTCCTTGTCAGATTGAATGATCCGGAAGAACACCGGCACTGCGTATGCACCGAACCACCCCACCGTGGCCATGCCAGTCACAGCGAAATAGGCCACGGAGCCTCCGAGCAGTGGCATGAGGAAGACGATGGCGATGGCGCTGGTGCAGGCAATGGCATTGACCGGGACCTTGTCAGAGTTGACCCGGCGCCACAGGAAGGAAAAAGGCAGGCCGCGGTCGCGAGACAAAGCGTAACCCTGGTGGGGAGGATGATGGAGGAGACAGTAGGGCAGGGGAGGGACAGGGTGATGGCGATGGCGCTGGTGCACGCGATGGCGTTCACTGGCACCTTGTCAGAGTTGACCCGGCGCCAGAGGAAAGAGAAAGGCAAGCCGCGGTCCCGAGACAAGGCGTAGCCCTTCGGAAAACAGGTAGGACGTAGGGGAGGGGATGGAGGAGACAGTAGAAGAAGGGAGGAACAGGATGATGTGCTGCTGGTGCACGCTATGGCGTTCACTGGGACCTTGTCTGCGTTCACCCGCCGCCAGAGAAAAGACAAAGGCAAGCCGCGGTCCCGAGAGGCGTAGCCCTGGTGAAAGCAGAGGAAAGCAGGCAGGGGGGAGGAGTGGTGTGGGGAGAGGAGAGTGGGGAATGAGCTGTGTTATTGGTGCTGACATGCAGAATCTGTTTTTGAGAATTCTCAAAAACAGATTCAGCTGGGGTATTGGTGCTGATATGCGCCGAACCACCCCACAGTAACCATCCTGGTCACGGCTCACGGAAAAGTAGGCCACTGATGGAAAAGAAGAGACAGGCCCAGAACACCACCACGCAGCACCACACCATATCACACTACACACCACCAATCAAACTCACCATCGCATCACATCACACAAGCACACACCAAACCGTACCAGACCACACCATATCACATCAGACCATGCCAGGCCACGGCATATCACTCCAGACCGTACCAGACCACACCGTATCACACCGTACACCACCCATCAAATTCACCACGCGGGCAGCAGCGAGGATGAGAGTGAGTGATGGTGGCGAAGAAAGGGATGAGAAAAGGATACAGAACACTACCGCACCACACCGCACTGCGCCACACCGCACCACACCGCGCTGCGCCACACCGTACATCACCCATCAAACTCACCACACGGGCAGCAGCGAGGATGAGAGTGATGGTGGCGAAAAAGAAAGAGATGAAGAAGAGGCCAAGGAAGACACAGGCACCCGCACCGCTGCCGTACCTGAGAGACACAATGTGGTAAGCATGGGAGGCAAGCATGAGAGGGAAAGCGAAATGAGGAGGAGGAGGAGATGAAGAAGAGACCAAGGAAGACACAGGCACCCGCGCCACGCCACTGCCGTACCTGAGAGACACAATGGGGCAGGCATGGATGGAATGGAAGGGGGTTTGAGGCGCCTAAAGGATTGCAGATAATGAGATGAGACGGCTTTCGAGGTGCCTTAGAAGGCACCTGCACCGCTGCCGTAGCTGAGAGACACAATGGGGCAGAAGTGGAGGAGGGAGGAGGGAGGCATAACAGGGAAGGAGGAGGTGAAGAAGAGACTCAGAGAAGATACACTCTTGAAAATTCTCAAAAGGGATTACACCGCGCCGCTGCCGAACCAGAGAGGGTGGGGTTTGGGAGAGTAGGTGAAGGAAAGAAGGAGAAGAAGACGAGAAGGAGCAGGAGGACACATGCACATTCATCGATTCTCAACAGCACACTGCTGTATTTGAGAAGCTGGGGGGACTTTTGAGGCGCCTCAAAAGACATTCATCAATCCTCAACAGCACGCTGCTGTACTTGAGAAGCTGGGGGGACTTTTGAGGCGCCTCAAAAGACATTCATCAATTCTCAACAGCACGCTGCTGTACTTGAGAAGCTGGGGGGACTTTTGAGGCGCCTCGAAAGACATTCATCAATCCTCAACAGCACGCTGCTGTACTTGAGAAGCTGGGGGGACTTTTGAGGCGCCTCGAAAGACATTCATCAATCCTCAACAGCACGCTGCTGTACTTGAGAAGCTGGGGGGACTTTTGAGGCGCCTCAAAACACATTCATCAATCCTCAACAGCACGCTGCTGTACTTGAGAAGCTGGGGGGACTTTTGAGGCGCCTCAAAAGACATTCATCAATCCTCAACAGCACGCTGCTGTACTTGAGAAGCTGGGGGGACTTTTGAGGCGCCTCAAAAGACATTCATCAATCCTCAACAGCACGCTGCTGTACTTGAGAAGCTGGGGGGACTTTTGAGGCGCCTCAAAAGACATTCATCAATCCTCAACAGCACGCTGCTGTACTTGAGAAGCTGGGGGGACTTTTGAGGCGCCTCAAAAGACATTCATCAATCCTCAACAGCACGCTGCTGTACTTGAGAAGCTGGGGGGACTTTTGAGGCGCCTCAAAAGACATTCATCAATCCTCAACAGCACGCTGCTGTACTTGAGAAGCTGGGGGGACTTTTGAGGCGCCTCAAAAGACATTCATCAATCCTCAACAGCACGCTGCTGTACTTGAGAAGCTGAGGGGACTTTTGAGGCGCCTCAAAAGACATTCATCAATCCTCAACAGCACGCTGCTGTACTTGAGAAGCTGGGGGGACTTTTGAGGCGCCTCAAAAGACATTCATCAATCCTCAACAGCACGCTGCTGTACTTGAGAAGCTGGGGGGACTTTTGAGGCGCCTCAAAAGACATTCATCAATCCTCAACAGCACGCTGCTGTACTTGAGAAGCTGGGGGGACTTTTGAGGCGCCTCAAAAGACATTCATCAATCCTCAACAGCACGCTGCTGTACTTGAGAAGCTGGGGGGACTTTTGAGGCGCCTCAAAAGACATTCATCAATCCTCAACAGCACGCTGCTGTACTTGAGAAGCTGGGGGGACTTTTGAGGCGCCTCAAAAGACATTCATCAATCCTCAACAGCACGCTGCTGTACTTGAGAAGCTGGGGGGACTTTTGAGGCGCCTCAAAACACATTCATCAATCCTCAACAGCACGCTGCTGTACTTGAGAAGCTGGGGGGACTTTTGAGGCGCCTCAAAAGACATTCATCAATCCTCAACAGCACGCTGCTGTACTTGAGAAGCTGGGGGGACTTTTGAGGCGCCTCAAAAGACATTCATCAATCCTCAACAGCACGCTGCTGTACTTGAGAAGCTGAGGGGACTTTTGAGGCGCCTCAAAAGACATTCATCAATCCTCAACAGCACGCTGCTGTACTTGAGAAGCTGGGGGGACTTTTGAGGCGCCTCAAAAGACATTCATCAATCCTCAACAGCACGCTGCTGTACTTGAGAAGCTGGGGGGACTTTTGAGGCGCCTCAAAAGACATTCATCAATCCTCAACAGCACGCTGCTGTACTTGAGAAGCTGAGGGGACTTTTGAGGCGCCTCAAAAGACATTCATCAATCCTCAACAGCACGCTGCTGTACTTGAGAAGCTGGGGGGACTTTTGAGGCGCCTCAAAAGACATTCATCAATCCTCAACAGCACGCTGCTGTACTTGAGAAGCTGGGGGGACTTTTGAGGCGCCTCAAAAGACATTCATCAATCCTCAACAGCACGCTGCTGTACTTGAGAAGCTGGGGGGACTTTTGAGGCGCCTCAAAAGACATTCATCAATCCTCAACAGCACGCTGCTGTACTTGAGAAGCTGGGGGGACTTTTGAGGCGCCTCAAAAGACATTCATCAATCCTCAACAGCACGCTGCTGTACTTGAGAAGCTGGGGGGACTTTTGAGGCGCCTCAAAAGACATTCATCAATCCTCAACAGCACGCTGCTGTACTTGAGAAGCTGGGGGGACTTTTGAGGCGCCTCAAAAGACATTCATCAATCCTCAACAGCACGCTGCTGTACTTGAGAAGCTGGGGGGACTTTTGAGGCGCCTCAAAAGACATTCATCAATCCTCAACAGCACGCTGCTGTACTTGAGAAGCTGGGGCTTGGGAAGGGAGAGGAGGGCAAGGGAGAGAAGAGGGTGAGGGAGTGAACAGACACACCTGCTTCACAGCCCACCTACCTCGCAACACACCTGACATATAAAACACGTCCCAGAGGATTTGCACCTTAGCAAACTCCCCCCACACCTCTGCAAACTCCCCCCCCCCCCCCACCTGCTGTAGAACCCACCTGCCCCACAACCCACCTACCCCACAACCCACCTCCCTCACAACCCACCTGCCATAGAACACGTCCCACAGAATTTGCACCTCTGCAGCTTCCCCGCCAGTGACCGTGTCCTTTGAAATCAGGCTCTCTGGGTCCTACACGCATGCAGGCACCGGCAGGCAAAGAAGAGCTTTGAGGCGCCTCAAAAACAGACATTGGATTGGAAAACTAGACGCCTCAAAAGTCCCCGCCAGTGACCGTGTCCTTTGAAATCAGGCTCTCTGGGTCCTACACGCATGCAGGCACCGGCAGGCAAGGAGGAGAGCAACAGGGCGGTTAGGGGAGAGAAAGAGAGAGAGAGAAGCATCAGGGTTAGAGGGAGGCGAAGATGAGTCAAGGAAAGGGTGGGTCCTCCACACGCATGGATGGAGGAGGAAAAAGAGAAAATGTGCCTTTTTCACACGTTTTTTCCACACGTTTTCCACACGTTTTTCACACGTTTTTCACACGTTTTTCACACGTTTTTCACACGTTTTTTCCACACGTTTTCCACACGTTTTCCACACGTTTTTCTCACGTTTTTCACACGTTTTTCACACGTTTTTCACACGTTTTTCACACGTTTTTCACACGTTTTTCACACGTTTTTCACACGTTTTTCACACGTTTTTCACACGTTTTTCACACGTTTTTCACACGTTTTTCACACGTTTTTCACACGTTTTTCACACGTTTTTCACACGTTTTTCACACGTTTTTCACACGTTTTTCACACGTTTTTCACACGTTTTTCACACGTTTTTCACACGTTTTTCACACGTTTTTCACACGTTTTTTAAGCTGCGAATCCTATTGCTCCAACGTGACCTCCTCGCGTTGCTGCCCTTGTAATATCAGTTAAAGAAAGGGTGGGTCCTGCACGCATTCACAGGGGTGGATTGAGAACAGGTTGCAGTAGCACTGCCCCTGCCCCTGCCCCTGCCCCTGCCCCTGCCCCTGCCCCTGCCCTTGCCCGGTACTGTCAGTCTTCATGAACCCATGGGCACCACAAACAGACCAGGATACATAAGGTGAGGGCCACGATGACGCCCCACTCCACAAAGCAGATGAGCGAGCTGGTAGCTACCGCAAACGGCGTCGTCACATTCACGTGAAGCTCTCCTCCTGCATCCGTCTGCATTTACTCACCCGTCACCACCCACCCACCTGGATGCAGAAGGTGAGGGCCACGATGACGGCCCACTCCACGAAGCAGATCACCGAAAGGGCAGCTATCATGGCAAACGGCGTTGTCACGTCGGACCGTTTCGCCTCTTCTGACGTGTGAGCCGCTGCATCGAATGCATACAACGCGTATTGCGACATGAGGAGCCCAGCTACCACTGCATATGCCTGGGAGTAACCCAGGGGAGGCAAGGAGGGTGGGGCGGGGGGGGGGGGGGGGGGGGGGGGATAGTAGTAGCGATTTGTCACTTCTGACGTGTGCGCCGCTGCATCGAACGCGTAGAGCGCGTATTGCGACATGAGGAGCCCAGCTACCACTGCGTATGCCTGGGATGGGAACAATCAAAGAAAAAAGGCGACGAGTAGGAGTGGTTTGCTGTTGCCTCTTCTCTCCTGAAGTGTGCGCTGCTGCATCGAACGCATAGGGCGCGTATTGCAACATGAGGAGGCCTGCCTGCTACCACTGCGTATGTCTGGGCTGGGAATGAGGGGCAGGAGGAGAGAAGGGGCAGTTAATATGAGAGATTCTCGCCTTCAGACGCGTGAGCCGCTGCATCAAAGGCGTAGAGCGCGACATGAGGAGGCCTGCCTGCTACCACCGCTTCTGAGGTGCCTCAAACGTAGACATGAGGAGGCCTGCCTGCTACCACCGCTTCTGAGGTGCCTCAAACGTAGACATGAGGAGGCCTGCCTGCTACCACCGCTTCTGAGGTGCCTCAAACGTAGACATGAGGAGGCCTGCCTGCTCGGGGCTGGCTTATGGGCCTTGGTGACTGCAGGGAGTGTGATTATAGAACGCCAGTGACACTAGGAATAAGAACCCACCCCAAACGGGATGCCTGTGATGCAGTACCGAACCTCAAAGTGCCCAAACACCCACGAGGCTGAGACATGCATTGAGAACCCTCGTGCGTAATATGAGACTCACTCAATAAGAGACCGACTCACCCCATTGGGGATGCCTGTGATGCTGTACTGAACCTCAAAGTGCCCAAACACCCAGGATGCTGGCTGGTGTGTCTTTGCGACCGCAGGGAGCGTGATTATGAAGACCAGTGCCACTAGAATCTGGTGGAATGAAGGGGGAAGAGAGGGCAGAAACAGGGAGAGAGGGCAAAGGCGGAAGAGGAGAGGAACATGAGTGTGATGTGAATGCGACCGCAGGGAGCGTGATTATGAAGACCAGTGCCACTAGGATCTGGTGGAATGAAGGGGGAAGAGACACCCAACCAACACAAAGTGGGGGAAGAAGAGCGTGCATATGAATGAGACAACACATATGCACGCTCTTGGGAAGAGTGGTTGGGATGTGGGTGTACACCCAACCAACACAAATTGGGGACTACACTAACATAACAAATACATGAGGGCTAACTCTAACACCCACAGCCAGAACTTGCTCCACTTGCTTAACGGGCAGGCAGCACACACTGATGGCAGCACAGACCAGAACGAGCAGAGATAGGAATGGGGGCATCGATAGGTCGCATATGAACTACTCATAAACGATTTTTTCATCACTCTCACCTGCACCACTGTCCCGACAGCCAGAATTTGCCCCACTCGCTTGATGGGAAGCACGTTGATGGTGGCACAGATCAGAATGAGCGCAACAGACAGGCAGATCGGTGCATGTCTGCCTGTGTCCTTGTGCGCCTCTATCCCTCACCTGCAGCACTGTGCCGACAGCCAGGATTTGCCCCACTCGCTTGATGGGAAGCACGTTGATCGCGGCACAGATCAGAATGAGCGCCGCACACGACAGAAGCTGCAGGTAGTGTGGAAAGTCATAGCCACCGCCGTTGATGCCACCTGGGGGGGGATGGGAATTAAGGAAGGGACGGACAGATAAACATGGGAAGGGGGGAAGGCATACCGTACAGAAGAAATGAGCGCCACACACGCCAGGAGTCGCAGGTAGTGCGGAGAGTCACACCCCCCACCGAACAGACGAGAATGGGCGCCACACACGCCAGGAGTCGCAGGTAGTGCGGAGAGTCACACCCCCCACCGAACAGACGAGAATAGACGGGAGGGCATACCACAGAACAGACGAGAATGGGCGCCACACAAGCCAGGAGTCGCAGGTAGTGCAGTAAGTTGCACGCCCCCCCTCCTTTGAAAAGCGCGCAGCCACCCACCTATCCACCCATCCACCCATCTGTAGCAATAAACTCAACACGAGTGACATGATCTGCTTAATGCCCCCAAACGCCACTCCGCCCACTCCCATCTGTGGCATGGGGCACGCCTTCGAACAGGGAGAACCTACCCAACCCCGCACCACCGCACTGCACCCACCTGTGGCGATGAGCACGAGCGACATGATCTGCTCAATGCCCCCAAAGGCCACTCCTCCCACTCCCACTGACACCCCCACAAACTCCAACCAGCCCTGTGGACGGATGGGGGAGGGGAGGATGGGACAGACGGTTGGATGGAGCGGGTGAGTGAGAGGGAAAATGTAGACGTGACCTTTGAGTCGGCTCGTTCATGCCCCCAACCCAAAGGCCACTCCTCCCACTCCCACTGACACCCCCACAAACTCCAACCAGCCCTATGGACAAATGGGGGAGGGGAGGGGAGGGTGAGAGAGGGGATGGAGTGGGGCGGGGATTAGGACAAGGGTTATGTGCTCTCACCAACCCACATGCTCACAGGGCAATGCAGTCAATTCTGGCGCACCCCTTGCTAATTTGAGGACGCACAGTAAAACGCTATAGTGATCACCCCTCAATAGACTCACAGTGATCCATGCTGCAAACGGGCCGTACTTTGGGCCGGCGAGAGCAGCCGCCCAGAAATAGAGCGAGCCAGCTGTCTGTATGGGGCAATGGCGGAGAGGAGGAAGGGGGGGGGGGGTCGGAGGGAGTGGGTAGAGGAAGGGAGCAGGAGAGCCGTACTTTGGGCCGGCGAGAGCAGCCGCCCAAAAATAGAGGGAGCCAGCGGTCTGCAGAGGGGAATGGGGGAGAGGAGGGAGGGGGAGGTGGAGGAGAGGACGGAAGAGGAGGGACCAGGTGTCTGTATAAGGGAATGGGGGAGAGGAGGGGAGGAGCGGAAGGGGAGGGGAGGGGAGGGGAGGGGAGGGGAGATGAAGGGGACGAGTGCAGAGAGGGAGGGAAACGAGGAAACGGGGAGAGGAGGGTAGAGACGGGGAGGACTCGAGGAGGAAGCGCGGGAGGAGGAAAAACAAGGAAAATATTAGGGGAGAGGGAGACAAGACAAGAGGAGGAGAAGGAGAGGATGGGTGAGAGAAGGTTCGAAAAGGAAGCAACGAAAATAGGTGTGTGGGTGTGGTGCATGCGAGTGAATGAGAGTGAAAGAATGTGCATTGGAACACACGTGCATGTGTGGGAGTGAGACGAAGAGAGGCGGATAGCATATCTCACAGGGAAGGAGGAGGCGATTTCAGCAAAGGAGAGGGCGAGCAGGTGGGCAAAGAAGATAGTGATAAGTGAGTATCGGGTGTGTGCGCATGCGTGTGGGAGGGAGAGCATGCGGGAGTGAGCAGCTCACAGGGAAAGAAGAAGCGATTTCAGCGAAGGAGAGGGCGAGCAGGTGGGCAAAGAAGGCAGTGATCCACCAGAACCACACGCAGCACACGGGCCCGCCGTTCAGATACGCCGTGCTGCATGCATGGACGAGGGTTGTTTTCATGTTGAAGTTTTAGTATTTTTTAGAGGTCTGGGGTTTGGGCACAAAGAAGGCAGTGATCCACCAGAACCACACGCAGCACACTGGGCCGCCGTTCAGATATGCCGTGCTGCATGTATGGTGGATGGCCAAGCAAACACATGATAGGCGCAAGAGGTGCATGGGGCGCGAAGGAGACGGGGGGAAAGAGGGCAGTAAGTGAAGGAGTGATTCACCGGAACCAGAACGACATGCAGCGCCGTTCAGTTAAGGAGATGGGGGTGGTGGTATTATGAACAATTGAACGAGACAGGGATGGTGGTATTATGAACCAGTAAAGGAAATGGACGGTCACTGTACCCCAAGCGACAGTAATTTCTCCATCCACCCTCTTTCTCCTTCTAGAATGCATCACCCACCCACCCATTCCGCCCACTCACGCACCGATGCACACGCAACCACGCATGCATGTATGCACACGAACACTCTCTAGAACGCATGTGTTCATGGATGTCCCAAGAACATGCCCAACCCATCCACCCACCCATCCATGAGTCCATGCACGTGACATACCCATAGTAGGGAATCCCGAGGAACATGCCGACGCCACAAAACGCCACTGAGAACAGCTCGAACGAGTTCTGAGGCGACGAGATAAAGAAAGTGGTTACATTGTTACAACAATTTTTTGAGTCGGCTCGGCTCAGAACACATCCCCAGCGATATAAAAAGTGGAATTTCAAGGTAACGATAGGCATCACTGCGAAAACTATGAGATATGAGACGTCTCAATAATTGAGTCAGCTCAAATCTCACAACTCAAGATAACAGCTCGACGGAGCTCTGCAATGCAGCAATGCGGAGAACAGATTTTGGTTAGGAAGTAGCCACTGCGGCAGTGGTCGCAAAACAAAATGGAGAGCAGCGTTTTATGAAGCGTACAGACCAGGGAAAGCCCTGACGCGTACAAATGACGTCAGAAATGATTATCTTTGGCGCGTACATATGAAACAAATAGGGGCTAGGAAATCGACCGAGAGAGTAGAAAACACGAGAACCAGGAGAAACATGTTGGTAGCATAATGGACGAGAATCAGGACAAGTCGCAGTGTACCCGTTACTGAGTCTCACCATGGACCGCTGCAAGTCCTGCGTGTATCCAAGCTCCATCAACCGTTTCTCTCCAGAATCAAGCTCCAAAGTAAACAGCACGCCGTCGTCTAACATAATCTCCATAGTCTTGGCTTTCCCCTCGCTCTCCCCGCCTTCCCCGCCTTCCGCTCCTCCAACGGTAATTCCCCCGTCTTCTTTCACCAGCGCAACCACCGCAGCCCCCTCGAAGGCGCAGCCTTCGCGGAAAAGCTCGTCTTCCTCCGACTGAACGATCGCCGCTTCCGGCGCCGCCGTCGCCGTCGCCATGATGCGCGCACGAACGCTGTAGTGTCTAGTAATCGAAATTTAACCCAGCAATTTTGGATTAAATACTTGCAATATGATGCTTTACGGAATAATTTAATGGAGGGGACGTGGGAGGCTGCTATTTACGTGATTGTCAGTAAGGAGATTATGCAGTGCGAACAGAATGGCGTTTGCGTTAGTGGCTCGAGGCGTACTGACAGAGTGTTTAATTCGCGTGGCGCCGAGGAGAATTTCGAGTCGACGCACACAAAAAGTTGGAACTGAAGCGGTAATGAAAGAAAATCTTCGCGAGCCTTCTAATACGTGTATGCGACAATGCGGCGGCACACGCAGCTCTTAAAACGACGGCGCTTAAAGACGAGAACTGCTAAGTCGACTCAAAAGGTCAAAGCCGAAAACAAAGAGCTTTGCGACGCCGGAGAACGAGAACTGGGATTACGATCACGGGTTCCCGAAGCGCGCGGTCAACATTAGCCGAAGGTCGTCGCTGTCAAAAGTTAGTACATAGTAAGGGCTACTGCATTGCTCAGGACGAAAAGGACGGGTCACCTCGGTTCATTAATAATAACTCTAACATCCGTGAGCATCCAGCGGAGCGAGGAATAGCAAAATAAGAAGAGAAATTGGCGAGGCGACGGATTTTCCGGAGTAATAATACGTAAGGATTCTTGGCTGGACTTAAAATTAGTCGTAGCAAAGCGCTGCGTGGCAGGTTTTTTTCAAGAATGCAGTGACGGTCCGCGGAAACACCTTGGACTCTTGGAAAAGGAGGGAGGGAAGGGAAGGGAAGAAGTATTTTCAGCAAACCAAGTGGCACGGTTGGAGTATGTCTGACACAATTGTGGAGCAACTAGAAACCGAAAGCTCCCAGACAGTTGTGCATACCGAAAGGGTAGGTGGGTTCCTGCAATTAGGGCGTAACCGAGGGCCGGATATCCCTCAAGAACCTACCGAACCGTTCGAGAATGCAGGAGAAACTATTTGCAACGCACAGAAACGCACTTCTTCACGCGGAGGTAGCAGTCAGTCATCATCCTGGTTGCGATACGGGGTTTGGTTTGGAGTTGCCAAGCCAAAACGTTACAGACCGTCACAGGTCGGTTCGATGCGTTTACTGTAGCTGCTGGTCGGTTACAGTAGTTCAACACCTGCATCCAGCGGCAAGCCCCCGGTGAGGTGTCATCTCACCCAGTGGCAAGTTGTGTCGCCCTATCGTGCCCCAAAATACAACGGTTTTGGGGCGGGGTACCAGGGTTGTACACATTCCTTGTATTTAGGGTTTGTTACATTGCGCGCTGGCCCATTTACAAGGAAATGGACCAGCAAATGCAAGGGGGCACCATTTTAGAGGGACCACTTCCAAAAGTGGTTCCGCGTGGTACCGGGGACCATTTGCGGCGGACCAGCCATGCACAGTGCATTGCAAGAACCAAACGAAGTGTTGACGAAATCAAAAGTGTACCTGGTCACGCTTGAACAAGATGTCGCACACAGCAGATACTTTTGGCGAAACAATAAAAAACGCAGTTTTCGCCTTGGGTCGCTCTGGAAATGGTCCTGCGTGTCGAGCTCGTACGTGCGCCTCGCACTGTACATGCTGGTCCGTGGGCGGGTGCAAGTCGGGTCCACACCTGGGCCGTTCGCTGGTCCATGCTGGTCCGCGCAATGCCCCTGGGCCGCAGCGGCCCAGCACGGCCCAGCATAGTTCTTGCGCACATGTAACACCCCCTTAGCCCCCTCGTCGCACACCAACCTCCTATATTCAGATCAGAACATTCTGATGCTCGTGAGGGGGTTAGGGCGCGCTGTAGTTGTAATTTTTAATTCGAAAATTCCGCATAAGATCGAGTTTCCTCCAAGGTTTTTGTGAAGTTCGAATTACTGTGCGTTTGGCGTTTAGTCAACAGTATTTTGTCGCGACGAAACAGTGTTACTGTTTCGGAACTGCACCGCGCTCGTGTTTTGCATGCAAACTTGAGCGCCATGTCGAAAAAAGACAAAGGCAAACAAGACTGCGGAACTCACCTCACAAAGCTCGAACTTGAGTGGGAAGTGCACCACGTAAAAAAGGTGAACTCCATTTGCGAAGAAAACGAAACGTTAGCAATATCGAAATGTTCACGACACCTAAACGAAATGAGACGATGACCGATACGACGTCTACATGGTACGTGCGACCCCAAATTTGGTCGCATGGTTGGTAGGAGTTCGGGTTCCCCAAAAAACCACTCTTGGTGCACTTGACAAAGGGTGCTGATACTCTGTATTTTTGCAAGTTCAAGCTCGACATAACCCAAACGCGATCAAGTTCGCCCGAAACCCGCTCCAAGAATTTTCGAATAAAAAATCAGAACTGCAGCGCGCCCTTAGGGGGGCAGTGCTGGGTGGGGGGAGGGACTGTCACTCCACGCCAATTTCACTTCTACTAGAACTGTACCATTCAATGCACCATAAATGTCAAAAGCATTCGAACTGTCCAACAAAATTGGGCATCATCTCAACCGCGCTTCTACCCAGATTTCCCGCAATTCTGTTGAGAGCCAGCCAATTCCGGGTCCAGGTCTACTGTTTTACGACCCAGTCTCGAACAACTTCGGGCCCCCCAAAATCTATGTGGAACTCCCGCCACAGCTGAATGGACATGAACTAAGTGATGCGAACGCTTGGTGCATGGGTGCTTTGAATACACTGCTGGTGGAGGGAATGAATGTGCACTTGTAAATGTCACGAGAACCCACCTCAGGCGAACCGAAGCAACCAAAATAGGTTTATTGAACCGTAGTACCGGGCGTTTAAGAACAGACAGCTATATCCTCGTCTGTCTTCAGCACCAGAAAGGTCAGGTCGATCACTAAGGGCAACATCCTCCAACGGTGCAGTTTGGTTCGTTGCCAATGCCGAGCCGACCAGTGCTTGTTTGTTTGCGGTCAGAGTGTGACACTGCCTCATGTTTCGAAAATTGAGGGGCTTTTGTTGAAAATACAGTACACGTCCTGGCAAAACACAGAACAGACCCATCCTGTATTTTTCAGTAGGGTTCAATCTGTGTTTCACGAGGCTAGTTCCGCCCCCTCCAACAACGCGTACAAACAGAGGAGGTGTGGTCTTGAAGCTCTTGCCCCAGCCCCAGCAAAGCAGACACGTGTCGATTGCCGCGATTATGGCGCACCTGACGGGCACTCCTCCCGCGCTTCCGTCATCCCTCCGCGTGGCGTCATCCCATTCGCCTAATGTGGTCACATCACGAGCATGCGCGATTACCGTGTTACCATTCGTCCCCCATTGCGCATCCATCACATCGTCTAGACCCCACCTCACAACCTCCCGAAAATCCCCCCTGATTTTCCTACGAAGACCGCCTTTTCCGCGGCGCGCTTCAAGGCCCGAGCGTAGCCGAGCTGGTTTCGTGGCCCGCGCTTCGGGGGACGGTTCGACGGAGCGCGATTCCGAATCGTCCAGGACAATGAGCGAGGGGGCGGAGCAGGCGGAGGAGGGGGAAGAGGAGGACGAGGAGGAGGAACCGGAGCTGGAAAAATGCCATTTTGGCGGGAAAGAATTGGAGCGATTCGTGAAAATCAACGAGGGCCAATGGCGCGGCGCGTTTCTGGTGAGTCTGACGCACTAGTTACGGTCAAGCATAACGACAAAGATATAAAAAACAGACTACTACGTGTTGTACGAGCGGATCTTTAAATGAGCCACGAAAATATCTCACGTGCAAGCTTAACCTCTAGAAAACAACCAGGGCTCATATTTAGGGGGCTTGAGGAGAAAGGCTGTTGAAACGCAAGGGTCGTAACCTCTAAAGATGAGCCCAAGGCGTTGCTTTAAGAAATTAGACTTGTCGACTGGGGTTCACGTTCGGGTTTTGAGTTTCAAGTGTCAGACTGGGGTTTGGGGTTCAGGGTCTGAATTGTGCACGTACTTTTTTCGTCCTCGTGATCCCTCCCCCCCACAGTCGTTCTTCCCAACCCTCCAAAACCCTTTTCGTCTCGACTTCTTCTTCCCACCCGTTCTGCCCTCCCCTTCTATCCCCCCGTCTGATCAATACGCACCTGTCCTCTTTCCTCTCTCGAAAATCCCTGCTTGCCCTCTCAAACCTCCCCCCACTCCCACCCACTCCCCCCACGTCTTTTCCCCCCAACCCCTCCTTCCCCTCCCCCTCCCCCTCCCCAGCACTACGATCTGAATGGTCGCCTGATGCATAGAGTGCCCACCCGCCCGCCTCTCTTCTCGCCTCCCACATTCCTTACCCCCACTCCACCCCGTTCTCTCCCACCCCCCACCTTCTCCCCCTTTCCCCCCTTTCTCTCCCCACAAACCAGCACTACGATCTGAACGGTCGCCTGCTGCACAGAGAGCCCACACGCCTGTCTGCTCGTCCTCATTGCTATCCCCCACTCCCCGCACCTCTTTCCCCACATCCGCTCTTCCCTCCCCACCCTTTGTAATCAGCACTACGATCTGAACGGTCGTCTGCTGCATAGAGTGCCCACCCGCCTGTCCGCTACAGCCTCTGGCCGGGGAGAGAACAGCTCCTTGCTACAGACGTGAGTCTTGCCCACAGTGTTACCCACACGCCTCTCTGCTACACGTCTTTGGCCCGGGAGAAAAAAGCTCCCTGCTACAACTTGTGCCTTGAAGAGAGGAGGGAATATACTCTTTTTGTCTGCTCCTCCCCATTCCTTGCCATGTCTCTACATTCCTTCCCACCTCTCACATTTCGGCCACTCCTTTTTCCATTCTTCCCCTCTGTTCTCCATTCGTCCCCTCCTCTCACCTCCAGATTGTCTGTGCCACGCACACTCGAAGAACCTTGGTACTTCACTTCAGCTTCTCTCCTCTCACCACCTCTCTCTCACCACTCTCCACCCCCATCAAATTGCGTGTGAAGCAAGCACACGCGAGTTGAGAGGAGGAGGGAGGGGACGAGTGGGTGGAGATAAACCGGAAGAATGGAATCTCAACAGCCCACCCTTGGGTCGCCCTCTATCTCTTCTCCTCCCTCTTACTAGTAACCCTCTTTTCACCATTCCCCCTCTTCTCCTTCATCAGGTTAAGAGTGAAGCAAGCTCCTTCAAGTGGAGAGGAGGGAGGGGAGGAGGAGTGGGTGGAGATCAAACTAGAGGAGGTCAATCGCATCACAGCAGCCAATCGCCTTCAGGCACGTGGCTGGTTTGTTTTTTTCTGACAGAAATGGTGTGATAGACTTTTGGGGATGCATAGGGGGTTTGACTCGCTTGACTTGTGATGATGGTTTGGCCGGCTTGACTCGCGTGACTTGTGATGATGTGCGGCACAAAGAACACTGAGCCTATTCGCATTCTCCCACGCCCCACTGCCCCTCCACTCCACTATGCCTCCCATCCCCCCCCTCCATTGCAGGTCGCCTGGTTTCCAGACAATCAGGCATACGCGCTCAGTTTCCAGACAGCAGAGGTGCTCTTGAGGGCGCTGGCAGTGGGGGTGGTGGGAGCAGAGGCAGCAGATGACGACAAAGCAGCAGTGGTTATCGGAGGGATGAAGTGAAGCTGCCGTCCCCTTCTCAGAGAACAGCCCCTTCTCTTTCTCTTTCCACCGTCCCTTCCATTGCAGGTCGCCTGGTTCCCAGACCATGGGGCATACAGTCTCAGCCATCAGACAGCAGAGGTGCTGGTGAGGGCAGTGGCAGTGGGGGTGGTGGGAGCAGAGGCGGCAGATGATGATGGCGAAGCAGCAGAGGTCATCCGCAGGGTGAAGCTGCCGTCCCGCTCTCTGTCACTCCCTCACTCCTTCACTCCTCACCCCTCCCTCTCCTCTCGTTCCCCATTCATCTCTCTTTTCGTGCTCATCATGCCTACTGCCATGTGTGCAGGTCGCCTGGTTCCCTAAACACAAAGCATACGCTCTCAGCCACCAAACCGCGGAGGACCTAGTGAGGGCGCTGGCAGTGGGGGTGGTGGGAGCAGAGGCAGCAGATGACGACGAAGCAGCAGAGGTCATCGGGGGGGTGAAGCTTCCGTCCCGCCGCCCGGCTCTCGTCAATGAGACCTGCCTTTATCTCTCCGAACCAGCTTCCGAACCTCTTTCCGAAGCAGCAAGCTCAGAGGCAGATGGAAGTTGGGGGGATCGGAGGGTGCGTGTGTTCCATGTGCTGGAATCCAAGGGGATGATTGACACGCTGGGAGTGTTTGTGGAGGAGAGGGAGGGAGCGGGTGAAGATGGTCCATCCGAGAACCCAGGGGTAACGGCAGCCCATGCGAGAGAGCTTCTGGAGGTGAGCCTATGAAGAACTGGAGGGTGCGTGTGTTCCATGTGCTGGAGCCCAAGGGGATGATTGACACGCTGGGGGTGTTTGCGGAGGAGAGGGAGGGGAATGGAGAAGGAGCAGGTCCAGCGGGTCAAGACTCTCAAGGCACATCTATCCATGCCAGAGAGCTTCTGGAGGTGAGTCAGTGAAGCAGGGAACTGTATGGTTGTCCGTTCCATGTGCTGGGCTCCAAGGGGATGATTGACACGCTGGGGTTGTTTGAAAAAGTGTTTTGAGACGTCTCAAAACACTCCCATGTGCTGGACACAAAGGGGATGATTGACACGCTGGGGGTGTTTGTGGAGGAGAGGGGGGCAGAGGGCAGTGGAGAAGACCCAGATGGAGACATATCGGCCCATGCCAGAGAGCTACTGGAGGTGAGTCTATGAGAAAGGAGAAGGTGAGGGTGCGTGCATTTCATGTGCTGTCCCGATTTCCTTCTCCCACCTGGCGCTACTGCTAGGCGAGTGGGATGGCACCTCCACCCCCCACCGATCCACCATCCACCATCCACCATCCACCATCCACCATCCACCATCCACCATCCACCATCCACCATCCACCATCCACCATCCACCATCCACCATCCACCATCCACCATCCACCATCCACCATCCACCATCCACCATCCACCATCCACCATCCACCATCCACCATCCACCATCCACCATCCACCATCCACCATCCACCATCCACCATCCACCATCCACCATCCACCATCCACCATCCACCATCCACCATCCACCATCCACCATCCACCATCCACCATCCACCATCCACCATCCACCATCCACCATCCACCATCCACCATCCACCATCCACCATCCACCATCCACCATCCACCATCCACCATCCACCATCCACCATCCACCATCCACCATCCACCATCCACCATCCACCATCCACCATCCACCATCCACCATCCACCACCCACCACCCACCACCCACCACCCACCACCCACCACCCACCACCCACCACCCACCACCCACCACCCACCACCCACCACCCACCACCCACCACCCACCACCCACCACCCACCATCCACCATCCACCATCCACCACCCACCACCCACCACCCACCACCCACCACCCACCACCCACCACCCACCACCCACCACCCACCACCCACCACCCACCATCCACCATCCACCATCCACCACCCACCACCCACCACCACACCACCCACCACCCACCATCCACCATCCACCATCCACCATCCACCATCCACCATCCACCATCCACCATCCACCATCCACCATCCACCATCCACCATCCACCATCCACCACCACCACCACCACCCACCACCACCACCACCATCCACCATCCACCATCCACCATCCACCATCCACCATCCACCATCCACCATCCACCATCCACCATCCACCATCCACCATCCACCATCCACCATCCACCATCCACCATCCACCATCCACCATCCACCATCCACCATCCACCATCCACCATCCACCATCCACCATCCACCATCCACCATCCACCATCCACCACCACCACCCACCACCCACCACCACCACCCACCACCCACCACCCACCACCCACCACCCACCACCCACCACCCACCACCCACCACCCACCACCCACCACCCACCACCCACCACCCACCACCCACCACCCACCATCCACCATCCACCATCCACCACCACCACCCACCACCCACCACCCACCACCCACCACCCACCACCCACCACCCACCACCCACCACCCACCACCCACCATCCACCATCCACCATCCACCATCCACCATCCACCACCCACCACCCACCACCCACCACCCACCACCCACCACCCACCACCCACCACCCACCACCCACCACCCACCATCCACCATCCACCATCCACCATCCACCATCCACCATCCACCATCCACCATCCACCATCCACCATCCACCATCCACCACCCACCACCCACCATCCACCATCCACCATCCACCATCCACCATCCACCATCCACCATCGCTTCCTTCGTTCCTTTCTCTCCCCTCTTCTCCCGCCTCCCTTCCCCTTCACCAGGCGCATTCAGACCCTTCCACCACTCCAACCCCCCCCTCCCGCCTGGCTCTACTGCTAGGCGAGTGGGATGGCACCTCCACCCCCCACCGATTAACCATCCACCATCCGCCGTCCCTTCTTTCCTCCTTTCTCTTCCCCTCTCTGCTTTTTCCTCCCCACCTCCTTTCCCTCACCAGGCGCGACCAGACCCCACCAACGCTCCGATCTCCCCCTCCCGCCTCGCTCTGCTGCTAGGCGAGTGGGATGGCACCTCCACCACCCACCGGTCAGCCATCTAACATCCCTTCCTTGCCCTCTTCCCTGTTTCTCCCTCCTCACCAGGCGAAACCAGACGCTCCCACTGCCCCAGTTCCCCCCTCCCGCCTCGCTTTACTGCTGGGAGAGTGGGACGGCACCTCCACCACCCACCGGTCAGCCATCTATGGGGAGACAGTCACCCACTCCACCTCCAACTTCTTCCTCACCCGCTTCAGTGATGGGAGCCTGGGTCTGGTAAGTCACGCCTTGTTGTCTCCTCCATCCCCCCCTTCTGCACATTGCTTGCTGGGGGAACGAGTGGGATGGCACCTCGACCACCCACCGATCGGCCATCTATGGGGAGACGGTCACTCACTCGACCTCCAACTTCTTCCTCACTCGCTTCAGCGATGGCAGCCTGGGACTGGTGAGTCGCCCTCTCTTATCACCCTCATCCTTCCTACACCTCCACTCCACCACCCACCGATCAGCCATCTATGGGGAGACAGTCACACATTCAACCTCAAACTTCTTCCTCACCCACTTCAGCGATGGGAGCCTGGGGCCGGTAAGTCGCGCCTTCTCGTCTCCTCCATCACCCCCTTCTGCACATTGCTTGCTGGGGGAACGAGTGGGACGGCACCTCCACCACCCACCAATCGGCCATCTATGGGGAGACAGTTACTCATTCCACCTGCAACTTCTTCCTCACTCGCTTCAGCGGCGGGAGCTTGGGGCTGGTGAGTCACCCTCTCCCGTCTCCTCCTTCCTCTGCTCCTGCTGCCCAGCCCTTTCCTCTCGCCCTCTTCCTACCGCCTTTTCACAGTCGTCCTTCCACCAGGAGGAAACACGGGGCTACCTTGGCTTCAGGAGGAGAGGGGCTGTTGCCAACCACTCAGAGGCATCATCTGAAGGCGCTTCCACAATCCCTCCCCGTTTTCTTTCCCTCTTTTGTTTGAGCCCCTTTTCACGCGCATTGTTACACCAGGAGGGAACACGGGGCGGCCTTGGCTTCAGGAGGAGAGGGGCTGTTGCCAACCACTCAGAGGCATCACCTGAAGGCGCCTCTACATCCTATCCCCTTTTCCTTCCCCCCCATTGTTTGAGCCCCTTTTCATGCGCATTGTTACACCAGGAGGAGACGCGGGGAGACCTCTGCTTCAGGCGGAGGGGAGCCGTTACCAACCACTCAGAGGAATCTCCCGAAGCTCCAACCACTTCTTCCGAAGCTGCAGGCTCGGAAGATCAGGTTGGGCAGGAGCAGCAGCGGGAAGTGGGCGGGCGCATTGTGCTAGACGGAGGGCAGCAGATCACGCTCCTTCCCGGCGGCCTTGCTCTCTCCGCGCCCTGCTGTGTGCCCCGCGGCCGCGCCTTCTTCTTTGAAACCATCCTGGTGGAACCGGGGGAGGGACAAGGGGCGGGGGTGGGGTTTGGGGAGGAGAGGCCTGGAGGAGAAGGGGCAGGAGTTGCTGTGCCAGGAGCACAAGGGTGGCGGCGGCGGCGAGTGGTTCGGACGTACGATCCGGATGGTTTTGTTGTGTCCAGCTCAGTGTTTAGAGAGAAGAAGCTGGGGTGAGATAAGATGCGATGGTGGTGGTTCTTTGGTCGACTAAAACAAGTGGTTTGAGCGTACCGTACGATCCGGATGGCATGCTTGTGTCCAGCTCACTGTTTGTTGAGGGATGAAATGAGATGAGAATAAGCAATCAATGTCCCTTTTCTTGATCCAACAGTGTAAACATACAGTACAGACATGGTCCCGTATATTGCAGTGGGAAACGCACAAAACGTTGCCCCACTATTTCCCCCTTTCCTCCTCACCTCTTCCCCACCGGCTTCTCTGGACCCCCTCCCCTTTCCTCCTCACCCATACACCCTCTCCTGCCACTTTCATCTCTCTCCCTTACTCTCCTCACCCCAATGTTTGCGCACACAGCATTGCATTGGATTGGGTGTCTCTCGTGCATGTAGCCTTTGCCGTAAGGCGCGTTGAAGAGGTGCTGTATTGCTAGCTGACTAAGGTACGGTTCCGTACCGAAATAAAGTAATGGATTGATGTAGAAGCCATGTGACATAGTAAGAGCACTCCAAAAATGCACTTATTTCATACCCATATACACAATGATCCACATCTGTTGTCCACATTCAGCCTGTTCTAGAGGCACCTCAGAACAGCCTGAATGTAGGCAACACTGTCCCCAGCCGCGACCCACCCTTCTATCAAACAAAAACAGATCAGCCACTAACGCAGACAGGAGTCTACCAGAAGTCCAGCTTCCCACTGATTGTCCCGTTACCGCGGAACACAACAAACATCTTGGGCGCGCGGCGGCGGCCGTTGGTGTTTGACAGACCCGCCATAAGCGCCGCGCCATCCATGGCCCCGTACAGAGTGTAGGCCGTGCCCCAGCGAACCCACGTGGGAGTCCAGGTGCCGGGGAGGTCCGTAACAGTGGTTGGGGTTACCAGCGTGTCGCAGGGGTTGCCAGTTACCACTGACTGTGAGGTGGGAGGTGAGGTGGTTCCTGTAACGAGCAGCTGATATGTGAGGGTCAAGGAGCCGTTCCTGAAGGGAAGGGGAGTATAACGAAGGCAAGGAAAAGGGAGTAAGGATATGGGGAGGATGGAGTGTGGGAACCAGCAAAGAACCACGGCGAACACTTGGAGTGCAGGCGTTACCAGAATCGACGAAATGGGGAGAAATTATTATCATGATATAGAAAGGGAAGGGGAAGGAGAGGGGGGCAGGGGGAAGGGGGGGGGGGGAAGAGGTGGGAGAGTTGGGAGGAGGGGATGGTGGGGAGAGGGGGTGGGTGGTCGGAGGGCGGGATGGATGGGGAGAGGTGGGGGAAAGGAGGGAGGGACTCACTGGGACTGATAGTTCTTGAGCGCAGCAGACCCCCTGACGCCATAAACGCGAGGGCAAGACTTCAAGGAAGACTCGCCAGATGCTGCATTCGGCGCAAACAAGAGACGTCGCAGACAAGAACAAGGTAACGTTACGCTGTGAAGAAGCTCGTGGTAAACTCTTCTCGAAAGAATTAGAAGAGAAAAAGAGCATACAACTGCATTTGAAGGGATGGCGAATTGATGCGGATGGGTGTGTCGACTCACCAATGAGAATGGGCCAGCGGAACCGCCCGTTGCCACGTCCGCCGCGATCGTCGCGACCATGGGCGTGGACGGAACAACCTGCATCCACCATACCACCAGGAAGGTATTAACGAATGACAAGGAGGAGCGCAAGGTCAGCGTCTCGGCTTCTAGTAGGATGAACGCTTTCAATTTCAAAAAAGTTGTTTGATTTCTGGGAGAAAAGAATGAATAAGTAAATGTAAAAGACGAAATGATGAGTTGAGTGGCAAGCAGGGAAATCAGGTAAGCTTTCGGGATTTGAGTATCTTAAAGCGGTCTCTTACAAAGAGCGGCGAGGATGAGGCCGAGGAAGACGATAGCTGCGGAGGATTTCATCGTGCGGCTGTGGTGAGACGGCTTAGAAGATCGACGACGGTGAGGGTGTTATAATTCGGAACCGAACTAATCGCGGATGAGGAACTCAAGTGTTGTAATCGGAGGTGTTGTTTCGATCTGTAAGAGAGATCTGGATGATCGAGAAACGACTCCATTCCCATTTTGTACTGCTCCAAACTTCCTCGTCAGACGCGACGCGAGGGTCCGAGAGCGAAGTTGGCGGTGGGAGGAGGAGGAAACGAGAGCGGACATCATGGGCAGCGCAGCGACTCGCGGAGGTAGGTTGGTCGGCTTCACGTGGGGGGGCTTGTTGGGGGGAGCTTGTTTTGGAAGGTAGGAGATTATGGCGGCCAGGTTGGGGAAAATCGAGGAATGGCTGGGTGTGCAGTGCAGCAGCAAGCCAACAGCTCTGCGAACTAACAAAACAGGAAGCAGGATCGTTTTGAACCGATCTCAACCCAGTCTAACCCACACAAGATCCTACTTGCGAACATGGCCACGTGTATACAGCGAAAAGCGCTCTCCACTTGTTTGCCGGGCATTTCCGGAGAAGCCGCAAAATTCGTGCTTGAGGCGCGTTTACATGCGAGCTTTTACAAGGGTCGGTTTTTTCAGCAGCCCAGCCGCCATGCTGGGGTGGGTATGGTTAGGAATGGAAATGCTGGTCCACGGTATTCAAAGATAAGCCCGCGTGGGTGACAGCCTGGCCACGTGACATTGGACGGTCCGAGAAACACATCTCATGTCTGCGGCTCGGATCAAGAACCATGGTTCAGTTGTTACACCTCTGTAAGGTTAGCTTCAGTAATATGAAGTCAGACTGACGAAGATGTCACATAAGTCTGGTACTGAGGTATTTCCTTATGTACTCCAACTGTGCAATATGTATACAGTTTCATGCTATTTCTAATCTCAATAAGACTCAAGGAATGATCTCATGTTGGAAGGTCATTTGTATGTTCATACCCAAGCGCATACTTTTCTTAATACGTGCCATTACCTATAATCTTAATGCGTGTAGAGTGTTCTGAAGTCCACCATCTGTCCCCGATAATCGCAGTATCAAAATTCTAGGTTCATGTCGTAAGGCACCAAACCTCGAGATTCCTCTCAGGGTCAAATATGGTTGTGTCTTCACCAGTATCTACCGCATCCATTCGCCCTGCGCACATCTGTGTACCTCTTCCTGATCCGCAAGCTCAGATTCCGAGTCATCTACTGACACAAACATCTCTCCTCGAAGTTTGATTGTCAGAATCGTTGGCTTTTCCTTCTTATTCCTCGCTCTCAAGCTTCGGTTGCTTGTTGGTCGCTTGTGTTGCTCCTAACGACGAGTCTTAGGCGATCGACCCTTAGCCGCCATGTGGTCTAGAGGCGGCGCGTCCGTGGCGCCAGTGGGAAAGCAGGCGGCGTACGGCGCGGGAGCACCTATGGCTGCTGCTGCGATCCCCGAGAGTTTAAAAGTCGTCAACTGTCCATCGCCAGATCTCGCGTTGACGAACTTCGCATTCCTTTCGCGAGCGGAGCTGCCGTGCTTCGCCGCGTTCCAAGGGAGCCCGCACGGATTCATCGAGATCGGAGGGAACATCCTCACCGTTGCATATCCTCTCATTCGCGTCCCTCTGTCGCAATCTTAGTGTAGTTCCGTCTTTTCGCAACCTGTCTCTTCGCAAAGTCTGTCATGGTCTGTCTCTCCGCGCTCCGTCGCGTATCCTCTGTATCCTTTCGTACTAATCAGGCTCGGCTCCATCTTTCGTACCTTCGTTCCTTCCGCCGTTTTCGTGTTTGATGTCCTGTTCGTACCTAGACCCCGCCCTATACGCTAATCTCGTCTCCGCTCCCTTGCTGCCCCAGCCTTGTTACCCTCAGCTCCCCCCGTTGCACTACCCTCATATTTTTTCTCTCCTTCCTCGGGTTTCCCTCAGCTCCCCCTTTGCACTACCCTGGTCTCTCCTCTATCCTCGTTATAGTTACCCTTAACTTTGACCCCCTCTCTATTGCGATGGCGTTCCTTCGTCGCGCTTTTCTGTCCAATCATCGGTTCATGGCGGCGGATTTCGACCAATCACAGCGCACGAAGCTGTGGAGGTGGGAGCCGTGGCGCTCAACGCCGTGCAGCGCCGCAACGCGCGCGTCTCTGCGGGCGACAGGGTGCCTGTGGGGAGGTAAGGGAGGGCAGAGCAGGTGCCGGTGGGGAGGTAGGGGCGTAGAGACAGACAGGGGGGTAAGGGTGACGGCTGGAAAGCAAGACAGGGTGCTTGTGGGGAGGTTAAGGGGGAAGATACAGAGTCGCAACGCACACATCTGTGAGGGCGACCGGGTGCCGGTGGGGAGGTAGGGGTGATGGGGGAAGGGGGAAAACAGGGGGGGAGGATAAGGGTGCCGGCTGGTAAAGGAGGCCAGGTGTCGCTGGGAAAGTAGGGGGAGAGATACAGACATTGAGGTTGTTGTTGCGGCTCATTCAAGAGTTACCTTGTTACAATCTCTCCTGGCCTCACCTCCTGTACTCTTGTCCTGTCCGCTCTCCCCCCACCTGCCTCATGTCAGGTTCGTCCCTCCACCTATGAACTTTGAACTACAGTCCACCACTCTGGAGATCGACTTTCACTCCAAGGGCCGAGCCAGAGCGGAGCAGGTGAGTGTAGCTGGCCGACTCAAACAGCGCAGCTGTGTCAAGGGACACCCTTGAGGAAGGATTAGTGGGGTTTGATCCCTCCTGCTCGTGGGCTGAATTTTGAGCCGCAGTCCAAGGGGCCTCTCCTCTCCTCCACCGCTTCGGAAATCGACTTTCTATCACAAACACAAAGAGTCCTACCCTCCCCTCCCCTTCCCCTCCCCCTTCCCGCCCACACCTCTGGATACCCTTCTTTCTCCTCCTCTCCTTTCATACCCTTTTCTTTTCTTATCCTCTCCCCCCCCCGCCTCCCCTCCATCCCCACACACAGCTGGACGCAGTAGAGCTATCAAAGGATGTGCTAGCAGTGTCTTGTTCTTGCCCTCCCCTCGTACCTGTTTTCCCCTCCCGTCCCCCCTTCCTCCCTTCCCCCGCCCCCCCACACAGCTAGATGCAGCAGAGCTATCAAAGGACGTGCTGAAGCGCTTTGCAGGGCAGGTGCTGACAGTGGGGCAGAAGATCTCCTTTGACTTCCTCTCAACCTCCTTTCCTGTCCGGCCCTCTCCTCTACTCTCTCTCTTCTGTCTCTACCTTCTCCTCCCCCCACCCACAGCTAGACGCAGCAGAGTTATCAAAGGACGTGCTGAAGCGGTTTGCAGGGCAGGTGCTGACGGTGGGGCAGAAGATCTCCTTTGAGTTCCACGGCACCAACTTCGCCCTCACCGTCATTCTCGTGGAGTTCCCATCTCCTGAAGGGCAGGAGGGCGCGCGGGCGTTTGCGTCGACAAGAGGGCTGCTGGTGAAGCAGACGGGGATTATATACGAAGCTGCTGCTGGCTCAGGCATCAAGGTAGGTTCTTTTCTGGGTCAGCTCAAGATTCTATAAGCTCTAGCTCTAGCTCTAGCTCTAGTTGTTGCTCTAGTTGTTGCTCTACCAGCCGCAGCACGAACCAACCAACCAGCATCGCCCTCTCCATGCGGTTTTCCTCGTGGAGTTTATTGTCGCCCGAGGGACAGCAGGCTGCAGGCCCCTGCTTTGACCTTTGACCCTCCTTGCCGTTATCCCTCCCCCTCCCGTTCCCCCTCCCCCTGTCCTTGTCAGGTCGTGAATCAGAAAACAGGGGGCGGCAAGGCAGCGGCGCTATTCAAGCAGAAGGACTTCAACTTTGAGAAGCTCGGCATTGGAGGCCTTGACGCCCAGTTTGCTGACATCTTTCGCCGAGCCTTCGCTTCCCGCGTCTTCCCACCGCACATCATCTCACGGTGGGTGTTGTTGGCATTGTCAGATGGTAGCATGGTGGTAGCATCCTACCATCTCCCTTCAGAGGGTATCAGCATGGTGCGACACAGTTTTCTCTCGTGTCATTCTCTTCGTACATTTCCCCCCCCCCCGCTCGTCTTTCCCTATACCCATGTCTTTAAGGTGACTTTTGAGTCGACTCAAAAGTCAGCTTTCTCTCGTGTCATTCTCTTCGTACATTTCGGCCCCCCACTCGTCTTTCCCTACACCCATGTCCCTCATTCTGAGCCTTCTCATTTTGCACGTTAAGGGCATGCTGCTGCACAGTCCCCCCGGCACGGGAAAGTCGCTAATCTCCTGGGCATGCCTCACACAACTCTCTCTCCCCGTCCCTTTCCGCCCGCCCCCCTTCATCACCCCCCCGCTCATCTTCCCCTAGCCTGGGAATCACACACGTGAAGGGCATGCTGCTGCACGGGCCTCCCGGCACGGGCAAGACACTGATTGCTCGGCAGATAGGCAAGCTGCTCAACGGCATGGAGCCCAAGGTATGGGGGGATGGAGTGTGGGCAGGTGATTGGGTGGGTGGGGCTTCTGGTGGGAGTTGTGCTGCTGGTGGTGGTGGGTGGGACTCGACTCTCCTCTCCTCCTCTCCCTCCCGGCACGGGCAAGACACCGATCGCACGGCAGATAGGCAAGCTGCTCAACGGCATGGAGCCCAAGGTATGGGGGGCTAGTGCTGCTCGGGGTTGTTGGTGGATGGGTGGAGTGTGGGCAGGTGATTGGGTGGGTGGGGCTTCTGGTGAGAGTTGTGCTGCTGGTGGTGTGTGGGGCGCTGCTCTCCTCTCCTCCTCTCCCCACCCCTGGCATGGGCAAGTCACTGATCGCACGGCAGATAGGCAAGCTGCTCAACGGCATGGAGCCTAAGGTGGGGGTTGGGGGGGATGGTGGGGGGGAGGAACATTCGAAACCTGCTTACACTAACTCTGCTACACCGCTCTGCACCATTCCTCATGCACCCTCCAGGTGGTGAACGGCCCTGAGATTCTTGACAAGTATGTGGGAGCAGCAGAGAAGAGGATTCGTTATACCGTTCGCTCTGCTGCTGCTTTATACCGTTCCACACTCCTGTGCTCTTCAGCACTCTTCATGCACACTGCAGGTGGTGTTTGAAGAAGTGTTTTGAGACGTCTCAAAACACTTTATGCACACTGCAGGTGGTGTTTGAAGAAGTGTTTTGAGACGTCTCAAAACACTTTATGCACACTGCAGGTGGTGAACGGCCCTGCGATCCTAGACAAGTACGTGGGAGCAGCGGAGAAGAACATCCGAGACCTGTTAGCACTGCTCTAAACCACTTGAAACCGTTTCTTGTTCCCTCCCTCCAGGTGGTGAATGGGCCTGAGATTCTTGACAAGTACGTGGGAGCAGCAGAGAAGAACATTCGAGACCTGTTTACACCGCTTCATACCACTCTTCACCACTCCTTATTCACCCTTTCAGGTGGTGAACGGCCCTGAGATTTTGGACAAGTACGTGGGAGCAGCAGAGAAGAACATTCGAGACCTGTTTGCGGATGCTGAGAAGGACCAGAAGGAGCATGGCGATGAGAGCGACTTGCACATTATCATCTTTGATGAGATTGATGCCATTTGTAAGGTGAGATGAGACGTGGTGGATTGAATAGGAAGGCTCTGAAGCTGTCTCTGGGCTCTGTTTGCGGATGCTGAGAAGGATTAGAAGGAGCACGGGGATGAGAGCGACCTGCACATCATCATCTTTGATGAAATCGATGCCATCTGTAAGGTGAGATGAGATGTGATGGATTGACGGGGATGTTTCATGTGGGTTGATGGAGACGTGGGTCGATTGGGACAAGTGCGGACACTGAGAAGGACCAGAAGGAGCATGGCGATGAGAGCGACCTGCATATTATCATCTTTGATGAAATCGGCGCCGTTTGTAAAGTGAGGTGAGATGAGACGTGGATTGAAGGAGGTGTGGGCTGGGGCTGAAGGAGCATAGCTGAAGGATATGAGAGTGACCTGCATATCATCATCTTTGATGATATCGATACTATCTGTGAGGTGAAACTGTTTAATATCGAGAAGAAGTGTATCGCTATCTATCGAGAAGAAGTGTATCGCTATCTATCGAGAAGAAGTGTATCGCTATCTATCGAGAAGAAGTGTATCGCTATCTAGAAGTGAGACTGTTTATGCTGGCATGTGAGGCTCGCTATTTTCACAGCAAGGTGAATTTTGAGCCAGCTCAAAAGTCACCTCCCTAAATTCACAGCAATGGGGGGTACAGTATCTTCACATCATCATTCAATCAGGGTCTGCATTATGTCGCACTCATTTCTACCTCTCTCTTCCCTTCTCCCCTCCAGTATCTCCTCCAATATCTCCTCTTCCCCCCCTTACCTTCTCTCCCATCAGAGTCGAGGGTCTGTCCGCGATGGCACAGGTGTGCACGACAGCATAGTCAACCAGCTTCTCACAAAGGTGCGCACATGCTATGCGACTGTATCACCATGTGCCCGTTACCGCGCTTCTCGTCCAACCCCCCCTGAGACAAGTAGTTGCTACTGATGCGCAACGGTAGCAAGTAATCACTACAAGCGCACGACAGCATAGTCAACTTTTGAGACGTCTCAAAAGTCGTCCGCACGACAGCATAGTCAACCACCAACTGCTCACCAAGGTACGTCCATACTACTCCGCTCCTCCTCCTCCTCCCCATCCTGCCCCATCTTATATCCACATACCGCGATGGCACGGGATTGCATGACAGTATGTTTAGCCAGCTGCTCAGAAACGTGCATGCCCCTCCCCCTTTCCTCATCTCCTCTCCACCCCTTTCCTCTTCTTCCCTCCTGCCTCCTTCTCCGCCCTCCTCCTTCTCACCTGTTCTTCCTTTTCCTGCTCACTCTTGTGCGCAGATCGATGGCGTCGAGTCGCTGAACAACATTCTTCTAATTGGAATGACCAATCGGAAAGACATGCTCGACGAGGCCCTGCTCAGGTGCAGTGCGGTGCTGTGCGGTACAGTGGTGCGATGGGGCCTGATGCGTGACATGGATTGATGGGAGTGAATGTGGTGTGGTGTGGAGTGGTGTGTGTCGTATGGTATGGCACGTTGTGTTATGATGTGGTATGTTGTGGTGCTATTCTTTACAGTGTAAAATGTGGGCCTGGTTTGCTGATTTTCATTTTGCTGCTCATCCTCTCCCTCACATTCCCATCTTCCCCCTCCCATTCCTCTTTCATGCCGTTTCACCCCGGTTTCGCCAGACCCGGTCGACTGGAGGTGCAGATCGAAATAGGGTTACCAGACGAGGAGGGGCGAGCGAAGATCCTAGCCATCCATTCCAACAAGATGCGCGAAAACTCCTTCATGGGTGCTGACGTGGACCTCCTCAGCCTGGGTAAGCCAAGCCGAGACCCTTGAAATTCTGGGAGTAAGACAAGGCCTGTCCAGAAAATAGATATTGAGTTCACTCAGCCATTCATTCAATTCCCAACAAGATGCGCGAGAACTCCTTCATGGGTGCTGACGTGGACCTCCTCAGCTTGGGTAAGCCAAGACCTTGAATGAAGGCAAGGCTTGCTCATAGCTTTTGATTTGACTAAATATACGTCCTTGATAACAAGATGCGAGAAAACTCCTTCATGGTTGCTGACGTGGACCTCTCCAGCCTGGGTAAGGCAAGACCTTAAATGAAGGCAAGGCTTGCTCATAGCTTTTGTTTTGACTAGAAATACATTCTTTATAACAAGATGCGCAAAAGCATGGGTGCTGACGTGGACCTCCTCAGCCTGGGTAAGCCAAGCCAAGTCCCTTGAAATCCTGAGAATAAGACATGGCCTGTCCATACAATAGCTTTTGAGTCCACTCAGCCATCCAATCCATTCTAACAAGATGTGTGAAAACCCCTTCATGGCTGTGATGTGGACCTCCTCAGCCTGGGTAAGGCCAAGGAAGGAACAAGGTAGGGGGACGCTTGAGGTTCTGAGTCAACTTAGAAGCCATCTATTCCATTCCAGCAAGATGCCCCAAAAATTCTTCCCTTCCCACTCCCTCTCCCATTCCCCCTTCCCACTCACCTGTCTCTCCCACCCCCACCCTCCACCCCCCTCCCCCCCCACCCAGCTGCTCGCACAAGAACTCCAGTGGAGCATAGCTGGAGGGTCTAGTAAAAAGCTCTGTGTCCTTCGCCTGGTCAAGACAGACGGACCCGTCAAACCTGACCAAGGCTATCAACGAGGACAACACCCAGTGCCCCCCACTCTCTCTCACCCGTTCTTCCCCGTTAGCGGTTCCTTCTTCCACTCCTCCTCTACTCCCATGCCCCTTTCCCCAGCCACACGCACCAAGTACTTCAGTGGGGCAGAGCTGGAAGGACTAGTCAAGAGTGCGGTCTCCTTCGCGCTGTCAAAACAGACAGACCCTTCAAACCTGACCAAGGCGATAGACGAGGACAACATCTGTGTGCCATCCACTCTCTCAACCATATGCCCTTCTAATTCTCCCACCGCCCTCTCCCACCCCCTCTTCCACTTCTTTACCTCACTCCCCTCCACCCCTCCCCCCCGCCCCAGCTGCTCGCACAAAGAACTTCAGTGGAGCGGAGCTGGAAGGTCTAGTAAAGAGCGCAGTCTCCTTCGCCCTGTCAAGACAGACAGACCCGTCAAACCTGACCAAGGCGATAGACGAGGACAACATTCAAGTGATTCCACCACACCCTCCCCATCCCACCACCCCTTTCCCCTCCTCCTTACCAAGACAGACGGACCCCTCGAACCTGACCAAAGCGATAGACGAGGACAACATTCCGGGTGTGCTCTGCTTTCTCAACCGTACCCCTCCTCTCCTGGCCTCTTCTCCCACCCCTCTCTCCCACCCCCAGCTGCTCGCACCAAGAACTTCAGTGGGGCAGAGCTAGAAGGTCTAGTAAAGAGCGCCGTGTCCTTCGCCCTGTCAAGGCAGACGGACCCTTCAAACCTGACCAAAGCGATAGACGAGGACAACATTCGGGTGACGATGGTGGACTTCGAAGAGGCGCTCAAGGAGGTGCGGCCGGCGTACGGCGCCAACACAGAGCAGCTCAACATGTACCGGTGAGTCGTGAGTGAGTGGGTTGCCCCTTCACTTGCCACTTGTGCTATATGGAGGTGCGGTCTCAAGGAGGTGCGGTCTCAAGGAGGTGCGGCCTCAAGGAGGTGCGGTCTCAAGGAGGTGCGGTCTCAAGGAGGTGCGGTCTCAAGGAGGTGCGGCCTCAAGGAGGTGCGGTCTCAAGGAGGTGCGGTCTCAAGGAGGTGCGGTCTCAAGGAGGTGCGGTCTCAAGGAGGTGCGGCCTCAAGGAGGTGCGGTCTCAAGGAGGTGCGGTCTCAAGGAGGTGCGGTCTCAAGGAGGTGCGGTCTCAAGGAGGTGCGGCCGGCGTACGGCGCCAACACAGAGCAGCTCAACATGTACCGGTGAGTGCAAGCAACTCCAATTCCTGATTGTGGTGCACTCCAGTCCCAGTCCACATTCTCTCCACCGCCATGTGTTTTTGAGAATTCTCAAAAACACCCTTCAATCCCTGACGGTGGTGCACTCCAGTCCCAGTCCACAGTCCCTCCACCACCAAACCCCCACGCCCAGTGCTGCAAGTGCGGAGCAAGGGCAGCATCTCCCACCGCTCTTGCAGTCTGAATGGCATGCTTCAGTCCCTCACAGCGCACCACCACATCCTCAACAGCCAAGCGCCAGGTGCTGCAAGCAAAAGGAAAGGCAGCACACTCAGCACATCCTTTCCCCCTTCCCCCTTCCCCCTTCCCCCTTCCCCCTTCCCCCTTCCCCCTTCCCCCTCCCCCCTCCCATTCGTGCTTGCAGTCTGAATGGCATGCTGCAGTCACTGACAGCGCACCACCACATTCTCTCCACCGCCAAGTGCCAGGTGCTGCAAGTGCGGAGCAAGGGCAGCACACCCAGCACATCCTCCCTCCTTTCTCCCATCCCCTCCCGTCCCCTCTCTCAGTCTGAACGGAATGCTGCAATCACTCACAGCCCACCACCACATTCTTTCAACGGCCAAGCGCCAGGTGCTGCAAGTGCGGAGCAGCGAGAGAACGCCCCTGCTGACATGCCTGCTGGAGGGGTCACCAGGGAGGTGAGCATGGCTGGGAAGGAGGGGGGGTTGAGGGGAATGGGGAGATGGAGTGTGATGGGAACGTAAATGCAACTGATCACCTTTTTTTCCGGAAACACAAATGCAACTAGAATGTAATTTTGCATTTGTGTTTCCACCCACTCCGCTTCCACTGCAGCGGGAAGACCGCTCTTGCTGCAACCATCGCCATGGAAAGCGGTTTCCCTTTTGTGAAGATGGTACGTGGCTTTGCATATTTCCCTTGCGTCTTTCGATGCAAACAAGGTTAATTCCGTCTCTCAACTTGTTTGCAAACTTAATTGCGTTTGTGTATGCACCATATCACCATATCACCATATCACCATATCACCATATCACCATATCTCAAGACCATCCTTGTCACCTCGTTGCCTTGTCACCTCACTCCTTGCTACACTGCCACCTTAACATCTCGTTCTACTCATGTCATCGTCTATTTCCTTTTTGGTTTTACGTATTTCCATTCTGTTATGTTTTGATCCCTCTCTTTCCCTTATTGGCAAACCAGATCTCAGCTGAAACGATGGTGGGCATGTCAGAGCCGTCCAAATGTTCAGCTATAGCCAAGGTGGGTGGGTGACCTCTTACTGGGTGAGTACTGTCAAGAAACGGACCTTGTATCTGTTTAGACAGACAGGGAACCAGCAGACACAATGGTGGGCATGTCAGAGCCGTCCAAATGTTCAGCTATAGCCAAGTGAATGCTGAAATGTGCTGTCAAAAGGGGGGAGTTCGTCTTCTTAGTCGATTTAGCACAACAGATATCAGCGGAAACGATGGTGGGCATGTCTGAGCCATCCAAATGCTCTGCTATAGCCAAGGTGAGTGAACGTTTTTACTGGTAGATCCAAGAAAAGGTCAACTGAGTCAACTTAAAAAATCATCGTTGATGAATGTGGTTGACTGATTTGTCACAACTGGCACACGTGTAGTACCCCATGTTGTACAATAGGTATTTTCTTTGCTTAGCCACGTGGTGACAAATCAAATACCAGTGGAAGCATTGGTGGGCACATGCACTCCTATCCTATCCCATCCCTCTGTCCTCTCTACAAACTTCCCTCCCTCCTTCAATTCTACAAGTGTTTGTCAACGCATGCAAGCCTGCATTCAGCGTCGTCATTCTAGACATAAAGCGCCTCATCAGACTCACCTCAACCCCCCACTGCCAACCTACCTCTCCCTTATCCAATTGCATCCCCAACAGGTGTTTGACAACGCATACAAGTCTGCCTTCAGCATTGTCATTCTCCATGACGTAGAGCGCCTCTTTGAGTATGTCAGCATCGGCTTCTGAGGCATACCAAAATTTTCCATTGCGTTCATCCTCCTTTCCCCACACCCGCAGGTGTTTGACGATGCGTATAAATCCGCCTTCAGCATCGTCATTCTCGATGACATAGAGCGCCTCTTTGAGTATGTCAGCATCGGCTCTTGGATACCTATCCTCCCCTCAATCTACCCACTTGCGCTCCCACCCGTTACCCCTTCAGGTGTTTGACGACGCATACAAGTCGGCCTTCAGCATCGTCATTCTGAATGACATAGAGCGCCTCTTTGAGTATGTCAGCATCGGCCTCTGAGGCGAAAAATTGCAGCCGCCACATGCTTTCCCACATCCTCAAGAGCCCACATGCTTTCCCCGTCCCCTATCTACGCACTTCTATGCTTACTCCCTGACTTCAGGTGTTTGACGATGCATACAAGTCCGCATTCAGCATCGTCATCCTTGATGACATAGAGCGTGTCTTTGAGTATGTCAGCATCGGCCCGCGCTTCTCCAACCTCGTGCTGCAGTCGCTGCTCGTGCTCGTCAAGAAGCTTCCCCCTGAGGTGAGATGGGTTTGTCAATAGTCAGGCCCACACCCCACACACCACCTCCCCTCCCTGCCTGGCTTCTCCAACCTCGTGCTGCAGTCACTGCTCGTGCTCGTCAAAAAGCTTCCCCCTGAGGTACGAAAAGCAGGGGTATGCCTCCCAGTGTTAGTCCCCCTCAGATAGGTTGGAGTGGTGCCCTTTGGCCCGCGCTTCTCCAACCTCGTGCTGCAGTCGCTGCTCGTGCTAGTCAAGCGGCTCCCCCCTGAGGTATGTTAATACACTCCCATCCCTCCTAGTGCCACCACCACCACTGTCCCTCCCTGCCCGCGCTTCTCCAACCTCGTGCTGCAGTCGCTCCTCGTGCTCGTCAAAAAGCTCCCCCCTGAGGTGAGAGGACCTCCCTGGCACTCCATTCCCTTACTTCCCACCCCTCCTGCCCTCGCCTACCCCTGCCACCAAATCCCACCACCACCCTCCAATCCTCCCCCCTCACTTATCTTCTCCAACCTCGTGCTGCAGTCGCTGCTCATGCTCTTCAAGCAGCTTCCACCAGAGTTAACAAGGAGCTCCACAGGTCATGGACCTCCACAGGTCATGGAGCTCCACACCACAGGTCATGAGAGGTCATGAGAGCACAAACACCTTTCCCACCGCTGCTCTTCCTTCCCACTGCCCCACTTCTCCACAGGTCATCATGCTCTAGTCCCTGCCTTGTCAAGAAGCTTCCTCCAATCCCTCCCTCCTCCCATCCCATCCATCCACCCTCTTCCTCCATCCTCTTGTGAGGCGCCTCAAAACTGTTTAGGCGACTTTTGAGGCGAAGCCTGTAATGTGATTGCGAATCACTAGTCTACCCTTGGGCTAGCTCGAAGGGCATCCTCCTTCCCGTACTCCCACCTCCCACTTTTTCCTCCTTCCACCTCTTATTCCCTCAGGGTCACAAGCTCTACGTGATTGCAACCACAAGTTCCTCCGAGGCTCCTCAGGAGGCCATGCATCTCTCCTCCTGCTTCATTCACCCCCTACACTTCCCACCCTCCCTCCTCCCCCGCCCCCGCTCCCCTCCCCCTACCCCCTTATCTTATCGCCCTCAGGGTCACAAGCTGTACGTGATCGCAACCACCAGTCTCCCCGAGGCTCTTCAGGAGGCCATGCACCTTTCCTCCTCCTTCAACACTGTCCTCACCGTGCCCACACTGTCTCGCACCGAGACCAAGGCGGTGAGTTGCCTTGCCTCCTGCAGCATAAGGTATATGGTAAATTGTATGGAAGAACAAGTCTCTCTTCAGGAGGCCATGCACCTGTCCTCCTCCTTCAACACTGTCCTCACCGTACCCACCCTTTCCCGCACCGAAACCAAGGTGGTGAGTTGCCTTCCCCTTCCTCCAGCATAGCGTATAAGGGTCATTGGGTGGGGTGAACAAGTCTCTCTTCAGGAGGCCATGCACCTCTCCTCTTCCTTCAACACTGTTCTTTCTCACCATGCAGACGTTGTCACGAACTGAAACCAAGGCGGTGAGTTGCCTTGTTTTGGAACCTCCAGTGCTTGAAGCATATGATTTCGCCACTACCATCAACGATCTGATTTCTCAATCAACCATCACACTCTAACCTCCCTTATCTCTTTGTCTACAACTCCCTTTTTTTCAATTGCCCCCCTCCTTGCAATGTCACATGCCCAGGTCACTGCTGTCGATATCCTGCCTGCCCTGTCAACCCTCACTGCCTTTATCCCCTTACCCTCCATCCATCTTTCTGCCCGCCATATCGTTATGCCTGCCCAGGCGTTGAGGGAGCTAGACGTGTTTGAAGCAGACCATGTGGGCACTGTCGTCAACGCTCATTCTCACTCAATCCCCACTCTCTGACTCCCCACATTTTCCAACTCTCTCTTCCTCCTTGATATGTTACTATGCCCAGGCACTGAGGGAACTGGATGTGTTTGAAGCAGACGATATCGACACTGCTGTGTATGCCCTTTACTTTCTACCCTCACTCCCTATCTTCCCTCGCCCTCCATCCGCCCTTCTGCTTGCTGTATCACCCTCCACAGGCTCTGAGGGAGCTGGACGTGTTTGAAGCAGATGATATCGACACTGCTGTTGATACCCTGCCCTGCCAACCTTCACTCCCTATCCTCCCTCACCTTTCATTCGCCCCTTTGCTTGCCGCATCACTCCACCCGCCCTCCCAGGCACTGAGGGAGCTGGACGTGTCAGACGATATCGACCCTTCTGTGGATGCCTTCACTCTCTACCCTCACTCCTATCGTCCCTCACCCTCCATCCGTCCCTCTGCTTGCTGTATCACCCTCCACAGGCTCTGAGGGAGCTGGACGTGTTTGAAGCAGATGACATTGACACTGCTGTGGATGCCCTTCACTCCACAGTTGAAGAGGTGAGCTTTGCACCGCACCACAATGCACCGCACTGTACCGCATTGGATTGGAGGTGCTGGATATGTTTGAAGCAGACAACATTGACACGGCTGTCGATGCCCTTCACTCCACAGTGGAAGAGGTGAGCTCTTCTGCACCGTGCTGCACCGGTATGCACTGCACTGCACCTTATTGAGGCAGCTGATGTGTTTGAGGCAGACGATGTTGACACGCCTGTCGATGCCCTTCACTCCACAGTGGAAGAGGTGAGCTCTGCTGCACCGTGCTGCAACGCAATGCACCGCAATGCACCGCACTGCACCTTATTGAGGGAGTTGGATGTGTGTTTGAAGCAGACGACATTGACACGGCTGTCGATGCCCTTCATTCCACAGTGGAAGAGATGAGCTCTTCTGCACCGCGCTGCACTGGTATGCACTGCACTGTACCGCATTGAGGGAGCTGGATGCGTTTGAAGCAGATGACGTTGACACGGCTGTCGATGCCCTTCACTCCACGGTGGAAGAGGTGAGCTCTGCACCGCACTGCATTGCACTCCACCGACGCTGCACGTCACTGCACACCTAACTGCACCGCACCGCATTGCATCGCACTGCACTGCACTGCACTGCACTGCACTGCACTGCACTGCACTGCACTGCACTGCACTGCACTGCACTGCTCAATGTTGTCTCCCCTCTACCGTGAGATGACCATCAAGAAGCTCCTCATGCTCATCGAGATGGCCTCTCAGGGCCCCACTGCTCCCTTTTCAAAGGGATAGCCTCAGATTTGTCCTGTTCTGTTCCTCTCCACCTCCCCTCTCCCTCACCATCAGATGACCATCAAGAGCTCCTCATGTTCATAGAGATGGCTTCTCAGGGCCCCACTGCTCCCCTCCATCATTCACATGCCATTGTTCCTTCCTTTCCAACCTTCCAAATCCCTCTCTTTCCTCTTCAGATGACCATCAAGAAGCTCCTCATGTTCATCGAGATGGCCTCACAGGGGCCCCACTGCTCCGCCTTCATATACTTTGCCTCAATACCGTTCCGTTCTTTCTTTTGCTCCCCTCATCCTGCTCTCTCCTCTCTTCCCTCTTCAGATGGCAATCAAGAAGCTCCTCATGTTCATAGAGATGGCCTCTCAAGGCCCCACTGCTCCCGGCCAGCCCAGACCCAAGATCGACATCAATTTCCTGTGCGAGTGCCTCCAGGACCTATCATAGGGTTAGCACATGTGTGAAGGGGAAAGGGAAGGGGAAAAAATGGTCATGTGTAAATGAACAATGCCCAGGCAGCCCAGACCCAAGATCGACATCAACTTCCTGTGCGAGTGCCTCCAGGACCTATCATAGGGTTAGCACATGTGTGAAGGGGAAAGGGAAGGGGAAAAAATGGTCATGTGTAAATGAACAATGCCCAGGCAGCCCAGACCCAAGATCGACATCAACTTCCTGTGCGAATGCCTCCAGGACCTATCGTAAAGCTGGCCGATGGGGGATGGGGAGAGGGGAATGGGGAGAGGGGGATGGGGAGAGGGGTGCGGTATGTGACTGAGAAATGGCCAACCAGTCCTGCCAGCCAGACCCGAGAGATCGAAATCGACTTCCTGTGCGAGTGCACCAAGGACCTATCACAGAGTTAGGATGAGGGATGGGGGCATATCGATGGTCGACCTGTGGGAGGGTATGTGGCTGAATGTCCACTACTCCCGGGCAACCCAGATATAAGATCAACATTGGCTTTGCGAGTGCCTCAAGCAAACCTTTACTTCTTCAGTTGCTGCTGCTTAACATTTCCTGAACCCTAACTAGGACCTTTATCATTGACGAGGGAACTTCTCAGATGGCACAGGCAGAGAGGCATGCTGATATCAGTTTATATTTTACAGTTTGACTTCAAACTTCTCCTCAAACTGCTCGTCTGTACCCCAAAGAAACTGCTGCAAGCACACTGCTCTCCTTGCCACCTCCAGATTCACAAGCTGCTGCTCTGTAACAGCCCTCCCTCCTGGCTCATCACTCCCTAAGAAACCCCCAAGAAAAGATACACTGCCACAATCCTTCCCTTGGCATTGCTGCTCTTGCCTATCACCCGCTCCTTCATTGCTGCTCTTGCCTATCACCCGCTCCTTCATTGCTGCTCCTTTGCTCTTCCTTCCGCTCCGCAATCAAAACTCTCTACCCCCTCCACTTTGTCAGACACACAACCCAGCTTGCCCCTCTCTTTCCCAGATGTCGTCAAACCACCCCTTCCGCCTCCAACACTCGTCCGACTAACCATCTCGTGTGCCAACCGCATAGCCCATTCAATCCTCTCTACCCCCTCCACTTTGTCAGACACACAACCCAGCTTGCCCCTCTCTTCCCCAGCTGTCGTCAAACCACCCCTTTCACCTCCAACACTCGTCCGACTGACCACTCGTGTGCCACAACCGCATAGCCCATTTGCACTAGCAGCAGGCCGGCGGCAATCCCAAGGGCCATGTTGGGGAAGAGGCGGGAGAGGGAGAGGTGGAAGAGGGCGGAGAGGGCTGCAGACAGCATGGCAGCATCGATCCTGAGGGAGAGAAAGGCAGGACAGGGTATAGTGAAAGTAGGAAATAGGGGAGGAGAGAAGATGGGAAAGAAGAGTGACATTGAATTGACGCGAGAGAGTGTGGAGATGGAAACGGAGGAATTTATCAAACCCAAAAATACGGTACTAGTGGAGCCTTTAAAACCTCACTACCGGGCCTCCTGCTAAGCCTCTCACCTGCCGCGATTCTCTTGCAGGGCTGTGATCATCAGTGCTCTGTACAACAGCTCCTCTGCTACAGCCGAGGACGCCACCACCCACAGGAACAGCTGCAGGCGTCTCTTGCAGGGCTGTGAGCAGCAGCCCACCTCTCACCTGCCGAGCCTCTCTTGCAGGGCTGTGAGCAGCAGCCCACCTTTCACCTGCCGAGCCTCTCTTGCAGGGCTGTGATCAGCAGTGCTCTGTACAACAGCTCCTCTGCTACAGCCGAGGACACCACCACCCACAGAAACTGTAGCAGGTCCAGCAGGGCGAGGGCCACACCAGCTGTAGCGGCCACACCCCCGCCGACTTTTGACGCGCCTCAAAACTCCTCTGCTACAGCCGAGGACACCGCCACCCACAGTAACAGCTGTAGCAGGTCCAGCAGGGCGACGGCCACACCAGCTGTAGCAGCCACACCCCCGCCGGTCCCATCAGGCAGCAACAAAGGAGGACATAGCAACAGAGATGTATCACTCACGCTATCCCCTCCTCCTCTTGCTTCTCCTGCTCCTGCTCCTGCTCCTGCTGCTGCTGTTAGCTCTGGTAATCCCCCTCCCCCCTCCCCTCCAGCTCTAGTTATGGGAGAAACGCAGTTCCATAGAACACGACCCCTCACCGCCCCTGCCACAATCCCCTTCCACCAGATATCGTTTCCCCCCGTTAACGCTACCTCTCCCCATCCCCGGAAGATTAACCCTACAGTGTGACCCCAAACTTCTCCTCGAACTGCTTGTCTGAACAGTGGAGAAACTGCCGCAAGCACACCGCTTTCCTTGACTGTTGAGAAGTCTCTAAAGTTGACCCCTCCACTCCTTCCACTTCGTAAAGAAGTGAGGAAGCAGAACCCAGCTTGCTCCTTTGTTCGCCAGCTTCATTTGAAACAACCCTCCCGTCTCCACTCATCCGATTAGCCATCTCGCGTGGCACAACCACATAGCCCGTGCGCACCAGTGCCACATGCCGCGGTCTGATTCGCCGGTCCAAACTGTACCCAAGAAGGAATGGAAAGGCAAGCACCTCCATTATAGAGAGCCCCATGTCCCGTTTGAAGTACTCCAGCTTGGGCTTCAAGTTTGCTTTCCAACTGTAATAGATAGACGTCGGGTACCTCACAACCAGATCCACCACCAACCGTTGAGCCATACATCTCTCGACACTTAGTGCTCGGGAATAGATTTCCCCTTCCAAACATTTACCTCTATCACCTTCCCCCAACCTTTGCGTCCCACTTCCTCCACTGCTCTCCAATGCCTCTTCCACTTCTCGCACAAGCTCTCTGAAACTTTCCCTCAGGCCATCTTCACTAGACGCCAGTAGCAAAGGAAATTGTTTCACCACCCGCACAGCATTCTCTCGGCCAATCAAATCAGCCAATACCGCCACCTTGCCTTGCACATTCTCCTTCGAAAGTGTCAGTACCACTGGATGACTCCTCGCCACTCTTCCTGTTGCCTCCTCCCCCACCAGCTCCACAAAGAACTGGAGCTTAGCTAAGAGAGTTTCTGAGCTGAGACAGACGATGCTGGGGGCACGCTGAAGCACATTGGTCGCAATGCTGGGCGTGCCTGGGGGAGTGAAGGACTGGAGAATGGCGATATTCTCTGCCATGCGATACGGAGGAGCAGAGAAGATGACCGGACAGCTCAGGATAAGCTTGCTTAAGTGGCTCTTGTCCAGATGCGGCTCGTTCAGTTGCTGCTTCGGGAGGCTTGTGCTGGTGCTATCTGTTTCCACCTTCCCTCCAAACTCCGCCGTGAAATAAGCTGATAGCATCTGAAGCTGAGTATTCACTGCCTCGTTACTCCGAGTCAAGATGGAAGGATATTTCTCTATCACCACACCCACCTTGTCCACAGGAACCCCTGCTTTTTCCACCAGAATGTCCAGGTTCATTGAACGAGCCTCGGAGCAGACTAAGCCCTGTCCGTGCACGAGCACAAAGGCCAATCTGCTTCGGCGGACGCCTTGAGCCAAAAGAAACTCAAGGGTGTTTTGAATCTGTGGCAGGGAGACTCGAAGCCAGGCTGGTTCCCTCACAGTGATGCGCACGATGTCAGCATCCGAAATGCCGTATGACTGGAGGAGACGGACACGTGGCAAGAGGTCATTGGTGGGATTGGAACGGAGGAGTTGGGGCTTAGAGGTGAGGAGGGAAGCGACAGCGGAAGGGGAGGAGATGCCGAGGTGGGAGGAGAAGAAGCGGTAGAGGGAGAGGAGGGAGGAGGGAGATACTACCCGCGGGCTGTTGAGTGGAGGAGGGGGTGTGGGAGGAGATGTGGTGGGTGGTGCGTGCTCCTCACACGCTTCTGCTTCTGCTTCCTCCTCCTCCTCCTCCTCATCGCCCCCCTCCTCCTCATTCACTTTCCCCAACCCCTCTTCGTCCTCGCTGTTTCCTATCCCACTCCCCCACTCCTCCACCTCCTCTCTAACGATCTGAGGCCCGAATCTCTCCCTCAGCACGCCAGCAATCACTGCCACTGCCTCCTCCTCCTCCTTGCAGCCTTTCGTCCCGTAGCTCTTCCTCCCGCCTCCCTCACTCTTTCCCCCCACATTTCCTGCTCTCCTTTTACCACCTCCCGTTTCCCCCCCCTCTTCCCCTACTCTCCTGATGCCCCCCTGACTTTCTTTCCTACTCCCCCTCTCCTCGCCCTTCACTGTACGCGTTTTAAGCTCCGCTTGCAACTCTACAAAAGGGTTGATTTTGGAAAGTGATTTTGACCCAGAAATAGCAGTCCCCGCCTCAAAAGCTTCTGCGTTTGCTGGCCTGGAAGACGCACCAGCGGCAGACCATGCGGCGAAGCTTCGGACATGGGAAGATAATGACTCTTGAGGCGACTCAAATCTTCGGCCTGCGTTGCGGATTTGACACGACGCGTTTCGCGCAGGTTCGTTTCGATCCGATCCAATCCGATCGAGGCTTGTTAAGGAAGGAAGCGAATATCGCGATGCTATTCCGAGTCGGTGCGTTTGAGATGTCTCACGAGCAATATATCTGGAAATTCGATCTACGAATGGCCGTGACGCATGCGGTAGGACTTGCCATAGCGATCGGCGAGCTGATCTACGCGAGGCGGCGTAGAAGTTCATGATTTCGTTAATTTCGTTGCATTCGTCTAATTCATCTAATCCGTCGAGATCTTCGTATATACCTGGACCCTCGCTGACCTTTGGCTGGCTGACGACGCAAAACGTGAAGTCAGCTTCGTGAGCACGGATTAGAGAATCGAGCTATGAATAATATCTCAATGGGTGATTGATGCCTCGAGCTCTTATTTAGCTTGAATGGCTATCTAGCTTCATCCGTCGAGCATCTAGCTAGCTGCTCTATGACGGGCGATCCCCCCCGATTTAATTTTGGAAACCCGAGTTCCCAGGGACTACCGACGAGACCAGTGTGACAATCACAAAGGTCAAGCGGTGCGGCTTGATCAGGTGCTGTGCGTTTACAAACTTTAAAATAGGTATACAGAGTGGTTGAGCAGGTCCTAAGCGAATTCTGGGGGGATTGGCGATTGCTTTTCACCTGGGCTTAGATTTGACCGAACGAAAGGAGCTCCGCTCTGATGATATTTTCGCCAACAATTGTAACTGTGGTTGCTGCCCAGCAAAAGATTCAATGCCGATACTCGCGAAATTGAACTCCAAGCTTCCTGCCCCTGCATGGCGGGAATTTCACCTCGGGAAAAGCACCGTTTCGATATACGGTAAGTGTTATGAATGAACTTGCAGAGTGCGCAGTAAAACGAATAACGAGAATACTGAACTACTGAATGACGATACAAGGAAAGTGACGAGAATTTATAAGGGGAATCCTAGCTAGGCGAAGGGTTCGGGCTAGGATGGCTCGGAAAGTGTTGCGATTGGAGCCGTGGCGGCTCGGAAGTGGTTCGGGGCGGAAATGTAGGCCGAACCGGGCTGACGCGTGGTGTTCGGATTGTACTCGCTAAAATGCGAGTACAGTAAGGAATAATAATTCCTTATGTTGAAGAGACTAGGCAAGGTTGAAGTTGACTATCGAGAGAAATTTTACAAGTAGGAAAACCCTAAGGGGTTATACCCCACAGAATCTACCCCACTACAGCCTACTGTCAGAACATATTTGATATATGTTCTGTATAAGCGCATGTAGTTCTAGCTGTAGTGCAGTCCCATTATTGTCCTGTGTAGTGGTGCACCACTCCTTGCATGCTTCTCCTCTATTTGTACTTGTCATTCTATAGTTGAAACACCTCCTTTGCCTAACTTTCTCTTGCCTAGCTAGGTAAACCCTAGCTATGGCTCCTTCGTCTAGCTACTATTTTGACACCTACCAGTAATATAACACATATAAATATGTTTGACACACCCCCATAGGCAAAGTGGGGGAGAGCAAGAGGTCACAAGACCAGTCAAGAAAGGCAAAGCAAGCTCAGGGTGGATCACAACGTCACCACATACTCTGAGCACAAGCAAAAGGCCACAAGGCCAGTTCACATGCAGAGATATATATGCAGCAATAACAGTACAGTGATGACTATCTAGCAAGAGCCAGCAAGCAGGTATATATATAGATCACAGTACAAGCAAGGACTACAGCAAGTGTGGAAACGTAGGCACAAGGCCTAGCAGGGTACAGAAGCGCTGATGATCACCAGACGGAAGTGCCTTGGTGAATATATCAGCAGTGTTGGCCCGAGTGGCCACGTGACGAAGACGAAGCTGGCCTCGCTGCTGCAACTCTTGAGCCAGGAAGTAACGCAGAGCGATGTGCTTTGTTCTGTGCTCCAGTCTGTGCTCCTCACACAAGGCAATAGCTGCCTTGTTGTCAACGTACAGAACTGGAGGAGAACGAGGCCGCTCACCCAAGTCAGTCAGCAGGTAGGTGAGCCAGCGTAGCTCCTGTGCAGCCATGGCGGTGGCGTAGATCTCAGCCTCACAACTAGAGCTGAGAACAGAAGACGAGCGTGTAGACCGCCAAGAGACAGAGCCAGAGCCAAGGCTGAAGGTGTAACCCTGTGACGACCGCTGAGTAGTCTGGTCGTCAACCCAAGACGCGTCTGAGTGCCCAGTGAGGACCACCTCACTCCGTCCTCCAAGCACGAGCCCCATGCCCGATGTACTGCACAAGTAGCGCAGTACCCTCTTAGCAGCAGCCATGTGCTCTGGTCGGTGCCTATTAGGAGCCACATAGCGAGCGAGAAGGCCAAGAGGGTACGCAAGGTCAGGACGAGTGCAGGTCATCAGGTACATGAGGCAGCCCACTAGCTCTGGGTAAGGACCACTCGGCTCTACGGACTCGTCCGAAGGTGGAGCTGAGAGCGAGTGACCTGTAGCCAGAGGAGTGTGCTGTGGCGAGGACCAGGTGAAGCCAAAGCGCTGAAGGACCTGCTGCACCATGTGTGACTGAGTCAGTGTGATGGTGCGGCGTGCTCTGTCCCGAGTGATCTGCAAGCCAAGGTAACTGTGCAGCTCACCCAGGTCAGTGCACGTGTGTCTCTTCTGCAGCTCCGACTTCACCAGTGCGAGAGCCTCAGTGTCAGCAGTGGCAAAGACCAAGTCGTCGACGTACACGAGGATGTAGAACGGCGGCAGGGAAGTGTCGGTGCGCAGGAACAGCGACGGGTCAGCAGTCGAAGGAGCGAACCCAAGAGCCGCAAGTGTAGTCCTCAGTGTGTCGTGCCACTCACGAGGCGCCTGGCGGAGACCGTAGACTGGCCGCCGGAGGCTCCACTGGGTACCAGGAGGGAACGACCCAGTGAAGCCAGGTGGGCGGCGCAGCCAGATCTCCTCATGCAGGCTGCCTTGTAAGAAGGCTGTGCTGAAGTCAAGAGAGTGAAGCTCGTAGTCACGCTGAGCGGCAACGTGCAGCAGCACCCGAAGAGTGGTCATCTTCGGGGTGGGGGAGAAGGTCTGGAAGAAGTCAACTCCCTCTCGCTGACTGAAGCCTCTAGCAACGTAACGAGCCTTGAAGACAGGCGGAGAACCCGGCGGCCGCTTCACCCTGAAAATCCACATGCCATCGAAGATGTTCGCCCCAGGAGGGGGAACCTCATCGACGTAAGTGCCTGTGGACTTCCAGGATGCCATCTCTGCGTCCATGGCTGTCTGCCACTGAGAGGAGTACTCACCCGCGATCGCCTCAGCGTAAGAGCGCGGGGTCGGGATGTCTGGTGCATCCGGGTCTCCCTCAGGGGCAAGCAGCATGGCCACGAGATGAGGCGCAGCAGCCGCAAGACACTCAAGGTCCTCGTGCCTGTCCTCAAGGACGTCCGTGCTAAGAGCACACTCACCCCCGACGGACGGAGGACAGACAGACTCAGACTCAGCAACAAGACTGGCAGCGAAGTCTAGACGACAGGCAGCAGCAAAGTCAACAAGCTCAGCGACCAGAGCAGACGCAGCAGTAGACTCAAACGACGGGTCAGTGACAACAGTGGCTAGCAGACGCGTGACAGTAGGGTGCTCAGCACGATACCGGTCAGACTCAGGGTCCGGAACGGCAGGCAGAGAGGACGCAGGAGGAGACGGCAGAGGAACAGGCTGCGGAGCAGAGGAAGGACGACGGACAACGAGGTGTGCGCTGGGGACAGCCGGCTGACGCGAACGAGGAACACGACGACCGGTACGACCAGGACGAACAGGCGAGACAGGACGCGACGCAGGCTCACGACGCTCAGCAGGACTACCTGTCTGCTCAGTGTAAGGAGAGGGAGCAGGCAGCGGTGAGCCAGGCTGTAACGGAAGACCAGTAGACGACGGGAGAGTAACAACCTGACGAAGAGCAGAGTCAGGCGGCGGCAGAGACGACGGAGACGGCGGAGCGAAGAACAGTCGTGTCGGCGCAGCTGCACCAGTACCGGTAGCTCCAGCAGCTCCAGTACCTCCAGTAGCTCCAGTACCTCCAGCCCCAGGGTCTCCAACCTCAGTGTCTCCAGCAGCAGCACCCCCAGAACCAGCACCTCCAGTCCCAGGGTCTCCAGTCTCAGTGTCTCCAGCAGCAGCACCTCCAGACGCAGCACCCCCAGCCCCAGCAGCTCCAGTACCTCTAGTACGAGCACCTCCGGGACCAGCGACTCCAGCACCTCCAGTAGACAAAGGACCAGCACCACTCCTAGCTCCAGGGACGTCAGCAGAAGTACCTCCAGCAGCAGAGCCCCGGGCTCCAGCAGCGCGACGCTGACGGCGACCGTACCAGTCCTGCAGCTGCTGTGGGGTGAGAGGCACACGCGGACGAAGGCGGCTACTCCAAGGAGACCGCGCAACAGTAGACTCAGAACCCTCAGCGCCAGCACCCCCAACTGCTCCAGAACCTCCAGCTCCAGCACCCTCAGCAGCTCCAGAACCTCCAGGCGCAGTACCTCCAGGCTCCTCACGCGTAGGCTCAGTACCCTCAGACTCGGCACCCCCAAGCTCAGCACCTCCAGGCTCCTCACGCGCAGGCACAGCACCCCCAGACTCCGCACCCCCAGGCTCAGCACCTCCAGGCGCCTCTCGCTCAGGCTCCGCACCCCCAGGCTCAGCACCCCGAGCAGGACCACCTCCAGCAGGACCTGAGTCACCAGTGACCTCAACAGGCGCAGGTACCGGAGGGTCTACCTGAGAAACACCTGAAGGAGCAGGACCTGGCGCGGGGAGGGGGTCTACCTGGGGAGGACCTGGAGCGAGAAAGAGCGGCGGGGGGGGGCGAGAGGCAGTGCGGTAGGGAAAGAGACGGTAGAAGGGAACAGACTCGTCAAAGGTGACGTCCTGAGACGCAAAGACACGGCGCGAGGTGGGGTCGTAAAACTGCCAGCCAGGCGCGTCAGGAGGAAAACCAAGGAAGACGCAGGGAATGGCGCGAGCAGAGAGCTTGTCCGCGGTGAGATCGCGGACAAAGGCACGAGCACCCCAGACCCGGAAACGCGACGCATCGCCAACCTCCCCCGTCCACAGCAGCGTGGGCGAGGTCTCCGGCAAGGAGACACGGGGCCAGAGGTTGAGCTGATGCGCGGCGTACCGGACCGCAAACGGCCACAGAAAATGGGGAGCCGCCGCATGGATCATGGAGGTACGAGCGACCTCCATGACTAAGCCAATGCGGCGCTCAGCAACCCCATTCTGCTGCGGAGAGGCCGGAAGCGTGAACGACTGGGTGATGCCATGCTCCGCACAGAAGGCTGCCAAGAGGTCAGAGGAGAACTCACCACCTCTGTCAGAGTGCAGACGCAGGACAGGGAAGTCCCGCTCAAACCGCTCGCGGAGCTGGAGACGCACAGCGCGGATCCAGGGGATCAAAACAGCAGGGACGTCCCCCTTGCTGCGCAAGGGGAAGACCGTGGTGTAACGCGTGTAGTCGTCGACAACCAGCAAAAAGTACCGCTCACGGCCCTGCCCCTGGACGCGGGCCGGGCCCCACACGTCCAGGTGGAGCGTCTGCAACGGAGCCTCTGTGGGAGGAAACGAGGAGGAGTGAGGAGCGGCGCGCTGCCGCCCCTCGACGCAGGGAATGCAGGGCGGCGCAGGCGAGGGAGGGAGGGCAGGCAGAGACCTGGGAAGCCCAGAGACCAGGGAGCGAGAGTGCATGCTACGAAGGCGAGGCAGGGAGGGGTGACCAAGGCGGTGGTGCCACAGGAGCGTGTCGTGCGACAGGCGGCGGCACTCACACTGGGTAGCTACCTGAGCAGACGCGTACAGCTGAGGAGACAAAGGGGTGGAACGTGAAACAATGGTGAGGGTGTACAGACTGGACCCCGGCTCACGAGTGAACGTGGCCAGGTGGCGGCCAGTCTTGGAGCACGTGCAGATCGCCACACGCTGCCCTCCAGGAGTCCAGGTGTCAACCCAGTGATCCTGGAGGACGGCGTTGCTCACCAGGTTCGTAGAGAACGAGGGAACGTGGAGACCTGACAGCTCACCAGACGGGACCGCCGGGCACGGGAGCACAGTCGTGGCTCGTGCAAGCACTGGGCCCCCAGAGGGGTCAGCCAGTGAGACAGGGACAGGTGCAGGGAGGGGAGTGACGGTGGTGCTATCGCGAAAGAAACAGCGGGAAGCACCAGAGTCAAGTGTAAACGTGTGCAAAGCCTGAGCCGACGCAAGACCAAGGGGAGCAGACTCACTAGCACCTAGGGCTGCAGCCCTTATACCGGGGTCAATACCAGGGTCAGGCGGCACACACAAGTAGCAGTCACCCTCAGCACTAACAGTCAATGCATACATGGCAGCAAGAATAACATCATAGTCCAGATCAAAGATAGGCACATCACGCCTAAGCAGCTCTGCCCAGTTGGGGAACTCAGTAGCATCAGGGTACTTGGCGCGCCAGGCGTCACTAAGCCTAGCGAAGCAGCGGTACTCAGTGTGAAAACCGTCGCAGGTGCGACCCTGGCGGGGACCAGTACGAATGACATAGGGGCAGCGGTCAGAACCCCGAGTCGCCCCACGCCCAGCATACCAGTCATTGAGCTGCTGGGAGGTGAGGGGAGGACGCTGCTGCTGCTGCTGTGGCTGCTGCTGCTGCTGCTGCTGCTGCTGCTGCTGGCCACCAGTGGGGCCACCCTTCTGGCCAGATCCACCCCCACTCCCACCTCCACCGCCACTGCCGCTGCCTCCTCCCCCACCACCTCCGCTGCCGCCTCCACCGTCCCCGGTCCTGCCGCCACCCCACCCACCGCCTCCACCCCCACGTCCACCCCCACCACCTCCACCACACCCGCCGCCTCCACCACCGCTCCCTCCACCGCCACCTCCGCCACCCCTGCCACCCTTGCCGCCCTTGCCACCGCCGCGCTTCCCACCAGGAGCGGAAGCCGCTGCGACCTTCTCCGCACCGAGGAAGTCGACAGCAGTAGCAGCAGAGGCGTAGGAGGGGTCAAGAGGGGAGGGGGAGCACCCCTCAAAGAGGGGAGTGCGGGGAGTGCCACGAGCAGCACCGACAGCGAGGATGTTCTTCTCTGCTGCGACCAGCTGCTGCTCGAAGTCGTCCAGAGTGATAGTTGGAGGATCCTTGGCAAGGAAGTGATCCCTGACAGAACGAAGAGTGTCAGGGAGGCGGGTGACGAGGATGTAGAGGGTAAAGTACAGCGGGGGGGTGTTCGTGGCGAGGAACTCGTCGGTAAGAGCGGCTCGAAAGCGGGCGTCACTAGCGCGGAGGTGAGTGATAAGGTCGGCAGCAGTGTGAAACGAGGCTAAGTCTGGGAACAGGTAAGGCAGGATGAACACCAACGGTGGCTGTGGCCGGGGCGGAATAGCGGGCAACGACAGCATCATACAGCGTCTTAGCAGTCTTAAGCTGGTTGAAATGCGCGCGCTCAGAGATCGGTAGGTGATTGCGAATAACAAGGCGCGCGACTGCATCGCGGAGCTCCCACTGTGCTCGTTCAGGGGCAGGAGCATTCTCAGCGGGAGTAGGGACAGTGCCAGTGACATAGGCTAGCAGTGATACTCCGTCTGCGACGTCAGTCATAAGGTAAAGCCGCAGATCACTAAGCCAGGTGTCAAACTCGATGGGGCGGCCGTCAGGCTCAAAGGCGAGAACAGTAAGGGTCGCCATGGTTGCAGCGCAGGCAAAAGTAGCTGGCTCAGGCAGCAGGCTCAGGCAGCAGGCTCAGGCAGCAGGCAAAGGCTGCAGGTTCAGGCAGCAGGCAACCGTAACAGGCAGGTGCTTAAGGCAGACACGTGCTCAAGGCAAGTAGGCAGGCAGACGGTAGAGGCGCAAGGCAGGCACGAAAAGACAGGGTAAACCCTAAACCCTGGCGGCAGGTACAGGCGGACGCAATGCACGGGGCAGCAACGCGCTGCACGAGTGGCGAACGCGACGCGCAGGGCCTAGGCGGGCTGCGCGCGGACGGTAGGTGCAATGCGCAGCTCTGGAGTAGGCCGCGCAGGCAGCAAACGCGACGCGCGGGGCGTAAAAGGGCTGCGCGCGAGCGACAGACGCGACTCGCGGGCTGCAGACGGGCTGCGCGGGGCCTTAGCGGGCTGCGCGAGGCAGGGACGGGCCGCGCGCGGGCTGCGCGGGCTCAGGGCGGGCTGCGCGGGCGACGGACGGGGCGCGACGCGGCTGGGAGTAGCAGCGCGCGCGGAAAAAAAAAATATGCGTGCGTGCGTAACCGAGGCGCGCGCGCGGGCAGCAGACAAGGCAAACAGGCAGGCACGGTAAGGCTGTATGTGAGGTACGGGTGGGCCCGAACTTAGGTCATAGATCCTAGGAACCTGCTCTAGATGCCAAGTTGAAGAGACTAGGCAAGGTTGAAGTTGACTATCGAGAGAAATTTTACAAGTAGGAAAACCCTAAGGGGTTATACCCCACAGAATCTACCCCACTACAGCCTACCAGTAATATAACACATATATGTTTGACACCTTACACTCTCCCACCTTCCAAATAAGGCCTCCCTGTATGTAGACGAAGCCTTCAATGGCGAGGACGCCGTTGATCTTCAGCCCATGTAAATCCGACGGCTGAAGTGCCTTGAACAATTAAAATTGAAAAGGTTGGATTATAGACCGTCGATGAAGGGAGATCCCGATCTGTCGGCTGTAGATGGCCTGGCCCAATTTGAATTGGAGGTTGGAATGTGAGTCGTTGATCGAGCCGGTGTAGATCTGACGGTTGCGGATTGTCTTGACCAATTCGATTTGAAAGTTGGAATTGAAGCCGTTGATGTCGTTTGAACTCGATCTGACGGTCAACGATGACGCGAATGTGGGGGGAACCTGCTGACGCGGTGATCAGTCGCGATGTACAGGAACCATTGATTTCGATGAAGGCAATCGCAGTCGTACGTCGTGCTGACGCATTCTGACAAGGTCAGAAATCGTGCCGAAGAAAACGCCGAAGGAAAACAGTGCAGCGCACTTTCTCCCCCCCTCCAAGAAAACTGCCAACAAAACTGTCACAGCTGCGCCGAGGTGATAAAACAAACAGAACCAGGCGTTAAGTCTTAATGAAGCGAGTGTTGAGCGTAGAAAGCAGGGTGGAGACGCGTCGGTGTGGAAAATTGGTGACGAAACCGGGTGTTAAGTGCCCCAAAATTCCTCGAGGGCGAATCCGTAGATGTAGCCTGAAAACCGCGGTCGAAAATCCAAGTTACTCGAACTGAACAATTTTGTCTTCGCATCACCAGAATCATGCAGTATCTTCAGCAGTAGTAGCTGGCAGCACCTGACGTGGTCAGAATCGAATCGGTTTGTCGTGGGCGGGTCAATTTGGGAAATGTGTCGCTAGTAGAGTTGGAAGTCTCGTCCCGAAATCCTCTGGCAGTGAAATCGGGGTGTGGCGAAAAATGTTGAAGACGAATACGATTGGCGGCGAAGTTGAAAACGAGAGTCAGCGACGGTCGATGCAGAAGTAACCAAAAGCAAATTTCACTCCGAAGCTTGTTGTTGAACGCCGATCCAGTGTCAGGTGATGTCAGCTCATTCGGCGGGTTTGTCCATACTCGCCGAGCATTTTGTCGCAATCCGCCGAGGACTCTTGGGCAGAGATGAAAAAATTACAGCTGTCTCTCCCCCCTTCCACTGTTGCTGCTGCCACCTCCAGTTCGTCGTAAGTCGTTCGTACCCCTTGAAAACTCCGTGTAAATCTCGCGGTGTTGTCCCACGTAAAATTCGCGCGCGTTTAACCAAAACTCCGAAAACTCCTCCGAAATTGTCGGCGCTTCTCGCCGGAAGACATGGTAAGTCCCGCGTAAAACTCCGAAAATGTCGTTCGAAAAGTAGCCTCGTAAATCCGCATTGCACGTGCAGTTCGCCCCCGAAATTTTCGGTCGTCATGTAGCCGCCCACTCAATCACCAGTAGTTTCCGTCAGTTCACCCGAACCCAGCATGCGGGTATAATCGAGAACCAGGGACTTGCCCTGGGTTATTCCGAGACCGTCGTTCACGGAGCCTAGCGCGCCTCAACGCCGTCAACCCCGTCGTCGAACTGCCCTTACCGATGCTGCTTAACAAATTGTCACAGTTCTCCCATCGGCGCTTTGCAGATGTGCCACTCATCGCTCGTCGTTGGCAGGTAAGTCTTGAAACTTCGACTGCTACCATTTTTTTTTTTTTTCCACTCCCCGACAATATCGTAAAACCGCCGTTCACCCAGCGTCCGCGTCTGCCGGTTGAAGTATAAGGACGTGGCCCAGACCGGGTCTGATTGCCTCGATCAGAAGCGATCAATAACTTCTAGGAAGCCCCACGGCCAATTTCAAGCAATCAGGGGCAATCAGTTGATCGCAATCAATTGATCGCCCCAACTCGATCAACCGCCTGAAACACCCCAATCAAACACAATCACACACAATCACGCACGATCAGTTGATTGCGTTGGGTTGCGCCCCCATGCGACGGCAACGAAAAGTTACAGTGTTTATCTGGGTTTCGAGTAGTCCTCGCCTGAGATCCACGACTGCAAAAACTTTGTGGACGCGCATACGGTTCGCCTTTCATCAAACTCTGTCTGCAAAATTACAGGGTGACACAAGTTTCGCTGGAGCAGTGCATGTGCCTTTCGCTGTCGCCAAATTTGGCCCGAAGCTGTTAGGAAATGTGGTTATGCTTGCAACGCACCATCCCGTTACTTTCGAGGAATTTCAGCTTTGATCGGGCGGCACGCGCCGCACGATCAAAGTCGCCCCGATCAGATCCAACCCGAGCAGATCACTGCCGATCAGACCCGGTCTGGGCCACGTCCTAAGGGTGAAGCTCTCCTTTTTTTGGGTGTTTTCGACTCCCCGACAATATCGCGAAATCGCCGTTCACCCAGCGTCCGCGTCTGCCGGCTGAAGTGTAAGGTTGAAGTTCCCCGCGCGATAATCCGGCTACGGTGCAGGCGCAAATGCTATCGGAGTCGGGGCAGTTTTATTTAAAAAGCTCGCACCCAACTGCTTTTGCAGCCCACCGCGCCTATCACGCCACGCAACTCCACTGCTACCGGGTTCCAACTTCGCCGCTGCGCCGTCAATCCGAGTAGACGCTCGGGTCAGGAGGAAACCGTAGACTGCACCGCTGTTTTCGTCGCAGCTCCCCGACTTTTTCGCGTGCCGTTCACCCAGCCCGCTTTTGTCGGTGTAGAATAGTGCCGCGAACTCCCCCTTTTTTTTGGTATTTTCGTACAGCTGTCGAACGAGCACCAAACCAGGTGCCTTTAACCAGCACAGGGTAGGCACGTGTTCACCCCCGTTATTTGGACAAGTTAGGTCGGCTGCATGAGTCGGAACCAAGACTTGGTGGGGATGGTGAGGTTCGGGCGACGGAGGGCGGCAGGTCGTTTCCACCGGCTTTTAACCTGCTCCCTTCATCGTTCTCCAACCCCCGCTTAGCCGTCGGGTAGTTTCTTCCCGGATGACCCGGAATCCTGCACCACACTCCTCCGAAAATGGCGGAATGGTACGTGGACGCCGTTTAATCGTGGGCCGTTGAGACTGTCCTCGAAAACAGCTTCAAGTACGGGGAATCCGCTCTCGCAAAAGTTTGAACAGTTGTCAACAGCACCATGTGCGCAGTGTCGTGCAAAGTCTTTCCGAGGTGTACAGTCTCGAATTGCCCTTGCCGCCTGCGCCCCACTTCTTCTTAAGTGCGATTTAGCCACCGCGTTTTCCGTTGCAGCCCGTAAGTGTTGGCGGGTATGAAGTCCCGTCTGTCCACATGCGCTCCTGCCGAAATCGTCGGTGACGCGCCCGCCATGCAGTAAAAGCCGCTGCACTTAAACGGTCGGGCGGGACGGCAGTTGACTCCCGCAATAGTCGGGCAGTCGTCGTGGCGTCTCTCCTCGTCACAGACTTTTTCCAACGCAGTTACTTTAGCGCCTGGCGAGTCCCAACAGTGTCCCTTGTTTTTTCTTCATCTCCACGGTAGGTTCTTCCGAAATTATCGCGTGCACGTTGACGAACAACCACGCCAACTGCCGCACAGGACGACGACTCCGAAAATTTCGTGCAGGTGCCGACGCAGATCCGCTGACGCCAGCTGCCACACGAAAATAACTCCGAAATCGTCGCGACGCAGCGGAAATAACTCACGTTCAATGTCGCGACATCTTCAGCTGTCCGTTGCCCGGGGGGAGGGAGGCCACGGTCGATCGCGACCGTTCGAGGCAAGGATCTGGCGGTGCCGAAGGAGTGCCCTGTAAAACTATGGCCGCGAGGAGCAACTAACTCGTTCTCCTAGCCGGCCCACGCAACTCCTGGACCCCAGGACATCCTTCCTCGTCTCCCCCCCCCCCCCCCCCCCCCCCCCCCCCCGAGGGGCAATACACTCTAAAAAGCGGGGTAGGCTAGGAAAGTAGCTCTGATACCAGGTGTTATGAATGAACTTGCAGAGTGCGCAGTAAAACGAATAACGAGAATACTGAACTACTGAATGACGATACAAGGAAAGTGACGAGAATTTATAAGGGGAATCCTAGCTAGGCGAAGGGTTCGGGCTAGGATGGCTCGGAAAGTGTTGCGATTGGAGTCGTGGCGGCTCGGAAGTGGTTCTGGGCGGAAATGTAGGCCGAACCGGGCTGACGCGTGGTGTTCGGATTGTACTCGCTAAAATGCGAGTACAGTAAGGAATAATAATTCCTTACAGTAAGTTGTGATCTTATATCTCATCGTCTTTATGAGTCATGTGAGTTCTTTCATCCCACTCATATTGAATGCACATGGTGTAGACCGTGCACCCATCAGGAATTTATTGGGCTCATCAAATGCGTGTTTGCACTGTTTCATTTACCCAATTAACGTTGCTATCGTGGAGAACTGACATGGAACGTCCAGACACCATGGTCCATACCAACTTGGAGGCACGAACCAGATTGGTCCCGCTGGTGCGGTAGTTGGGCAATGTCCAGCCAGAATCTTTTCCTGTTTTCAGGATGTTCCACACCTGTGAAGGAACCAGGTCTTTGTACTAACCAGTCTTTGCCTGATAGACAGAAGCAATCGTCGTAGCCATGAGTGCGTAGATTAAAGCAGAAGCATTGTAAGTGGTATGCAGAGCGACAGTTGGCAAGATGCTATTGGAGTAGACAGTGAGCAGACCGGCGGCAATACCAAGGGCCATGTTGGGGAAGAGGGGGGCGAGGGAGAGGTGGAAGAGGGCGAAGAGGGCTGCAGACAGCATGGCAGCATCGATCCTGGGGGGAAACAGAGAGGGAAGGGGAGAGAGGCAGGGAAGGGGATAATGCAGGGAGGAAAGGAGGGGAATACAGGAAAGATGATGTGAGGATAAGAAAGAACAGTGACATTGGATTGATGAGAGAGTGTGGGCCATGAAAATGGAGGGCGTTATCAAACCAGAAAGAAGGTGGTAGCAGTGAGTCCTTGCCAACCTCACTACCGAGCCTCCTGTCAAGCCTCTCACCTGCCGAGCCTCTCTTGCAGGGCCGTCAGCAGCAGCCCTCTGAACAGAAGCTCCTCTGCTACAGCCGGCCACACCGCCACCCACAGGAACATCTGTAGCAGGTCGAGCAGGGGGAGGGCTGCGGTGGCTGTAGCAGTGGCAGCTGTAGCAGAGGCAGCTGTAGCCTTGGCAGCTGTAGCAGCCACACCCCCTCCGATCCCATCAGGCGGCGACAAAGGACCTAGCGACAAGGATGTAGCTCACATGCTATCCCCCCCTCCTCCTCGTGCTGCTCCTGCCCCTGCTGCTGCTGCTGCTGCTGCTGCTGCTAGATCTGCTAATCCACCTCCCCTCTCCCCTCCAGCACCTGCTTTAAGAGAAACGAGAGAGAGAATCATAGCCCATAGAATAGTCCCCCCCTCTGCCGCTTCCACAATCACCTTCCATCAGCTATCATTACCCTCTGCAATCACTCCCTTCTCCCCGTCCCCATCCGCCCACAGTGGTTGATGCAATGATGATTCCTGAAGAGAGGGGCTAATGTGGAGAGACACACACAGACATCAGGCATGGATGCACACCCTCACACTCAGGCATGGACTTTCAGGCCTGCAGCACACTGGAAGCCGAAGAAGCGCATATCAGCAGCAGCCCTACAGTTTGACCCCAAACTTCTCCTCAAACTGCTTGTCTGTGCATTTAAGAAACTGCTGCAAGCACACCGTTTTCCTTGCTGCATCCAGGTTCACAAGCTGCTGATTTGTAACAGCTCCCCCCACTGGCTCGTCATGTCCTAGGAATTCTTCAATCAGCAGTCCACTAGCACAATCCTCCCCTTTGCCCTGCTGCTCTTGCCCACCACCCGTTCTTTCTCTCTTTCTTTTCTCTGATCCCCATTCAACCCCCTCCACTTTGTCAGAACCCACCTTGCTCCTCCGTTGCCCAGCTCCTATCAGAACATCCCTCCTGTCTTCAACACTCCTCCGCCTAACCGCCTCATGTGCCACCACCACATACCCCATCTGCACCACTGCCACATGTCGCGGTCTGATTCGCCGATCCAAGCTGTAGGTAACAAAGTTTGGAAATGCAAGCACCTCTGCAATGGACAGCCCCATGTCCCGCTTTAAATACTCCACCTTATGCTTCAGATTTTCTTCCCAGCTGACGTAGATAGCTTGCGGGCACTTCGCCACGAAATCCACCACCAACCGACGAGCCCTGCATGTCTTGTCACCTTGTGCCCCAGACTCGTTCTCCTCTTCCAAATAATCACCTCCCCCCAACCTTAGTGGCCCACTTCCCTCTTTTCCACTGCTCTCCAGTGCGTCTTCCACTTCTCGCACAAGCTTTCTGAAACTGTTTCTCATGTTATCTTCACTAGATGACAGTACTTGAGGAAATTGTGCCACCACCCGCACAGCATTCTCTTGACCAATCAAATCAGCCAGTACCGCCACCTTGCCTTGCAGATTCTCCTTCGATTGTAGCAGAACCTGCGGGCAACTCCTCGCCACTCTTCCTGTTGCCTCCTCCCCCACCAGCTCCACAAAAAACTGGAGCTTAGCTAAAAGAGTCTCTTTGCTGTAACCGAGGAGGGAGGGGGCACGCCGAAGCACAGAGCTTGCAACGGAGGGGGTGCTTGGGGGAGTGAAGGACTGGAGTATGGCAAAATTCTCTGCAATGCGATAGGGAGGAATAGAGAAGATGGATGGACACATCACGATAAGCCTGCTTAGGTGCGGCTTGTCCAGATGTGGCTCATCTAGTCGTTCTTTCAGGAGGCTTGTGCTGGTGCTACTTGCTCCTATCTTCCCTCCAGGTTTCGCCTCAAGGTAAGCTGATAAGGCCTCAAGCTGAGTAATCACCGCCTCTTTGTTCCGAGTCAAGATGGACGGATATCTCTCTATAATTCCACCCAGCTTGTCCACAGGAACCCCTGCTCTCTCCACCAGAATGTCCAGGTTCGTTGAACGTGCCTCCCAGCGAAGTAAGTTGCGTACACGTCGGATCACCAAGCCCAATCTGCTTCGGCGGACGCCTTGAGCCAAAAGGAACTCAAGGGTGTTTTGAATTCGTGGCAGGGAGGGTCGGAGCCAGCGTGGACCTCTCTCAGTGACGTGGACAATGTCGGCATTGGAAATGCCGTATGACTGTAGGAGACGGACACGTGGCAGGAAGTCATTGGTGGGACTGGAACGGAGGAGTTGGGGGTAAGACGCGAGGAGGGAAGCGACAGTGGAAGGGGAGGAGATGCCGAGGTGGTTGGAGAAGAAGCGGTAGAAGGAGAGGAGGGAGGAGAGAGTGGTAGCACGTGCGTGGCGAGATGTGGTGCTTGGTGACACCTTCTCACTCGCTTCAGCTTCTGCTTCCTCCTCCTTCACTTCTTTGTCCATTCCATCCTCCTCCTCCGCCGCCGCTTCTTCCTCCCTCTCCACCTCCTCTCGCCCCTCGTTCCGGCCGTTCCCAGGCCCCTCCTCCTCCACCTCCTCTCTCACAATCTGAGACCCAAACTTCGCCATCAGCACTTGAGCAATTACCGCCACTGCCTCCTGCTCCTCCTCGGATGCTTCCCCCTCTCTGCTCTTACTCTCGCTTCCTTCGCTCCCTGCTTTCGCTTTACCTGCTCTCCTCCCACGACTCTTACCCCCAACTTCCTTGGTTCCCCCCCGCTTTTCCTCAGAAGTTTTTACGCTCACCTCCCCTTCTCGATCAGCTCCTATCTCCTCCTCCCCCAGTTCACGCGCATCGAACTCCGCCCCAACGTTCGCCTTCTCATCGGCCGTCGGTTCAATTTCAAGGTTTGCGACCTCCGTCTCGAAAGAGTCTGCTGGCAGGGGAGCGTTGATAGCATTGCATCTGGTCGCAACGCTCCGGTCAGGGGTTCGAATCCTGACGAAGGATTTCCGTACCGAGTGTTTCAGTGGGCCGAATCTACGCTGGTACGGGCTCGACCATGGCGGGAAAACAGATCTGACTGAATTCACGTGGCTCTTATCAAGAGGTACGCAAGGTCGAAGACGGATCTGCGTGTAGTCTAAGCTGTTGATCGATGCGACTGATGGGAATGAAGGAACTACACAAGCCATGGCGAACAGCAGAGGAATCGAAATTACGATCAATGTCAATGAGTCACGGCTACACGGAGCGCTCCAACGAGGTATGACGCTTCAAGACCTTAGAAATCTGCAATTACTATCTAAAAAGCGCTCATGTCCTTCGTGATGGACTACTCATCTGCTACTTGCCCGGACGAGCTCTCCGTCTCTTGCTCGTGCCGTGGAATGAGGCAGCGCGAAGCAGCACATGGATTTTAGAAGACAGGGATCCGAGATGTGCTATGTCCCCCCGAACGGCAAGCCCGAGATAGGCGAGAAGCGAGCTCTACCCCCCCGAGCAAATGTGACCTTGAAATGGTGACAATTCCGAAATTATCATTTCCGGATTGTCACCTCGGGTCTGTCACCTTGGGGATTTCTGTCGGTTGGCGTGGATTCATTTGCGAAAGCTAGACTCGTGTATATGTGAGGTCGTGTATTTCCTGCATGTGCACTACCCGCTCTATATCGGCAGAGCTTATATGAAAGATGTAAGAAAGTCGAGCTACATATGGGTGCTTATAAATCTTATTTATTCTGAAATGGGATATACATCATCATTTGCAATGTATTCTGCAACATCCATGATGCATTGTAAGTGGTATGCAGGAAAAGACTAGCCTCTTGTGCTAGACGGAAGGAGCAGCCGTTGCCATGAGTGCATAAAGAAGGGCAGATGCATTGTAAGTGGTGTGCAGAGCGACAGATGGCAGCACGCTGTTGGAGTAGACCGCGAGCAGACCGGCGGCAATCCCAAGGGCCATGTTGGGGAAGAGGAGCGAGAGGGAGAGGTGGAAGAGGGCGAAGAGCGCTGCAGACAGCATGGCAGCGTCGATCCTGAGAGAAAAGAGGGGTTAGAATAGGGAGGAGAGAAATTTGACAATGATTAGTCCATTGCCATAGTCTTGCCTTGCCTTTGTAATTACAACCATAGCTTACATTACCTTGGCTTCAATTCTTAGATGCACCAAGAGAGGCAAGGGTAAGAGGAAAGGAACGAGTGCTGTTGCATTGATGGGGGACAGGCTAGACTTTGGCGAGTCGAGCGACTGCCCATTCCATACGGAAGACAGTGGGTGGAAGAACATTGCCAAACCACACAACCCGCTGCCGAGCCTCTCACCTGCCGAGCCTCTCTTGCAGGGCCGTGAGCAGCAGCCCTCTGAACAGCAGCTCCTCTGCTACAGCCGGTGACACCGCCACCCACAGAAACAGCTGTAGCAGGTCCAGCAGGGGCAGGGCCGCAGCAGCTGTAGCATTCGCAGCTGTAGCAGCTACATCCCCTCCGGTCCCATCTGGCAGAAGCAAAGGACCCAGCAATAATGCTGTGGCACTAACATTATCCTCCCCTCCCCCTCCTAATCCTGCTGCTAGTTCTGCTATTCCCCCTGCCGCCTCCCCTCCAGCACCCGTTTTAAGAGAGATTAAAGAGAACAGCAGAGCCCATAAAACGGGACCCCCTACCGCCCCTGCTGCAATTGCCTTCCACCAGCTATCGTTTCCCCCTGCTATTGCTTCCTTCTCCCCGTCCGCGTCCCCCTTACCTCCCCAATCCCCAGCTCTCCCCCCTTCCCCTCCGGCCCCCCGCGGAAGCTGCAGCTTGATCGTTGCGCGGAGGGGGAACCCGCGGTCGCGACACCAGGAGAGCGCGGGGAGGACGAAGAACAGCCATTGGACGAGCGCGAGGAGGAACGGCGCGGATTGCGGAGGCGCGGCGCGAAGGATCGGGCCCAGCGGAGAGAGGTCTATGAGCGCGATTAAGGCAATTAAAGACAGGCAGAACCAGGTAATGCCGTCTTGGAAGGAGGGGGAAGGCGGCGGGGAGGAGGGCGGGGATGGGGGGAGCGGAGTGCCGGGAGGGGGAGGAGCTGGGGAAGGGGGAGGCGGGGGAGAGGAGCTGGCGGAAGGAGAAACGCGGAAGACGCGGGGGGAGCTAGCGGAGTTGTCGCGCCGAGTGCGGCACGCGAAGGGCGCGGGAAATGGAGGGTGAAGAAAAAAGGTTCCAGAAAGGATACGGAGGCTAGTAGCGGGCGGTCTTTGCGGCGCCAAAGAAACCGTTTCAGAAGAAATTCGGCAGACGCTAGCGGTGCTACGACCCGCGAAGAGCGGGAAAAACGGGAGCGGGGGGAGCGTAGCTGTTCCGAAAGCGATACGGCGGGTGCTATTCGTGCTAGGTCCCGCGAAGGGCGCGATAGAGCTGAGAGACCGGCAGCAGAATGTGGCCATGAGAGAAACGCGACGAGATATAGCACTACTTGTTCTCCGCAAGCGCTCAATTAGCGGCGTGTGGTGTTCTCAACCTCCGATAGGACGCGTGTGGAGTCGTCAGGAAATATTGTGACGTCATTTCCTGACGAGAAACGTGACGGGATGTTGTGAACATCGGAAATTCGCGCCTTCCCAACAAGCGATCGGGATTCTAAAAAAAACAGTAGTCTAGTAACGCGTATGAGAAAGTGCATGCAACACATGCTAAAAAAAAAGACGATTGCACATTTTCATACCTCAAATTTGAGATACGTTTTTTCGTTCATCCTTACAACGTGGCTTCTTCACGCGTTTGTGTCTCTTCAGACTCGGCTCCAATCTGTATATTTGTTTGCACGAGATCCAATTATGGATTTAATTAACATACTGATTTATCGTGTGCACTTCAAACCATGACACATTGTCGCTAAGGGTGCTGAGGGTGCCCGGGGCACCCCAGGGAGTGCAGCAGGCAGGAGGGGAGCCGAGGGTGCCCGGGGCACCCCAGGGAGCGCAGCAGGCAGGAGGGGAGCCGAGGGTGCCCGGGGCACCCCAGGGAGTGCAGCAGGCAGGAGGGGAGCCGAGGGTGCCCGGGGCACCCCAGGGAGTGCAGCAGGCAGGAGGGGAGCCGAGGGTGCCCGGGGCACCCCAGGGAGTGCAGCAGGCAGGAGGGGAGCCGAGGGTGCCCGGGGCACCCCAGGGAGTGCAGCAGGCAGGAGGGGAGCCGAGGGTGCCCGGGGCACCCCAGGGAGCGCAGCAGGCAGGAGGGGAGCCGAGGGTGCCCGGGGCACCCCAGGGAGTGCAGCAGGCAGGAGGGGAGCCGAGGGTGCCCGGGGCACCCCAGGGAGTGCAGCAGGCAGGAGGGGAGCCGAGGGTGCCCGGGGCACCCCAGGGAGTGCAGCAGGCAGGAGGGGAGCCGAGGGTGCCCGGGGCACCCCAGGGAGTGCAGCAGGCAGGAGGGGAGCCGAGGGTGCCCGGGGCACCCCAGGGAGTGCAGCAGGCAGGGGGGCAGCCGGGGGTGCCCGGGGCACCCCAGGGTACGCAGCAGGCAGGGGGGGGATCGATGGACGACCGGGAACAGCAGTTGGAGGAGTGGTGCCGACTTTTGGAGTTTGATACCCCCATGGCGACTGCGGAGGAGTCAGAGGCGGACGGAGAACCACCCAGTCCGCCTTCCCCATGCCCCCGTTTCCCGTGTGACACGTGTTTCCACACGTTCGCCACGAGAGGGGCCGCTGCGAACCACATGAGGGTATGCCGGGCGGCTGAGGCGGAGAGACGCGCGCAGGCACTTGGCTCGATCCCGTCTCTGGTGGAGACCGACACACAGGAGCGACCGACGCCGCGGGAATTTGGGGACGAGGCGTGGGCAGGGGTTAAGTCATGGGAGTGGGAGGCATTTTTCTGTGTGGAGGCGGTTGGAGGGAGGACAGTGCGCCGGATCCCGCAGCGGGCCCGGTCCGGGGTCTTAGACGCACTCTGTTGCATCTTGAAGCGGCTGAAGAGCCGACCGGGAGATGAAGCTGCTACCCTCCTACTCCTGGCGTTTCTGTGCCTCATCCTAGCCGTGCCTCCCAAGCCAGGCATAGGTCAGAAGGCGCTGATCATAGAGCGGCTGGGGGCCTTCTGGGAGGGGAGGTGGCGGGAGTTGTTCGACGCTGCCATGGCGGCGGCACGGCCAGCAGTTCGCCCACTTGCCTACACGTGCTCTGACCAGGACCCGGAGGCCATCCGCCTGTCACGGTGCCGATCTCGGTGTAAAGTGGGAGAGTGGAGCCGTGGTTTGGCTTGCCTCACAGCAGGAGAGTTGGCTCGACCGTCTGAGGCTATGGTGCAGTCGCTGCGAGGGAAGCACCCAGCTAGCAGTGGCGAGGTACCACCGTGGGTTCGTGAGTTTACTGTCGACGCTCCTCAGCGGCCTCCACTCACGACCGACATCCTGGCTAGAGCTATCCACACAGCTGCTCGCGCCTCAGCTGCAGGGCCATCGGGATGGGTCACAGAGCATCTGCGCGACACTTTCCTCACGGAACCTTCCTGCCTCTCCCACCTGCTGGAAGTGTTCAACCAATGGGTGGCGGGACAGGTCCCCGAGCGAGCTCGGCCCTGGCTCGCCGCATCCAACCTAGTCGGGCTTTCCAAACCCAACGGTGACGTCCGGCCGGTGGCGATCGGGGAGGTGCTTCCGCGTATCCTCGCTCGAGCTCTCTGCATCTCGCTTCGCCCTGTGATGGCTTCTTATTTTCTGCCGTGTAACCAGCTGGGAGTGGGCACCAGGGCCGGGGTGGAGATTCTTACTCATTCTTTCCGGTCAGCGCTGGCCACTCACCCCGACTGGTGTGCGCTGCAGATAGATGTCGCGAACGCCTTCAATTCGTTTCATCGCCACGCGATGTTCGAGGGGCTGAAGGAGTCGCCTTTCTCAGGAATGATCCCATTCTTGCGTGTCTTCTAGCGACACCTAGCGACCTGTACCTCCGAGCGGGCCCTTTCGTACAGAGTCTTGAGTCGGCACGAGGATCGCGACAGGGGGACCCGCTCGGCCCTTTTCTTTTCGCTTTCACGCAGCAGCAGGTGCTGGGGACGGTGCTGCGGGAGAGGTTGGAGTGGGTGGGGCTGGAAGTGCAGGCGCACAAGTGCAGGTTTTGGGAGCGTGGAGGTGGGGATATGGAGCGGGCATTGCCTTTGGGGATGCAGCGGGAGGAGGAGGGTCTCACTGTGGTGGGCGTGCCTATTGGGGAGGAGGATTGGGAGGGGGCCCGATTACGGAAGCGGCTTCGCGAGTTGCAGGCGCCATTGCCGTGGCTCCCCCTGCTCGACCACCCCCAGATGGCCTCGCATCTCCTCGCTATTGCAGTTTCAGCACGGCCGATGTACCTGGCCCGGACTATGCCGCCGCGGCCGGAGGTGGTGGAGGCCTTTAGAGAGTGGGACAGCTGTCTGGAGGATTGCTTTGAGCAGCTTTTCCCCCCTGGCACTTGGGAGCAGGACCCCGGCAGGTCTAGGCGCGCACGCATGCAGCTGCATCTCCCTGTGCGCCTCGGAGGGTTTGGGATCCGGGCGGCGGCCTCTTTGAGTCCGCTCTCCTATGTTTGTGGGTGGGCGCAGGCCGCACGGGATATTGCACATTTGGGGGTGGCGGGCGAGGAGGCGATGTTCGCAGAGTACCTCACCACTTCGGCGGGGGCGGAGCTTCTTGACCCGTGGTTTGCCAAGGCCATTGAGCAGTTGCCCGCGACTATACGCCAGGAGCTGCCGGACTTACCCCTGTGTGTGGCGGCCCCTCCTCTTCGGCTTTTCCAGGCGCGGCAGCGGCAGTTGGCTGTTGAGGAGCTCCAGGCACTCCGCCGCTTGGCTCGTGACGATGCCACCCTGGCCCGTTTCACATCCCTTCAGGGCCCGGGGGCTGGTGCATGGGTTTCGGCAGTTCCGGCTCATTCAGATCTCACATTCACTGCAGCGGAGTGGGGCATTGCTGCTGCTATACGGCTTGGTCTCCCAATCCAGCAGCTGCAAGTGGCGGGGAGGTGTGTTTGTGGCACAGCGTATGATGACCCAGCAGACCCGCATCATGCGCTGAGATGCAAGCACCAACACGGTCCATCTCGGGTGCATGATGAGGTGAAGTTTGCGGTGGCAAAGATCGCTAAGGCGTCAGGGGGGGTGGTGACGATGGAGGATAGTGCGGTGCTGCCGGGGAAGCGGGTTGACGTAGCGGTGCGACGACCAATGGCTGGGGAGGCTCATGCTTTAGAGATTAGTGTCGCGGACCCGCTATCACTGTCTCCATCTCTGCTAGGGCAGTGCGGGCGGTCTATAGGCGTGGCGGCAAAGGAGTGGGAGCGTCGCAAAACGGGGGATTACGCGCCTCTTCTTGCACGGAACCGAGGCGTGCAGTTCACCCCTTTGATAGTGGAGACGTGGGGGTGTCTCGGCGGTCGCTTCCGGCGGTGGCTTCGACAGCAGGGGGACGCGCACGTGGGGCTAGCTGTGTCACTTCGTTCGGGAGGATGACACTTCGTTCTCGGCTTACCTTTTGGGGTCTCTGAAGGCTCTCATCAGAGTGGCGTTACAACGGGCGCAAGCTCGTGTCATCCTGCTTCGGGCGGCGTCTTCCATGGGGGGGTTGAATGTGGACTTGGTGGATCGGGAGAGGGACGATGTCGAGGTGGAGGGCGGGCCTCTTTGGGTGGAGGCCCCCTACATGGTGGATGTGCAGATGTGACTTGGGGGGGGAGGGGGGGGGGGGGGGGAGGGGGAATGGGGTGCGAGATGGGACGTCTGGTAGGGGATCCTGGTTGGGTTTTTTCTTTATGGAGTATTTTTATGGGTGTTGCGTTTGAGTTGTTTCTGGTGTCTTTCTTTCCCTTTTCCTTCTCCCTCTTTCCCTTTTCCTCTTTCTATCCATACGCGATATTGGTTGTAAACTAGGCAACTCTAGTGTGCCCCTTATCCATATGCCAGCTATATATATGCTAGAGCTGGTTCACATGCTAATGAGCTTTCACACGTTTTATTTCATTACACATTGTCGCTAACTTCCATGAAATAGGCTTCTAGAATTAGAGTACCAGCTGCAGTCGCTACAGACCATGTGGGGCCCCGTGTTTCCCGCCGTCGTTCTTGGAGGCGCCGTCTTTTACGTAGTTAAGCGGCTCACCAGGCCGCGAAAGGCGCTGAGTCTCGAATGGGAGACCGGTCGGCGCAAAGCACGGCAACCGCACAAGAAGCCTCCCAGCTTCTACGTGAGTTCTTCTCGAGACGGATTAATCAATCGATACTTTTTCTCGACCTGAGAGGATCGCATTTCACCCATCTTCCTCCCAGCGCGAATCCCTGCCGCTTCGAAACTCGCGGGAATAAGCGCAGCTTCGAAACCCGCGAGGGATGGAACTGTGCTCATTCCCGTCTCATTGCGAGCGTTATTGACTGCGGCCCGTAACCCGGTTCCCCTGCCCCTCTCCCAGGCTGCACACAGTTAAATCGCGGGAGATACAGCTACTCACCTGAGGATCTGTTCGCTTAAGTCGACGCTGACTACATGGGTGTCAGGAACGCGATCCTTTCAAAACTGCCTCTGGTTCTTCGGTTGCATTTTGAGGCGCCTCAATATGCACCTCACAGCTACTCACCTGAGGATCTGTTCGCTTAAGTCGACGCTGACTAAGTCGGTGTCAGGAACGCGATCCTTTCAAAACTGCCTCTGGTTCTTCGGTTGGTCGTCCATGCCCCCTTCCCCCACTCGTCTCTCCAGTTACTGCCGCCCCCTCCTTCTCTCGGGCCGCACGTAACGTGGCTTCATCTGAGGAGTGTTTCACAAACGCGAGGGCAGTGGAGCTTTTCACCAAGGAGTGGCTGCCCCTCCCTCTCCCCGTCTGCTTCTACCTCTGCCTCGTTGGGTCTCTGCTCCCCATAGCCACAGGTCGCACAAGGCGTGGCATCATCTGAAGAGTATTTTATAAACGCGAGGGGTGTCGAGCTTTTCACGAAAGAGTGGCTTCCCAGTGACGGCCGGCTGAGAGGCGTCGTGCTGTTCCAACCCAATGCTCTCCTTTCTTGCCCCTGCCTTTCCCGTCCCCAGGCGGCACAAGGCGTGGCTTCATCTGAGGAGTATTTCATAAACTCGCGGGGAGTGGAGCTCTTCACAAAAGAGTGGCTGCCCAGCGACGGGCGGCTGAGAGGTGTGGTGTGGTGCTGTTCTAACCCTATGCTTTCCTTTCTTGCCCCTGCCTTTCCCTCCCTCAGGCCGCGCACGGCGTGGCCTCCAGCGAGGAGTATTTCGTAAACTCGCGGGGAGTGGAGCTCTTCACAAAAGAGTGGCTGCTCGGGCGGCTGAGAGGCGTCGTGCTGTTCACCAAGGGAATGCCTTTGTTGTTGTCCCCACCCAAAAACAATCTCCTTTTGCTCCTCAGGCCTCGCATGGTGTGGCTTCTGCTGAGGAGTATTTCATCAACTCACGCGGAGTGGAGCTGTTTACCAAAGAATGGCTGCCCAGTGACGGCCGGCTGAGGGGCGTGGTGCTGTTCTGCCATGGGTACGGGGAGACGTGCACGTACATCTTTGAAGGTATGGGCGTGGGCTTGGGCATGCGTATAGGTATAGCCTCACAGCAGTAAGCAGTTGAGAGGCGTGGTGCTGTTCTGCCACGGGTATGGAGAGACATGCACGTACATCTTTGAAGGTGGGAAATGGGTATGGATGTATGGGGTGTGCCTGTGGGTGGAGGAGAATGGTGGGGCATGGCAACACTCTGAGGGGCGTGGTGCTGCTGTTCTGCCATGGGTACGGGGAGATGTGCATGCATGTGCGTCTCTCTGCTCTATCATGCTCTCCCATTGCTCCCCCTCTCACTGTTCCTTTCAGATGCTGCGGTGATGCTGGCAGCAGCTGTATACACGCTCGTGGGAGTGTAATACGAGGGCCACGGGCTGTCAGCTGGTCTCCACAGATACACTCTCCCTCTGTCTGTCCTTCCTCTCCTCCGTGCTGTCTCTTCCTCCCCTTCTCTTCCTTTCTGGCAGCAGCAGCCTGTGCGCTGGTGGGAGTGGAGTGGACTATGAGGGGCATGGTTCATCAGCCAGACTCCTCGGGTACATTCCTCCAAGTAACGCCACTTTTTCGCTCTTCTCCTTCTCCCACTGCCAGATGTGGCAATGATGCTGGCAGCAGCAGGCTATGCACTCGTGGGAGTGGATTATGAGGGCCATGGCCTGTTAGCCGGTCACCTCACCACAAATACTCTCTCGTCTGCACCCCTCCCCCCCCACCTCCCCAACCCCCCTCTTCTCCGTCCCCCCTGTTCCCGCCAGACGTGGCAATGATGCATGCATTAGTGGGAGTCGATTACGAGGGCCACGGCTTATCAGCCGGTCGTCAGGGCTACACTGCTCCAAGTGACGCCTCTTTTTTGCTCTTCTCCTTCTCCCACGACCAGATGTGGGCGCTGGTGGGAGTGGACTACGAGGGCCATGGCCTGTCAGCCGGTCGGCACGAGTACACTCTTCCATTTACACCCCTCGCCACCACTCCTCCATCCACCCTCCGCTTTGTCCCTCGCGCCCTCTTCTCCCACTTCTATTCCCATCAAATGTGGCAATGATGCTGGCAGCAGCAGGCTATGCACTGGTGGGAGCGGACTATGAGGGCCACAGGCTCTCAGCCGGTTGGCACGGGTAATCTTCTCAAAGTAACTCCCCTTCAATTCCCTCTGTCTCCTCTTCCCGTTCCCCTTCCATCAGATGTGGCAATGATGCTGGCAGCAGCAGGGTATGCACTAGTGGGAGTGGATTATGAGGGCCACGGCCTGTCAGCTGGTCGCCACAGATACACTCTCCCTCTCTCTGTCCCCCTCTCCTCCTCACTGTCTCTTTCTTCCCCTTCTGTTTCCACCAGATGTCGCAATGATGCTGGCAGCAGCAGGCTATGCACTAGTGGGAGTGGATTATGAAGGCCACGGCTTATCAGCCGGACGGCACGGGTACATCCGCAGCTTCACTCAACTGGCAGACGACGTGATTGAATTCGCCAACCGGTTGAGAGGTAAGGAGAGGAGTTGAAAGCGGTGGAACGGGTTGTTTCTTCTGTCAGCCAGTCGCCACGGGTACATCCTTAGCTTCACTCGACTGGCAGACGATGTCATGGAGGTGGGGATGTTGTTTGCCTATCAGTGGGGCAAGGGGAGATGGGGTTTGGATAGGCAGGGCAGGGAGAAGAGAAAGGGGAGTTTGCCTGTATGTGGGTGTTCTCTCTCTTTTCCTTATTCCAGTTTAGAGTTTACGAAGTTTGCCTGTATCTGAGATGTTCCACTTTTCTCCAGAGGCCTCCGTTTCCCACCACTCCATCTCCCCTAATCCATCTCCCCCCTCCACCGCCTCCTTACCTCCCTCTCTCCTTTTTTTTCCCCAGCAAAACCAGGTTCGCCCACCTGCCGTTTTTCCTCTATGGCGAGTCCATGGGAGGGGCAATGGCGATTTGTGTTCTTAGAGTTGACTACTCAAAACATGTCTCCTCTTTTACCGCACACCCCTTCCCCCCGTCCCCACCAGCAAACCCTAGGTCCGTGCACTGCCGTTTTTCCTCTATGGCGAGTCCATGGGAGGGGCGATGGCAATCCAAGTGTTTTGTGTCGACTCAAATCACACTTCCTCTTTCCTCACTTCCCGTTCCCCAACATCCCCTCCCTTCCCGCCCCAGCAAAGCCTAGGTTCGCCCACCTGCCGTTTTTCCTCTATGGCGAGTCCATGGGAGGGGCCATGGCGATTCAAGTGGCAAGGAGGGATCCCACCCCGTGGAGCGGAGCAGTGCTGGTGGCACCCATGTGCAAGGTCAGTGCCAAGTGGGTGTGTGCAGTGCGGTACAGTATGGTTGTGCGTGATGGCAAGGAGTGATCCCACCCCGTGGAGCGGAGCAGTGCTGGTGGCGCCCATGTGTAAGGTCGCTACTAGCTCGGTGTGATGTGCGGTGTAGTGGGATAATATGTGGTGTAGAAGTGTCATATTGCGTGTGGCGAGTCCATGGGAGGGGCGATGGCGATTCAAGTGGCAAGGAGGGACGACCCCACCCCTTGGAACGGAGCAGTGCTGGTGGCACCCATGTGCAAGGTCAATACAGTGCGGTGTAGCGTGGTTCTGAGTGGTGCAGGTTGGTGTTGAAGGGCTGTGTTGTGCTCTATGGCGAGTCGAGATCCCACCCCTTGGAGCGGAGCAGTGCTGGTGGCACCCATGTGCAAGGTGAGTACGACCAACTCAGTGTGTGCACTGTGGTGTAAGATCTCCCCTTCTTTCTTTCTCCCCTCCTCTTCTACTTCTCCTCCTCTATCTCTCCCAATGGCCCAAGAGGAGCTAATCCCCCCAACACCAGTGATTTTCGTTCTCAAATGCCTCTCATAGATGTCTTATTCTTTCCCCCTACCTCCCCGCTCTTCTGCGTTCCTCTTATCCTCACCCCCTTTCACACCTCTCTCCCTCCCAGATGGCGCAAGAGCTAATCCCCCCGGCACCAGTCATCTTTGTTCTGAAGTGCCTATCATACATCTTCCCCACCTGGAAGCTGGTGCCTGTCAGCGCCAACCCTGACGTCTGCTTTCAGGTGAATACAACAGAGAACCTCCTTCAGGTGAAAACAGGGACAGATGCCATGTCAGTGACAACCGCTGTATGTTTCATATGCCATTCCATGCGTGTATGCCTGCTGGTGGTATTCCGAGACCTCGTGATAAAGTTAGAGTTTTGAGACGTCTCAAAACTTAACTTCTATCATGCCGCCGCTGCATGTTTCCTATGCTATTCCATGCGTCCATGCCTGCTGGTGGTCTTCCCAGACCTCACAAGCCTCATTTCCCATGCTATCATGTGTGTGTTCGCTCGCGTTTATGTGTGCGTGCACACCTGATCAGGTGCCGGAGAAGCGGGAGAGGGCAGAGAATCACCCCTTTGCATATCACGCATGATGCGTCCTGCATCTTTCCCTTCTCAAGACTCACCCTGTGTGTTCCTGTGTGCGTGCAAACCTGATCAGGTACCAGAAAAGCGGGAGAGGGCGGAGAATCACCCCTTTGCATATCAGGACAAGCCCCGTCTCGCCACGGCGCTGCAGCTGCTGCGAACAACCCAGGACATTGGCGCACACATGGAGGAGGTGAGAATGAGAGGGGGTCTTAATACCATGTATCACAGTCCCTCTCCTGATTCTCCACGGGACCAAGGACGTGGTCACAGACCCAGCAGCCAGCCAGGGCTGATGGGGGGCACAGGTCTTGAACGCACCGCATCCCACCCCACACCACATCCGCTGTCTACAGGTGACAGTCCCCCTCCTCATTCTGCACGGGGCCAAGGACATGGTGACCGATCCAGCAGCCAGCCAGGAGCTGATGGGGTGCACACGGCAACTTACCGCACTCCACCCCACTCCACTCCCCTGTCTCCAGGTGACAGTCCCCCTCCTTATTCTTCACGGAGCAAAGGACATGGTGACGGACCCAGCAGCCAGCCAGGAGCTCTTCATTCGCTCTTCCAGCTCCGATAAGGAAATCAAGATCTACGAGGGGTGCTGGCACGCCCTCACATGCGGCGAACCTGACGACGTCATCGCCAGGGTGGTTGGGGATATTATCGCCTGGCTAAATGCCAGAAGCCTGCCGCCCGGTTCTGCGCCGCCCGGTGCTGCGCCGCCCGGTGGTGTGGTAGACGGTGCTGTGCCGCCCGGGGTGGTTGAGGCGGGCGGTGGAGGGGAGGTGGGGGATGCTGCTGCAGACGATGAGATGTCAAGTACGGTTACCAGTTGAGTGAGTGGTGATCTCCTGTTGGTCCCAGTTGAGTGGTAACCACATGGTGTTACCAGTTGATTGGTAACCAGTGGTTAGGAGAATAAGCAGCTGTAACAAGTGCAGCTGCAGAAATGGCTAGTGTGATGTCAAGTGAAAGGTCAACTGGATTGGCCACTTCCTAGTTACAATAAGTTCTTCTGGGTTTATAAAAGCCAAGTCGTGCGCGCAAGCCAGTCTATACAACTGTGGCATGCGATGCGCTACTTGCCATTCTGTTTTTTCTTCGGGCGCAGTGCCGTACATGAATTGCACGGTACGATTTCATATATCATTGCCGTCTAAGGCTTGAGAGATCAAAGAAATATTTCATGGCAGATCAACATACAACAACAAAACACCCTGCATGATCCATCATCCAACTGTCTACTATATCTACTGCTAGATGTCGATGCTAAGGAAGGAACAACTTCTCGAGCAATGCTGCTGCTGGTGCTGTTGCTGAAGCCCAAACCCTAACCCCGAAACCTTTATTTTACGACAAGTTACATTCACACCTTATTACAACAGTGGTACAGGCAGCAGGAGAGCCATGGCGAGGAGGGAAAGGCGGAACAATAGGGCGGGAGGAGAGTGGATGTGGGCAGAAAAGGCCGAGCGAGAGGGAGGAGGGGGGCTGGGGGGAGATGTGGACGGTGGGGTGGTAGCAGGGGGAGGTGGTGACTGGAGAGAGGGATTGGGAAGTGGTGGTGGTGCTGTTGGTGCTGGGGTTGATGCAGGGGATGGTGGCGGGGATTTTCCCCCAGTTGTGGGGGAGTTTGGTGCTGGTGCTGGTGTTGGCGCAAGGGGGGTGTGATCAATGCCTGGAAGCAATAAGAAAAGGGAGGGGCAGAAAGAGGTGCACATATTGCAGTAGAGGGAGGACATGGGGACGGGGTGACTGGGGCAGATGTCTTGTGAGGAAGACTTGAGTATCCCCCTTCTTCAAGTACTCATTCTGCACCTTCTTCCCCAAGGCACCCCCATCCGTCCAACCACTCACTGGGGTCGTTGCAGTAGCGGCAGTAGGAGGCACACATATCGCAGTAGAGGGAAGACATGGAGACGGTGTAACTGGGGCAGGTGCCTTCCCCCAAAGGGCAGAGGAGGCCTGTGGCTGATACGTCCAGGAGCGTGAGGGAGGAGAGCTGGGCTAGAGCCGCAGGGAGTGTGCCGGAGAAAGGATTGGAGTGGAGGTCCCTGGGGGTGAAAAGAAAGGGGGAGAGACAGGGGAACGTGGAGAGAGAAAGAGGGAGACAGTAGAGCGGGTTTGAAGAAGTGTTTTGAGACGTCTCAAAACACTTCTTCAAACAAGAGGGAGACAGTAGAGCGGGAGTGAGCAGAGTGTCTGATATGTCAAGAAGCGTGAGGGAGGAGAGCTGGGCTAGAGCCACCGGGAGCAAGCAAGAGCGAAGAAAGAAGCGAATGTGGAAGGCTAGGGGGGAGAGGGGGAGGGGGAAAGGGGGGGGGGGGGGGGGGAAGGGGGAAAATGGCGACCCCCCAAAAGAGCAAGGAGGTGGAAAGGTGCAAGAGAAGTGCATGGGAGGTGCTAAAGGACTGCGTAAACCGGCTGGAAAGGCACGTGGTGTCTGCATTGGAAAAGGGGAAAACTGTGAGTAGAAACAAATAAGAAGAACGAACAGAAGCAGATCAGCTCGTGCGTACAGCTTCTCGAGAAAGTTGAGATTGCCAATGGACGGTGGAAGGTTCCCTGAGAAGCTGTTGGACGAGAGATTGCTGCGGGTGGTGAAGAAAGGTGGGAAGAAAGGGGAGGGTGGAAGAAAATAGGCGGAAAAATGTGGGGTTTGCAAAGGATGCTGGAAATATTTGTGGGTCGCTGGGAGGGAGAGAGGCAGGGTGCCTTAAAAGCTGTTGGATGAGAGGCTTCTGGGGAAGGAAAGATAGCAATGCCTTTCTAGGCGCCTTAAAAGTTGCTTAGAACGCACGTGCAGCATGGGAAGAATGTAGTGCCTTCAAAAGGCGGTGCTTGTAGCATCTGCAGAGATGCGAGGGAGTCAAAGGCGTATGGGAGGGAGGAGGTGAGGCAGATGGGTGTGCTTGGTGTGTTTTGAGTCGACTCAAAACACACTTTTGAGTCGACTCAAAGGCAGTGCTTATAGCATGTGCAGAGAGGCGAGGGAGTCAAAGGCGTCTGGGAGGGAGGAGGTGAGGCGGATGGGGAGTGCTTGTGCTTGGAACAGGCCATAATGATGTACAAGAAAAGAGAGCAGGCGTGAGGCATGAGCAGCAGTGCAGCAGTGTGATCTTACAGCAGGTGCAGAGATGCGAGCGGGTCAAAGGCATCTGGCAGGGAGGAGGTGAGGCGGTTGCGAGACAGGTCTCTGCCGTTTAGGAGGGGGAGAGTGGAGCAGGTGCAATGGGAGCGGGAGGAGGTGGAGGGCCAAGGGAGCAGGTTGGAAGGGGAGGGGATGGGATTGAAGGGAGAAAAAGCGTTGAGGTGCGAATCGGAACAGAAGAAACTGATGAGAACGAGATTCGCATGGAATTACACGGTTAACGGAAGGGAAGAAGCACAGAATGCCAAAAAACTCAATACTTGGTATGGTTTGATTTTTGAGTCGACTCAAAAATCGACTTACTACTTGGGTTGGTACGGAGCTTACAGGATATTGAGATCTCGAAGCTGAAACCAAGCTGGAGGGATGGAGCCCGTTATGTTGTTATTGGATAGCTCACTAACGGGGATAAAAATAAAACAGAGAAGCAGCAGGAGTAATCAGAGAGCGTGGGTGTTTGGTGGGTGATACACAATTTTTTTTTTCTTCATCAAAACAAACTGAACTGCGAAAGGCACATGCAGTGGCATCCATGCGTACATGCTTGTGCGTGCGATGGCATGCATGCAACGCAATGCATGGAAGTGAGGTCGGTGAGCCACAACACATACAAGTGAGATGGATGGCATACACACATACATGCATGTGGGGCCAACACGTGTGTGTGCATGTGGGGCCGACACATGTGTGTGCATGTATGCACGATGGCATGGTGCAAGCATACATGGAAGTGAGGTTGGTGAGCAGAGACACAGAGAGGGGGAGGGAGTTGAAGAGCTGGTTGCTGGGCAGGGATCTGCACGGATAGGGTAGGCAGGGGTGGGCAGGGGTAGGCAGGAGTGGGCAGGGGTAGGCAGGGGTGGGCAGGGGTGGGCACTCATATTGAGATACACCACATGGTGGGAACTGAAGAGCTGGTAAGGCATGGGTGGCCATGGGTAGGCAGGTGTGGGCAGGGGTGGACAGGTATGGGCATGGTAAGCAGGTGTGGGCATGGTAGGCAGGTGTGGGCATGGTAGGCAGGTGTGGGCATGGTAGGCAGGTGTGGGCATGGTAGGCAGGTGTGGGCATGGTAGGCAGGTGTGGGCATGGTAGGCAGGTGTGGGCATGGTAGGCAGGTGTGGGCATGGTAGGCAGGTGTGGGCATGGTAGGCAGGTGTGGGCATGGTAGGCAGGTGTGGGCATGGTAGGCAGGTGTGGGCATGGTAGGCAGGTGTGGGCATGGTAGGCAGGTGCGGGCATGGTAGGCAGGTGTGGGCATTCTTCGAAAAGAAAAATCCACGTGGAGGGACCTGAGCTGAAACACCACAGACACCAGAGTACCACAGAACACCGTGGAGCACCGCACAGCACCACATAACACCACAGCATACCACTGCACACCGCACCGCACCCCCGCTCACATCTGCTGCAGGCTCTTCAGTGTGCTGATCCCCTCGGGAAGATACCCGGATATGTTGCCAGCTGGCAGGTTGCTGACATCAGCATGGGAGTAGGAGAAGAGGGGGAGCATAACACAGCATGAACACGCATGTCAAAATGAATGTGCCACGTCAGCAGTTGTGTGTCATGTCATGCCTGCGGTTGTGTGCGCCACGTCAGCAGTGGTAACGACACACTGCAAAAATTATTATAACAGAACACATTGCTTCATAGACGTCTCATCTCAGGTCAAGACCAACATAACAGGTTTGAAAGTCGGAAACTCTCCCCACTATCGTGCTCTGCATAGTAGTTACCATCTTACCAGGCAACTTACTCTGTACTACTCCTGTCCTCCGTAAGTTGCTAGTTTGAAAGTCGGACAAAAGAATCCATGTTTCCATGTATGTGCTATGGAGAGGGCTGTTGCATCACACTCACACGGCAATGATCTGCTTTAAGACAGCAGGCAGCGGTAACTCAACACCAATCTACTTCCACCAAGTCGGTTAGACTTTGAGAATTCTCAAAAGTCAAACCAACTTGGCTGCTACCAAGTTACAGAGCAGACAGCGGCATCTTTCCTTCCATGCACTGCAGGCCGTCGCATCGCACTCACATGGCAACGATCCGGCCCTGATCATCGCACGACAATCCCAAGGCCTTGCTGCAGTCCGATCCAACGGCCCACGATGGCTCCAGCTCGCCCCACGCCATCTGCAGTACTGCCAACCCATCAGCTGACATGCGACGGTGGGAAGAGTGGGGATGGGCGGGGATGGGCGGGGATGGGCGGGGATTTATACCCGCCACCACCTGCAGTACTTTTTTGCCGCCACGCCACCTGTCGACTCAAAAGTCAAATAAAGACTCACGATGGCTCCAGTGCTCCCCACGCCATCTGCAGCACCACCAGCCCATCGGCTGATATGGGTAAGTGGGATGGGACGGGACGGGATGGGATGAGATGGGGAACAGACATGGATGGGATGGGAATATGTCTAACCACCACATGCTGTGTTGTGGCTAACCACCACATGCTGTGTTGTGGCTAACCACCACATGCTGTGTTGTGGCTAACCACCACATGCTGTGTGGTGGCTGCAGCGCGCCCCACCATCACGACACGACAGCGGATGGGATGAGCAGGGATGACACGACATGGAGTATGTCTAACCACCATCACGACATGGCTGCAGCGCGCCCCACGACATCTGCAGCGCTGCCAGCCCATCAGCCGATGTGGGGCGGAATGGAGGGGATGGGATGAGCAGGGATGGGCGGGGATGGGCGGGGGTGGGTGGCGATGGGTGGGTGGAGATGGGTGGAGATGGTTGGGGATGGGTGCTGGTTGGAATAGTTATATCCACCACCTGTAGTGTTGTCAATACTCAAGACACGAGCTGGTTTTTGAGAATTCTCAAAAACCAGAATTCTCAAGAATTTTCAAAAACAATCCTCAAGATAAGACGGCACCAGCTCGCCCCACGCCATCTGCAGCGCCGCCAGCCCATCGGCGGACGCGCGACGGTGGGAGAGGAAGCGGGAAGGGGATGGGGAGGAGGGGGGGAGGGGGGAAGGGGGGGAGGAAGGCTAAGGTTAGGCAATGGAGGCGGCGATTAAAGAATGCCGGCAAAATTAGGCAATCGCGGCCAGAACAAGGCATGCGGAGATGCGCGGAGATGCACCAAATAGCAGCGATGCTGCTAAGATGTTGCAGGGCACCTTGGGATTCGGCGATGTTGGGTTTGGCCGCCACAAGGCGCTGCTGGCCGAGACTGGCGCTGGCGAGGAGCAACGCGACGAGGAGAGACGCAGCCATGCTGGTGGATGTGATGAGAGCTTGAAAGTCGGGAAGACGAATTGATCTCAAACTATAAAATTAAAGTATAATTTGCTCTTTAATTGGGAATCAGCCGCCCTAGCTCAGTCGGTAGAGCGCAAGGCTCTTAACCTTGTGGTCGTGGGTTCGAGCCCCACGGGCGGCGCACTTTGCTCCTTTGCATCAAAAACTACACAAGAGATTTTTGGACTTCCAGACACAGCTCCATCAGGTATCATACCTAACTCAAAAGTAGAACAAACATTCTCATTAACATGATTACATTGTTACACGTCCTAGACCATAACCCACAGTTTGTGATCAAACTACCATCCATCTTCTGCTCCTGCCAAGTGCCGAACCACCCAAATGGCTGTTTGGCTGCTAAGTATTTACAGAACACAGCCACTTTAAGTCCTCTCTTGCTCTCCTTCAACTGTCCCGCATCCAACCAACCTCCAACCAACCAGCAGAGCCTGCTCTCAACCTGCTCCGAGCTTGAATGTAGCTTTTTTTCCGAACCTCAGCCGGACCCGGTCCAAGCCGGAGCAGACCAAGAGGCCGGGCGGATATGCTTGGGGCGAGTGCCCTCGTTGTCCGGGTGGCATGGATCGGCTCCATTCTCCAGCAAAAGGTCGGCGATTGATTCGTGCTCGCACACTGTAGCATAGTGCAAGGGGGTCTGACCCTCATCGTCCTGGTTGGATAGGAGTGGGAGGGGGAAGGGAGAGAAAGGAGAGAAGGGGAGAAAAAAGGCGGCTGATTCGTGCTCGCACATTGTAGCATAGTGCAAGGGAGTCTGACCCTCATCGTCCTGGTAGAAGTTAAGAGGCCACGTGTGAGTGAATGGTCGGACGTGGGAGGGAAGAAGGGGGGAGAAAGGGGAGGGGGGCAGGGGAGGGGGGGAAGAGCTGTAACGAAATGAGGACAGTGAATGGCTTAGTGCTCGCTCACTGTAGCGTAATGCAAGGGAGTCTGGCCCTCATCGTCGTGGTTGAAATGAAGAGGCAGAGGCTCACAGCTTCAGCACCATCGGCCAGCTGTAACCTTTTTGTGTCACTTGAATTAGAGGGGGGGTTTGAGGGGGAGAGGGTAGAAGCGGGAAAAAAAGGGGGGAAGTGGGAGGGGAAGGGGGGATTTGAGGAACTCAGATGAGGAAGCAGTGACTTGACCCAGGGGGGTTTGGTTGACGTCAGCGCCTTGAGCCAGCAAGAACCAAGTCATCGCTAGCTTTCCACTTTGCGAGTCATGTAGAAGGGAGGGGAAAGTGGGTTAAAAGAGAGGAGGAGGAAGGGGCAGGGCGATTCCAGGAGAACCGAGCAGGGAAGCAGGGACTCACATTTTGAATGACGTCGACACCTTAAGCCAGCAAGCACCGAGTCATGGCTAGCTTGCCCCTTTGTGAGTCTTTTCGAGGGAAGGCAGTGCAGTTTTGACAGACCAGGTTGGGGAGGCAGGGGCTTACAGTTTGGTTGACGTCAGCGCCATGAGCCAGCAAGCACCGAGTCATGGTCAGCTTGCCCCTGTCTGCTGCCCAGTGCAACGCCGTCCGGCCTTCGTCGTCTGGTAGCAGGAGTACAAACACAGAAGAGAGACTTACCATGATTCGAGGAACAGTATTGATGCAAAACAGAAGTGCACATGCACACAGTCATAGAAAAAAAATCTGTGCCATTTCCGCCACTCCACGTTCACCACATCAAAACGCTCTGCACCACATCCCAGAACCGGACTGACCACATGCCACCGACATGCACTGCATCTCACCTCTCTGCTCCAGAGCCTCGGGGTGTTGCTTTATCCACTCCTCCACTGCTGACGTGTCCTCCACGTCAGCACTCGCCAATGCATGCAGGCGACTGGTAACGAGTAGGTTATGGGAGGGGTGGGAAGGGGAAGGTAAAGGGAAAGAGGAGAGAAGGGAAAGGTCACAATTGGAAGAATGTGGGATGCGGAGTGGCGGCGGGAAGGGAGAAGAAGCCGTAGAAAGAAGACTGAAGGAGATTGAGGAAAAACAAGGAATGGGAGGAAGGCCGAGAGAGAATGCGGGGGGGCGATGGAGGATGTGGGGGGATGACGGAAAGGAGTGCAAAACAGACTCACCCAAAACCAGAGCCACTGCTGTCCGCTGCTGCTGTTCCACCCTCTCCCCCTTCCCCATTATCCCCCACCTTCCCCCCCTCGCTCTCCTCCCCTCCTTCCGCCATCAGCATAGTACTCACACCCCGCCCTGCCCCTCCCCCTCCCCCTCCGCCTGCCCCTCCCCCTCCCCCATCTCCGCCCTTGGATCCCTGCGGGGAAGAGAGTTTGAAAAGGGATTGGATGCATACAATAAGCTAGAAAATCTTTGAAATTTTATTTTTTCCAAGGGGAAGGTGGCCAGCGGGTAACCATGTCCCAGATAATTCTCACAAGCCTTGCCCACCCGCTGCCCTTCTCACCATGCCATGCCCTCGTCCCCAACTCATGACTCATGCGCCATTCCACCCCCCCAAAACCGACCCAGAAGCAGTTACTTCATCGCCCCCACACACTTCTCACCTCATCGCGGTTCGGAATCATCTGTTCCACCAGCCCCACATACTGCACTGAGCCATTGCCTCGTCCTGACTCATGCAGAGACATGCTCCAGCGCACTAGAGGTATACACACACCCCCACCCACATGCCACTCTCCTCATCACCTGCCCATGCCTCTCACCTCGTTGGGGTTGGGAATCATCTGCTCCACCAGCCCCACATACTGCGCCATCGCTTCGTCCTGACTCATGCTCCCCAGCTTCTTCCACGCGTCCCTGTAGCGAGCACGAACACAGCAGTAACGAGTACAAGAACCAACCATTCAGTCACATGGCAACCATCACTACTGTGAAGCTGTAGACGGCAGGCTGTTTGGAGTCGCACGGTCCGTCGCTCACCTGCTTGTACAGCGCATACAGCAGCAGCTGCAGCAGTGGCTGCAGCCCTGTGTATCAGGGAAAGAATGCTCACTCACTCACCATTTCGCCCGCGCTTTAAAGTTGTAAACAGCCGGCTGCTTAGCATCGCACGGCCCGTCGCTCGCCTGCTTGTACAGAGCGTACAGCAGCAGCTGCAGCCCCTCTCCAATCCGCAGATTCCCAGTAGCCGCCATGGTCGTCACTAAAGCTGCCGCCGCCGAGAATCGATCCTCCGCCTCTGACGCCTCTATGCCCTCCCAGTCGTCGTCGCTCTCCCCGTCCCCCCGGCTGGCTTCTTCCGGGTCACGAGGAGCGGAAGGCGCAGGAGCGGCGGAAGAGGCGGGAGAAGCGGAAGGGGGAGGCGGAGCGGAAGCGGCGGACACGGTGGAAGCGGCGGGCGAAGCGGAAGCGGCGGAAGGTTCCGCAGAAGTGTCGGTGGCGGCTATAGCAGTCGTGGTGGCGTGAGCAGCTGAGGAAATGGGGATGCTAGTGGGAGAAATGGCGGAAGCTTCCACGACACCGGGTAAAGCGTCACTAAGTGCGTCGTTAAGTGTGTCTTTTAACGTGACTGGAGCATCAGGTGAATCTCCTTGCGACGGGTCTAGATTTCCTCTGGAGACAGGAGCAGCAGCAGGAGGCACCTCGACAATATCATCATCGCTAGTGTCACCGTGCGCGTCACAAGCGTTGTCGGTTCCGAGCTCGCTCGGTTTGTCTTCTTCTGCCTCGTGCATCTCCACTTGATTCCATCCCTCTTCTTCTTCCTCCTCATCTTCCCCCACTCCTTCTCCCTTCTCTTCGATTTTCCTCGTTATAGTCATCTCGCTATTCTTGAACGTGAATACAGTGTGCATGACGGTGTACAGCATCCACGCTAGTATCAAGGTGAAGAATAACGGGGACGCCACGTCCTCCAGCCATCGAAACGCCAGGGTGAGACCCCCAGCACCCGCCATATCTGATGCGACACGCTGCTTGTTTTGAAAATGAGACTGCGAGAATTGCTGCCGACCTTTACAGAAACGACGGCGGACGAGAATTCTAAGTTTTAAGAAGTTTCAAGCTAACTTGTGTTACGAGCGCGCGTCGCGTAGAGGCTCCAATGCCGTGACGCTACTTGCCGAGCAGACACCGACGTAAACGAGGTAGCGTCCTGAAACGAATCCACCGTTTCCGTTAGTCCACACCGGTAAGAGCGGACACGTCAAGACGACAACCCCGCCGGATTGGAGCTAGCAGAGATGTACGGAAATGGATGAAAAAAAACCTAGTATCGCACTAAACTGCTCCTGAAGCTAGCTAGTAGCAGGGATGAATAAGCTGCTTCCCTACTCTGTATTGTAATACAGGGCCGCGATGGACTGCTTCACGCCTGCTTTGGAACATCCTGGAAATCATCCCTCGATTCGCACACTCAACGCCATTCACCGTATTCAAACGTTCTGTAACGTAATCGTACAATAATGTACCGTCTACGATCCCCTAATTCAGACTTTGACATAGTCCCTAGAGGATATATTCCACGCCCTGAGGACTTTCATGCCTCAATCTTGCGGTTGCTAAGACATTGAGGACGGTAACAAAGGGTTTCCGAGGTATTGTTGGAACCTCGTTCTGAAACCCGATGTTCAACAGGCGGGGTTGGGTTGGGCAGAGCAAAGAGAACCAATCCCGAGGAGGGGAATCCACCAGTCGTGAGTATTGTCACAGCGCGATGAGCGATTGGATAGCCCTGGTTTCAGATGCTTGTTGGGGACGCATGCTTGCTGGCGCGCCAAGTGCCCTGTACCTGCTTGCGTGGGTCAGTGTCGAGGCGGATACCGAACGACAATAGATGGTCTGAAGAAAAACTTAGCTAAGTTTCTCAATATGGTAACGCTTTCATGAACGGGCAGACGAGAAACACCCAAGTTGGCGTCCCTTGTGCTCCCATCCATCAGTCCATGCGCGCGTGGAGCTCGAACATTGGCTCCTTGCGGAGCGAATCAGCGCTTGACTGAGAGCCTGGACGCATCGCAGGTGTGCTGGCTGACGGGGCGTCACCAGTGATTGGCGTCACTGGGGAGAGGCGCCACGTCAGTGTCTGGGATGCCCGTTATGGCCTTGATGGGAGCACAACCTTGATTATACAGTATTGCATGTTAATTTATGTGGTTAGTAACTAACTGGCAACTCAGATTGTATGCACCAGGGCAAATTTTATCAGGGTGAATCACCCTGATTATCAGGGTGGTTTTTGGGGGTCAAACTGATGGCCTAGGGTGTTTTTTTGGGGAGATTGATTTACCCTGATCAGGGCAAAATTTATCAGGGTAAATCACCCTGATACCCTGATTATCAGGGTGGTTTTTGGGGGTCAAACTGATGGCCTAGGGTGTTTTTTTGGGGAGATTGATTTACCCTGATGTGTCAGTTTTTTTGTGTAAGGCACACTGATGCCCAACGGTTTCCAATTCTCGTAGCAAGTTCTACCCTGTAACGCGTAACCTACCCCCCCACCCCCCCCCCCCCCCCCCCCCGGTACACCCCCCCTTTCCCGTAACCTGGGATTCCACCAAGGCAACTGTCGAGGCCGGAATTTCGGCCTTGACAACTCCTGTGCTGGCACAAAGTGGGCCACTATTGGCCAGGTTTACAGTGTGACAGGGTAAATTTTTTCAAAGTTAAGAAAACCCTGACAGGAAAGATTTTCCGTAGGGGGTCACACTGATAATCAGTTTTTCGAGCTACAGGTACACTGATTATAAGGGTATGTCAAATCCAAAAACTGGCAGGAACATTGAAGTCCATAGTGGCTGTACTAGGTCGTACAGGTACAATTATGTACAATAAAAAAAAAAAATAACTACAGCACAAAGTATTCACTTCACTTCACCGTGCTAGACACATGTTTGCTCTTCTTCACCATCCTTTTTTCTCTTGTTGTGTTCTGCTTTCCCTTGGGTTTTTTCTTCGTTACCTCTTCCCCTTGCTGCTGCTGTTGGCATTCCAGCCCATTCCCCGTCACATCATCTGTCCCACCCAAACCACCTATCTCCATGTCTCCAACACCACAACCACCCCCTCTTCCCCTCTTGCCCCATCACCCTCACATTCAATTTCCCCATCAACCACTGTTGGCTGCAACCCAGAGACCTCGTTTTGTGACCATGCATCCCTCTCTGCTTCTCCTGGCACTGCTGCTGACACACAATGAGCCCCAGCCAAAGCAGGCTGGTTACCAAACGCCACGTCACTTGATCCACCCTGGCACATAGATCTGATCTCCACAGGCGTTCCTCCGAGCAGCTCAAAAGGCACCTGACCAGGTGCCTGGAGCGCCGGCCAACGAACATCACCAGGCATCTGAAACGGCACCTGAAACGGCACCTGAGGTGGCACCTGGGGCGGCAGCAGAAACGGCACCTGAAGAGGAGCCTGAAGAGGGACGGATGACCCATGAGGGCTCTCCAACTGTAACGGAGAGGCCTGCATCTGGGTATGAAAGAAGGGGAGCTGGTGTAATATCCAGGCTAGCTGTACGGGGTGTGGCATGGCATGTGGGACAATGTGTGGAACCGCGTCTGCTGTTTGATACACCATGAAACTCTCCGGTAATGGGTTGCGTGCTTGCTCGCTCTCCTGTGCCTCGTCCATCTTTGTTGTTGCTGGTGCTGCTGCTGCTGTGGCTGCTGCAGCAGACTCTGCTTCTGAGGCGCATAACTGCCCACCTAACAAATCTGTCCTTGCATGTCCTCCTCTTGTTAAGCCCTCTGCTTCTCCCTCTGTGTTTTCCTCTGCCTCTCCCGCTGCCTCCCCCTGCATTGCTGCTTGTGCTAGTGCCACTGCCTCCCCCTCTCCCGCTCTCTGTGTTTGTACGGTTTCTGCTGCTGCTGCTGCTGTTACTACTCCTGCTTCTGCTCCTGCTGCTGTTTGTGCTGCTTCCTGCATGGCAGCAGCAGCAGCGGCGGCGGCAGCAGCAGCAGCAACAGCAGCAGCGACAACAGCCACAGGCACATCGATCAGTTGCTGTCTGTGCCGCCTCTTTCTCACCACCTTGCGCCTCAGCTGCCCCGCCTCCACTGCAAACGTCTTCACAAGCACGTCCGGGTGGAATGACACAGCCCTCTGCCGTGTCTGGGTGTTTGACCTCTTTGGAGCTGCAGCAACAGAGCTTGCAGCAGAGTTTGCTGCAGCAGCTGCAGTAGTACTAGCAGTAGCAGATCCTGCAGCATCAGCAGCAGCCTCAGCTTGCTGCTCCGCCTCTACTGCGCAAGTCTTCACTAGCACATCCTCTTGCTGCGCCTTCCCTATCCCTTCTTGCTGCTGCGCCTGCACTACAGTATCTGCCTCCCTTATCCCCTCTCCCGCCCTCATCTCCCTCTGCTGCTCTCCCCGCCCATAGGCCAAATCTGTTAGCAACGAGTCTTGAGTTGACTCAGAACTCACCTCCCCTTGCTGCTGCACCTGCCTCTCCCCTTGCTGCTGCACCTGCCTCTCCCCTTGCTGCTGCACCTGCCTCTCCCCTTGCTGCTGCACCTGCCTCTCCCCTTGCTGCTGCACCTGCCTCTCCCCTTGCTGCTGCACCTGCCTCTCCCCTTGCTGCTGCACCTGCCTCTCCCCTTGCTGCTGCACCTGCCTCTCCCCTTGCTGCTGCACCTGCCTCTCCCCTTGCTGCTGCACCTGCCTCTCCCCTTGCTGCTGCACCTGCCTCTCCCCTTGCTGCTGCACCTGCCTCTCCCCTTGCTGCTGCACCTGCCTCTCCCCTTGCTGCTGCACCTGCCTCTCCCCTTGCTGCTGCACCTGCCTCTCCCCTTGCTGCTGCACCTGCCTCTCCCCTTGCTGCTGCACCTGCCTCTCCCCTTGCTGCTGCACCTGCCTCTCCCCTTGCTGCTGCACCTGCCTCTCCCCTTGCTGCTGCACCTGCCTCTCCCCTTGCTGCTGCACCTGCCTCTCCCCTTGCTGCTGCACCTGCCTCTCCCCTTGCTGCTGCACCTGGCCAACTCTGTTACAAGCGCTGCCAATGCTCTCACTTCACTACTGCTTGTGCGCAGCTTCCCAGGACCTTCCTCTGGACCAGCTTCTGCTGCCACTGACTCTCCAAACTCTGTATGTCCTACACCATTGGATTTGTAGAGAGGGAGAGTGAGGGTCCGAGCTCCATCCCCTGCTGCTGAATTTCTCACAGCCTCTCTGCTCTGACTAGCCCCTTCTGATGATCCTTCCCCAGCCACTGTCTCCAGCTTATTTTCCGAATCACCTGCAGTACTGCTGGCTTCTGTGTTTGTGCCACTTTCGAGAGTTCTCAAAACCGCTGCTGATTCTCCCCTAGCTCCTGATGACTTCTGAGTCGACTCAAAAGAGTTGCTGACTTCTGTGTGTGTGCCACTTTCTAGAGTTCTCAAAGCTGCTGCTGATTCCCCCCTAGCTCCTGCCTCCGATCCAATTTCCAAGACTCCTGCATGGCTCCTACCTTTGATTATTGTGGCACTATTTTCTGATTCTTCTGCTGCATTGCCTACCTCTCCCTGCGTGGCCAATTTCTCATGCACGGGAGAAGAGGTCGTTGCAGTGGTTGCGGCAGTGGCTGCTGCAGCAATTGTAGCAGTGACAGTTGCTGCACTTTTCCCTCCAGCATCCACCTTTCCCGCATTCGCCCTCCCCTTCTTCCCTGCTGCCTTTACCCCACTCACTTTCTCCTTTTCCTTTGCCTTTTCCTTCCCTTTCTCCGTCTCCTTCTCCTTTCGCTTCTTAGGCTTGCGCGGGCTCTTGATGCCCTTCTCCCTTGCACGACCTTGTATCGCATCTGCCTTTAGTGGGGACAAAGCTCTTGACTCTCTGCCACCTTGTAACACCTCTTCCTGTAGCGGGGATAAAGCCAAGATCTCTTCACCAGATTGTAACGCATCCACCTGTTGCAGGGCGGAAGCCAGTGTCTCTTTATTGCCTTGTAATGCATCAGCCTCTAGTGGGGTACCAGATTCTACCGCCTCTTCCCCTGCCTCTTCCCCTGCCTCTTCCTCTGCCCCTTCCTCTGCCCCTTCCTCTGCCCCTTCCTCTACCCCTTCCTCTGCCTCGTCATCTGCCCCTTCCTCTGCCTCTTCCCGTGCCCTTCCCTTCACTTCCTCTATGCTTGGATGGTCAGTGCACTCTCCTTGCTCCACCTTTCTTCCAACATCAGCACAAATGGACGCTTTTTCCTCCTCTCCTTTCCCCTCCTCCCTTTTCCCCTCCTCTGCTTTCCCCTCCTCTCCTTCCCCCTCCACTGATTTTCCCTGCTCTCCTTTCCCCTCCTCTCCGTTTCCCTTCTTTACAACAGTCCTCCTCTCCTCTTCCTCTCCTCCGCTTCCACCCATTCCAGCCATTTCGGAAAAGAGAAACGCCCTGTCCTCAGGGGCACCCATGAATATGTTAAACACGCTGTTGCGGCTGGGAGTGCTGCTGGTGCTGCTGCTGGTGCTGGTGCTGCTGCTGGTGCTGCTGCTGCGGCTGCGAGTGCTGCTGGTGCTGCTGCTGCAGCTGTAAGTGCTGCTGACGGTGCTGCTGGTGGTGCTGCTGCGTGTAAAAGCGGCGGACGAACGAGAGGAGAAGGAAGATATATCTGCATTGTCGGGGTGAGGAGAATCACAATCTCTCTCAGACCTGGCATCACCACTCCTGCCATGCTCTGCACTAGCTGAAGCAGCAGATGCATCTAAGCCAGCATCATTGTCTGCAGAAGAATCAGCAGCAGCACAAGCAGAACCAGCACCAGCAGCAACAACGGCAACAGCACCAGCAGCAGCAGCAGAATTGGCACCAGCACCACGCGCAGAGTCTTTCAACTTCCCAGTTTTTTTGTGTGTAACAGCGACAATGTGTTGTTGTCTGTGCTGCCTCCCCCCTGCTGTTCGCTCCACAGCAGCCAAGCCAGCAGCAGGGGAGGAAGCGGGGGAGTGGTGAGGGGGGTGAGAAGACGAGAAGGAAGAGGAAGAGGAGGAAAGTGGCGAAGAGGAGAAGTTGGAAGCTGCTTCGGAAACTACCAGCTGTGAAGGCGCCTGCTGTCAGAAGGAGGATGGGGTTGGGGTAAGATCACGGGAAGAAATAACACACACACACACACACACACACACACACACACACACACACACACACACACACACACACATACACACACACACACACACACACACACAGACAGAAGAAAAGGGGGAGGGGGGGAGAATTCGAAATGACACACACACACACACAAAAGAAAAAGGGGAGAAGGGGGAGCATTTGAAATGTTTCCGAGAACACTCAAATTTCGGAAAAGGGATCACCAATTGGTGAGAAAGGAGTAAAAGACAAGGGGTTTGAAAAGGGCTTTACCTTTTTACCCTTCCCTTTCCCTCTCTTTGACTGAGGCAGTGTGCCTTGCTTGTCCTCCTCCCCGGATGAGATATCTCTTAGCATTCCCTTCTGCTTGTCCTTCTCCTTCCCCACCTCACAGCAACCCTCCACTGCCCCCTCCTCCCAACCACACTCAGTCACACCCACTGACTCCAGTTCCACCCTTGTGACATTCAGACGAGGTGAATCCTGAGTCAATTCAAAATCACACTCTTCATAATCACACTCCGACACACTCACTCCTCTTCTCACACCAACCCTTCCTCTTAGTCCAAGGCCTCCCAAACCCATTAGGGCCTGTGTGAGACTATCCCCTGTATTGTCAGTCCTCTTATTATAAGCGGCTGCACTTTCGTCCTCTGTGTCCTTAAGTGCTTGTATGTGAAGGTTACTCTCATCAGATGGTTCACTATAAGCCACCCCACTACCACCATAAACAGCTTCACGAGGAGCATCACCAACAGAACCCATACCAACAGCAGCACCATCATCAGAACCAACGTTAGCACCAGGCGCTGCACCATCAGAACCAGCATCAGCACCAGCACCAGCATCAGCACCAACCACAACATAATCCTTGTCTTTGCTGTTCACATGCTTCTTCTTTTTCAAACCTTCCTTCCCCTTCCCTGAACCTTTCGCCTGCCCGACTCCCTTCCCTTTCCCCTCCCCCTTCCCCTTCCCCTTCCCCGCCTCCTTCCCTTTCCCCATCAACCTGCCACTGCCCTTTCCCACGTCTGCCTCCCCTTCACCTGTAACACCGTTCATACCACCAATACTGTTCATGCTGTCCATATCACTGTTCATGCAGCCAATATTACTGTTTATGATGCTGCCAGCTGTGGCAGTGGGCGGCAAGGGCTCGTCTTCTTCTGCTGCTATGATGCACTGTAGCACACTGGCCGGCGGGAAGGCCTCGTCCAATGAGGTGACAGCACCATAAAAGCAATCATTCCCATTCCCACTCCCACTCTCATTCCCACTCCCATTCCCATTTATTATTCCACTCACACTCTCATTCCCACTTCGACTCCCAGTGTCATTCCCAATCTCATTCTCACTCAAGCATACAGTCTCCATATCATTCCCCCTTTCCCACTCACACTCACAATCTTCCTTCTCACTCTCATCTACCTTTCTCACTCTTCTCCCCTCCCCCTCCCCTCTTCCCCTTCCTTTCCCCCCATCCCCTGCCATCAGGGGCAGCAGCCCCCCCTCTCCTCCCCCCAACTCTTCCCCTCTCCCCATCCCTCCGGGTCCCCCCACCCTTGAACCTCCCCTTCTCCCTGCCCCTCCCCCCCTCCCTGCAACCCCCCCCAGCAGCGGCAGCAACCCTCCTACTACTCCTCCCCCACTCCCCACTTCCATATTTCCTCCTCCCCCTCTCCCTGCCCCTCCCCCCATCCCTGCCCCTTTCCCCACCCCTCCAGCACCCCTCCCCATCCCTCTGCCCCCTCCCAGCAGCGCCGCCCCTCGGGAGCACAGCAGCTGGAAAAACATCTCCTCATGGCTCGCACGCCAGCTGTCGCTCAGCGATTGGATGCAGGCGATGCTGGGGGGAGGGGTGTGCACAGGCAAACGCTCACTCTCGGTGGTGGTGGCTCCAGCACTGATGGCTGTAGCAGTGGTGGCTGTAGCTGCGGCTGCTGTAGCACTGGTGGCTGTAGCACTGGTGGCTGTAGCTCTGGTGGCTGTAGCACTGGTGGCTGTAGCAGTGGTGGCTGTAGCAGTGGTGGCTGTAGCAGTGGTGGCTGTAGCGGTGGTGGCAGTCTGAACGCTGCTGGCACCTTTTCCCTCTTTCTCTCCTTTACCTGCTTTCACTCCCCCTTTCACTGCTGCACTGCCCCTATTGCCCTCCTTATTCCCCTTTCCCCCCTTTTTGAGCACACCCTTCCTTTTAGTCACTGCTGCAGCTTGAATGCCCTTCTTCCCAGCGACCTTTCCTTGAACAACATCAGCTACAGTCACATCCGCAATTGCCATGTCAGCGACAGCCACGTCCGCAACTGCCACGTCAACAACAGCCACGTCAACAACAGCCACGTCAACAACAGCCACGTCAACAACAGCCACGTCATCATCAGCAACCGCCACGTCAGGATCAGCCACATCGGCAGTGACCGCTGCTGCTGCTACATCAACTGTAAATGCAACAGACCCTGCTACATCCGCTGCTACAGCCCCTGGTGCATCCGCTGCCACATCTGTTGCTACAGGCGGTGCTACAGATGCTGCTGTCTCAGCTTCTGCTGCAGTAGACGCTACAGATGCTGCTGCCTCTGTTTCTGCTACAGATGATGCTACACATGCTCCTGTCCCCGTTTCTATACAAGGCAACTCGGCTGCCTCACATGCTGCCTCACAGGACAGGACTGCCTGGCTGCCGCTACTGAATGGGGGAGCTACAGCTTCAAGTGCAGCTCTCTGTAGAGTAGGAGACGCTGAAAGTTCACTCTCATGCCATGCTGCATGCTCTGCTACAGATGTTGCTACAGGTGCTGCTACAGTCTCTGCTACAATCTCTTCTACAGAAGCTGTTACAGATGATGCAACAGATGCTGCTACAGATGCTGCTACAGGTGTTGCTACAACTGTTGCTACAGGTGCTGCTGCTGCTGCCGTCTCTGCTACAGGTGCTGCTGCTGCTGCTGCCGTCTCTGCTACAGGTGCTGCTGCTGCTGCCGTCTCTGCTACAGGTGCTGCTGCTGCTGCCGTCTCTGCTACAGGTGCTGCTGCTGCTGCCGTCTCTGCTACAGGTGCTGCTGCTGCTGCCGTCTCTGCTACAGGTGCTGCTGCTGCTGCCGTCTCTGCTAGAAATGCTGGTATAAGCACTCGTACAGGCCCTGACTCATTGGCACATTTCTCATCATCAAGTCTTCCACTTGCCTCCACACCATCTGCCTTTCTCTGCTCTGATGCAACTCCATACCCCCCTCCCCCTCCCCCTCTCCCTCCTCCTCAATCTCCTCCACTTCCCTCTCTCCCTCCCTCTGGCCCTCCCCCTCTCCCTCCTCTTCCCTTTCCACTTCCCTCTCTCCCTCCCTCCCCACTTCCCTCCACACTCTCTCCCCGTCCTTCCCACCCGCCCGCTCCTCCCGCCTCTTCATCCTCTCTTCCCTCCTCTGCTTCTCCTTCCTCGCTCTCTCCTCCCTTTTCTTCCCCTCCTTTATAAGCATCTCCTGTTTCTTCATTATAATCTCTTGCTTCGCTAGAGCTGCTTCGAGCTCACAAGCCATCTGTTTTTTCAACCTGCCCGCTTCAAACCTCTCCTCCAATCCTGCATCTTCCACTGTAGGCGCCAAAAGACCTTCACCTGCCCCAGGATCCGCCACTGCTTCTGTACCCCTTATGGACGCATCCCCTGCTCTATAAGCCGTTTCCCCTAGGCCTGCAGCTGATTTTATCCCTGCTGCTAGCTCCATACTACTCCATCTCACTTCACCCTCCATATTCCCCCTGTTCTCCTTGCCTCTCCCACCCTCCTCCTCTCTCTCCTCCTCTCCTCTCTCCAACTCCTCCCACCTTTCCTCTTCCCTCCACATACCCGATAGAGCAGCGGCGGGAGGCCCAGCAACGCACTCCACCGCACCAAACCCCACTCTCTTCCCTTTCCCCTTCTGCTTCTGCTTCACCGCTTCCTCCTTCCCCCTTCTCTCCTCCTTCCCCTCTTCCTCCGTGCTTCTTCCCTCCTTGCCCCTCCCATCCTTCCCAGCAGCACCACCACCACCAGGCATCAGAGACAAGGAGAGGAGTTTAGGAGGGCGCAGAAACTTAGGGGCGTGGAGAGAGCTTCTAGAGAAGCCCAGGAAGGGAAGCACGGAGCTTGGCGTTTCTGCAACCACAGCGTGGTTACCAGCAGCAGTCTGGTTACCACCCGTTTCTCCGGCCGTAAGGGCAGGCGCAACTACATTCAACGACGAAGGCGCAGCAGCAGGAACAGTAAATCCTTCTTGACTGGAAGCCGCCAGTATCCTCTCATCCCCTGCTGCACCTACACCCCTCGATTTGCCCCCCTGTGAGCCCTGCGGGTGGGGGAACACCTGTGAAGGCCTGGGGTTGCTGGTGGGGATATGGCTTGATCTGGGAGGCTGGGAAGAAGAGAGAAAGCTTTCTTCTTGGGGCAACGAAACAAACCGGCTTTCCTGAAACTGGGCGGAAGCTTCTTGCTGCTGCTGCCTGCGCCGGGGATTTTCTTTCTCCTGCCCCGAGTGTGTGTTGGGCAGTTTGGAAAAGAGTTTGGCCATAAGCTGATGCTTGTGGCTGTGGCGTGCTGTGGGGGTGCGAGGGGTATTCTGTGTGGTGCTGTGGGTTACGGGCTGTTCCATTATGAATGCCGCTGTATGGAAAGAGGAAGTGGGAGGAGAAAGGTTGAAGCGGTGGTGTGATGAGACAGCGGAAGAGGAGGAGAGGGAAGGGTAGGATCTTCTTGATGGTGGTAGCGCTGATGCTGGTGGTAATCGTGATGATGATTGCAGTGATGAATCTGCAGTGGTGGTTTCTCTGCTACCAGCAGTGTCACTGACGCCCAAAATTTTCTCCGGGCAGGTCAATGAAATTGATGCTAAGCTGAGGTTCTCCAGGTAGCTCGCCTCCCAGATTTTTTCAACGTCTGCCCGGTGTGTCGGGAGCATTCCTCCTGCCCGAGAAAACGCCACGTGGACAGGTCTGACTGCCCGACCATCCGCAGTCATCACACCCCAGGCTTGGGCAGCATTCCGGGCAGCATTTAAAGCTGTTCGCGGGGGCGCAAGCTGCCCAGAAAGCTCGAAAGAAACAGGAGAATCGCCAGGGTGGATTTGATCGCAACTCTGCAGCCAATAACGTACACTATCCACCACGCCAGGCGCTTTAGCTTCTAACTCCTGTGCGTCTTTAATCTCCCCACACACCCTTAACCATTCCCCCTGCTCCCCAATGTCTCCCGATTCATGCTCCATCTGCTGCTGATTATGAAAGTCCGAAAGTGCACAAGTCACAAGTTTCCACGAGATTGCGTCAGGAGCTGTATCCGTCACTGTAGCGAAGGCTCCAAGAACCCTCACTATAAGAACATCCCCTGGGAGGGCTGCTGCTCCACTGATTTCCACTGCCTGCATCGGCGCTCCTGATTGGACGGCTTGATACGGCGAAACTCCGTTATCAGTAATAGGGTTACCAAAAGAAGGGTGAGTAGGATTAGTGATATTACTGAAATAGGAATCATTAGAGTCTCGAACAAACCCATTGCTGCCGTCAAAGCTACTCCTAGAAAGGTCACTGCTCCTGTTCTTACTGCTGCTGCTTTTGCTGCTGTTGCTGCTGCTGCTGACAAAACTGCTGCTGCTGCCGTAACTGCTGCTCCCACTGCTGCTGCTGGTTTGAACCCACGTTTGAGGAAGAAACCCGATGTTGTATGGTGCATTATAAGAATAGTGAGACGGCCTGCCATCCCGTGCAGCTATCCGGAGTGGATTGAAATCCTCGTCAGCTGCAGGCTCCACCCGTAACCATGAGCCACGTGGCGTGGTAACCACCATGTGTAGCAAAGGCGCACTGGAAGGCTCTGACCAATCGCATTCTGTCACGCTGGAAGCGTATCCCGCAACTGGTGACAGATACGAAGCTGCCGAGTCGATCCGGCCGCTGACGTGGCATCTTGGAAAGGCGTAGAGCGGGACGTGGTGCCACGTGGACACGCCACGTCCGTCATTATCAACAGTAATGGCACGCCACCGGAGGCTACCGGGCTTTCCAAACTGAATGATTCTTCCCATGATTGACTGGCACGCTCCCCCGTCGCGCTGCTTAAATCGACTCAAGGGCACGACTGATACACTGATAGCACGCCAACGGCTCTGACGTGACAAAAACGAAAGCTCCCGCTTCAGCACGCCTACGGCGCTGATGCGACTGCGTCGACAGCTTTCGGGATGACGTATCCTTGTGCTTCCGTAGCTGCTGAAAAAGTATGAACCGCTTAGGCTTCGTTTGCTGCCTCAATACCCTTGTACGCGGTGCAAGCACCGTACTACTACCTTTTATAAGTGAACGTCGCCCTCCTTTAGCAGAGCATTTAGGGGGTCCTTCGTTCATCGTACCGGCCATCATGACATTTCGCGTGTCAGTATCTAGACGAGTATCGAGAAAATGAGACAACGTGACTCCCTAGCATTGCGCAGCAGCATTTGAACTTTGTACTTGAACGACGCGCGAACCATACAATGCTTCTAAGTTAGTCACTAAGAGCAGGTAAGACTATCACGACTGACAGCAGAATCTAGAAGGTATGCATACTTGTCGCTCCGCCTTGGGGTTCTCATTCAACCTAGAAGTTGACGCGACCACCGAAGGGAAAAATCGTGGCGGGAACGAGCTTTGCTGATAACGGGGATTACATCTGCCGAAATTTACCAACCAGTCGTATTCCCGTAGTCTTGTATCGGGTGTTTGTGAAGTCGGAGGAGGTCGTCCATTTGCATATTCGTAGCACACCGGCAGCGCAATAAAAACGTTGGTTAGCAGAAAGGAGCTGCTTGTGATGGTGTGTGCTGAAGTTCAGAAGTACACAATGTAAAACAGTTGCTCTAAACTACCATTAAACGTTAGCTCTAATCTCTAGCAAACAACATCCAAAATGTGTAGTACAAAATCATTACCATGCATACCACAAGTGCATTAATAAGCTAACTTCTCATCTGGTATCACCATACTCTTTCAGGCCAGCATTCCCACATTCCCTCCCAAGGCCTCGGCCATTCAGCTGCAAGGGACCATCAGAATGGGTGGGTGGACGAGAGGGAGCCCATATGCGAATGTGAGTGAAAACGTCAGAATAATCACCTCAAAACAAACACCTCTCAAACCCTATCTCTCCCCGTCCACCTCTCCACTTCCCCCTGCCAACTCCCAACCTTCCTCCCCAAGTTAAAGAACACTCCAAAAGTGCCCTTCTTGGTAGGTAACTATCTTCCACCCACCCCCTCACAACAGTCACTTACTTGCACTTACCCCCCTGTAAGAGTCACTAACTCACGTATGGGGGAGGAAAAAAAGGGGGGGGGAGATAGATGTGGTGCACAAAGGAGAGTGGGACCCAAAAGCCCCAGCTCTCCCCCATACATTCCTGCCCACACCGTTCCCCTCATTCCCTTCCTATACAAAAGGAAATAACAGCAGTAGACGTGGCGTACCAAGAACAGCAAATCCTGAGAGCCCCAATTTTCCGCCAAAAAACGTTCCCAAACTGCCCCAGACCACCCTTTACTACCAACTTCTCTCCCCTTCCCCTCAGCCTCCCCGAATTTGATTGAGGGGTGGATGTGGCATGTGGGGCAACAAGGACAGCAAGGAGAGGAGCTCCTGCTCTCCCCAAAACACCACCCCAATCAACATCAACCACACAGTCCTCCCCTTCTCCCCTCTCTCCTGCCTCTCCTTTTCCTTGCTCCCTAGAACACTTGCTCACACTTAATCAAGCAGTAGATATGGGCAAAGTACGAAGCCGTCTGCATGAAGCCCCATGCCCCACTCTCACTCTCCCTTAAGCCATACCTCCCCTTCACACTCCCTCACCACATCCCCAATCCCAAAATCCTCCAAGCCTCCCCCTTGCCCCCCTTCGCCCCTCCCTGCTCCCTTTGCTTTACCCTGAAGAAAAACTTACTCGCACTTAATTGAGCGGTAGATGTGGCGCACGAACGACAGCGAGGCGCGGAAGCCCACGGTGCCGAGCATGAGGAAGAAGCCGTAGCAGACGCAGGCCATGAAGCCAAAGTAGAAGGACGTCTGCATGAAGCCGGTCATGTCGGAGCGAGCATAGTAGTAGTAGAAGCAGTAGCCGAAGATGAAGAGCGCGGTGGAGCCACCGCACAGCACAGACCTGATTGAGGGGAAAGGGAGAAGGGAAAGGAAAAGAGAAATGGGGGAATGGGAGTGTAAGCAGTGGTAGTAGAAGCTGCATAAGTACAAGAAGAGCACGAAGGAGCAACAGGAGCATGGAGCTTGAAGTTGCCTGGACTGGGAAAGACCGGGAACAGCATCATGCTTGAGGACAACCAGGAACCAATAAAGACGAGGGAGTTCAAAAGGCTGAAAGGTCAGAAGGTTGGAAGGTTGGTGCATATCGTACCTCCACCACCACTCGTGGTCCTCAACTGCGAGCTGGAAGTATGTGAGCGCAATCGTGATGAACGCCGTCACAATGATGAGAATGATGAACACTATAAAGAGGATGCTGTAGATCGTGTACACCTTGTGCCCCCACACGCTCGCAAAGATGTAATACAGCTCGATGTAAATCGCACTGAACGGCAGAAACCCAGCCATGGCCATCTGAGGCACAGTGTGGCGGTACCACGGCAGCACCGGAATCTCCCTCGGGTACTTAGTCGTCCGGCAGGGCGCCTGGAATTCCGCATTGCTCTTTTTCCCAGCTATGCCACCGGCAACGAGGAGGGGGAATGTGATGAGCGCCCAGATGAGGATGATGATGACGATGGTGCCGAAGGGCTTGGCGTTGGTGGAGTTGTAGACGATGGCGACGGTGTTGAGGAAGCAGAAGGAGATGAACACCGGCCCGCAGAACATGCACCCGGTCAGCAGAATGTTGCGCACCTGCCGGTGATCCCGGGAAAAAAAGGGACAAGGAGGACAGTAGGGGTGAGGGGTTGGCGGAAGGCGAGGAAGAGGGTGTTGCGGAAGGGGCGGGGGGAGTGGGGGACAGGATGAGCGGATCAGTATCTCAGGAGCTTGGAGCACCTCACAGTCAGGCACCAATGCCATGTCAGAAAATGATACCAGAAGACACAGTGGAATGAGAAAGACGCATCAAAGGTTTGTGCATGAGGTTTTTCGATTATTCAACTGGTCTTGCTTCAGTGTAGGGGCATTAGACGAAACCCTAAACCAGCAAGACAGCACTACTTTACTCCATAATTTACATCTGTGGCAAACACCAGAATACTAGCAAGCATTAGAAAAACTTCCCCAGGCTTCCCTACACGCTATCCCCAGCCACGTAACGAGCTGCATTGCACTCACCCAGTTGGTGCCCTCCATCTGTTTGTAGAAAGACGCAGCCGTGTACCCGGCAATGCCAGAGGTCAGCGCATAGATCACCACCAGCGCAGTCCACAGAGCACCGCGATTGTAGGGGTAAAACACTCCCACAAGAGCGAGGATAAAGATGAAAATGACCCTGAAGGAAAGAGAGCAGGCACGGGAGAAGACACGGATTTGGGACTCAAACGGAGAAGGAGCACTTCATGATTCCGATCAACGATGCATGACGCGTGCAGGCTGCCATGGTGCTCTAATGAGTTTTTAGCAAATCGTTCGGCAAGAGAATCTCAGTGTAAGTGAAGCAACCAGACTTACAGGAAGAGCAATTGAGTGCCGCTGCCAAGAACGGCACAAAAGAAGTCCTTGTTCTTGGGGAAGCGGAAGACGTCGCCATGGATGTACTTCCAGCCCGTCTCCTCCTGCTCCTCTGACGACTCCTCGTCACGCGAATATCTGGATCACGCAAAAAAAAGTAGGCGATTCCCGTAAAACGAGCTGCAGCAACACACACTTCCTTCCGTGCGCCAACTATTCATAGGCAAATCAGCATATTCCGACCATGGCCCGATGAAGCAAATGCAGCGCTGAGTCAAACGGGAATCGGCAGATTCGAAAAAAACTGGAAACGCGACTGCATTCGTTCGCCTAAAAATATTCTTTGGTCGAGAAAGAAGTTGAGTGGCATGCTTCCTCAAATCGTTTCCTCCTGGAACTTCTAAAAACCAACAATTGACGCACTTCAAGATTTCGTGTTTCGTACCTGATAAGAACGTGTTTCGTGTTTCGTGTTTTTTTACCTCATGACACCGTATCAGATCAACGTACTTGATGAAGTCGTTCTTGAGGACGCGCATGAGAATGGTCGCCAGGAATCCGGTAAGCAGCAGCACCGTGACACACGAGTTGATGATGGAGAACCAGTGGATCTCCAGATGCTGCGGGAGGAACGAGTAGCGCGAGTACTTGTCCATGCGCTTGTCAAACGACTTGTCCGTCGGCTTCCACTTGGCGGAGTACGTGAATTCCACCTCCATCTCCTTATCCTCGGTAATGTCCACCGCGGTACCCGCATCAGTCGCCACGCTGATCTCCACCACGCGGTCATTATTGTACTCTACCTCGAAATGCACGTGCGTGAAGAGGAAAAAGTGCTGGTTCTTGGGATCCGTGTCGACTTTGCCAATGAAACCCCAGATCGGGAGATCATCGTAGTACATCTGGAAATAGTAGTCGTTCATGACCGCGTCGCGGAACTTCTGGACATCCTTAACGGAGAGAGTTCGCTTGCAGAGCGTGGTGCGTTCGTGATCTACGCGGAAGTTCAGCTCGTAAGGGGCCTGAACCATGCGATCGCCGTTCAGAACCTCGCCGAGGTCTTCAAGCTTCTCGTTGATCTTTCCTGTTTAACAAGCATACGGGAGAAGTAGGGTGAGCGTGAAACAGCGAAGTTAGTTTCGAACGCGTGATAGCTTCGAATGCGCAGGTAGTAGCACGGGAAACCACGCTAGCATATGCTGAGCATTTTTTTACCAAATTCTGCAGGATGTTATGAATGGAAACAGACCTGGCTGGCAAAACGGCAGATCGAAGAACTTGTACGTTTCACTGCGAAAAAAGAGATGGGTGCGGAATGATTAACAGGAAAAATGTATACGTTAGCTTCAAGAGTGGAAAATCCGAATCTATGAGAGACGTGCGAAATATCCTGGAATTAACCACAGCCACTTAAAACGGAAGCACGACAAAACAGATTTAGACAGTAAAACTTCTCCGTGCGTTATTAGAGCGTGACGCCATCAGACAGAGCAGATGAGCGTCACAGAACCGTCAACGGATCATCAACGAATGGTTAGCGGAGCGACAAATCAGAAACCCAGCGTCGCACCTCGGGTTGTGAAAAGGACCGACTTTGTTCGCGTAGAAAGGCACCTTGTCCCCTTGGCCATATCTATGGTCGCTTGCACTAGCATCGGCGACAATGACAACCGCCAGGAGAACAGCAGCAAGCACCCTACAACGTAAGCTGAATAGCAGAGCCATGCTGACGAGATCTGACGGCCGTTAAGCCAAGGTCAGAACTATGAAGACTAAGAAGCCCTAGTTTTAAACGGCTCCGCCGAACGCGACCACCCTCCGATCACAAATTCCAAGATTACGAGCCGTTCCCTGGTCCTAACTCATAAGAACAAAGCAAGATCCTGCCGACGGACGACAAAAGTGACTTCGTCAACGAAACAGGGGGAGGCCCTAGTATTCTACAGATTCACCCTTGAATTCAACTTGACTTGGCTGATGCGGGTTTCCCCGGGGTTACCGTGAGGGCTCGTTTCCGCTCACAACTCCGTCTAACCGTTACTTCACCATATACAACCGTTCTGAAGCGCTGAGGTTCACTCATGACATGACACAACCTGAAACCGTGGGATGAGATCGGTGATTTTGTTCCCGAGCCCGTCCACGCCTGCATCGGCTGAAGCAAATTGGTGGTTGTCAGACGGTCAGGGGACGGGCGACGATCCCGAGGTCCTAGCGACGGAAGCGAGGGCGCAGCGACATCCTCGAGGCAATGGTAACACCGGTAGTTGGCGGGAAGGTAGAAAGAGGGTTGCTGCTGGTCAGTGGGGCGGTGGGGTCCTGACGACGGGTATGTCTGGTATTTTGAAGAAGAATATTTTTGTAGCCGTTATAAGTACTCAACACAAACCACAAATACTTAATAAAACACCAAGTCATACCCTACTTATTCCTACTTAATACGTAGAAAAAAAGGAGCTACCTACTTCTATGCACACATGCATGGGGAGGGGAATGCATTAAGCTTATTCCCAACAAATTAACACCTCACCATAAATTGTGCTTGCCCTATGAAATCACAAACTTGCTATGCAAGTCCTAACCCACCATGAGACCCGCTTCCTTGCCCACCTCCGCTTCCCTGCGACCCTTCTCCTGTCCAATCAGCTTCCCAGGCTCCTCCCAGCCACCCATCTCCGGCCCACCTATCTGGCGCATTAAACTCCTCAATGAAGAAGCCTTCACTAGATAAGCCTTCCCCCGGCCATGACTCCCCTTGCCAAGGTTCTAACTCCACTCTCCCTGATTGATTCTGGGCAGAGTTGAATGCAATAGGGATGTTAGCAGCAGGGTGAGGTGGAGGGGAGAGAGGAAGGCTGGGTAGGGTCATATGAGCGAAACCACTCCCTGAAGGAAGAGTGGGATGAAGGGAAGCATCAGCGGCAGGTGATGCTGATTGTGCATGAGTGTGTGCAAGTGCAAGTGCTGGTGTTGGTGCTGGTGCCGATATGGGCTGAACAGGGAACGGAGGGGCTTGTTCCGATGCTGTCAGGGCAGCAGCAGGAGGGTCGGGTTTGACTAGTAGGGCGAACTCGAGAGGGCTGGACGAAGCCAAAGGGGATAATAAACCGGATTGCCCCAATTGACGATGACCACTTTCAGGGGTTACCTGACTCCAGGTCTGTGCACCAGGGGTTTCATAAGCAGGAGCAGAATCAAGAGCAGAAGCAGATGCAGGTGGTGCAGGTGCAGCGGCAGGGGAAATACCGGAGCCTTTGGTAACAGCAGAGCCACGATTTTCGTCCTCAAATGCAGCAGAGGAATGAGCAGGGGAGGGGGAGGGATTGCTGAAATCCAGAACACGAGCCAATGAGTGGGAGGCGGTTGTGTGCTTTTGCTGAGGGCCAGTGGTGAGAAGGTTTGGGGAGGAGGATGGGGGAGTGGTGGAAGGGGAGGGGGAGAAAAATGGGTCGGAAGAAGCCTGGGGTGGGATGCGAGGGGGCGCTGAGAGGGAGGATTGGGATTGGAAGGAGTGGGGTGCGGTGGAGAATGGAGGGCCGGAAAGGGCTGGGGTGGGAGTGGGAATAGGTGCGGTGGGGAAGTGTGGGTGGTGGAGTTGAGGTGAAATTCCATGTGGTGCAGCAGAGGACGGGTGCAGAGCAGCAGGCAGAGGGGGAGAAGGGTGAACGGAGGAGGATAAGTGAGATGCACCTGGGTAAGGTGCGATGGTGGTGTTGGCGGTGTGATAAATAGGCGGTGGATAAGGTGACCTGCGGTTGCTCTGATCGACAGGGTGCGAGGGCATGGTGCTGCTGGTGTCGTTGGTGCTGTTAACGAAGTTGTTAACAGACTGTGGGAGGGGGGTTTGGCTGTGTTTATGACCAAACTGGGAAGGCATGTCGAGAGGAGGATGGGAAACAGGAACAGACCTCTGAGGCGCCTCGATGTTCACTGTAGGGTGATGATAAATAGGCTGTGGCGAAATTGTGGTGTTGCTGTTCTGATAAATCGACTGTGGATTTGTGGTCGCAGGAGGCAGGGAAACGGGGGCAGAAAACCCGGTGCCAGAAAACCTGGGACCAGAAAACCCGGGAGCAGATGATTCCTGGGTGGGGTAGGACGGGGGATAGGCCTGGTTGGATGTGTGATTGTGTATGGAGCTGCCTGGAGGATATGCTGGTGTGGGAGGAGAGGCGAATGCAGTTGGGAGAGCAGGTGCAGGGGAAACAGCTGCAGTTTGGTTGAGGGCGGTGCTAGGAAGTTGAGAAGGTTGCAGAGGATTCTGTTGGTGGTGGGAAGCGGTTGAGTTGTGAGCCAAGTCCCCTGAAGGAGGTGCAAGGCAGGCTGTTTCATAGTTACTGAGAGCATATAGAGGGGCATGGCTGGGAGAGAATCCCCCGTTTTTGTCACAGTTGCTGGTGTTGTTGCTGTGACTGTAACGAGAGTGGTGGGAATCCGGGTGGGCGTGCTTAGAGGAAAAGCTTCTGGCAGCAATGGGATGTGGCTGGAGGTGGGGAGGGAGAGAAGAGAGGCTCTTGCTGCGGGTGGTGCTGGGAAGGTGGGGTGGGGGTGGATGGGGTGATGCATGAGGGGATGCTGTTATATGTGCATGGGGATCTGCACTATGTGGTGCTTTAGGTGCATGCACATGCGCATGCATGTGGGTGGTGCCGGGAAGGTGGGATGGAGGAGGCAGGGGTGATGCATGGGAAAATGCTGTTATGGTTCCAGGTGCTGTTCCCATGCTGCCATGAGTGCTCTGCATGCCACCATGCGTGTTTTGCATGCCGCCATGCGTGTTTTGCATGCCACCCTGATGAGAAGAGTCACGACTCTCATGCACAGCACCACATGACCCATGAACAGTACTCGCCAGCATGTTTCCATCCATGTCACCCATGCTCCCAGGTTGCATGCCCCTAGGCGGCATGCTATGAGTTACAGCATGATTCGCAACTCCGCTACAGCAGCTGCAGCGAGGAACGGAAAATCCAGAAGCACCCTGTTTCTCTACAGCCTGAACGTTTGCAAAAGCTGTAGCAGCATATGTAGCGGCAGCTGTTGCAGAAGCTGTAGCGGCGCCTGTAGCAGCAGCAGCAGATGTAGCAGCAACAGTAGCAGCAAAATAACCCTGCTGCTGCTGGCTATCCATTGAAAAGGGACCAATCGTGCCTCTGGCTACAGCTGAAGCTGTGGCTGCTGAAACTTGTGTTTCACGAGCTACAGCCCCTATAGCAGTTGTAGCAGCAGCTGTAGCAGCAGCGCCAGCTGTAGCAGGTGTGGCAGCAGCAGCAGGTACGGTATGGCTGGTGCGATTTGAGTGCGAACACTCGTAGGGTGCACAGGTGCATGGCACCGATTGGCCAGAATGGCCTGACTGCATTGACTGGTCAGAATGGCCTGAATGGTGGTAACCGTAACCCTGTGATTGCCCCTGTCCCTGCTGTTGCTGCTGCTGCTGCTGCTGCTGCTGCTGCTGCTGCTGCTGCTGCATCTGATATTGCTGCTGCGGCTGCCGCTGCAGCTGGTATTGCTGCTGCTGCAATTGCAACTGGTATTGCTGCTGCTGGCGATACGGCTCCTGCTGTTCATTATGCTGCTGTGGTCCCTGCTGTTGCAGCTGCTGCTGTTGCAGCTGGTATTGCTGCTGCTGGTGCTTCTGCTGTTGTACCTGCTGCGGCTGGCCCTGTTGTTGCTGCGACTGATACTGCTGGTATTGTTGCTGCTGCTGGTGGTGGTTTTGCTGTTGCTGCTGGTTTTGCTGATACTGCATCTGCTGCTGCTGCCACTGGTTCTGCTGGTAGTGGTTCTGCTGTTGTTCGCTCTGCTGCTGTTGCTGCTGGCTCTGAGGCTGATACTGGCTGTATTCCTGCTGGTTGTGCTGACACTGCCTCTGCTGCTGCTGGCTCTCCTGCTGGCTTAGTTGCTGCTGGCTTTGATTCTGCTGCTGCTGCTGGCTTTGCTGTTGTCTCTCCAGGTGCCCTTGTTTTTGCTTCGCTTGCTCCTGCCACTGCTGCTGTTCCTGCTGCCTTTGCTGTTCCTGCTGCCTTTGCTGTTCCTGCTGCCTTTGCTGTTGCTGCTGCCTTTGCTGTTGCTGCTGCCTCTGCTGCTGCTGTTGTTGCATATGTTGTTCATTTCGCACAGGCATGGGTTGGCAGCACAGGCACTGCACCCGCTGCACACTTGCATTCTCCTGCTGCTCTTGCTTCCCTTCTGTCTGTTGCTGTGTGTGGATTGGGTTGTGCTGATGCTGCTGCTGCGGCGGCTGCTGTTGCTGCTGCTGCTGCTGCTGTTGGGATTGGTTCTGTTGTTGCTGCTGGTGGTGACTATGCCACTGGTTATTCTGTTGCTGCTGCTGCTGCTGCTGTTGCTGCTGATATTGATGCTGCTGCTGTTGCTGCTGATGCTGCTGCTGCTGCTGTTGCTGCTGCTGTTGCTGCTGTTGCTGCTGCTGCTGCTGCTGGTGGTGATGCTGTTGCTGGGTTTGGCTTTGTTGTTGTTGCTGCTGAAACTGGGGCTGATACTGCTGCTGCTGGTCCTGTTGTTGCTGCCACAGCTGCTGTTGCCTCTGACCTTCGTCTTGCTGCGAACTCGTCAGGCGCAACCCACCTTGCTGCACCCCACCTTGCTGCACCCCACCTTGCTGCACCCCACCTTGCTGCACCCCACCTTGCTGCACCCCACCTTGCTGCACCCCACCTTGCTGCACCCCACCTTGCTGCACCCCACCTTGCTGCATCCCACCTTGCTGCACCCCACCTTGCTGCAACCCACCTTGCTGCACCCCACCTTGCTGCACCACTCCCTGCTGCAACTCGCCGTGCTGCACCACTCCCTGCTGTACCCCACCGTGCTGCACCACTCCTTGCTCAAAGTAAGCCGAATCTTGGGGCGCCTGACGAAACGGTGCCTCCACCCCATCCAACCGTCCCTCACCGTTCCTGAGTGCCTCCACAATGGCAGCGTTAGGGCGGAAGTGGGCAGTCCTGATCCCTGCCGTTCTCACCCCTCCACTCACCCCCTCCTTCCTCCCACAGCCCGTCAGAGGCTTCTCTAACGCCTCTAGCGTCTGAGTTGCAAAATCTGCTGACGCTGGCAAGCTATCGCCTCTCATCCCTTCGCTCCTAGCAGAACAGGTCAGAGCCCTCTCAGGAGTCTCAAGGCTAAGTGTGGTTCCACCCTGGTTAACCCCTCCTCCTCCGCCCCTCTGCCCGGAACATGTCAGCCCTTTAAAGTCACTGCTCAGGCCATCACAATCCGTTACAGTGCCACCTGTATTCGTTACAGTGGCGTCTGTATCAGTAGCAGCTGTTACTGTGGGCACGGTCCCTGTGGTTTCTGTGGCTGTCTCCGTTATTGAGTCACTCACTAGCCGCCAACCAGAAAATGCCTGCTCGGGTGGGTATGGCAGGTCCGAGCCGAACCTTTCCCATTCCTGACCATCAGGCATGGGCAGCAAGCATGGCTCGTCCTCTCCATCAACCTCCTGGTTTGGAAGGATCCCGAACCTGAGGTCTTCAGTCCCGAGCCTGTGATTTTCTGCCCCAAACCTGGGATCACCGAGGCTGGTACCCTGGAAGAGCCCATTAATTCCCATACCTCTTCCTCCTCCTCTCTCTCCTCCTCCTCCTCCTGCTCCCTCTCCTCCAGCAGTATTGGTAACATTTTCTTCCTTAATTCTGCCAAGCTCCTCTGCTGCATTCTCTGTTTCCTGGTGCGTTGCTGCGAAGCGCCATTCAGGTCGTTCAACAGGTGGTTGGGCGTCTGAAAAAGCACCTGAGCCACCACCTGACGGAGGACCTGAAGGAACACCTGTGGCAACACCTGAAGGGGCACCAGAAGCAGCACCTGAAGAACCACCTGAACCAGCACCAGCAGGGGGTGTCAGCACGGGCGTTTGCATGACAGTTGGGGGTGGCATGGGTGCTTGCAATGCGGCTACAGATGGCATGCCTAGCGACTGGGTGGGATGGCTCGTGAGGCTAGGATGACCTTGGGGTTGGTAAGGTTGCAGAACAGCAAGCTGTGAGTGTGGCTCAGTGTGTGACTGAGTGTGTGGCTGAGGGTGTGAGTGAGTGTGTGACTGGGAGTGAGACTGAGAGAGTGACAGGGTTTGAGGTTGAGTGTGTGCGTCATAATTCTGAGGTGCCTCAGAAACAGACGCATAGGTGTGAGCCTGCATGTTCACGTGGGCGTGGTGGCACAGGCAAGCAGGCGCCTGTTCAAGGCCACGTGGCGTTTGATCCATGCCATGTGACTCAGATGCCATGCCACGTGGCACGTTATCCACGCCATGTGAGCCTGATACCATGCCAGGTGTTGTCGTTGGCCCAGTGCCATATAACACCGCAGAGCTCCCCCCTCCGCCCTGCTGCATAAAGTGAGGCGATTCAGGAGTAAGATGCTCAAACGCACATTGCACCGTGCCCACCAACCCTTCAAAGTTCCGCCCTGCTTCCTGTGTCCTTCCATCCACCTCCATCCTCTCTCCTTCACCCGCCCCTCCCCCCATGCCCATGCCATCTACACCCCCTATGCCGTTCATCCCCCCTATGCCTTCCCCCATCTCCGTCCCCCCACTCTGCCTGCTGCTTCTGCCGCCGCTGCTGCTACTGCTGCTGCTGCTCCCCCCGTCCCCTCTACAGGCTTCCCCCTTAAATGCAGTTTTAGGAGGTGCGGGCGACTCTGAGTGTCTTCCAGCCATCCCCGCTGTAAGCATACTCGGTACAGCTACAGGCGGAGGTATGACGCTGGGTGCAACCACACACGAACTGGTTACAGGGTTACCAGCAAACGCAGTTACTGCGCTCACAAACTCCCCAGCATGTCCCAGGCCACTGTCGCTTGCTACTGCTCTGGTAATGGTACTATTTATCCCCCCTAGAGCACCAATATTTGGGGAATTACCCCCCAGCTCCTGTGGCGGTACTGTCCAGGTGTCCCTTGGTGGTACAGTGCCAGTGGTATCCGTCCCAGTTTGCAACCCCGAACCTTTACAAGCTGAATCGGTAAAAGCAGGAACATGCTCGACCTTCACTCCGGGTGGTACAGGGGACGCGTTGCTTCCAATGAAAGCGGCCTGGCATTGCATGGGCGATACCCCCTGGTTTATCGAGAGAGCTTGTAAGGGGGATGCAGCCAATTCTTTCCTGTCCACCTGCTGCCCCCCGATCCTTCCAACCCCTCCCTTATCTGCACCCACAGCACCACCTCCCACTGCACCCATTTTTGGCTCCCCATTCCCCCAATTTCCCCCATCCGCCCCACCTCCCCTAACTCCTCCCTTTCCCCCAATACCCTCAAGAGCTCCACTTACCCCGCCTCCCCCGCTGCTTCCTCCGCCTCCCCCGCTTCCCCCGCCTCCCCCGCTTCCCCCGCTCCCCAGCGCGCCCATATCAGCGCCAGCGCCCCTGGCGCAGTTCCCCATCCCCCCGCCGTACTTATCCACCATAGTGGTAACCACCTTCCCCATGACCACGTGGAGAAGCGGCGTCTGTGGCGGAGACTGTCGCAGCATCGGGAGTTGCCCGTTTCCCTGCCCGTTCTCCTGCCCGCTCGCGTGCCCGTTCGTCTGCCCGTTTTCCTGCCCGTTTCCCTGCCCGTTTCCCTGCCCGTTTCCCGGTTCCGTCATCTGCTCTTTCCCCTGCGCGGTGCTGGTTCCACCTATTTCGCCTGCCGCAGCCACGGGCGCAACTCTCGCCCCTTCCAGTGCCGCCGCCTTCTCGTTTCCGCCTCCCTCTTTCAGACGTCCACTCAGTGCCTCGTCGTTCTCAGCTCGATTCTCGCCGTTCAACCCTGGAGGCTTCCCCTCGCTGCCGGCATCCGCCATCGCCTCCGCATACGCGCGCGCCGCCGCCGCATCCTGCGCCGCCTTCGCCGCCGCTTTCAACGTTCTCACCAGATCGCGAACTTCGCTCGCCAACTCTCGATGCTGCTCCATATTAAGTTTCGCCGTGTTTCCCCGAATCGCCATCGCTGCCACGTCATACGCCAGCGCCGCCGTTTCCGCCGTGGGGAACGTGCCCAGCCACAGGCGCGCGCTGTTAGCGGTATCGCGAATCTCCGCCGCCCATTTTCCCCATGGGCGCAATCGCACTCCGCGGTAGTGTGGGGAACTGGAAGGCTCTTGCGGTCCCCCCTGGTGCGGAGGGTTGCGCGGACTTGCGCCAACTGTCCCCTGCCACCCGCCGTCGGTAGTCGGCGCGGGGGAAGGTTGCGCGGGGAGCGGGGCAGCGGGGGGCGGAAGGGATAACGGCGGAAGCGGACCGTGCGCCCGCGCAGCTTGTGGGCTGGGGGAGGTGCTGGAGGGGGGAAGCGACAACCCAAGCGGGGGGTTTGACGGTTGTGAGAGGAACGGTAGCGCGCCGTTATTTGGAGTTCCTGGGGGGATAGGTAGGACGTGACCGGCAGAAACCTGCACAAGGGCCGGGGAAGACCTGCGGGAGAAGCGCAGAGGGGAGTTAAGGCGGAGGGGGGAGGGGAGGCGGAGCGGAGAGGGAAGGCGGAGCGGTGAGGCGGAGGAAGAGGATGGGGAGGCGACATAGGTAGACGCGACGGCTGTTGGAGTCGGAACAGATAGTACCGAGGATGGTGCACCCGACGACGGTGCATCCAAGGGCGGTGCACCTGAAGACGGCGCACCCGAGGAAGGTGCACCTGAGGACGACATCTCCCGTGACAATGCTACAGCGGGTACGCCCGGAGAAACACCCCCGACAGCGCGCTTCTTCCAGCATGGACCATCCGAGCCGTCCGATCCCCCTCCCTGTTGAGAGCTTAGTCCCTGCACACTCAAATCCAGCCTCGCGTCACCTCCCGTGTCATCTCGCCGCGTGTCATCTCCCATGTCATCTCGCCTCGTGTCATCTCGCCCAAGCTGCCGTTTCGCCGCAGCGCCTTGCGGCCAAGCGGACGGCGACAGGCCCGGCGGTAGGCGCAGCAGCGGCATGCTGTCGGGCGGCTTCTTGCTCGTCAAGCGCGGGGGCGCGGAGAGGCTCGCGCGGATCGCATGCGGCGGACTGGACGGGTTGGCCTCACGCGGCGGAGTGGACGCGCCAACCGCGTCGGGTGTTCCTGCTGCTTCTCCCGCCGCCATTCCCGCTGCGACCTCCACAGTCAATCCTGCTGCTTCCGCGGCTCTGCCTGCGCCTGTTATTTCCTCTCCGCAGCAGGTCGCGAGGCTTCCGCCCTTCGATAAGCCGGGACGAGCGAAAGCCTTTGAAAGGTCTTCTCCTTCAGCAGCCAGACACGTTTTTGCGGGCGCCAGCACTCCAGCGTTTTCCTGATGCGCAGGTAGATAAGAGTTGGAGACTGCGACATTGCAGCTGGTAGAACTCGGTTGTCCGCGGCTGGTCAGCACGTTAGCGTCAGCTGGCGCGTCAGACGGTTCACTGAAACACTTCGGCGCTGCGCTAAGGGCAGATCCGCTAACGCATCTGGGTTCGTCATAACGAAAGGACGGCGGCGGGCTATGGTAGTTACTGGTTTGCGCGCAGCTAACGGCGTCGGGCTGGGGGTTGACTCGCTTTCGCTTCGTGAGAAGATCGGAATGCGACGGCTCGTCAGGACGACCAACGGTCACGATTGCTTCCTTGTTTTCGGCGTCCACTTGAGGCGGCGTTCCATTAGATTTCCCTGACGAACCTCCTGGCAGCTGCGGCAGCTGCAGCGGAGACATCGGGCCGAACCATGAGCTCGCTTAACTCCAGAACCACTAGCTAACTTCACGTCTCCCCTCAGTTCTTTCAGTCAACGCGATGAAACTTCGCCACGTGTCGTACTGTAGTATGTCTACGGGACGTGCTTCCACTAGTGCAGTACAGCTTGTCGAGCTATTCCTAGCTTCCTCTTCGTAACCAGGGCTTCGTAGGCTAACACGACCAGAACAATTATTGCCGAGTTCCTCCTGCCACACTGATCGGTGAGCTAGCATGGACGAAAGGACATTTCCAAGGTTCGAAGGGCGAATTGCGGCGCGGGATGGCCTTGGGGTTTCTTTGAAGAAATCGGGGGCTGGTTGGCGGGAATGTAAATTTCGATTCCGAGATTTGCCTTCGTCGCAGACTCTCCTGGCGAGCGTTTAGATCTGCATGCGATCACATGGGAGGGCGATGGTGCTCGGATGGCAGGGATGGTAGTGGTGGTTGGCTCGCATAGCTCGCAATCGTCGTATGTTTTGTTGATGATCAGCCGGCAACTGCATCGCATTCTGTCGTCTGCCCCAGGCGATTTTGGTTGGCGGAAATTGAAACACATTATGTGAGGGAAACTTCACCATGAAAAAACTGAACGACGGTTTGGGTGGGCATGGACGACCTAGACGATGCACTGTAGCTGGGGATACGACGCACGACGATGCAACTTCGAGGCCTTGTTTGCAAATTTGCGGGCGCATGCGATTTGACGAGAGACTGTACGACTTATACAGGGGCGAATTCGGGGGAAAGTGGGGCTGGACAAAGTGCTCCGATTGGCCAACGGAATCATTTGGGCGCAACTGCAAACGCGAAGTTCCGAGCCGCATTCACCAAATCTCGAGACCTGCAAAAATGCCCTCACTTCGACCCTTGGCTTGGCAGACCTGGAAAAAGTAGAACCCGGACACGGCTGGAACCGCAGCTGCAAAACCAAACCACGATCACTTGTTTTGACGAGTCGCATAACAGGTATGGGTGGGTCTTGGCAAACTGCGAACCTCGATTATAATAGTGCAGCGCAAGAACACAACAAGATCACGACAGCACAGAACACTTCATTTTCCCATATAATATACTGCTTTGTATTTATATATACGCACATAATAAATCCCTGTACGCGGGCGGCATTCTAATCTCTCATCCCTTGATGATTAAACTTAATCATACATAAGGTACTGTCAAAATCATATAAACCTGTTGCTTAAGAAGCCTTACTATCATACTGCGCACATGATACATCATTAACAAATTCTCATGTTCTCCCTTCCTCATTAGTGCAAGTTGTAGCTAGCGTGGGTGACGAGATCTGCAACCTGGAGAGTGCAGAAAGATAGGGAAAGATGAAAGTAAGATGCAGCCCAAAGAGGAGGAGAGGGGAGTGGAGTAGCGATGGATAACAGCATTAAAACATTCCTCCGACGGCTTCATCCGGCAAAAGTGCTCCCGCCTGGCCTGTGGGAGCTGGCGACCGATAGCAAGGTGCACTGCAGCGTAGTGCACCTCCCAGTGCCTGCGCTCCATTCAAGCCGCGCAATACTCCTCCTGCTGAGCCGGTGTTAAGCTAGCTACAATATTAAAATGACGAAGCAGGGCTAGGAGCTGACTGAAGTGGGGCCGTATAGGAAAATGTCCTGTTGAAGCTGGCTTCGCTCTTAAAAGTCGACTTCGAGCACCCACGAAGCGAAGTCGATCGCACGTCTCTTCGCATTGAAACACGACGGACTTAGTCACCATAGTAGCAAGAAGCAGGGACACAGCTTCAATAGGTGTGCGGAAGCAACCATAAGAGACGAATGAGACCTGCAATACGGCATGCAATAGAGCACCGCAGCGCGGGTTGCACACATATGCGAGCTAATATGGGTAGTGTGCAGTTCGCAGGCGGCACGCGAGCTGGCCCGCGGCTTGAGCGCGCTGGCGTCTTGGCTGGCGGGAGCTGACACAACTGGCTGGCGCGCTGGCAGTGGCAGTACCGGCGGCAGCGGCGGGTGCGCACGACATTGGAGGGGGGGACTCAGGAAAGTCACTCTACAATTGGAGCTAGACCACGGGGTTGGTACGAGTTGTGTGGGTGATCGTAGCTCGTATCTTATGTTATCTCTACGCACACATTCAAGGGAAGAAATGGCAAGAGTTTGACTAGAAAAAGTTGCAATATAGAATGGAAGGCAATAATCACTACATCAGAGTCTAGCAACTGAGCAGGCAAAGTAGTCGACCGCAAGCGCAGCATGGTCGACAGTTTGCTAGCGTAGCGTAGAAGCAACGCGCCAGCGTTGCAGAATAGCGGCCTGCCAGCAGAGCATATCCACAGCTTGCCAACGCTGCACCAGGGCGGTGTGCCAGACTTGCACCCGTAGGTGATAGTAGCGCATGGACACACCGCTTAGCAGGTCCGCGACGTCGGTCGAGCAGGTTCTCTACTGTCCCGCTGGGGCCAAGTCGGCCACGTGTCGACGATCGTGCCTGATGCTTCACGTCGACCTCGAAAATATCAGCCCGAGGTCGCTTTCATCGTGACATTGACCACGGTAGCGCGCCTCCGCAGATCCTCGTCGAGGTCAACCGGGTCGACCGCCCAGTGCGCGGCCTGGTCGAAGACCTTCTTCATCGACGACCCCTCCTGGTCGACGGCCCGACCGTCGACCAACTCGGTCAGTTACAACCGTCGAACACCCATCAATCGACGACCCCGCAACAGTCATGCGCTCGTCAATAGACTGCTCCGTCGACTTCCCCTATCAAACTAGGCCGCCGACTCTCATGCGAAAGTGGCTTCGCAGCAATCCTCTGCGGATCGACCACCTTGTCGATCTGGACGCCCAAGTCAGCGTCGACCTTTGCGTACGATCGACCGCACATCCGCACACCCGACTACGAAGCCGGCTTTGCCCAAGCGAGGGCGGGCCAACAGCCGATTCCCATTTACAGGGACAGCTGCAGGCACAGTATGGCTGGCTCATGCGAGGGTACGGTAGGCGCGGGTGCGACTGGGGCTATAAGATGTGCACGGACGATTATAGGGCGCAAACGAAGCGTACATGTTCTAGTGCGCGAATTAGCATGAGGGTGCAACCACGTGTTGGAGTGAGGGTGGGGCACGCGTTAGGGAGGGGCGCGGACGAACAAGCTGGGCATGAACTAATATATATTTGCGGAAAAAAAAAAAAAAAAACACACACACACACACACACACACACCCAACAGCTGTTGGAAACAATAAATTGTAAACGCCTCTGTCGTGTCGAAACACCACACCAGAAGCGAAGCACGCCATGTCGAAGCACCCGCGAGTCAACCCTCGGAGGTTAAAAGAGGTTGCTGGAGGTTACGCGAAAGTCAAAAATCAAGCGACCTTTGACCTGACAAATACAGCGCGACAGTTAAGGACACACAACTGACTCGTTACAGAGCAGTTGCCCGAGTCGTACTTGTCAACAAGACTAGGCAAGAATGATTGAAAGGAGAGAGGTTTCACTAGCAGCAGTTGGGGTACATATAGCAAACCCTAACTGGGTTGTACTCGCTATAGAGCACCCCACTACAGGCTAGACAATAATAACATTCTGACACACCCCCATAGCCAAAGTGGGGTGTAATCAGTACAATGAGCAGGCATAGCAATAGTTCACAATTATAAGCAAAGCTAGAGGTGATCATAGAGGGCAAGTGAGGAGGAGGAGAAACTGTGAGGGCGAGAAGATGAAAGGCGCCGACTGAAGCTGCAGACACACGGGCAACAGGAGCGGCGCGCACAGTGGCTACCGAGCGCACGAGGGCACCGGACTACGGGAGTATCTGGCTCCGCGGCTACGACGAGCACACACAGGAGCAACGGACCCACAGGCGACTGGCGAAGCAGGCTCGCTGGGCTACCGAAACGCGCGAGGGCATCCGGACTACTGGCGCTGCTGGCGTCACGACGGCTACCTCCACGCAACCTCCCCCGACCGTCCCACGCCCCTCTCACACACCCCCTGCTGACACCCTAGCTCCACTTCCACGGCACCCCCCTTAAACCCTAAACCCTCGGCTCCCACACACCCACCCCCCTCAGCGGCAGCTGCAGCAGTGGGAGACGGAGGAGGAGGAGGAGCCGCAGGTTACCCACACCGGTCACCCCCATGCCCGCCACCCCCAAACCCTAACGCAGGCAGGAGCGCGGGAAACAGCAGGGGCGGGGCACGGAGGGAAAGGGAGGCAGCGGGGTGGCTCTTGGGCGCCACGAAGAAGCAGGGCGCGGGCCCCCCGAGGGCGCCACGGCGGGTGACGGGAGGGGGGCCGCGCACGGGCCCCCGAGGGCGGCTCGACGGGCGACGGGAGGGGCCGCGCGCGGGCCCCCTAGGCGCCGCGACGAGGCGACGGGAGGGGGCGGCGCGCGGGCCCCCAAGGTGCCGCGACGAGGCGACGGGAGGGGGGGGACGCGCGGGCCCCCAGGGCGCCGCGACGAGGCGACGGGAGGAGGACGACGGGGGGCAGCGCGCAGGTCCCCGGGGGCGCCACGACGGGCAGGAAACCGCCGCGCGCCTCGGGGCGCACGGCGGGCAGAAAACCGCCGTACGCCCTGAGCGCACGGCAGGAAGAAGACGGCGCGCGCCCGAGGCGTGCGAGAAGCAGAATAGCAGCGGAAGCAGTTAGGTGGCGGGCCCACCCACAGGATCGACCCAAGGGGGTCGACCTGCTCTGATAGCATGTCAACAAGACTAGGCAAGAATGATTGAAAGGAGAGAGGTTTCACTAGCAGCAGTTGGGGTACATATAGCAAACCCTAACTAGGTTGTACTCGCTATAGAGCACCCCACTACAGGCTAGACAATAATAACATTCTAACAGTACTGTATCGAACCGCAACAGCAACAGTAAAGTAGTTACAAACTGCATCCTTTCATATTCCTTGTATTATTATATAATCTTGTACTTCCTTGCTATAATCAATCTACTTTGCCCTCACATACCAGCGCAAGGTGGTTCACAAACTTTTGTTAAACGCTTCCGCTATTACAACACTATCCATCCAGAGTTCTCCCTTGAAAGATCCTAAGGGGCTATCTCAGCCCAACATGGTATGAGAGCAAACAGGGGAAACTCTACTACCTTCAAATCATTACAAGACATGGCAACAAGCAAGGAAAGGAGCTCCTCTAACGGCTCCCCAGGCACTACTCCTACTCCACCTCCTGCCTCTGGCCTGCAGACAGAGGAAGGCACGGCAACAAGACCAAGAGTAACATCTACTGAAACTCCCGCAAATCACCCCGCGAACTTCGACCCGAGTATAATGGAGAAGTTCTTCTCCTTCATGTCCTTCTACGAGCAGCACCAGCAGTCGGGACCTGCACAATCACACAACAGCAACAACAACGGAGCAACACCCATGAGCCTTGACGGGTCGTCATATGCGCGCGGAAACCAACAGCAGCAACCTACCTTCGCCCCGTACGAGCGCGGGTCGATCAGCTTCATGCCGCAGCCTTCACCTGGACAAGATAAACCACTGGACGCGTTACAAGTGCAATCACAGTTCGCGCACGTTCTGAAGCTGCAGACATCAAGGCCCTTCGACGGAAAGGACTTCTTCACCTGGTCATTCGAGTTTGAGTTAATGATGGAAGGCGCGCAGATACTCGGCTTCTTCGACGGGTCCCTGCAATATCCAGCAAACGGCACACAGTATGAGAAGCAGCAGTATACGTATCAATCGATGATGGCGTATACGATCCTGCTGTGGAACGTCACACCAACTCAGCAGCAGAACATACGCTCTTACCGGGGTTACGGCAACTCCGCTGAGCTCGCGTACAGCCACCTGAAGAGCCTGTATCAAGCAACAGACAGCGTAAACCAAAGCAGGTTAATGGCGCAGTTGACAACAGTTGAAATCAAAACGGGAGAAAAGGGGATGGCGTATATCAGCCGATGTCGCGAACTGCGCGACAAGCTTCTTCGATGCGGAGGGTCAATCTCTGAAGACGCCTTCGTGACAGTCATCATTGGTGGTCTCGGTCCCCAATGGCGCGCCACCAAAGCTATCCTCCGAGCCCACGGCAGAATCTCTGAAGCAGCACTCTGCGCCGAAATCCACGCTGAGCAGCAGGACATGGACCTGCAAGAAGAACGACACAGAAAGAAGACGACAACATCAGAGTTCGCGTTTCACACTCAACGACGTCACAACAACTACAACAATCGACAGCAACAACCGAAGCCAGTACCTCCTTTCTGCCACATCTGCAAGACTTCAGGACACCCGCGCACACACTGCCCGAATCGACAACAGTCAACGACTCCGCAGCGACAGCTACGACCTTCAAGCAATCAAGTCGCATCAACACAGGCGAATCCAACGACCCAGCTCCAATCTTCAACAACTCCAACGGGACAACCTGCGCAAGGAGCAAGAAACATCGTTAGCTGCATGGCAAGACTGAACGATTCTTGCATCACAGAATCGCCACCGTACTACTCACCAGAAGAGCAATTCGACGAAACGACACCAACCGCGAGTCACTTCAGCCGAACCCGACATACGCTGCCATAGCCCAAAACGAGCCATCCGGGAAGGACACGTGGTTCTTGGACAGTTGCTGCGGACAACACATGTGCTCCTCAGGACGCTTCGTACAACGAGAATACCAGCTTCAACGAGAGGTGGTCATCACCGTCGCCAACAATCAGAACCTGCGCACACGACGACAAGGAGTTGTTCAACTTCAGTCACGAGAAACGAACGTCATTCTACAGATGTCCAAGGTTTTAATTGCAGAAGGCCTCGGCTACAACTTACTCAGCGTCAGTCAACTGATGGCGAAAGGCATTCACCTTGAAGCAGACAGCACAACCCAGGAATTCAAGCTGTACCACGGGAGAGGAGGTCTCTACATCGGCAAGGCGGTTCTCAAGAACAACGTCTTCGTTCTTGACTTCGTCCCCGATCTCGGAACGGCCGACAGCGACGCCATCGTCAACTTCACTGACTGGACACATCCTCCAGATCTTGATCCAGACTTCAGCCCGAGCGGCTTCTGGTACTCACACACCATCCCTGAAACAGAAAGAACAAGGGCGCTGGCGACAATTCAGCAGTCGGCAGCAGCAGAGACAACATCGGCAGCAGCAGAGACAACATCGGCAGCAGCAGAGACAACATCGGCAACAGCAGAGACAACATCGGCAGCAGTAGAGACAACATTGGCAGCAGCAGAAACAACATCGACAGCAGCACAGACAACAGCAGCAGCAGCAGAAACATCAACACCAGTCGCCGGTCCCTCAACGGCACAGCCCTTCATCGACGAGACGCCGCCAACACCGGCGCAGCAGCTCAACCCGGCACCACGGGAAGTTCACAGAAGCGCGAACATCATCGCCGGCTTCTACTCCAACTCCGACATGTACCGACGCTCGCCAGGACACCGCGCCAACGAAGAAACCTGGCACGCAAGAATGGGACACCCAAGCAACACAGTATTAAACAACACGATAAGAGCTGGAGTACTTGACAAGGATTCACTCTTACTGATCGACGGCAGAGAACTTCAGCGAGCTCGAGGAACGTGCTTCACCTGCCCCGAAGCTGACTTACCGCATCAGCCCTTCGTCTCGCATCACAACCCAAGCGCACCTGCATATGCACCACTCGAGAAAGTGTACAGCGACATCTTGTACAACCGCGAACCCGGACAAAACGCGTATAACTACACCATCACCTTCATCGACGCCGCTACACGTTACGTCTGGCACCTAAACTTACCAAGTCGCGACATGGCTTTCGAGGCTTTCGTGGCATGGCTTCCAGCAGCAGAACGGGAATCGGGAGCTAAGCTCAAAAGTTTTCAATCAGACGGAGGAGGAGAATACTCGTCACAGCGGTTCAAGCAGTATCTGGCGGAGAAGGGAATCAAGAGACTCATCTCCCTTCCCTACGCCCATCAACAGCAGGGTGTAGCAGAAAGGATGAACAGGACTCTGCAGAACACCATGCGCAAACTGTTACGTGGCATGCGGCTACCCAACCACCAGTGGCCCGAAGCAATGGACCACGCCGTGATGCTGCACAACTTGCTTTCTTCGTCGTCACTCCCGAACAACACATCACCGCATCTGCTGTGGACAGGGAAACTGGGCAGCACAAAAATGTTACGAGTCTTCGGCTGCATGGTACAGTACCGACCCCCATCTGCACGAGCCGGCCGATTCTCCCAACGCGCACAGTGGGGACTACACCTGGGCATCGAAAAACATTACAACGCGTGGAAAATCTTCGACATCCACACCAAGGAAACAGTAGCAGCACGTGATGTCATTTTCTACGAACGGCTCACACTGCCAACGTACCTTGCCAACCTGGACGAAAATCGAGACCCCACAGGTGGCTTCCGTGGCGATCGAGCCTTCGCTTCGGCAGGAGACGAAGCTGACTGGGACGAGCAGAACGTGGAAGGAGCCTCGGAAGAAGCCGGACCTCTTCCCTACTGCTCAGTGGACGTACCGATGGACGAAGATAACCCTCGCGAAAGCGTCAACGCCGAAACCTACTACCACTTCGCCGACAACGGTTACGTTACACCTGCTGAAGTCAACACCAACGAAGCAGAACGCATAGGGCCCAACTTCGCACCTGATCCAGAAGCTGGAGACGAGGCAGTCTATCCCGAGGACACCACACTCCCCCGCTACACACAGAGTGGACTCCAGATACTCGGGCTCGTCACCGCAGTCCACGGCGCCGCCATTCCTAAAGAGCCTGCAACGATTCAGCAGGCTCTGGGGGGGGAACACAGGGAAAAATGGCGTGAAGCCATGGACAAGGAGCTGAAAGCGCTAGAAGAACGCAACACCTGGAAAATCGTTCCTATCGGCGTAGCACGAAACAAGACCATTCTCACCGGAAAATGGGTCTTCCGCGTGAAGACGAAAGCAGATGGCACCATCGACAAATTCAAGGCGCGCTGGGTCGTACGCGGCTTCGACCAAGAGCACGGACGCGACTTCACCGAAACCTTTGCTCCGGTCAGCCGACACACCTCACTACGCATTCTCCTCGCGATCGCCGCCATGAAGAAGAAAAGGCTACGACAAATCGACGTCGCAAACGCCTTTCTCTACGCACCTGTTGACGCAGAAATCTTCGTGGAGCTACCACACGGCTCCAGCACGGACTCCACACACGTCTGTCAACTACTCAAATCGCTCTACGGCATCAAACAAGCCCCACGACTGTGGCAACAGTACCTGCACGCCCGACTCGTTCGCATCGGCTTCAAGCAGCTACCGCACGATCAGGGAATGTATCGGCTCACGAAGGGTACAGACTACATCCTCCTAATCGTCTACGTAGACGATTTACTCTACATCGGCTCGACAGACAACGTCACCTCCTGGTTCGAAGGGGAGCTGCAGAAAGACCTCACGCTCACGGTCTCGTCTACCGTCACACAGTACCTCGGCCTCAACATCCGAGAAGAAGAAGATGCGATCTACCTCAACGCCGCGAAATATGCCGACACCATCGCCAAACGCTTCGCTCTCACACCAGCCGCCATCTCCACGCCATACCGCTACACGACAGGAACCGAGAAGGGACGATCCACTCTACTCAAACCAGCCGGCATACGCGACTATCAGAGGAAGCTCGGATGCCTCCTCTTCGCAGCCGTCACTTGCCGTCCCGACCTCTCATACTCCGCAAGTCAACTCGCCACCTACCTCAAGAGGCCTGAAGCAGAACATCTGGCGGAACTTGACCGCGCTCTTCACTACTTCATCAGCACCGCGACGATCGGCCTAACCTACCACAAGAACGCAGCTACACCAACTAAGCTAATCGGCTATGTCGACGCCGATCACGCCGGCGACTCCGACAACAGGCGCTCACGTACCGGCTACGTCTACCGCCTCGAACCTATCGGACCTATCTCCTGGCAGTCGAGCAAGCAGGAGTTAATCGCGTTATCATCAGCTGAGGCAGAATATATCGCACTCTGCTCAGCCACCAAGGAAGGCCTTTATCTTCGCGAGCTGCTGGAAGAAGCAAAGTTAGCTGAGTTACCCAACTTCACCCTGTTCTGCGACAACCAGTCTGCAATTCGCATCGCCAACAAGAACGGCTTCGCGAACAGGACGAAACACATCGCCCTGCGTTACTTCTTCGTGAAGGACGAGATCGAGAAGGGGAGACTTCAGCTGTCATACTGTCCCACGTCCGAGATGGCAGCCGATTATTTGACCAAGAAACTCGGAAAGCAGAAATTCGAGTACTGCGTGTTGCTGACTGGACAAAGCCACGTCATCAAGAGCGACACTCCAGAAGCGAAGGGGAGTGTTGGAAACAATAAATTGTAAACGCCTCTGTCGTGTCGAAACACCACACCAGAAGCGAAGCACGCCATGTCGAAGCACCCGCGAGTCAACCCTCGGAGGTTAAAAGAGGTTGCTGGAGGTTACGCGAAAGTCAAAGGTCAAGCGACCTTTGACCTGACAAATACAGCGCGACAGTTAAGGACACACAACTGACTCGTTACAGAGCAGTTGCCCGAGTCGTACTGTATCGAACCGCAACAGCAACAGTAAAGTAGTTACAAACTGCATCCTTTCATATTCCTTGTATTATTATATAATCTTGTACTTCCTTGCTATAATCAATCTACTTTGCCCTCACATACCAGCGCAAGGTGGTTCACAAACTTTTGTTAAACGCTTCCGCTATTACAACACTATCCATCCAGAGTTCTCCCTTGAAAGATCCTAAGGGGCTATCTCAGCCCAACAGCAGCAACACGCACGTACAAGCTAGGCCATAAAATCACAAGGATTCACATAGTATCGAATAATGGCGGCCGATAACGGGGAAACCATTTCCGTGTGATGCATTGTGCTGTACGCATTGGAAGCAGTCACATTGTCAGGAGGGACGATATGAAGGTATGAAATCAAATACATCAAAACACAAAACCATGTGTGTTATAAGATATACAAATATTATCAGATGAAGAACACAGTGACTCAGCCCCACAGTGATAGCAACGAGTCTGCTTCGAGCCCCGTCAGAAATCCACATTCTCGTCGTAAATCTCAGCTAGCGTTTTGTCGGCTTCCTTAGAGCCCGAGTTCGGGGAAAAGAGTTGTAAGGTTGTTGCGTCGTCGCCGTACGACCCACGTTTTGTCGCACATCTTCTGTGTGCGACCCGCCGACCACTCATTTCACGAAAGCTCGGTAGTAGATGACGGAACATTCGTAGAACGACCTAGCATGCGACGGTCAAAGGTGTCGCGCCCCGTGATTTACACGGGGAAATTCTATTTCCCGCCTGGAGATGCTGTACTTCGCGGAAGGTCCGGCCAACCGGAATTCCAGCGACCTCATCCATCAGCCAAATTCGTTCGTCAAACAACCATCGCCTAGCAACGACCTGGATGCATACAAAAGGCGAGATGAGGAGGAGATTTCAACACAGCAAAACACACTTCAATTCTTTCAATCACGCAAGTTTTCAATTGGCAAGCGCAGTTCAGCCTTTTTCGACAGCCGAAGGTGAACCGATACAATACCAGCTTCCGATAGCCTGGAACGTTTGTTCGAATGGATTCCCTCATTTCTCGCTTCGCACCCGTTGCAATTGCCAAGGAATTCCTAGAAACCGACATGGAGCAGCTGACGAGACCCGACATTTGCGATCGTCAAAGCAAGGTTACTCCCGCGAAAGGCCTATTTCTTCCAACCCACAGTTTCGGAGGGAATAACGTGTGGAGCACTGTCCCTTCGAAAGAAACCCCGCACAGCGGCACGAGTTCGGACGACCACGAATACGCTAATGCAACCAGCAGCGTTAAAAGTCGTCGTGCCAAGCTCGAGATTGACGTGAGCGACAGCATTAGCGACTGCAGCGAAGTGGGCGACGAGAACGACGATTCGTCAGGTTTCTCAGATGCCGCGAGCGACGATTCGTCGGACGATACCTGCTCCAACGCGTCAACATTCTCCTGCTTCTCGCCGCGCTCCGCGGCCTCGACTGGCGACGCATCAAACGGACGCGCATCGCCGCGGTCCGTGCTGCGGCAATATCGCGCCTCGCATCATCGGGAAGTCGACATTGGCAACAATTGTTTTGACTCAGAGAGGCGCCCGCGGACTGAAACCCTAAGCGAAGCCCGCGGCGCGTGTTCTTACCTTCAGAAAATGGAGGAGATTGAGCTTCCGGACGACCTGTACACACACGAGATCCCCGTCTCCTTCGCCAAGCTCCAGCACAACACATTGTCCGCAAATGCTACGCGGAATGCTTTCTCCTCTAATAAAACGGGTCGCATGGGCGCTCTGGGTCAGCCCACTGGCTTCCCTGCCGTGCACGTGACAGGCGCTCCTGTGTTCCCGCCATCTTATCATGGTCCCGTGGGATTCCCTCCCCAGCTTCTAGTGCAGCAGCAGATGAACCAGATGTACTGGCAGCAGATGCACCTGAACCAGATGCACCTGAACCAGATGCACCTGAGCCAAATGCACCTGAACCAGATGCACCTGAACCAGATGCACCTGAACCAGATGCACCAGAACCAGATGCACCAGAACCAGGCGCGGCTTCAGCAGACAATGTACATCCAGCAGCAGCAACAGAGGGAGTGGATGGAGCAGCAGCACAAGCATTTGCCTGTGGAGATTGAGAGGAATGGAGGAGAGAGGAGGAGGTTCCAGCCACCACGATTCCTCCAGCCTCAAAGCGCTGCAGGCACTGGGGTCTTTATTCCCCCCCAGGCATGATGGACTAGTATAGTATATACTGGCTGAACTATTGGATGCTGCTGCTGGTTACCATCTACACAATACATCTGGTAACCATCAGCAGCATACCAATATCATGAGACTCTGTTTCTTGTGATGGTGGTAATGTGCTTGTCCTGTTTGGTTTAGAATCTACGCCAGGGGTCTAGCGCAAAATCATGCATATTTGAAGCAAAATAATGAGCTAATCTTCCTATAATTATTTTGTGTAATGTGAACTTTGTATTTTGGCTGAAACAGTTCTGCTAGCGAAGTGTTCTTTGCTGCACCGAGAGGACGCAGCTTGCCTGATTGGCCATCGCCACCGTGGCATGAAATTTGCGGCTCCTGCAAGGTTGTCACTGGCTGGGAAGTGCCTTTGAGCAGAACCGTTTCCACGTGGAACTAGAGGGCCACATGCACAGGCCCAGCCCAATTCATCCGAATTTCCGTGAACTCTTCGAGACATTTCGCAATTCGTGATGCCTCGCGAGGACCCTACGGCTTCTAGATTTTGTTGCGCTGCAACAGGTCGCTAGGCCTCACGAATCCTGGTTACTCTGATATCTCTAAGTTCGTGTAATCCACAGCCACAGCTTTCTTGAGAACTTCATCCGTTGTAGATCCTTCAGAACTCCAGCTATTCTGCTCCTGGAAAACTACTAGTAACTGGATTCCTTTCCTACAGCGTCGAATGAACCTTTCAGAACTTCAGCTGTTCGGGATCTGTCTTCGGACTAGACTAAAACTCCCTCGGGTTCTCCCACTTCGTCTCCGCTTTGTATCCACTTCGCCTACATTATCTTGGTTCCGTTTGACGGAACCAAGGACGAGTGGCTGATTGTGCGTCTCCTTCACTGGAGTTTAATGGTTCTTCGCTCTGTTCCTTTCGCATCGACCTGCGTTGCTCCTTAACGCTCTACGTGGCTCTAGTACCACTCCCCAGTCCTTGCTGATATGGCTTCATCCGGTCCGTTGGCTGCATCAGGGAACAAGACCACTTTCGTTGCACCAACCACCAGCTCCATTCCTCCTACCACCAGCAACCATGCCTCCATTCCACGCTCTTCTTATCCACTCCACACATCCTCTTCGAGCTTCAGATCTCACGATTCCTCTCCCGCCGTATCCTCGTTAAGAGCATACTCGACGGACTTGGCCTCCAGGAACAGCGTGCTGCAGCGGGGAAACCGCAAAAACAATCGTCAGACACCGAAGGCTTCCCGGCGCTTCCACGAATCTTCCGCTTCCCGTCAGAGCTTCGTGCATTTCGAGTCGGCCAATAAGTCCGTGCGAGCAGCTGGGCGCCATGTCGCAGCCGCGGCGAGCGACGTCGCAGCCGTTGCTGCGAGCGTCGCAGAAGCGTCGCTGGACGAGCGGGTGGAGCTTGGAGCGCTGCAGGGCCGGGCGAGGGAGGAAGCGGAGGAAGTGCAAGCTGCCGTCTTGCAGGCCGCGCAGGAACTAGATGCTGTAGCGGCAGAGGCTGTAGCAGCAGAGGCAACGGCGCCTTCCGTGGGTTCAGAGGGAGAGGGAGAGAAGAGGGAAGCGAGGGGACAGGGGTTAGGCGGCGGGTCCGCGGATGGTAGGGCGCGGACGAAGCGGTTGTTGCAGTGGGCGCGGGAGCTCCATGGCGGAACCACCCCCGCGCCTACGCTGCGCTCGCGGGAGAATCGTGTCATGGGCTGTGTCGCACAGGTGTGGCTCCACGTGGAACTTGAGGAAGACACGTCATCATCTGACGGCACGGAACTCTCCCGCCTCAAACTCCGTCTGCAGGCCGATAGCGACTCGGATCTGACACGTGGCATTTGCCAGCTCCTCCTAGGGATCTTTACCGGCCGCAGCGTCAGCGCCGCGCTAGCGTTAGATTCTAACGGACCGGCAGTTAAAGCCCTCTCTGCCGCCCTAAAACCCGCCGCAGCCGCCACAGCCGCCGGCGCAGCTAAGGCCGCCCCCGCTGTACGCACATCCACCTTCGTAAGCCTCCTCCTCTCCATGCAAAAACGCGCGCGCGCCCTGGCGGCGGCGGCGCTCGGACGGACTCCGTCAGTGGCTCCGTTACCGTCAATCGTGATCGGCCGGGGCGGGACGATCACCGCCCGCGGGGATTTCGCGGTTACCCAGGCGCAGTACCTCCGTCCGAACGACGCGGCAGTCGCGGCGTTAGTTACGGAGCTATCTAGCAAGCGCATCGGCGTCGTGGCGCATTTCTACATGGACGCGGAAGTTCAGGGCGTGCTGGTCGCGGCGCGCAAATCCTGGCCGCACATCAAGATCTCGGATTCGCTGGTGATGGCGGACGGAGCGCTGAAGATGGCGCAGGAGGGGTGTGACTATATCGCGGTCCTGGGGGTGGATTTTATGGCGGAGAACGTGCGGTGCGTGCTTGAAAAGGGCGGCTACGCGCACGTGCCTGTCGTGCGAATGGCGGCGTCCCCCATCGGGTGCTCGTTGGCGGACGCGGCGCGGAGCGACGCTTATGATAGGTATCTTAAGGAGGCGTCGACGGTGCCTAAGTCGCTGCACGTGATCTATATCAACACGGCGCTGGATACTAAAGCCGTGGCGCATCATGCAGTGCCGACCATCTCGTGCACGTCGTCCAACGTGGTGCAGACCGTATTGCAGGTAAGCCAGTGTCACCGGTGTGCTGTCCGCCCAGGTGCGTGCCGACTGTTTTTTGTCCCAACCGGTTTGCAGGCTGTACACACAGGTGAACGCCCACCATCTCGTGCACGTCGTCCAACGTGGTGCAGACCGTTTTGCAGGTAAGTTGTTGGTGTTTGAAGGAGAACGATAGGTAACACAGGGAACTTTTCAAAACCACGTGAAGAGAAGTTAGTACTGAGGCGCCTCAAAATGAGAAGTTAGTACTGAAGTTATAACAGGAAATATAACGAGGAATATGGCACCTGCTTTAACCTTAATCTACAACTCTCCCTTCATCTCCTTCCGCCCCCCGACCCCCCCTTCCCCTTCTGTCATTGCCCAGTTGTTACTCACCTTGCTACTCTTTTTCCTTGTCTTCGTCTCCTCACCTTGTTACTCGTTTTAAAATTCCGGTGAAGTTCCAAATTTAAATCTTTAGTTAGGACCTTTCTTCTCTTTCCCGCCTGCCCCCCTCTTCTACCCCCCAAACCCCAAACACCCCCACCTCCCTGCGCCCCCACCCCGTTCCTACCTTTATTCTGTCTTTCCCATCGTCCTGGCACATGTTAAAACCACACCAGGCTTTTGCCCAAGTTCCGGACCTGACCCTGTGGTACGGACCAGACACGTACATGGGAGCAAACCTGGTCGAGATGCTTCGGCAGCTCTCCAACGTACCTGACGACGAGGTTCGGTTGCTTCACCCGGACCACACCCAAGCCTCGCTCCGCGCACTCCTGCCTCGGATAAGATACTTCCAGGAAGGTGCCTGCATTGTTCACGACATGTTCGGGCAGGAGGTTGTTTCGCGGCTCCGGGCAGCATATTCTGACGCTTTCCACACCGCACATTTCGAGGTGCCCGGAGAAATGTTTGCGCTGGCAATGGAGGCGCGTGCAAGGGGGCGCGGCACTGTTGGGTCAACGCAAAACATTTTGGATTTTGTAACTGCCCGAACGAGGGAGGCGTTGGAGAGAGGGTATGAAGGGGAGAGATTACAGTTTGTGTTGGGAACAGAGACTGGAATGGTTACCAGCATTGTGCAGGCGGTGCAGGACGAATTGGCGAAGGTTGAGAGCGGTTCGGATGGTGCCGCTGACGTGGAGGTAGAGATAGTTTTTCCTGTAGACAGCTCGGCGGTTGCTTCTACTAAGGAGGATGGGGGAAACAACGGCAGCAGCAGCAGCAGTAGCAGTGGGAGCAATGGCAACGCAGTAGGGTCGGTAGCAGCAGCGATGTTGCCAGTGGTGCCAGGCGTTAAGGGGGGAGAGGGGTGCTCTGTCACTGGTGGCTGTGCGTCGTGCCCATACATGAAGGTGAGAGAAAACATTAAAAATATATGATACCAGGCGTTGAGGGGAGAGAAGGGTGCCCTGTCAACGGGGACTACGCCTCCTGCCCTTGCATGAAGGTGAGCCGACTCAAAAGAGGGGGGTTGAGGAGCTGGTTGACACACGCACAGGAATGAGAGGAAGGGTGCTCTGTCACTGGGGGTTGCGCCTCGTGCCCTTACATGAAGGTGAGCCGACTCAAGGGGGTGGGGGGAATGGGGGTTAGGGGGGAAATGGGGGTTATCGAGGGGATGGGGGTTATGGTGGGGGGGGTGGGGGACACATCCACAGAAGTGGGAGATGAAGGGTGCTCTGTCACGGGGGGGTTTGTTTGAAGGCGAGTAATATGAAGGCGAGTAATATGAAGGTGAGTAATATGAAGGTGAGTAATATGAAGGTGAGTAATATGAAGGTGAGTAATATGAAGGTGAGTCGGCCTAAAAGAGGGGGGATGGGAAGAACACACATAGAGGAATGGGATGAGAAGGGTGCTACGCCACTTGGGGGGGCTGTGCCTTGGGCTTGCACATGAATGTGAGAGGCGTGAGGGGGATGGGTGGAATGGGAGGAGTGGGAGAAACACACACATGAACTCCCTCTATGACCCCCTATTGCCCTTGTCTTTCCTCCCTCAGATGAACTCCCTAGACGCCCTCATGTCTGTCTGCCACATGCTGGGTCAAGAAGATGCTCTCACGCACTTCATCCACATGTGTAGCTCTCACTCAATCCCTCTTCAAGATTCCCAATCTCCTTGTCTCTTCTCCCTCAGATGAACTCCCTAGATGCCCTCATGTCGGTCTGCCACATGCTGGGTCAAGCTGATGCTCTTCATTCCCATGTGTGGTTCTCACTCGATCAACCTTGATGTCTCCAATCCGCTGCCTCTTCTCCCTCAGATAAACTCCCTAGACGCCCTCATGTCGGTCTGCCACATGCTGGGTCAAGCTGATGCTCTTCATTCCCATGTGTGGTTCTCACTCGATCAACCTTGATGTCTCCAATCCGCTGCCTCTTCTCCCTCAGATGAACTCCCTAGACGCCCTCATGTCGGTCTGCCACATGCTGGGTCAAGCTGATGCTCTTCATTCCCATGTGTGGTTCTCACTCGATCAACCTTGATGTCTCCAATCCGCTGCCTCTTCTCCCTCAGATGAACTCCCTAGACGCCCTCATGTCGGTCTGCCACATGATGGGTCAAGAGGATGCTCTCACACGCCTGGCGCCGTACGAGCCTGACAAGTTTGCCGAGCCTCTTGGTCCGGGCACAGTGGCGGACCTGGGCTACTTGCCGATCCTCCACATGAGGCATTTCCAGGTATGGAATCGTGCCACGGTTTTTGTCACAACATTCCATTCCATGGCACCATGTCCATGGCACCATGTCTCGGACTGACATTTCAGGCGCTTACGTACCTGTTAATAGCATGTCATGCTATCCCCATCAAATTTGACGTGCCTTGGAAGGCGTTTCCAGGTATGGTGCTGTGGCTCCATGAGTCCTTCACATGTCATGCATGGCATTCCCTAGGCATGACATGGTCATGCCTCTCTATGTCTCTCTATTACATGGCACTTCCCACTTCTCTTTCCCCCTCTCCCGTCTGTCCCTCGTCGCCCCCAACCCACCTTATTCCACCCCAGTCCCCCTTCCTGATCCGTCTGCCCCTCCCCCTGCTCTTACCAACGATTCCTGATTCCCCTTCTCGCTCTCCCATCTGTTTCTTGTCGTCCCCACCCCACCCCACCCCACCCCCTTGACCCGGTTGTGGGCCTGACATTTAATTCTTGCCTGAGGCTTTCTATGATTTTTCCGGCCCAACCAATCCCACCCAACCTCGCCCCACCCCCCTGACACGTCTGTGGAAACTGATTGGTTGAAGAGGTGGTGGCGGACATATTGACAAGGAGCCGGACTCAGCATGATCCCATCTAATGATTAAACAAAGAACCCTGTCCCTGACATTCATACCTGATTTCTGCTATCATTGTTCCACCCCCACCCCACCCCCGTGATCTGTGAGCAGAAAACGGGGCAGTTGTCTGAAGAGCTTGTTGCCGACATTTTGACAAGGAACCAGAGTCAGCAGCATGAGCCCACGCAATGATTTCATGCAACGTTTCTGGGATGATTAAATGAATCAACTCTGTGTTGACTTGACATCCATGTCCAAATCATGCTATTCATTCTGCTAAACCTGCCTGAATTCCTACCCTGCTGGTGTTCGTGCTTAGCAGTGGCTGGTACTACGGTAGCGTATGTGTTGTGCTTGTGTGGGGATTGAAGGCACAGAAGGTTTAGGACAAGTGCAGTACAGTGTGTTGGCTGTTTTGGGGAGGAAGTGTCGACAGGAGCTGTCTTGCAACTCGTACTACATCAATGCTTCCTCGTAAAGTGCGCCTTTAATATGTTTCTTCTCTTGGGCGTGCTCTACTAGTCGAGAAGAGTGTAGAAGGGCCCAGATTCCAGGAACATGGTAGTATACTGAATAACCCAAGCAGAGAAGGCATCCCCCCCATCCCAATGCCACTCGAGCAGACCACGTTCAAGCACCTGCAGCACCCACGCACACCTGCTAGAATCCATAGTCTGTCAATTTGCTGAACGTAGTGCTACTAGCTGACATTTTACACATCTACCTGTCTCTCCAAGGTCTCTCATTTCTCTCAAGCTGTCTGCTTGCAATTTGATGGAATGTGGGTTTTGCCATTTTGTTTACTGTAGTTAGTCATGATCTGCAAAAATCATATTTCACGCGTATGATTGGTTGGAACTCGCTCGTGGCAACAGCGTCAGCAAGGGGTACTGCCTAGTGCCTGGAAACTTCGTTCGCGGTAAACAATCGCGATTTCGCTGCGCTGCGCCACACGCGCAATGCGTAACAAGCGCATCCTGTTCCGCTGCGCCGGCCCGCATGGAATCTCGACCAGATGAGAGCGAATGGAGCCTGACTGACACGTCATTCCCTGTGGGAAGCCAGCAACCAATGATATTAGCAACAGTGTCCCGATTTATTGGGCCGCAAGCTGTGCCCTGACTCCCTGAATTCGTGGGCCCCCGGCTGCCTGGATTTTCCCTCGGACTTGCAAAGCGGGAATTGGTGGTGTTCCGCCAATCAGAGGAAGCACATCGTAATGTCACCTGCGCAAACTCCGCAGACCCTTGCCCCCCCAGCCCAGCCCAGAAGCAATGTACAGTGCATATTCCGAGCCTCATCCAGGCCGAATTTTGTGACTTCATGTTCGGGCAACATAGCCGCTAATCTCAAGAAGCCGTCCAATCCCGGCGTCCCAAAACGTTTGGGCATCTCCGAAGCAAATTTCGTAGAGAGCTTCGACTTACTCCGAACCTCAGCCTCACTACTCCCGCGCTTGGAAGTTCCAAATCAATCTTGCTTCCAATAAGATTCTGACAAGTACTATGGGCTTGTGGCAACAACTGCTCCGAGTCCAAACCTGTACGTAATTTGGGGAAAATATGTCACAAGTAACCAACTTGGGACTCGATAACGTGAATGGAAAAAAGAAAACGCGTACGGTCACTGTATCGGGTTTCCTGACGGGTTTGGTAAGCGGGGTCACGGATTCAGTCACTAACAACAGGTAAAAAATCACGCGAATGGTCACACATGTAACTCCCGCCAAAAAAACTTGAAACTCAACAAAATTCCCGCTCGCCCCCAACCAATCTGCGAACTTGTAAAAAAACTAAAACCCAATCGGAATCGGATGCGGTTTGGGAACGGATCAACCCTAAACACCTGGCGAAATGGTGTTTAGGGTTGATACATCCGAAAATGCATCCAGGTACTTTTTGGGTTTCATTTCGCTTTGGCGGGAGTTTCATATGTGACCATTCGCGTTTTTTTATACCTGTTGATTGTGACTGATTCCGTGAAACTCTTTATCAGTCGCGTGAAAACACCCTTTGCAGTGACCGTACCCTTTATTTTTTTACCAAAAAAGTTTTCGTGTCCCATGATGGTTACAAATGGCATATTTTCCCCGTACCGTGTTGGCGGTGGTGCCCCCACAAGGCTGCTCAACTTCCCCCTTTCCCTGCTCCCCCCTTCCTCCCCACATTCCCCACCATTTCCCCCTTATCCTTCCACAGAAACTTGATCAGCCACTTGCCCTCCAATCCCAAGACTCTCAGGTTTCCCTGACCATTCACATTTGTGTGTTTTTTGGGACTTCCTTTCCCATTGTTTCTCCTTTTTAGATCCCTGATCTGGAGTATCTGGAAGCTCTTCCTTGAGGTGTTGTGAAGGTCAGGCCGATATGGATCTGCTAATGCTCGTAACGAGCGTTTTCCGCGCTGACGTCTCGATATCCCCGGCTCAGGCGACGTGGTTCGGGGTAGCTGCTGCAGTGGCCGTTGTTGGCGCAACGACATTCGTGCTCTCATCCATCGGCAAGCCCGAGGTCAAAGGCAAGTCCACCACAGAGCTTAGCGGAGGAAAGCTGAAGAAGGATGAAGTGGCTAACGGCTGGACTAACTACGACAGATATTTCCAACAAAATCCTGGCGAAGGAGTCACCGAGAAGAGCCAAGCTCCTCAATTTGTGGACACATTCTACAATCTTGTGACCGACATTTACGAATGGGGTTGGGGTCAGAGCTTCCATTTCTCGCCTGCGCTTCTCCCCGGGAAGTCCGATAGGGAAGCGACGATCGCTCACGAGGAGTACATTGCGACTATCTTGAAGCTTAAGCCCGGAATGAAGGTTCTGGACGCGGGATGCGGAGTCGGAGGACCAATGCGGGCGATCGCGGCCAAGTCCGGAGCGAATGTTACCGGGATTACTATTAACGAGTATCAAGTGGAGCGTGCTCAGCAGCACAATGCCCGGAGAGGGTTGGACAATCTTTGCACGGTCGTTCAAGGGAACTTTCTTGAACTGCCGTTTGAGGATAACAGCTTCGATGCTGCTTATTCTATCGAGGCTACCTGCCATGCTCCCAAGCTGACGGACGTCTACGGCGAGATCTTCCGCGTGCTGAAGCCTGGCCAGCTGTACGCGACGTACGAGTGGGTGAAAACGCACAAGTACGACCCGAACAACAAGGAGCACGTTCAGATTATTGACGACATCTGCTACGGAAACGCGCTCCCGGAGCTTCGGTCTTACAAGGAGATCGTGGAAGCTGCTGAAGCGGTGGGGTTCGAGGTTATCGACAATAGGGATGTCGCTGCTCCCCCTGCTCTCCCCTGGTGGACTCGCCTCAAGATCGGCCGTATCGCGTATGCTCGCAATCACCTGCTCGTGAAGATCGTGTCAATGCTCAACATTGCGCCCAAGGGATTGGTGGACGTTCACAACATGCTGACGACGGTCGCCGTGCACCTGACACGTGGAGGCGAGACCGGGATCTTCACTCCCGCGCACCTGCTGCTGCTTCGGAAACCCGCTGCGCCGGCCTCCACTTAAATGTACGTATACTTGCGACCCCCTAAATTTTCTATACTGAAGCTTACTTCAAGTTGTCAGATCTGGGATCTGGCTTGAAATTTGGAGCATGGAATGATGATTATTCTTATTTCTGTCTTGCTCCGTTCCCCCCTTTTCCCTCCTCCCCTCTTCCCCTCCCCGATCAACTCCAGTATGATTCTATGTCACCTACCTGAGTTCAACTATGAATAACCCGATGACCATCGCATGCATTCGCGGGTGCTGTCGCGGGTGTTTAGTTCGCGCGTGGGACGGTGTGTGACCCTGTTTTACCTTTTTTTTGTGTGTGTGCTCTTTAACGTATTCCACTCGCTCCCGCGTACTCCGTAGCGTAGCATGCGTGCGAGTGTGAAAGAACTATGAAGAGGGACCTGTTTGTGGGGCCTAACCCCGCTGATCCGTAGACGTTCTTCGTCGTCAGCTTGTGTGTCCTTCGGTTTGTGTTATTTAACGAGCAAAGCCGAATTCTAGGCGAACGACTCTAAACAACCTGCAACATTTATGCCTGTCGTTTTGAAAGTTCCCAGTTAAGAAATCGAACAGTACAACCCCATTCCTCGCTTCCACGGCCTCGAACTGCCGCCTGTCTCTTCATCTCCTTGCATTCCGTGCAAATCGACCCGCATTCCCTGTCCATTGGCCTCGACGCACCACATTCCTTTCCGCCGATAGTCCTCGCGTCTCCTCTCCCCCTTTTTATCCCTTACTCGTCCCCACTGGCGCTGTCTCCAACCTCCCGTCCTCCACTTCCTCCGTTCTTCCTGTCTTATACCCAAAACCCCGAGCCCTTCCCCACTTCTCCTTTTCCCGCACCATTTCCCTACCCTTCCCCCTTTACCGATCCCTCACCGCGCCGTTTCTCAATCTCTCTGCCCTCTTCAACTTCCCCCTCCCCTCGTTAACCCCACCTCCCTCCTCCACCTCTCCTATTCCTTTTTCCACTCCTCCACCCCTCCTCTTCCCTCTTCCACCCCTTATCCCCTCCCCCTGTCATTCTGGGTGGCTTTCCTTTACTTTCCGCTTCTATCCTGCTGCCCACCCACTCTCTCCCCCACTCTCTCCGCTCCTTTCCTCTCATCTCGTTCTTCATTCCCTCTTCTCGTCCGTCCCTCCCTCTCGTTATCTTCCTTTGCTTTACACTCTTCTCCCTTCCTGCCTCCTTTATTCACTCGTCACTCAAATTCTCTTTGTGCATTCGCTTGTTGTTTGTTCCTCTTCTGTCCCCCTCGCTTCCCCCCCCTCCCGCCATTCCATCCTCCCCTCCCTCCATCTGTCCTGCCTCCCTCCCGGCCTCCCTCCCTCTCTCCGTCTCTCAATCCTTCCCTCTGGCTCTGTCTTTCTCTCTCCGTCACTCACTCTCTCCCTCTCTCTCCCTCCAAGTCTTTCTCCCTTCCTCCCTTCCCCATTCGTCTCGCTGCTCTGTCTGTCCATGCAACTATCGAATCTTCATTCACTCCGCACTTATCTCTCTCCCTCTCTCCCTACATCCTTTCCCCCGTGCATCCATCTCCCTATCCCTTCCCCCCAACACTTCGCCCTACACCTCTGTTGAGTACCTCCTTCCTGTCCTCCCTCCGTACATGCTTCTCCCTCCCAACCACCCACAACTCTCGCTCCTATCCTTACAGCCTCACCCTTCTGGACATCCCACTCCTGCTCCTCTACTTTCGGCCTCCTCTCCTTCCCACCTGCCTACCCACACAATGGATCTGCCACTCCTTCCCAATCTCTACTACCTAAGCACCCGTACACATCATGCATGTGTGCCTATTGTCGCTCACATGCAGAACAGCGTGTACTCGCTAGACGGTAGCTGTGTCCAGCGTTGACCAGAAGTCACTCTCAAGATGGGGTGTATTGGAATTGCCAGCGTTGAAACCCTTCCTCTAGCTTTAAACTACATCCATCCACAGTTCGAAAACAGAAAGATGCTTTTCACAATGCACACGTTGAACACATGGATAGAAAACACTGCATTCACGCGATATACCTCTTACACAGAGTGGAGTGCTGTTATATCAAACATTTTTTAGCAGGGTAAGAACAGTAAGATGGCATTTCAGGCTTCCGAACAAGTGACCTCCGAACAAGTTCGGTCGTCGCACACTCTCAAACTTGTTCGAAGGTGTAAAATTACGGCTTCGAACAAGCACAGGATCTCAATGTCGGTGCTCTTCGCGCACATTTTGTGATGACCTGACACGTCAGAAAACTGACGGCCTGATTGATCCACACTGCCCTAAAAAACCAATTGTTGGCATTAAGCCAGAATTTCGGAAAACACCCTAATGTATCGCGACATTTTTTGGGTTTCTCAATATCATTCTTTTCTCGGATCTTGGTGCCAATTTTTTTTCCCGTGTGCCAGTTTTTCACAGTGAGGTGAAAGTTGTTCGACCATCAGGTCGGAGTTGTTCGAAGGTCAGTGTCGCAGAAAGTCGGGAAAAATCGCAAAGATTCGTATAGCAGTCGCGTGTTCGGAAGTGTTGTTTGTTCGGAAGCCTGGAATGCCATCTAAAACGGCCATAGGATCCAATTCCAACAATCCAGTGCTAGTCATTGTGAGGTAATACCCTGCACATGCGGTTTTTTTTAGAACCTGGAGACACCTTCACAAATCTCCACGATCAATAATCAGCATTGTAGCAAAAGATTTGGCAGCATTAGTATATACATATCGTTGGCATGATTCACACTGGGCAGGGCTGTGTAGGAAGCTCTACCAATCCACTGTTCTGGCGTTTGCACCACTGTGAAGCTTCTGTTTATGCTCTGCCTCCAGTTCCTCCTGCAATACAGGGGATGGTGCAGACAGGGTCAAATGCCACAACAATTGTGAACAAGTAGCAAAAGCACAGGTGTTGAACTATATCAAATGTCATACAAATACAAATAAGAAAGTCATCAAATAGTTTACACATCAAATTCGTTACCTTGGAGGTAGCAAGTAGTGGTCGCAGGAAGGTGGTTCGAAAGATCTCCATGAAAGGAGCGAGCGACGTCCCCTCCATGCCTATGGTGGAGCGCGCGCGCACGAGAGAGACAGAGAGAGAGAGAGAGAGAGAGAGAGAGAGAGAGAGAGAGAGAGAGAGAGAGAGAGAGAGAGAGAGAGAGAGAGAGAGAGAGAGAGAGAGAGAGAGAGAGAGAGAGAGAGAGAGAGAGAGAGAGAGAGAGAGAGAGAGAGAGAGAGAGAGAGAGAGAGAGAGAGAGAGAGAGAGAGAGAGAGATAGAGAGAGAAGAGCCAAAGCATTGCACAAGATATGGAAGCAAAGCAATATGCAGAAAAGATTATTACTCAGCTAAAAGCGCACGTACTGAACAGCATGTGCACGGAAGAGTGGATGAGACGGAATGAAGAACAGACGGAACGGGCGGAGGCAAGGGAGGCGAGGAGGAATGGAGGCGAGAAAGCATACCTGTGGCTGCAGCTGCAGCGCCATCTGATGCCCTATGAGGCGCATTAATCTCACGCACCAACTGAGGGGAGGGAAAGGACGAGAGAAAAGGAAAAAGGGCGAGGGACGAGGCAGAATCGAGGATAAGGAAGCAGGTTGAGAGTCTCCTGTGGCAGGTGTCACCAGATTCCCGTCTGTGGGTGCAGCTGCAGTGTCATCTGATACCTGATGAGCTGTATAACTCATGCACCAACCGAGGGAACGAAGGGGTGAGGGGGAGAGAGGAAAACGAGAAAGGGTTTGAAGAGGAAGGGACAAAAATGAGCCTCATAGGCCGCATTGGCTATTAGGAAGGGTGTCGGGATTATCCAGATGCTGCCTTATTATCGGTTTGTGCTCTGCTGAGTTGACACTAACCAAAGTTGACGCAAGGGAAAGGCAGATGGGAAGATGTGAAGAGTAGCAGATAGGACTCGATTGAGTGTGCGTTGTAGAGGGGGAGTGGTAGGAGGGGTATATATACGAGATCACCTGATTGAGTGTGGGGGCTTGACTTGGCTCAAAGTCAGCACAGTTGGCCGGGTCGATGGGCACACACACAGCCCCTGAGATTCAACACATAACATGGGATAAGTCGATAAGTGAGCGAGGAAAGTGAGCGTGCAGGATGAGTGGAAAAACGAGTGAGGATTGTGAATGACTAATTTGAGTGAGAAAGCGGGTGAGTAATGACATTTGAGTCAACTAGAAGCGGGCACCAGAGCAGAGAGAGAGAGAGTATGAGAGGGGCTCACCTGTCTTTGGGTGCACACAGAATGGTGCTTTCAGCAAGTGATTCATGTGCTTCGACACCTGTGAAGAAGAGCAAGTAAACAGGGGGGCAGCAATACAGACAGAAAGAGGGCGTGGCAGCAAAGCAGAGAGAGAGAGAAACGGGTTTAGCATTCTCCGTGCATGCCTGTATGACCTTGTATCACTCAATGAAAGGGCCATTAGAGAAACGGGTTGATAGTAAGTGCCTGGGCACAATATTTTAGGCGTTATTCATGTTAGGCTATAATTTCACAAGTTAAATAATGGGCCGAACTGAAGAGCAATACATTCACCTGTTAATTGACGTCAGGCATCTGGGCATCTGAAGGGCAGATGCCTGACCTCGATTAACAGGTGAATGTCTTGCCCTTCGAAAGGCACACAACCAGGGTATCATTTGACCAATGCCACACACCCACCCACCTCCAGATCAAGACGAGGGTACGTGAAGGCAAACACTATCTCCTCCACAGCCTTCCTTAGGGACGCATTCTGTGAGCAGGGAGGAGAAAAGACAACGAGCAAGCAGCAGGGATCGTTTTAAAGCACTACAATTAAAAGCGAGGGTACGTGAAGGCAAATTCCACTGCCTTCCTTAGGGACACATACTGCAAAATGGAGGGAAGGAAGAAAAGTAAAATGGGGCACACAGCAGGTGTTGTTTTAAAGCACCTAAACAACACATCCATAAGCGAGAGTGCATGCAGGAAAACACAATTTCCCCCACATGGGAAGCTGTTGCGTACATTCTTGGCTTCTCACTGTTGCGTACACTCAGTAGGGCAAAAGTGAGTGAGGTGGTCACCTTCTTAGCTGCGGCCCGTGTGGTAGCCTCCAGCTGCTGCCACCTGTACACGTTGACGTCAGCAGCTGCTGACACACACCTGGTGTCGCTGCGCCACGTGGCATCCATCCGATCCTGCAGCTCTGCACAGAGTGGGGGGGGGGGACAAGGGGTAAGGGGAGAGGACGAGGGGTAAGGGGAGGGGACGGGGGGATGATGCGTTGAGACGTAAGGTGGTGGAACATTGGTCACTGCGCCACGTGGCATCCATCCGATCCTGCAGCTCTGCACAGAGTGGGGGGGGGGACAAGGGGTAAGGGGAGAGGACGAGGGGTAAGGGGAGGGGACGGGGGGATGATGCGTTGAGACGTAAGGTGGTGGAACATTGGTCACTGCGCCACGTGGCATCCATCCGATCCTGCAGCTCTGCACAGAGTGGGGGGGGGGACAAGGGGTAAGGGGAGAGGACGAGGGGTAAGGGGAGGGGACGGGGGGATGATGCGTTGAGACGTAAGGTGGTGGAACATTGGTCACTGCGCCACGTGGCATCCATCCGATCCTGCAGCTCTGCACAGAGTGGGGGGGGGGACAAGGGGTAAGGGGAGAGGACGAGGGGTAAGGGGAGGGGACGGGGGGATGATGCGTTGAGACGTAAGGTGGTGGAACATTGGTCACTGCGCCACGTGGCATCCATCCGATCCTGCAGCTCTGCACAGAGTTGGGGGGGGGGACAAGGGGTAAGGGGAGAGGACGAGGGGTAAGGGGAGGGGACGGGGGGATGATGCGTTGAGACGTAAGGTGGTGGAACATTGGTCACTGCGCCACGTGGCATCCATCCGATCCTGCAGCTCTGCACAGAGTGGGGGGGGGGGACAAGGGGTAAGGGGAGAGGACGAGGGGTAAGGGGAGGGGACGGGGGGATGATGCGTTGAGACGTAAGGTGGTGGAACATTGGTCACTGCGCCACGTGGCATCCATCCGATCCTGCAGCTCTGCACAGAGTGGGGGGGGGGGAACAAGGGGTAAGGGAAGAGGACGAGGGGTAAGGGGAGGGGACGGGGGGATGATGCGTTGAGACGTAAGGTGGTGGAACATTGGTCACTGCGCCACGTGGCATCCATCCGATCCTGCAGCTCTGCACAGAGTGGGGGGGGGGGACAAGGGGTAAGGGGAGAGGACGAGGGGTAAGGGGAGGGGACGGGGGGATGATGCGTTGAGACGTAAGGTGGTGGAACATTGGTCACTGCGCCACGTGGCATCCATCCGATCCTGCAGCTCTGCACAGAGTGGGGGGGGGGGACAAGGGGTAAGGGGAGAGGACGAGGGGTAAGGGGAGGGGACGGGGGGATGATGCGTTGAGACGTAAGGTGGTGGAACATTGGTCACTGCGCCACGTGGCATCCATCCGATCCTGCAGCTCTGCACAGAGTGGAGGGGGTTTGGGGAGTGATGGGGGTGAAGGGCGGGAGTGGGGTGGTGGGATTGGAAGAAAGGCACGAGGGGCATGAGTGGAGGCGTAAGGTAGTAGGGCAGCTTTGCACACGAGGCATCCATCCGATCCCGCAGCTCTGCACGCCGGGAGTGAGGGGGATTGGGGCGGGGGGGGGGGGGGTTGAGCGGGGATTGCACAGGGCATGAGGGGCAACAGGGGCATTAGGGACATCAGGTGGAGACTGAGATGGCATTTGAGAATTCTCATAAGCGACCTAAGGTGGCACAGCAGCTGTTGCTTCATAATGCCCCCTGTTGCCCCTCATGCCCAACGGCAGCAACATGTGGCATCCATCCCACAGGTCTGCACAGAGTGGAGGGGATTGGGCGGTGGGGAGATTAGGGCTGGGAGAAAGGGATGGAGGGTTTGGGGGGGAGGGGGTTAGGCCCTATTGAAACTATCTTAATCTGGCAATTGATTAATCCCATCTCGAGCCTACCTTGGTCTGGCAGCTAGGCAAGCACCCTCTTTTATGTGTTCGATTGGCTCAGCAGCTCTTAATTGGGCAACCCTCTTTGACCGCACCTTGATATGTCACCCTCTTGACCGCACCTCGCGCACCAGCACTCCGTACATATTGAGAATTCTCAATCGCACCTTGGTCTGGCAGCTGGGAAAGGACCCTTTTCCACACGTCCGGTTGGCTCAGCAGCTCTTGATTGGGCAGCACTTCACCCTCAAACGTGCTTCGTAATACTTGGTCGTATGCCCGCCTGGGAGGGTAAGGGCGAGATGAATGATACAACACAAGGTAGACGAGACGGTCATATGACATGGAACAGGAACAGAGGTGTTACAGAAACGAACAAAAACAACCAAAGGTTATAAAATCAAGTTCCTTGCACTGGATGTTACACTCAAAGAGTAATCCTGGAACCGAACTAGTGGAAGGAAATATGCTTTCTGCACATAAGAGAGGTCATGAGCAGCAACGGAGAAAAGCACTTCACTTTGAAACCCGAAAAAAAGGAAGTTTAGAACATCATTTGGTCACATGAGGGAGGGTGCTTTGCTCACATAAGGGAGGGGTGAAGAGCAGCACCAGAAAACGACACCTTGCTTTGAGTTTTGAGTTGACTCAAAAACATCTCTTGCTCACATCAGGGAGGGTGCTTTGCTCACATGAGGGAGGGGTGCAGAGCAGCACCGGAGAAAGACACCTTGCTTCCATTGGCTTCAGTTCCCTGCATATCGTGTTGTTATGGCGTTAGTGTGGTGTTGACGGCGTCAGTAGAACGTGAGTCATAGAGTCCACTTCTATGAATGCACATTACAGCTTTCAAAATCCATTTCACCTCAAATAGCATTTTCCTTCAAATGATCTTACAAGTGCATGCGTATTCAAATGACGGCTATCCCTAGTACCTTATACACTCGAAAGTATTCAGCCACTGCGGACCGTTGCTCATTTGTTAACCTGGCGACGGTTGGGATGGGGATGGGGCGGAAGCGGAGGAGATGCTGTCAGGTGTGCACGTGAGCACAAAGTAATTGCAGACTTTGCAGGAACAACCATGACAGGAACTTCTAACCTCCCAAAGGTGGAACAAGCAACCTCCCTGCCACCACTATAGAAGTAACCATATCTGTTCATTCAGTGCCCAGCCCGATTCTTTGGAGTGCCCTCACCTCCTTGCTCGTCTGTCGCACACCCAGCAATGCACGCCTCGTCTGCCACTGAACACCCACAAGACGTGCTCGAAGCCAAAGTCCTCTGGTGGCCAGCGGGAAGAGATATGCGCAGGTAGGGAGGGAGAGCGCGAGTGAGAGAGAGAATGCGACTATTAGAACTGTGCACAAGACTTCTGCCTCTGAACACCCACAAGATGTGCTCGAAGCCAAAGTACTCTGGCAGGTGGGTGGGAAGAAGACAATTGTACAGTGAGGGATGAAGAAAAGCGGAAGATAGAAAATTTTTATAGAATAGGCGAGACGAGAATACTGATTGCAGGTTAAAAAAAAAGGTGGACTAAGGGTCTGTCATACAATCCGTATCCTCGAAACAAATACCCTGGCACCCAACAAAAGACGTACTCATAAGAGTGGGTTCTGAAGTGCCTACGAATGGATTTCAAGGCACAAAGACGAAAAACAGTACCTCTAAGAGCAGTGTCGACAACTTCAAAGGCATTGTTATAAGCGGCGAGCACTTGGAGTCTTTTGAATCGACTCAGGAACGTACCTCTAAGGGCAGTGTGACTTCAATAGCTGCTGTCATGACCGGCCAGCACTTGGTGTGTTTTGAGTGACTCAAAACCGTACCTCTAAGAGCAGTGTCGACAACTTCAAAGGCATTGTTATAAGCGGCGAGCACTTGGAGTCTTTTGAATCGACTCAGGAATGTACCTCTAAGGGCAGTGTGACTTCAATAGCTGCTGTCATGACCGGCCAGCACTTGGTGTGTTTTGAGTGACTCAAAACCGTACCTCTAAGAGCAGTGTCGACAACTTCAAAGGCATTGTTATAAGCGGCGAGCACTTGGAGTCTTTTGAATCGACTCAGGAACGTACCTCTAAGGGCAGTGTGACTTCAATAGCTGCTGTCATGACCGGCCAGCACTTGGTGTGTTTTGAGTGACTCAAAACCGTACCTCTAAGAGCAGTGTCGACGACTTTAATGGCTGCCGTCATAAGCGGCCAGCACTTAGCGCACACCGATGCTCCTGAGCAGCAGGTTCGCACATCGTCGTAGTCGCTTATATCCTGTAATGAGTCAGACAGAAAGGGAGATAATAGAGGCAATGCGCGCCATGGACAGCCAGCATTTAGCGCACATCAACGCCTTGTGCAACAGGTCCGCGTATCATCATAATTGCTTATAGCCAGCAGCACGAAAGATATCCATATAGCACAGACTGTTTCCCCGGTTCAGCAGGTTCGACCACCGCCGTGGTCGCTAACTTTATGTAAAGAGAAATAGAGGGGGGAAACTGACGTCGCTATCGTGAAAGGAACGGGTACGCTCAAAACACGGGGTGAGTTCTCCGCGTGTGCTTTTGGGGTGTACGAAAGACGAGAGGTGACAAAAACGAGAAGTGGCAACGTACGATGTCGAAAACAAGCTCCCGTTCCACAGGAGCGAACGCGCTTTCCGACCCGATTCCCTGATACGCCAATCGTCTCGCCGGCTGTTACCATGAAGGGAGAATGAGATGAAAACAAAGACTGACTATATCAAACACAGGAACGAACGCGCTCCGACCCGATTCCCTGATACACCAATCGTCTCGCAGGCTGTTACCATAACGGAAGAATGAAATGATTACAAGGAGGAGTGATTATATCGAGCACCAGAGCGAACGAGCTCTCCGACCCGATTCCCTGATACGCCGCTCGTCTTGCAAGCTGTTACCAAACGGGAGAAAGAGACGAAGAATGAGAAGAGATTATATCGAATACTAGAACGAAAACGCGCTCTTCTACGCAATCCCTCATACACAGCTCGTCTCTCGCGCTGCCATTGCGAGAGGGTAGAATCCTGAATGAATTCTTAGTATACAACTCAAAACTCGCCGTCTGTCATCGCAGGCACGGAGAAACTCACGCGCGATTCGGAAACTCAAAATCTCGAAAACGGTGGTGAAAAAAACGGCAACTCTTACGTACGTCGACGTTGTAGACGGCTCCTATGTCGATCTTAAGCGGGTTCTTATCGCGGATCGCGGCCTCCATGTCCGCGGCGTCGCGGAACGACTGGTACCGCACGTAGATATCGTGCTCTAGAGTGAATGAAAATTCGCGACGCTGAAGATACGACGCGTCAGTTCCGGGAAGTTTCCTGTCGTTGCCGTACGAGAGCCAGCGAGCCATGTCTGCGTAGGGGAAGAGGCGACGATAGTAGATTCTTAGTAGGTCCGTGCTGAAACACGATTCGGCCGCGGACGGTTTACTATCTTGCGGCTCGGCGACAGCAGGGTCTTTATCTTCTGATCTCGCTGAAGGTTCGGAATGTTCTGTCATGTTCTCGTCGGATAAAATTGGACTACCCATTGATTAGGAGCAAAGGCTGCAGATTGGCCGAGTCAGAATGAGCGGCACACAGCTACTAGAATAAGCTGCACGCTGCCGCTGTAAGAGTAGAGAATTTGGAGCTGAAGGGTGGCTTGAAATGGACGCAGACACACGAGCGCTATCAATTGTCATGTCAGAGCATGAACGGAAACGAAGCAGCGGCAAAAAAAAGTCTAGTTGAACTGACGAAACAAGGGAACTCGGAGGGCTGTTTTTGGCGGGAAACATGTTCAGAAGGGCATTTGAATTTGCAAATACAACCGATAGAGTCACAGTGGTCATCGATATCGTCAGAAATCGATAGTACAGTGAGCTATTCCAAAGTAGTGCTATTAAAATTACGCGGATACAAAAGAGGTTCAGTCGCATGATTTCCTCGAGGACTTGTCGTCAGAGGTTTTGTGGCCAGATTTCTTTCGCCGCAAAATCGCCAGCTTTCGCGTCCAGCAAGGTAGGAGGCTTTGCCCTGACACTTCGGTCTGCCTTTGCAGCTAACTAAAAACTTCCAAGTTTCTCTCTTATGCTTAGAATAACTTGCAGCAATACCTCATGAGGACTCGATTCTGGCCTCTTGAACTGCCCGCACCTGAAAATCTTTCCCACCACCACCGCCATGGAAACCCTCAACCGAAATCTCCACAACCCATTGAAGCCACTTGCCTCATCTAGCCTTCCCCCTGCACCTGCACTGAGCACACACATACACACCTCACCCCACGTCCATCCAGTGCTGGTCTCTTTTGATCCAATACTAGTCCCCTATCCTCTCCTTTCACTTCCTTTCCCCGTTTCCGAAGGCACTCGGAGCTGCGTATCGCTAGAGTTACCTTTGCTGGATAGATTCGTCTTCCAGGATGGAGTCGGTTCCATTAGCTGCCTTAAACGGCGACTTTCCGTACCGTCGCTCGCAAGCGGTCGAATCTGGTTATACCGAGAACGGATGGGTTGGCGTCGACGGTAGTGGCAAAGGAGGGAAGGCCTCTCATGGCAAGCGCCATGCGATTCGCTCGTCCGCGCCTTACGCGAGACCTACTTCCGGACGGCACGCTGCTGCTGGCTACGCAGCAGCAGCGATTCGAACTGCCACGTCGGCAGCGGGATCTCCGGGGGAATCTCAAGGCCGCGCAGACGCGTTGCAAGAAGCGCCGGGGAGGATTGGTGAAAGGAGGGATGAACCGAAGCAAGACGGAGTGGGAAGCGCGGGAAGCGGCTGGTTTGGCTCGTGGCGGAATTCGATTGGATCGCTCGTCCGATGGCCTTGGAGCTCTCGAGGTACCTAATAACGGATCTTAATCTACAGATATACATTTTGCGAGATCGCATCAATGCCGTGAGCTTTGACGATGCGTTTCGCGTGGTCTGATTTACGTTTAGTGACCTAACTCGAAGTTATCGATCCGCTTACTTCACTTTCTAAACCTTAACGCATGTCTGTAGGTTTCCGACGTCTCAAACCGCGTTAGACAGCATTGTTAAACAGCCTAGGCTAGTATCGAGTCGCCTTGTTGACGCATCCCGTCATCAACGTTTTCAGTAAATCACTTCAGATTCATTACCCTTTTCTGATGTTCTGTCCAGACGGTAACCGGCGTAACGCGAAAGGCGAGCAGCAAGGCGTGTCGGACAAGCGACCGTCGGAGGGCGCAACCAGCGGCGAGCCGGCGGAGGGAGCGAATGCTGGTGGTGCTGCTGGTGCTGCTGGTGATCCTCGGGATCGACTGGCGGGAGGAAGGAACGGGAAGCAAGGGAACGAAGGCGCAGTGTTGACGGAGGTTGAGCAGCTGCTGAGACGAGGGACGCCGCTTTCGCTGTACGTAACGATGCAGATTCACGGGTCACCCTTTATTTTGGGGGTAGGGTATGTCGCGGTTAATTACGAGAGATATAGGGACGAAGGTGCAGTGATGAACTGTCGAGCAGCTGCTGAGACGAGTGACGCCGCTTTTGCTCTACGTAACTCGGATACGACGGTAAAACGTTTTATTTGTTTACTGTATACTCGAGGCGTTTGTTTTCGACATTCGCAATCCCCGCAGGTTGTATGTAATATAACTTCTATTGTAAAAGAATCACGTTCACTTTGAAACTACTCGCTTGCGTGTCCCGCCATGCTGACGTGTCACGGTCCCTACCCTACAGGCGCGAGTTTCAGCGGCTGAATGAGCTGCTACGTCAGCACGTGGCGAGCGGCGAAGCAGAGAGGGAAGATGGCAAGCAGGAGGAGAAGGATGAGGAGAACGAGGAGGGGAGAGGGGAGGAGGAAGAGGAGGGGCAAGAGGGGAGGGTGGTAGCATCTGCGGGGAAGAGGAGGAGGACTGGGGGCAGTGGCAGTTGGGTGGCGGCAGATGGAATGGGAGGGCGGGAAAATGCAGCTAACACTGCACACGTTGCACCTCGGGTTACACCTCGGGTTACACCTCAGGTTACGCCTCGGGTTACACCTCAAGTTACGCCGCGGGTTACACCTGATGACATCTCTGGGGGCGCTGATGGCGATGGAATGAACGTGTCGCCTGTGGACGTGGCGAGGGCGTTCATGCGACCCAGTATGGCCGCCTTTCCTGCAACTAAAACCCCACCTGCTGCACCAGTAGCAGCAGAAGCGGCTGAGAAGGTGAGTGCGTGAGTGAGTGTGTGTGGGAAAATTGATGCCTGTAGACGTGATAAGAGCGTTCCTACGACCCAGTATGACCTCTTTTCCTGAAACCAATCCCGTCCCACCCCACCCCACCCCTCCCCACCCCTCCCCAACCCACCCCACCCTTCTCATTGCCCTGTGGTTCTGTCCGTTACAGGGAGTGAGCCTCCGAGCCTGGACGCCGTACCAAACCCAGCTGACGCCAGCAACCAAGGTGAGGCGTTGGGTGTGGAATGGAAAGAAAAGAAAAGCGAGGAACGGGACTGGTTTAAGCTTATGGAGCGAGTTACAAGACAGACTTCAGAGATGTTTTGTTTGTTGAAAGCAATGATTAGCAGTTATCTTATTCCGCTGTCCCACTGCCCCTCTGTTCCTCTTTTCCTTTGTCCCTCTGTCCCTCTGTTGCCGTTGGCAGTCTCGCAAGCGCAGCAATGCACAACTGCATGAACCTGCCCCAACCAGCGAAAGTCCTTGGGGTGCTGTACCCCTTATAAGCCCCTCCGCTGTTCCTCATAGGCGCAGGGGCAGCATCGTTCCAAGCGCAGGAGGTCTGCGTAACGGTGGGACTGGTAACCAGAATCGCCAGAGGAGAGTGTCGTTTTCGCCAGCAGTGCTGGCAGCAGCAGCAGAGGGAGAGGAGGATGAGGAGGAGGGAGGGTGGAGCAGGAGGATGGGAAGAGGAAGGGCTTTAAGAAGGCTGAGAGAAGGGGATAGGGATGATTGGTTTCCTCTGCAGCAGCAGCAGCTGCTGCAACAGTTAAAGAGGGACCAAATATTAGCAAGCGTTCCTTCCCGGTCAGCTCAATCTGCCCGGAAAATACTGGACACGTTGGATCGGATGGCTGGGGCTTTGCCTGCTGCGGAGGGTTTTGGACGGGCAGGGGAGAATAGGAGATTGAGTGGGGGTAGTGAGGTGCGGAGATTGAAGGGGAAAGAGAAGGTCGTTGAGGGGGAGAGCTGTGAAGAGGGAGGGGAGAATGGGGCCATAAACAGAGAAAAGGAGCAGCAGTCGCAGCAGCAGCAACAGCAGGGACAGCAGAAACAGAAGCAACAGCAGCAGCAGGAGCAGCAGCAGCAGAGGGGTGATGGGCTGAGGAGGGAGAAGGAGGGGGTGAGGGAGGAGGAGGGTGGGGAGGTGAGGCTTGGAGGTGCTTTGGTGGACGGTGGGAAGGAGGATGGTGGGCAAGGGTCAAGGAGAGGCCGCCACGGGTTCAGAATGTCTGTGTTCGAGGTGAGATTTCAGATGGGAATGAATGGGTTTGGCAGGGTTTGGGAGGGTTCAGAAGGGTTCGGATGGGATATTAACCGTTTGCAAATGTCAACCACCTCAACTCTTTGCTAAAGCCCTCAAGTACAATATTTACCATTTTGCAACGGCTGTAGTTTCGTTTCTCTCCTACCCACTCTTGTCCTGCTTGCTCCACCCTGTTCTCTGCTCCACTCGGGTCTATGGCCCACAGGAGGACGAGGAGGACAGGCCTAGCCAGGAAGCTGCAGCAGCAGGAGCGGCGGGAGGAGCAGGAGCAGCGGGAGGAGCAGGAGTCGGCAAGGTGGCGGATAGAGAGGCAGCTAAAGCAGGCACAGACACTGCTTCTGCGGCTCCTGCTGCTGCCACTGTTGCTGCTGTTGCTGCTGCTGCCATGAAGCGAGCAGGGGAGGGGGCAGGGAGCAGAGTGGGGCCTGGTGGGCCGCAGAGCGGGCAGCAGCGCGAGGGGGAGAAGGGGGAGGAGCAGAGCAAGGGCGAGAGAGGCAAGGAGAAGAGCACACCCGCTGTTACTGGAAGGTGGGATGGAGGGTGGTTGGGAGGGTGAGGGGCTTCCTGTGTGAGGCGCCTAAGAAGTTGAGTGGAAGATGATGGGTTGGAGCGTGGAGGGTTGCACATGATTGAATGATCATGCTTAGTTGCCCATTCGGCCGTTCCCACAATCCCTCATTCCCCTGTTTCCCTCTTAATTTTGCCCATTCTCCTCATCTCCTCGCCCTTTCCCCCCTCCTTTCCATTCCACCTCTTTCCACTCGCCCTGCCCTTCCCATGCCACCCCCCCCCATGCCCACCCCTCGCATGGCCGTTACAGTTTCGTTGGCTCAGCAGCGCATGCGGCCACGTTCTTGCGTTACAACCCACATCTGCCAAGCCAGCAAGTGGTTTTAGAGAATTCTCAAAAACCGCTCTTGCGTTACAACCCACCTCTGCCAAGCCAGCAAGTGGTTTTAGAGAATTCTCAAAAACCGCTCTTCCGTTACAACCCACCTCTGCCAAGCCACCATCTCCAAACTCCTCTTCTGACTCCTTTCCATGTCACCGCTTTCTACTCTCCCTGCCCCACCATACCCGCCCTGCCCCTCTCATCCCCGTTTTCAGTTTCTTCGGCTCAGCAGCGCATGCGGCCACTCTCGCGCCACAACCCACCACTGCCAAGCCAGCATCTCCAGACTCCTCTTCTCACTCCCTTCCGTTTCACCTCTTTCCTCTCACCCTGCCCCTCTCATCCCCGTTTTCAGTTTCTTCGGGTCAGCAGCGCATGCGGCCACTCTCGCACGGCAACCCACCACTGCCAAGCCGCCATCTCCAGACTCTTCCCAGGGCAAATCCACAGCAGCACCCCCAGCAACAGCAGCAGTGGCAGCGCCAGCAGCAGCAGCAGGTGCATCCTTTGGTGCGTCTGGGTTCAAGGCCTCTACCTTTGGCTCTTCTGCTGCTGCCACTGCCTCTTTCTTCGGGCCTTCTCCTTCTGCTGCCCCTGCCCCTGCCCCTGCTGCTGCTGCTGCTGCCCCTGCTGCTGCTGCCCCTGCTGCTGCCCCTGCTGCTGCTACCTCTGCCAGTGCTCCCTCCTTTGGCCTATCCTCTACACCCTCCATCCCTCCTTCCACCGCTTCTCAATCTGCAGCAGCAGCAGCGCTAGCACCTGCAGGAGCTTCTGCTGCAGCAGGCCCATTGTTTGGCTTCAAGCCTGCTACCGCTTCCGCTGCAGCAGGAGGAGCTGCAGCTCTAGGGGCAGCGGCAGGGGCAGCAGGTCTGTCGTTTGGCTTCAAACCGGCAGCTGACTCTGGTAACGCTGGGAAGGATAATGGAGCGGCAGCTGCTGCTGCTGCTCCGACTGCCTTCGGCGGTGGTGATGGGGGCGACAGGGGAAGGAAGGGAGGGGAGGAAGGGGGTGATGTGGGGAGGAGGGGAGGAGGCGAGGAGGAGGAGGAGGCAGAGCCGAGGAGGAAGCGGAGGGTGTCGTCTTCGCCTGTGGGAGGGGGAGCGGGTGGTTCGCCTCCTTCCCTCTTTGGCTTTGGGAAGCCCCCTGCAGGTATGTGCTGGTGGCCCATGCAGGTCTGTGCTTGCTGATTGCTACCGGGTGTGTAGGTGATGTTTGAATCGCCTGGGGGAGGGGAGGTTTGTTCGCCTCTTTCCCTCTTTGGCTTTGGAAAGCCCCCTGCAGGTGTGCACTTGTTGCTTGCGGCATGCTACGTGCTGTTTGCCTGTTTGCTGGTTGTGGCATGCTGCTTGTGGTTTTGTAAGTACTATTCCTCTGCTGCTTCCTTCCTATCATTTCTCCCTCGTAGCCTCCCTCCCAGTCTCCCCTCCTCCTCCTCCCCCCCCTCCTGTCTCCATATTCCCCCTCCATCCTCACTTTCCTCCTCTCTTCGTCTCCACCCTCCCTCCCTCATCCTGTCTTTTGTCCGAATCCTTCTGTTTTCTGTTCTTCTTTGCCTGATTCTCCCCCCATCAGCGTCCACCTCTCCTTCGGATGCTGCAGCCCCCCTCTTCGGTGCAGCTTCTACTGGAACTGCTGCCACCACCACTGCTGCTCCTCTTGGCACCTCTGCCGCGCCACCTTCCACAACAACCACCACCACTCCTGCACCTGCCTGTGGCTCGGCATCTACCGCACCTGCCTTCGGTTCGGCATCCACCGCGCCGGTCTTCGGCTCAGCATCAACCGCACCTGCCTTTGGCTCGGGATCAGCACCGTCATTCGGCCTCAGCCCATCATCCACCCCTGCAGCTGCTTCTACCGGTACCCCTGCTGCCTCTACTCCAAGCACTGCCGCTACAGCCACAGCTACAGCCACAGCCTCCGGTTTTAATACCTCCTCCACCCCTTCCTTTGGTCTCGCTGCTCCATCCTTTGGTGGCACCTTCACCGCCACTCCTTCCTTTGGCACCTCATCAGCCCCTTCCTTCGGCACCTCAACCACCCCATCCTTTGGCCTTTCTGCATCTGCCCCGTCCTTCGGCCTCGCCTCAACGCCAGCTTTCGGTGGCTCTTCTTCCTCTGCTGCAACTGCAACCACCACAGCCCCCCCCACCACCACCACCACTGCTGCTGCTCCCTCTTTGGGCAGTCAGCCCGCTCCGTCCTTTGGGGCATTCGGCTCTGCTTCCTCTGCTCCCGCATTTGGCTCTGCTCCTGTGTTCGGCTCTGGTTCTGCCTCTGCCACCACAGCGACCACCACTGCCGCCACTGCTTCTGCCACTGCAGCTCCTGCTTTTGGATCGTCTGCAGCTACCCCTGCTTCAGCCTCTGCCCCCGCATTTGGCACCTCTGCTGCCCCAGCGTTTGGTGCTCCATCCTCCCCTGCCTTTGGGGCTGCTTCCTCCCCAGCATTCGGCGCATTCTCTGGTTCCTCCGCCCCTGCGTTTGGCTCGTCCACTCCTGCTTTCGGCTCCTCAACCCCTGCATTCGGCTCCTCAACAGCTGCTGCTGCTCCTGCTGCTACAGCTCCGCTCTTTGGCACCACAGCCACCACCGCAGCACCTGTTTTTGGTGCTCCTGCTGCCGCAAGCACTGGCGCTCCTACTGGCTTTACCTTCGGTGCTACAGCATCTTCAACCCCCTCTGCGTCTACCACCCCTGCTGCTGCCGCCTCCTCCTCTCCCGCTCCTGTTTTTGGATTCTCCGCCGCTTCTTCCGGACCTGCCGCCGCGCCTGGGTTCACGTTCGGCGCCACCGCACCTGGAGCTCCGGCAGCAGCAACGGCACCAGCAGCATCGCCGTTTGGATTTGCCGCATCTCAGCCTGCCTCCTCCTCTCCTGCTCCGTTCTCCTTCGGAGCTTCACCAACCACAGCCGCGGCAGCAGGAGGAGCAGCAGCAGCACCAGCACCATTCACCTTTGGCGGTGGGGGAGGAGCAGCGGCAGCGCCAGGGGCACCTGCAGCAGCAGGAGCAGCCGGGGCAAGTCCCTTTGCATTTGGCTCCACTCCCTCTCCCTCCGCTGCTCCTGGTGCCTTCACCTTTGGTTCAACCGCTGCCCCTGCTGCCTCTGCCACTCCCTTTGGATCAACCCCAGCCTTCCCAGGAGCCACTGGGACCACCAGCAGCAGCCCGTTTGGGGGAATGCAGCAGAATACAATGTCTATGGAACCAGCGAGTACGAATGGATTCAACATGCCAGGTGGCATGCCAGGTGGCATGCCAGGTGGCATGCCAGGTGGCATGCCAGGTGGATCTACTCCTCCTGTTGTTTTCGGAGCCTCGCCGTCCCCGGCAGGGGCTAGTCCTTTTGCGTTCGGGCAGCCCGCAGCTGGAGGTGCTGCCCCCGGCGCTGCCCCGTTTTCGTTCGGTGCTGCCCCGGGTGCTGCTGCTTCGCCAACGCCTGCGGGGAGTGGTGGGAGTGGTGGGTTTGCTGCACCGTCTATGGTGTTTGGTGCTGGTGCTGGTGGGGGTGGTGGGGGTGGGGCTCCTGCTGGTGGCGGTGGGTTCTCGATGGGAGCGGGTGCACCTACACCTGGGAGAAGAGTGGTCAAAGCCAAGAGGCCAACAGCAAGGCGCCGATAAGCAATATTGCTCGATCGACAGTGAAATAGCGTGGCGGGTTTTGCTGCACTTCTGGGTGCTGCTGCTGCAGGTAATTTAGGTGGGTGATGGAAATATTGAAAGTAGTTTTTATTGGTACGTGCGACAAGATACCACAGAAATGGTTTCGGTAGTCTTCATTGATGGTTAGGGAGCAGCAGACCTGATCAGTTTTGGGACCAGGCTTCCCTAAAACAGTTGTATTATCAATGTTTTGGCATATGATTTTTTACTGTTAAAGTGTGAGGCTTTGTATCTTATCGGTCTCACTCTTTCGGATAGTTCCGTCTGCTCAACTACACGTGGCGTTCAGTCCGAAGTCTGAAGAGAATCCCGCTGCACTGCATCCAGCCAATAAGCGCCATCCGCTGCATCCAGACGATTCGTGCGTTTCTTGTGGCAGCTTTCCGCCCCACCTTCTGCCCCAGCCCCAAGCCTCGCCCCAAAACCGGAGGCTGCTTTCTGCACAACCTCCCCCCTGCGAAAGGGGCTGCGGAAGGCAGTGAAATAGCGCAAAAGAGGGGTCGCGCAAGCCAGGGCTTGCGCCAACCAAGAAAATTGCGCAAAAAAAGCTTGCGCAACGCAGGGGCTGCGGAAACCAATTTCCGCTGACCCTCCAGGGAGTTCCTCCGCTCCCTCTCCCCCTTCTCCCCTCCCCCCACCCCCCACGCCGCCGCGCGGGGGCTGCGGAAACCAATTTACTGTATCCCGCCCGTCCGTACCGTACAGCACTGGTGACATGGCGGCAACCCTGCGGCGGCTAATTTTGCTTGCGCGCCGCGCCGTGGATGCTGCCGCGGATGATGACGTCACCATGTGGGGGTGGCATTGGGGAGGGAGGGTAGGATGCAACGGATGCGGCGTGATGAATGCACGCGTGCGCTGCGTACAGTATGCCATATGATGAGACAGAGTCTATGATCAGCTAATCGTACGATGATGAGATGAGTCGGGCCAGGGGGCCTTTGCTGCTCCACCTTCTCTCTTCGTCTCTCTCGTGACTCGTCTCCGATCGGATCGGACATTCTCCCCGTCAGTCCGTCGCTCGTCGCGAGCGAATGACGACGAAGCATAACATCGCCACGTGGTTTGACATCTTCTGCACGGTTCCACTGGAATCGTAGGGCACCAGAATCCCGCGCGATTCGTCGTCTTTGGTGCGAGTCCGCGAGGTTTTCCCAGGAATGATTCGGCGGCACAGTCATGATAGTCCTTCCATGCCTTCCCTTCTTGGTGCTGGCGAAGGCAATCACTCTATGGTGCGCGCGTTGTTCTAAGCGGCAACGCTAACACTGTTAGTGGCGCTGGAAACGATTCTTCCTCAGACGAGGTCGCCGCGACTCACGGAGAGGCTCATCGATCGTGGCCGTTCATCGCGGATCGCCGCGCGCTGAAGCATTTTCCGCGCGCGCCATTTCCGTCGCGGATTGCCCCACACTAAAGCAGTACAACTAGCGCGAGCCCTTTTCCGTCGCAGGGGATTTCCGCGCGCCGAGCATTATTAGCGCGCGACCTTTCCCGTCGCGGGGATTACCGCGCGCCGAAGCGTAGTTATTTGTGCAGCGCGCCCCGCCAGAAAGTCTTAGTCGTCATGGTTAAATCAACGGTCGAGATCAGTGAGGACGTCGAGCAGCCTCTACTGTCAGAAGAATCCCGACGGCTAGCCGTCCATTCTGACAGTTTCCGTCAAGTTGGCATTGTCCAAACTAACGATTTGCACGAGGCAGGATTTTGGGGGGAACGGCCTGAAGGCCTGGAGGGACTGGAAGGGCTGGAAGCTGGAATACCAAAATTAACGATTCCCTCCATTTTCGAGGGGAATGTTAGTATTGACCCTCAAAGCCTGCTTGGACAGAAGGGAGTTACTAAAGGGGGGAAGGAGGGGGAAGAGGGTGAAGATGCGTTTCTGTTGGATAGCGCAATTGGCGGCGGCGGGAGCGGCAGTAGGAGCAGTGGCGGCGAGAGGGGGGGGCGGGGGGGTGGCGAGTGGACGAGCAGGAGACGTGTCACGGCAGCAAGTGACAACCTCGAGAGTTTGGATTACGAGTAGGTGGTGTGGGGTGATGGTCGGTTTGGTGCGGTGTAGCAGGTAATGGCTCCAGCCGGAATCGGCAAGCGGCAATCTAGGTGATGTGGGTGATGGTCGTGGTGATGGTCGGTTTGGTGCGGTGCAGAAGGTAAGAATCCAGCCAGATTATTCTTCTTGTTCGTGACCTACCGGTATGTGCTGCCTCTCTCTGCCTCTCTGTGTGCACCTCTCCTCTCCCTCTTTCTCTCTGCGTCTGTCTGCCCATGCCCCCCCAGGGTCCTCGATTCAGAGTGGCATCACGGCCAGTGGCAGGCAATGACTCAAGCAGACCGTATCTTCCACACTACCCTGCGCTGGCTGCTCATACAGTTCGTTCCTGTCCCTCTCTGTCCCTTCGCGTCTCTTCACCTCTGCCTGTTCCCCCGCAGGGTCCTCGATTCAGAGTGGCATCATGGCCAGTGGCAGGCAATGACTCAAGCAGACCGTATTTTCCACACCACCCTGCGATGGCTGCTCGTTCTCCTCAGCTTCACATGCTTGTGTGTCTCTCTCTCTTTGTGCGTGCGTGAATCCCTCTCACAGGGTCCTCGATTCAGAGTGGCATCACGGCCAGTGGCAGGCGATGACCCAAGCAGACAGAATCTTCCACACCACCCTGCGATGGCTCCTCGTGCTGCTCATCGGCACGTGCACCGGCCTCCTCGCCTTCTTCGTCAACATTTCAGTCGAAGCCATTGGCGGCGCCAAGTTCGGTCTAGTCTTTGCCCACATCAAGGGACAAAAGTAAGCGTCACCCTCAATGAGTGCCAATGAGGGACCTTTTCCTAACGGTGCTGCTCATCGGCACATGCACCGGCCTCCTCGCTTCCTTCGTCAACCTTTCAGTTGAAGCCATCAGCGGCGCCAAGTTTGGCCTCGTCTTCTCGCACATCAAAGGCCAGAAGTGAGTCCTTCCTACAAGGTGACTTTTGAGTCGACTCAAAAGTCAATCTCTCAGTTCAAGCCATTCGTGGCGCCAAGTTTGGCCTAGTTTTTCCCATATCCCCACCCCAATCTCCCTACTTCTCCTCCCTTTTTTCTCCCTTCATTCGTTCAGCTCCGTAGGAGGCTTCGTGGTTCTGGTAGCAACAAACCTTTTGAGTTGACTCAAAAGTCAACTTTCCAGTCGACCCAAAAGGCTTCCTGGTGCTGGCAGCGATAAACCTCGGCCTTGTGCTTGGACCAGCCTCCAGGTTGTGTCTCGTGTTGTGCCAAGCACTCGGTTCTCAGTCCCCCTCCCACCTTTACTTCCCTTCCTTCTCCCTTTCAGTTTCCTAGGAGGCTTCCTGGTGCTGGCAGCGACAAACCTTGGTCTTGTACTCGTTTCAACGTGCCTCTGTAACGGGATAGCGATGGAAGCAGTGGGATCCGGTATTCCCGAGGTGAAGGGGTACCTGAACGGCGTCAGCACGCCTGCTGTGCTCTCCGCTAAGACCCTCATTGTCAAGGTGATAGCCATTCCCTCCCGGCAAGTTGAGGTGCCAACATCCATACTCTTATGAGGCGCCTCAAATGCCACCATCCATGCTCCTCTCATCCTAGTACCTCAAAAGCCAGTGGGGGTCTGCTCCGGTATTCCCGAGGTGAAGGGGCACCTCAACGGCGTCAGCACGCCTGCTGTGCTCTCCGCCAAGACTCTCATTGTGAAGGTATAGAACCCGCCAACTCACGTCTGCTCCGTTCCGACAACCATCTGGTCGCCCGTTCCGACAACGCTCGGGCAGTTGAAAGAACCCTGCGGAAATGGTTGAAACAGGAAGGGATGGCTGAGCGTTGAAAGAACCCTGCGGAAATGGTTGAAACAGGAAGGGATGGCTGAGCGTTGAAAGAACCCTGCGGAAATGGTTGAAACAGGAAGGGATGGCTGAGCGTTGAGAGAACCCTGCGGAAATGGTTGAAACAGGAAGGGATGGCTGAGCGTTGAAAGAACCCTGCGGAAATGGTTGAAACAGGAAGGGATGGCTGAGCGTTGAAAGAACCCTGCGGAAATGGTTGAAACAGGAAGGGATGGCTGAGCGTTGAAAGAACCCTGCGGAAATGGTTGAAACAGGAAGGGATGGCTGAGCGTTGAAAGAACCCTGCGGAAATGGTTGAAACAGGAAGGGATGGCTGAGCGTTGAAAGAACCCTGCGGAAATGGTTGAAACAGGAAGGGATGGCTGAGCGTTGAAAGAACCCTGCGGAAATGGTTGAAACAGGAAGGGATGGCTGAGCGTTGAAAGAACCCTGCGGAAATGGTTGAAACAGGAAGGGATGGCTGAGCGTTGAAAGAACCCTGCGGAAATGGTTGAAACAGGAAGGGATGGCTGAGCGTTGAAAGAACCCTGCGGAAATGGTTGAAACAGGAAGGGATGGCTGAGCGTTGAAAGAACCCTGCGGAAATGGTTGAAACAGGAAGGGATGGCTGAGCGTTGAAAGAACCCTGCGGAAATGGTTGAAACAGGAAGGGATGGCTGAGCGTTGAAAGAACCCTGCGGAAATGGTTGAAACAGGAAGGGATGGCTGAGCGTTGAAAGAACCCTGCGGAAATGGTTGAAACAGGAAGGGATGGCTGAGCGTTGAAAGAACCCTGCGGAAATGGTTGAAACAGGAAGGGATGGCTGAGCGTTGAAAGAACCCTGCGGAAATGGTTGAAACAGGAAGGGATGGCTGAGCGTTGAAAGAACCCTGCGGAAATGGTTGAAACAGGAAGGGATGGCTGAGCGTTGAAAGAACCCTGCGGAAATGGTTGAAACAGGAAGGGATGGCTGAGCGTTGAAAGAACCCTGCGGAAATGGTTGAAACAGGAAGGGATGGCTGAGCGTTGAAAGAACCCTGCGGAAATGGTTGAAACAGGAAGGGATGGCTGAGCGTTGAAAGAACCCTGCGGAAATGGTTGAAACAGGAAGGGATGGCTGAGCGTTGAAAGAACCCTGCGGAAATGGTTGAAACAGGAAGGGATGGCTGAGCGTTGAAAGAACCCTGCGGAAATGGTTGAAACAGGAAGGGATGGCTGAGCGTTGAAAGAACCCTGCGGAAATGGTTGAAACAGGAAGGGATGGCTGAGCGTTGAAAGAACCCTGCGGAAATGGTTGAAACAGGAAGGGATGGCTGAGCGTTGAAAGAACCCTGCGGAAATGGTTGAAACAGGAAGGGATGGCTGAGCGTTGAAAGAACCCTGCGGAAATGGTTGAAACAGGAAGGGATGGCTGAGCGTTGAAAGAACCCTGCGGAAATGGTTGAAACAGGAAGGGATGGCTGAGCGTTGAAAGAACCCTGCGGAAATGGTTGAAACAGGAAGGGATGGCTGAGCGTTGAAAGAACCCTGCGGAAATGGTTGAAACAGGAAGGGATGGCTGAGCGTTGAAAGAACCCTGCGGAAATGGTTGAAACAGGAAGGGATGGCTGAGCGTTGAAAGAACCCTGCGGAAATGGTTGAAACAGGAAGGGATGGCTGAGCGTTGAAAGAACCCTGCGGAGGTTCTTTCTTCCAACAACCATCTGCTCTTGAGGTGAGGTGCCTCTGAAGCTTGAAGGGGTACCTGAACGGCGACAGCACGCCTGCTGTGCTCTCCACTAAGACTCTCATTGTCAAGGTGATTGATAGTCCCCCTGCATATTCAATCAGCACTGCAAGCATCACCAACATCTTGGGTCAACTGTAGAATGTATGATTGTCTCCCCTCCCTCCCTCTCCTCCCTCCCTAACATCAGGCGTTGGGCTGCATAACAGCCGTGGCAGGAGGGCTAGCAGTGGGAAAAGAGGGCCCTCCGGTGCACTGTGGGGCATGCATCGCCCGCCAGCGTCCTGTTAATCTTTCTCTCCTCCCGTCCTCCTCCCTTGTCTATCAGGCGTTGGGCTGCATAACAGCCGTGGCAGGAGGGCTAGCAGTGGGAAAAGAGGGCCCTCCGGTGCACTGTGGGGCATGCATCGCCCGCCAGCGTCCTGTTAATCTTTCTCTCCTCCCGTCCTCCTCCCTTGTCTATCAGGCGTTGGGCTGCATAACAGCCGTGGCAGGAGGGCTAGCAGTGGGAAAAGAGGGCCCTCCAGTGCACTTTGGGGCATGCATCGCCCGCCAGCGTCCTGTTAATCTTTCTCTCCTCCCGTCCTCCTCCCTTGTCGATCAGGCGTTGGGCTGCATAACAGCCGTGGCAGGAGGGCTAGCAGTGGGAAAAGAGGGCCCTCCGGTGCACTGTGGGGCATGCATCGCCCGGCAGCGTCCTGTTAATCTTTCTCTCCTCCCGTCCTCCTCCCTTGTCTATCAGGCGTTGGGCTGCATAACAGCCATGGCAGGAGGGCTGGCAGTGGGCAAAGAGGGTCCTCTGGTGCAATGCGGGGCCTGCATTGCCAGCATCCTGGGTGATTGACTGAAGAATGTACAATCATTCCCCGTCCCTTTCTCCTGCCAGGCATTGGGCAGCATAGCAGCCGTGGCAGGAGGGCTAGCAGTGGGAAAGGAGGGTCCCCTGGTGCACTGCGGCGCATGCATTGCCAGCATTCTGGGCCGTCTCAGCCATTGGATCTCCGCGCGGCGCGATCTCAGCCGTCCGCGCAAGCCGCGGATCCAGACAGCTAGCTCTTTCGCCTCGTTGGGACTGTTCAATCACGGGTCGATCAAGGCTTTAAGAACGCCGGTGTGGGTGCACAGCGACAGGGGTTTAAGGGACCTGGTGACGTGTGGCGCTGCCTCGGGGATTGCTGCTGCGTTTCTTGCTCCCGTGGGCGGTGTGCTGTTCGCCCTGGAACAAGTCACCTCCTGGTGAGAGGTTGGGTTGAGAGTGGTGCATGGTAGTGATTGCGGTGCTGCCTCGGGTATTGCTGCTGCCTTCCTTGCCCCCGTGGGCGGCGTGCTGTTCGCCCTTGAGCAAGTCACTTCATGGTGAGATGGGGAGAGATTGGAGGTGCTTGGGAGCGGCTGATAGAGGTTGGGAGCGGTTGGGAGTGGTTGGGAGTGGTTGGGAGAGATCTGGGGTTGATTTGGAGTGTTTGAGTGCGGTTGGGAGCGATTGGGGCTTTAAGGACGCCGGTGTGGTTGCACAGCGACAGGGGTTTAAGAGACTTGGTTACATGCGGTGCTGCCTCGGGGATTGCTGCTGCGTTCCTTGCTCCCGTGGGTGGTGTGCTGTTCGCCCTGGAACAAGTCACCTCCTGGTGAGTGGTTGGGAGTGATTGGGAGTGGTTGGGAGTGGTTCTGAGCAATTGTTACCCATCTTCTTGCTCCCGTGGGCGGTGTGCTGTTCGCCTTGGAGCAAGTCACGTCGTGGTGAGTGGTTGGGAGTGGTTGGGAGCATCTGTTACCAACTCCTTGCCTCCGTGGGCGGTGTGCCGCTCGCCCTATAGCAAGTCACCTCCTGGTGAGAAGAGGGACCCTATCCTCTCCCCCATAACCCCATCTGTCCTTCCCCTCACAGGTGGCGCAACTCCCTCATGCGGTGCATCTTCTTCACCAATGCAGTCGTAGACATGCGTCTGTGAGACTCACCCCACCCTATCCTCTCCCCCGTAACCCCTTCTTCCCTTCCCCACACAGGTGGCGCAACTCGCTCATCTGGCGCATCGTCTTCACCAACGCGGTTGTAGCTATGGTGCTCCCCACCTCACCCTATCATGTCCTTCCCCCCACCCCCACCGCACAGGTGGCGCAATTCGCTCATCTGGCGAATCTTCTTCACGAACGCAGTCGTAGCCATGGTTCTGCGAGTTTTCCAGCTTGCTTTCATTGCCCTCTGAACTTCAAACTCCCGGCACTATCCGCTGTTCTTCACACACAGGTGGTGCAACTCCCTCATCTGGCGCATCTTCTTCACCAATGCGGTCGTAGCCATGGTGCTGCGAGCCTTGGCATGCTCCCCTATCAACCTCCTCACCCGCATCCTCTCGTTTTATCCCTACCTCCTCCCCACACAGGTGGCGCAACTTCCTCATCTGGCGCATCTTCTTAACCAACGCGGTTGTAGCCATGCTGCTCCCCACCTCACCCTATCATGTCCTTCCCCCCACCCCCTCCACGCAGGTGGCGCAACTCCCTCATCTGGCGAATCTTCTTCACCAATGCGGTCGTAGCAATGGTGCTGCGAGCCTGCATCGCCCTCTGAAACTCCCCAACCATATCCTCACCTCTCCTTCCCCCCCTCCCCCCACCTCGCACACACAGGTGGCGCAACTCCCTCATCTGGCGAATCTTCTTCACCAATGCGGTCGTGGCCATAGTGCTCCGCTGCTCCCGGCATTCCCCATCCATGGCCTTTCCGATCTTATTCCCCCCACCTCGCACACACAGGTGGCGCAATTCCCTCATCTGGCGCATATTCTTCACCAATGCGGTCGTGGCAATGGTGCTGCGAGCCTTCCAGCTTGCTTTCATTGCCCTCTGAACTTCAAACTCCCAGCACTATCCGCTGTTCTTCACACACAGGTGGCGCAACTCGCTCATTTGGCGAATCTTCTTCACCAATGCGGTCGTGGCAATGGTGCTGCCAGCCTCACCCCACCCTATCCTTTCCTCCATACCCCCATCTCCCCTACCTCCTTCACACACAGGTGGCGCAACTCGCTCATCTGGCGAATCTTCACCAAATGCAGTCGTAGCAATGGTGCTCCCAGCCTCACCCCACCCGTGTCCTTCCCCCATCTCCCCCCCTCTCCCCCCATCCCCCCCCCTCTCCCCCCGTCTCCCCAACTCTCCCCCCGTCTCCCCAACTCTCCCCTCGTCTGTCCCCCTTCCACACACAGGTGGCGCAACTCCCTCATCTGGCGAATCTTCTTCACCAACTCGGTCGTGGCCATGGTGCTCCGAGCCTGCATCTCCCTGTGCGAGGGCGACAGGTGCGGCGGCAGCTTCGGGTCCCGAGGCTTCATCCTGTTCGACCGAAGCAAGTCCCGAACCGACTTTGGGCTGCTGGAGGTGGTGCCGGTGGCTCTGCTGGGCGTCGTTGGGGGCTTGCTGGGTGGGTTGTTCAACCACCTTAATGTGAAGCTGTGTGCTTACAGGAAGCACAGATTACACAGGTGAGAGGTATAATTGAAGGGTTACACACCACGTGCTCAACCATCTGACTGTCAAGCTCTGGTGTCTTTGAGTCGTCTTATCAGAGTCTTGAGGTGTTTCAGAACCTTTTCATTCTCCGCTCTTCTCCCCTCTTCTCCCCTCTTCTCCCCTTCCAATTCCTCTCTTACCTGTATCCCTGCCCCACTCACAGGCACGGGGCATGGGCGAGGGTGCTAGAGGTCCTCCTCATCTCCCTCCTCACCTCCTCTCTTCGCTTCTATGGCCCTTTTCTAGCCTCCTGCCTGCCCTGCCCTCAAGACCCGGATGGGGGAGGGGACCTGCCGCAAGGTTCTTTCAACTGCCCGAGCGTGGTCGGAACGGGCGACCACAAGGCTTTCGCCTGCCCGGACGGGCAGTATAATGATCTCGCAAGCCTGGTGTTTACGACAAACGACGACGCCATTGGAAACCTGTTCCGTACGGGGTCGTTTGGAATTTTCACGTGAGTTGGAAGTGTTGCAAGCGCGTAAGTTACACATGCACCGTCATCGCGAAGTGACACCGTCCGTGTTGCACCGTCCGTGATGATGCCATTGCGAACCTGTTCCGCACTGGATAGTTTAGATCTTCACGTGGGTTTCTTACAAATGTGGCATGATTTGCATGGTCACCCTCTTCAGGAATCAAGAGGGCACACCCTCCTTTCCTCCTCGTTTTCCCTCTTCCTTCCCTCCCACTCCCACTTCCCTCTTCCCTCCCTCCCACTCCCACTTCCCTCTTCCTTCCCTACCAATCAAGAGTTAACAATCAAACCGCTTGTTTATTCCTTTCCTCCTCATTTTCCCTCTTCCTTCCCTCCCACTCCCCACCCCACCCCACCCCCACCCAGCTACTCCTCGCTGCTCCTCTCCTTCACCACATTCTTTCTCCTCGCCACGCTCACATACGGCACAGCAGTCCCCGCGGGTCCCGGCGGGTCTCTTCGTCCCGTCCATCCTCTGTGGTGCTTCCTACGGCCAAATGGCAGGCATGCCTGTGGTAACCCACCTCTTCGGAACACACAGGATGGGGGAAGGCACATACGCTCTCCTTCCCTTCCTCCTCATTTTCCTTCTTCCCCTCCCTCCCCTCCCTCCCTCCCCTCCCCCTACCAGCTACCCATCTCTTCTCCTGTCTTTCACAATCTACTTTCTCCTCGCCACGCTCACATACGGCGCAGCAGTCCCAGCGGGTCTCTTCGTCCCCTCCATCCTCTGCGGTGCCTCCTACGGCCGAATGGCAGGCATGCTCATGGTAACCCTATTCGGCCAACACCGGGTGGGGGAGGGCACCTACGCGCTCCTCGGCGCCGCGTCTTTTCTGGGCGGGTCGATGCGCATGACCGTTTCGCTCTCGGTCATCCTGCTGGAGCTCACGGGCAGCTTGAAACTTTTGCCGCTGGTGATGGTGGTGCTGCTGGTGTCGAAATCGGTGGGGGATTTGTTCAATCGGAATATCGACGACTCGCATATGGACTTGAAAGGGATTCCGTACCTCCCGGAAAACTGCACGCATCAGGATTTCACTTTGTTCGAGGAAGACAGTGAGGAGGGTGAGGGGCGGAAGGAGGGTGAGGAGCAGCACCAGCAGCAGAAACAGCTGGTGACAGGGATGGGAGGCACTTTTGATGCAGCTGGTATCTTGTCCCCCCATTCCCCTCCAACGACTCTTCAACAAACCACCCCTTTCCCAAGATCCCCCACAGTAACCTTCGTGGTTACCCCCTCAACAACCCCCTCAATTACCTCCCCTGCGGTAACTCCTTTGCTCGTTTCCTCCCCATCTGCTACTCTCCTCAGTCCCAGATCCCCCACCATTCCTTCTGGAAGCTTCACCAACCCTGTCAGTCCTAGGAACCCGCCTTTTAGCCCCCGTGGCACAACCCCCTTCACCCCGAGAACCCCACGCAGGCGTGCAACTGCTGGCGATGCTGTTGGTGCCGCTGGTGCCACTGCTACTACTCCTAAATCTGCTGCTTCTGGTGTTGCTGGTGGTGCTGCTGGCACAGCTGCTGCTGCTGCTGCTTCTGGTGCTATTAGCACGGGCTGCCTGGTGGCTTTAGAGGGTGTGACTACAGTGAAGCGAATCATTGACACCTTACGAGCCACGCAGCACAATGCGTTCCCTGTTGTTGATTTCATGGGTGTAAGGGCGGATGTAGGGCAGGACACAAGGGAGGGGGCAGGAGATGGCGCAGAGGAGAGAGCAGGGGAGGGGGCAACGAGCAGGAGCAGTAGCGGCAGCAGTAGCACGAGCGTGGTTAGCAGCGGCAGCAGCAGCGGCAGCAGCAGCGGCAGCAGCAGCGGCAGCAGTAGCACGAGCGTGATTAGCAGCGGCAGCAGCAGCGGCAGCAGCAGCGGCAGCAGCAGCAGTGGAAGCAGCAGCAACAGCAGCATTGTTAACACGGCCAATTCTAGTACCGTCATCACAACCAACAGCAGCAGCAGAGCCAGCAGCGCAGGGGATGGGTTGCTTCGAATCAGCAACAGCGGCAGGGTAATTACCCCAGGGAATGTTCAAATTACCCCCTCCCAAAGAACAACCTTCTACGGGCTCATTCTCCGGAAGCATCTTCTCGCCCTTCACTCCAAGAAAGCATTCTGTACCGCATTGCAACGCAATTCAACCACCTGCACCACTCCAGGTGGTAACAATGCGATTTACCCCGATGAAGAGAGGGCAGAGATCTTGCAAGACTTTGCAGCCTCCCTGTCCTTGGTAGGGAAACTCCAAGTTCAAGACCTGGAAATTACCCCCGAGGAGGAAGGGATGCTCGTGGATCTACACCCGTACAGTAATCGGTCGCCGTATATTGTTACAGAGGCCATGGGAATGCAGAAGGCTTATACGCTGTTCCGGAATCTGGGTTTGAGGCATTTGTGTGTGGTGCCTAAACCCACGGATGTGATAGGGATAATAACCCGCAAGGATTTTATCAATGCTATGAGTAGGGAGATGGATGCACCTGAAAATCACTGTAGGTGACATGATTTCGCAATGATATAAAGCTTGGCATGTATTTTTCTAAGAAAACAGCATCTTTCTCATGGAAACACGGAGGCTGCATGATCAAGGAATATGCTCAGCAGAATCTGGAATCACAGCAGACAGTCAGATGAATTATATAACTGCAGCAGCAAACGGAATACAATGCTTCTATTTCTCCATCCAATGTTGACAGCACATCAGCACTGGAACACCTTACTAGTTTAACTCCACTGCGAAAAACATAGCCCATAAGCTGATATTCCTCTACCTAAAACATGAAAAGGAAATAAAAATCTATGCGTAACCATGTCACAGCTTTGTGAGCACTGTATCAATGATCATTCTTGTGCTTTCCACCCTTTTTCTTCCCACCACCCTTCTTCCCTTTTGGCGGGGGCGGTGGGGGTGGGGGTGCGGGAGGGCTAGGAGGGGGAGGAGGCAGAGGGTCGGGCCAGGGGGTTGACTTTGCATGGACCGTGATTGGCAGTTGCGGTGATATGACCCACCTGTAGATCATGAAGGGAGGGGAAAGAAGGAATGAAAATGAGTAAAGCAAGGAGTGGGAAGAGGCCAGGGTACAGACAAACGGGTGATTTGGTACAGACAGAAATGAGCAGATGTAGGGAGACAATCCACCAGCGAATGATCAAGACCAATCACTCTGCACCAATGGCACCCTCGCACACCACATTAGCACCAAACATACCCACCCACTCTCCAGGGAACTTCATGTTTTGGCGCACCTCAGCCCTCCACCGCCACATGAGCAAATTCTCTCACTTGTCTTGCACAATGCTTTTCAAAGAGATGCACCCTTGATTCCACACACAGCACGCCAATACCAAACTCACTCTCTGCACAACCCAAGGCCACTCACTCTGCGGGGAACTTGCTGTCTTGCCGCGCCTCAGCCCTCCACCACCACACAAGCACGCGCCGTCCGCATTGGCCAATCAGCCGAACCTCCCTCTCATCCCGCACCACCGCGCCTAGCAGGTCAAACAGCCGCCCCTCCGCTCCCGAACCTGCCACCGAACCTCCTTCCGCATCTTCTTCCGAGCCTCCTTCCGAGCCTCCTCCCAGACCTCGTTCCAGCTCAGGGCCCCATTCCTCCCAGCCTCGCACCCAATCAGGAAGCTCCTCTTTTCTAGCCCATAGTATCCGTGAGTTAAAGACATACCCATGCCATAGCATGCCCCTCCGTTGCTCCCCCTCCGACCCTAGGGAGTTGTAACTTGGTAACCCCAATAGGAGACGATCTGGGTGGTGTACCACCGTGTGCCATCCGATAAGAACAGATTCGTTATTGCACACAGGCCCCTGCACGGGCATCTGATAGCGCGTCTGCTTGCCTGCCCTCAACGTACTGGAAGACGCTGATTGGCTACTGGCTTGTAACAGCCTGCGCTGTGGTAACCGCATTTCTTTTTGCACATCCGCATCGCCAGCCCCATCCCCTCCCCCTCCTTGCCTCCCCTGCGTCTGCTGCAGCTTTTGCTGCTGCGTCAGCCACTCCCCTTGCCACTCCTGTTTCCTCTCACCCCCTTGCTGCGTCTGCTGCATTCCTCCTCTATCCTCACCACCCGCCGATAAATCCAGTTTCGCTGTTTCTTGATCTTTGCGCTCTTCCCCCCGCGCCCCCCCACCCGCTCCCCCACCCGCTCCGCCACCCGCTCCCGCTGCTCCGCCCGTCTCTTTCCCTGCCCCTCCGCCTCCCCCACTCTCTGCTGCTCCCCCTCCTACCGCTAACCCCATCCCCGCCGTTGTCGCTGCCTCAGCAATCCGAACACCACCATTCACGCCACTGACGCTGACGTCACCACCACCACCAGCAGCAGTAGCACCACCATCACCGCCACCACCACTGGCACCATCGCTACTATCAACCTCATTAGAGTCGGTGCTCGCAATGTGTCTACCATGCCCATGCCCGTGCCTCTTGCTCTTCCCGCTGCTCCTCCCAAGCCCTTCCCCCTGACCGCTCTGCTCTTCCGCCTGCTCTTCCGACCCAAAAAGCTGGGGGAACCCGACCGGCAGCAGCACGCCTACAGAACCTGCGCCGAACCAGGGCACGCGCTGAGCCTCGGCAAGGAATTTCGGGGAGAAGACCGAGCTGTCGTCTGCGAAGACCACGATGCCGTCGAGCCTGTGCTCCCGAACGTACCTGTGAGGTTCGGAAGAGGTTCGGAGGTCAACATTTGTCAGACATATGGTGAGCCGAACAATTTAATACCAGCCAATGACGTCGCACCCACCCTCTCTCCGCGCACATCCACCCCCTTTCCTCTCTCACCCCCCCTTTCTCCCCGCACACCCCTCTCTCCGCGCACCCCTTCTCCCCGCACACCCACCCCTCTCCCCGCCCACACGCACCTTAGTCCCACGACTCTCATCCGTTGCTCCAGCAGAACCCGCTCGTCCCAATCCTCGGGCATTTCCTCCTCCACGCCTAGATGCGCGATTTCCACCTCGGGATTCTCCGCCCCGCTAGTAGCCTTCGCGATAAGCCGTGCGGTTTCTTCCGTCTTGGTCGCTTCGATCACTACCCAAAGTAGCGGTGCTTGTACCCGTTTTAGGGAGTTGATCAACCCTAGCATGTGTAGCTGTTGGAAAGTTCGCTTGTAGGTCGGCGTGATGACTATAACGCGGCGAGGGTGCGACGTCAGCCTTCCGTCCTCCTGCGCGAGCAATCTCAGCCGTTCGTTCTCCTGGAGCAGTCTCAACAGCGATTGGCTCACGACCAGCTGACGGGGGTCGGGTGACGGGTTCGGCCGGATGAGAATTTCGTGACGGCCGATTTTCACGCCAGCATCCTCCTCGTCAATTCCCGCTGGCACGTTTAACGGCTCGTCAGATGTGAAATTCCAGTGTAAAGCCAAGTCCCATTCGCAAGCCAAGGGATCGTGGAATTCTTTAACCACAGGTTTCGGCTGATCAAAACGGGACATTGTCGGAGAGATACCAGTTTCAGCCATCAGAAAGCGGTCTGTAAACGCATGAGGATCGCCACTTGGTACTATATCGAATCGGGCTAAATCGGAGCTGTAGGAGCCTATACTGGAGCCCGGACGGAGGATAAGAATCTCCCTAGCGAGACGTAGGCCGAAGAACATAGCTGCCGAGCAGGCGAAGAAATGAACAGCGACGGGTAACACAAACGCGATGTGAACCATGAGCCATCTAAAGAGACCTAAGTGGTGTATACTATGTAAATGCGAGTACGAGTCCATTTGGCTTCGTTTTAGAGCACTATTTTGTCGCATGCCGCTGTGCGACGAATCGTTACTATTCGACTGATCGGAGTCTGAGGCCGAGCCGCTGCCACTACGACCAGATACGCGACGGACACGGATCATCAACGCACGAGCAGCTCCCAATACCTTATTTGTCATACAAGCAATGTACGAACTACTATTCCTAACCTATAAACCACCTCAGCGAGAGATACTACCTTCGAAGCCTAAGACTAGGCTAGGCGCGTTGCGACCAGCGCTTGTTGCGCCGAGACTCCCGCGCCATGGCTCACGAGCCTACCCGAATATGCTTGCTCTACCCTAAATATAGCACCACGATAAGCTGACCCAGGCTGAACACAGGGATGAGACGAAGAGGGAGGAGAAAGGCCGGCGAAGGAAGCTAGCTGGCTCTGGCTGGTCAGGTCGGGTCAGGGGGAAGGCTTGGCTTACGGGCTGCTCAGTACCGAACTCAAGATTGGCGATTCGTCCTAGGCACACACGGACTAACCTCAGGCGTAAATGAGTGACAGTAACGAGCGAGGAGTTTACGGGCTCCAGGTCAAGGGGCTGAAGTAATCGAGGAGAGTAGCCAGGCAAGTCGTATGGCGATTCGTTCCTGCGCTGCGGCTGCTGGCTGAGCTGGCAAGCGCGTTGCTTGAGTTGCGAGGAAAGTGGCTGGAGAGGGAGCGGCGACAAAGGGGGTACTGCTTGCGGGATGGGCTAGGAGAAACAGATTCAGGGCACAGAAATGAAGGGCAGGCGAGAAATAAAAAATTGTTGCAGCCCCCACATCCCGAGATTTGGTTTGAGGGATACGAGACTCCCAAGGGAGGGTAAAAAGACGGATGCGGGGAGGGTGGGCGAGGGGGGTGGTGCGGGATGTGTGGTGAGGAGGGGCGGAGGGGGCAGGCCTGTTGGGTGAGGTGTACGTCGTCTCCCGCCAAATGAAATGTGACTGTGGCGGGGGGAACTCTGATCCGATCGCCATTTGTTATCTTTAACGGACAAGATGGGGCTAGGGCGAACCTCATCGAAAGATCGATGGCTGGTGTGAGGTGGATGTTGACAGAGCTATGGCCTCGGAGGCGCGGGGGAATGGAAGGGGAAGACCCGCCAATGGGGAGGTTGGGCTGCTGTTGGCTGACCTTGCGGAGCGGTAGTGTAGGGGTCGAGGCGCGAAATATGTTTGTCACAGCAACCGAAGCAAAACTTTCGATAGTGGATGTACAGGACAGCAGTGCTGCGCTGAACCGTACCGTACAGATTTGCGGGCATCTGTTTCAGGTGACCGAAATCAACCTGTGCAGTTCTAGCTCATTCTCCTGTGATTGGTCACGCGCTCAACCCAGCGCTGGGCAAGGTGGCCTGGGCAGGTCCGAGTCGCAGTCGTGTGCTTACATCGAGTGAATAAAGCGCGGCACCTTCATTGTCAGAGACGTGCCCAGAACTTGACGTCGCACAAGAAGGTGATTGGTGACGACTGTTCGTGTGTCTCCCCTTGGTCGCAGCGCAAACTCCACAACAATAATATACCACTACAGTAGGAGGCCGAACGGGAAGGAGTGTAGCCCAATTCCCATATCATAGCATTGACCAATTCAAAAGAAACCCATAAGTAGATCTCCTTTCCTTTGCAATGTTCCCGTAAGGCACAACTGTTGCCTATTTCAGGTGCGGTATAAGGACCTTCTCTCCACTAGATGATGTCAGGGACTCTAGCGTCTTCGACTTAAATGCATGATAGTGCACATAAATTTGGTGTTAGGAATAAACAAGATACACACACTAAAAGTCCTCACATTCCACCAAAAGTGGAAATCGTCATAATAGGAACCCTGGACGAAAAAATGGACGCACCATCATCACAACGTCCACCCCCTTCATCCCTATGGCACCTGGGGTCTGTCCCTTGCCGTACCAACCCACTTGTAAGGGGATCAGGCCCAGGAAGAGTTGTGATGAGCGATCCCAAGCCAACACCACTAAATCCCACCCCTGGTGCTAGAATAGAGGCAGCTGGAAGGGCTGCAGCAGAACCAGTGAAAGCTGTAGTGGAGGTTGCAGCGTCGACCTGAACAGTGGTTGTGACGGGGTTTGCAGATGCTGTTTGCGTCTGTGAGTTCTCCTGTTGCACGTTGGCGCTCCCCAGCCCTGTTCCGTCTTTCACGGCTCGAGCTGCTTGGTTGTTCACTGCCCCCTGATTGTTAATGCTTCCTGCATTGCCCAACTGAAACGGCAGGGAAGAAAGTTATGCAGAAGGTGGTCGTTTCTTCTCTGTTTTTAATCAAGGTACAGATGGACAAGGTGAAATACACGTTGCACCGCCTTTCCCCGTGAATTCTTACTTGTTTGTAGTAGACGTTTCCTGCACCCGGACCGACTTGTTTTCGGCTTAAGTGGCCATCCTGAAGGAAAAACAACCAGCAAAAAAGAAGTCCGGTTGAAACCGGCGGCTTGGTGCAGAGTCGGATAAAGAGGAGCAACGCCTGACCTCTATGACTGATCACAGCCGTCTACTAAAAATTGCACAAGGCGGAATACCAAGTACTAAACGAGAAGGAATTCAAAAAAGTTTAACGAGTAACGCACGAGAAGGAAGAAGACGTCAAAGTGCGCCCAATCGAGCCTCTTTGAGAGGTTTCCTTTGCCAGAACGAAGAGGACGGCCGTCGCCAAGTGATGACTGTAACAAGTAGAGAAACGTCAAGAGAAACTTGAAGCTTCGAAAACGGGGATTCATGACGGCGGCCTTATAGAGGCTTTCGTAGAGGCAAAGAACACCGAAATGGGACACAGATGACAGAAATACATCGTCCTTCTCATTACTGTCCCGGAATGACTAAATCTCCACATAATCGGGAGAAACGGGGAAGGGAGCAGAACAAAGAGCACGCTCGCGTTTCCTAATGCTCATGCGAGAAAATCGAAGTGCGAGCGGCGAGCTAATCAAGACGGGAACGAGTTTCCCTACTATCTGGTTTCCCTATTAGGTAAGGAGTTGTGCTGGCGGACTAATCAACCACGTTGTGTGGAGGAAATTGCTTGATATTACCACCGATGGGGCGCATATTTTCAGCTTGGGAACTTTGGTTCGAAAGGTTCAAGCGAAAAAAAGGCCCCTCTTGTAACCGAGTTGAGCTGCTCTGCCGCGCCAGATGCCCCAAAAGTGAAACCTGATTGGACTTGTGAGACGTAACCACTTCGAATCGAATTCTTCGCAGCGCAAAGATCGCCCAGTTTCAAGCAAGGGCAAATGTGCTCGGGTCTTCGTTGATTGTATCGCCGCACATTTTCGCCTTCAACGGCTGGCGAGTTGAAACTGTTTTGAAAGTGCCGTGCGAGAACCGAGTAACCGCTTTTGAACCGCTTCTCGGGAACTTCGCTCAGCAAAGCCTCGCGGAAATTGTGCAGCCTCCGCAATTTCGCAATTTATACCAAATCCCCTGCCGAAAGCCTAGCACTTTTCCGCATCCCAAGGAAATTCTTCACAGGAATCAGTCCTTCGGCAATGGCGCGAACGCAGCATTCTCGGTCATTGATTTGGCTCAAATTTAGGGAAATTATTGAAAAAATTCATGAGGTAGTATTCTTATTCGGTCTGTCGTTCTTCCTCGTAGCTGTTTTTCCATGCGCAGCTTCGTCAACAGAAGGACAGCAATTTGTAGCTGTTGATTCGGCTGCGCGACAGTGGCCAATGGTGGTGAACGTGTGGCCGTTTCTCGAGGCCAATAGCCGGGCATGGGAGGTGCTGAGACGTGGCGGGTCCGCACTGGACGCGGTGGTGGAAGGATGTAACGTGTGTGAGGTGCTTCAATGCGATGGATCAGGTGCCACGTCAGCATAATTTGTATATCAAGAGCCCTCCTTCAGCTTGCACCGACCACTTATCTCGTCCAATCTCCTTGTGTATCTTCCCCTTTGCCCCTTACAAGCCCCCCTCTCCTTTCCCTTCTTGTGCAAACCCTTCCCCCCTCTCCATTCCCTTCTCACACACTCCCTCCCCCGTGCTTTTCCCTTCAGTGAGGTATGGAGGAATTCCGGACGAGATGGGGGAATGATACGCGTGGTTGGATTCGACTCGTCACCGGTCCCCCTCCCTCTTCCTCCCCGCCCCATCCTTCTCTCTCCCCATCCTTCAGTGGGGTATGGAGGAAGTCCGGACGAGAAGGGGGAAACAACACTCGATGCCATGGTCATGGATGGGGTGAGACGGGATGACGTCATGGTCATGCATGGGGTGACATGAGATGACGTCATGGTCATGCATGGGGTGACATGAGATGACGTCATGGTCATGCATGGGGTGACATGAGATGACGTCATGGTCATGCATGGGGTGACATGAGATGACGTCATGGTCATGCATGGGGTGACATGAGATGACGTCATGGTCATGCATGGGGTGACATGAGATGACGTCATGGTCATGCATGGGGTGAGATGGGATGCGTGCGTGGCTGGCTTGCGCCAAGTCTGTCTCAAAAATCGTTTTTCCTTCTCTTGCCCCCTTGCCTCTCCTCTCTCCCCCCCCTCTTCCCCCACCCCTCACCCCGTTCCCCTTACCCCCCCCCCCCTCTCCTCTCCCCCCCAAGGACTCCATGGACGTGGGGGCAGTGGCATCCCTTGCCGAGTCAAGACTTTCCCAGTCTCTTCCCCCCATCTCTCCCCCCTTTCTCTCTTCCCCCTCTTCCCCCCCCCCCCTCTCAAGGACTCCATGGACGTGGGGGCAGTGGCTGGCCTGCGCCGAGTCAAGGCGGCAGTGCGGGCGGCCTATCTTGTCCTTTTGCACACGTACCACTCGCTGCTGGTCGGCGACGCAGCAACCGATTTCGCCCTGGAAATGGGCCTGCCCGGCCCGGAAAACCTCTCCACCAATCGCTCGCTCGCCATCTGGCGCCAATGGAAGGCCGCCAGCTGTCAGCCCAACTACTGGCGCAACGTGGCTCCTGATGCTGCCCGCTCCTGCGGGCCCTACCGGCCCGCTCCAGAAGCATCTGCTTCCGAACCACGTGGTGGTGAAACAGCCGAGCCTCAGGGGGGCGAAGCAGGTGCTGCACCTGGTGCCGGACCTGGTGGTGCCGGACCTGGTGGTGGCGCACCTGGTGCCGGACCTGCCACAGGAGCTGGTGCCGGACCTGGTGGTGCCGAACCTGCAACCGGACGTGGTGGTGTGAGCGTGGTGGGGTGTGATCCCAGCCTTGTTGGCAGGCAGCAGCAAGGGTCGTTGAGGAGCACAAGGCGGATGGCATCGCACGACACCATCTCCATGGTCGCCATAGCTCAGGTGGGGCGCGGTGGGGCGCGGTGGGGTGCGGTGCGGTGCAGTGAGATGGGGTGCTGTAGTGTGGGGTGAAAGGCTGGATGGGTGAGTGGGCTGTTGTGGTGGCAGGCAGGCAGCAAGGGTCATTGAGGAGCACAAGGCGGATGGCATCTCACCACACCATCTCCATGGTCGCCATTGCCCAGGTGGGGCGCGGTGCGGTGAGATGGGGTGCAGTGGGGTGAAAGGCTGGATGGGTGAGTGTTTGGTGTGGCAAAGTGACGCTGCTGTGGTGACAGGAAGCAAGGCTCGTTGAGGAGCACACAGCGGCGAGTGACTCATACACAACACCATCTGCATGGTCGCCATAGCACAGGTGGGGTGGGGTGCGGTGACAGTTGCTGGGCTGTTATTGCCCCAAGGGCCAGCCAAGACTGCTCTCCTGTGCCTGTTCTGATCTTATCTGATTTGATCCGATCTGATCTGATCTGATCTGATCTGATCTGATCTACAGACTCTTTTGAACTGCACTGCACGTGGACGTAAGCGCCCCACCATGCCCCCATATGTTTGACACCGTCACCTCATGTAAATACTATCATCACCCCATGTGTGTCACGTCATCAACCCATTACATGCCCATGCCATCAGAACGGCAGCATGGCTGCAGCAACATCCACCAATGGGCTCACCTTTCACATCCCTGGGAGGTACGGTGCAATCCGTGTCATGATACGCATGTCATCCCAACCATGCCATACCGCCCATGTCATCCCACCCATGTCATCCCACCCATGTCATCCCACCCATGTCATCCCATGTCATCATGCCCATGTTGACATACCTGTGTCCTCATACCCATAGTATCCTGCTCCCATCGCAGGAGCAGGTTCCAAATTGGACTTACTTACTCACCCACCCACTCACTCAAACTCTCACTCTGTCACTCACAACCCCTCTATCCTTGCTCTTCTCTCCAGGGTGGGTGATGCACCCATAGCGGGGGCAGGAGCATATGTGGACTCTAGAGTGGGGGGGTGTGGGGCAACAGGCGATGGTGACGTTATGATGAGGTTCCTGCCATGGTATGCTGACGTCATGGCCGTGTGCTTACTGATAACTCAGCACTTGCTGACATCACTTTATTTCGCATGGAAACCAATACATGGATTTTTCACGTAAACACATGTTCGATAGAGCTTATCCCCTCTCACTCCTCCGTACCCCTCCCCTCCACTCTCCGCCACTGATTCCTTTCTTGCTGCTTTCCCTTTGTTGCTCTTCCCTTCAATATTTCGCTCTAGCAGTGGAACTCATGCGAATGGGCTCTACCCCAGCCTCCTCTCTTCCATCCCATTGTCCTTCCTCTCTTTCTCCTCTCCCACATTCCTCTCCCCTTCACTATTTCAGCTTCCTAGCAGTCGAGCTCATGCGAATGGGCTCTACTCCAGCTTCGGCTGCCGAAGCTGCCATCAGTCGCATCCGAGCCAAATTCCCAACCTTTGTGGGAGGCTTGGTGGCGGTCAACAGGTTCGGGGAGCATGGAGCAGCAGTGAACAACTGGGTGCTACAGTACACTGTAGCTTCGCCTCTAACTGATGGTACACCAAGAGTGTTTACGGTTCATCCCAAGTGTTGAGGAATTGCTTCAAGTTTAGTTTCAGTAGTTCAACACTAATTAAGTATTACAGTAGTACAGTACCTGTTTGTTTGCTTTCTGTGGCGAGTAGTTGTTGATAGGTATCATCTTACCTGTCATGTCAACATTACTTGTATGATGCTATAGGGGATGTACCAGTATCTGCTATAAGCATGAGGTTAAGCAAGCAGCGCTACGCCTATCGTTGACTCCAAATCCCTCAAAGATCTTAACCCACAAACTCTTCGAAAACCTACTGCACTACGCGTTGAGGGGACCCGACGTAACAATGACTCCAGGGAGCATATCCCTGATCAATTCTTCGACCTCGTACGAATCAGTTGCAACCTTTTGGAGGCACTTAAGGCCCTTGAGCCACTTCATGCCTGAAGCAGTGATGCTCGCATCCCGCAGCGACAGCTTCTCGAGCAGTTTCATATTCCTCAAGTGCTTGATCCCCGAGTCCGTCACTCCCGGAGGCAGCATGAAATACTTGAGAGACGTGAGGCCAGTCAGATGCTCCAGCCCATCCTCTGTCACTCCACTCCCATTCAGCGTAAGCCACTCCAGTGCCGTCATTTTACCCACATCCACCATGCTCGCAGATGTGACCGACGCACACCCGGCTATGCACAGCGCGGTGAGCGCAGACAGCTCTTGCAGCCTCGCCACTCCCGCATCGGTGATCCTGGTGTGATTGGCAATAAAGACGCTCAGGCTCTTCAGCTGGCCAATGCCTTCCAGGGCAGCATTAGTCACGCCAGGGGTGCCCAGCTCCAGACGAAGCAGGCCTTTGAGAGAGTAGAGTTTCCGCATTCCTGCTGCGGTGAAGCCGGAGGAGCCTCGGAGGTTGAGGGGGGTGAGGGAGTGCAACGAGGTGAGGCGCGTGAGAGCCGCGTCAGTGAGGCAGGAAATGCCGGAAAGGTCCATTTGAGTTTGGTCTGGAGCAGCTGCCGCCCACAGCGTGAGCATTGCCTGCAAGTAGGGAAAACAAAGGCAGACGCGGACATGTCTATTTCTGAGGCGCCTCAAATGAGACGATCTTTTAGGCCCCTCAAACAGCATTTGGGTTTGGCCTGGTGCAGCTGCCGCTTACGCGTGAGCATTGCCTGCGGGTAGGGCAAGTAAAGGCAGACGCGACGCAAGAATGACGGAAAGACAGCCACAAGCGGGTACGTCACAAGTGAGGGCGATGTGGCTCGGGTGTGTACGTACCACCAGCCACTGATGACCATATTACAGCAGCACGTGTAAGCAAGAGGCAAGCCACCAGTTCTATCGTGCTGCCAAAAACATAGAAGTCAAATCATCGAACCACTCACCTCCCATATCATCTTCCCTTCGCCACTCGTCTTCTCCAGCTTCGCCACTTTGCATGCCAGTGAGTCCACCCGGCCCTTCAGCTCTTGCCGTTCAACCTCCCATTTCGTATCGTCCGCTGCATCCCGCTTTTGAATAGAAGCAGAAGATTCGAGCGCTGGTAGTGCACCTCCGCAAGCAGCGGCATCGGGAGAACCACCTGGTTGTGCCATCTCGTCCCCCTTCCCTGCCTCCTCCCTCTTCCGCCTCTTCCCCTCGCGCCCCTCCGCGCCCGCTTGTTCCCTCGCGCTGGCGTCGGCGTCGCTGCGCTCGGCGCGCGGCGCGTCCTTCTCCCGCGGCGCGTCCTTCCACTCCGCCGCCGCCAGCTCCACGTCGTTCATCCGCGCGTCAATGTGCGCCGCCGTCGCCTTCACCTCCGCGATCTCCGCCGCCTGCCGATTAACCATCGCCTTCACCTCGCTCGCCGCGCCCCTCGCCTCGCCTTTCGCCGCTTCTAACTGCTCCTTAAATGTGTTTTGAGACGTCTTAAAACAAACTTTCGCCGCCTCCAGCTGCTCTTTCAATCCTCGCACTTGCGACTCGAGCTCGTCCCGCACGTCCTTCACCCGCGCCGCGATCATGGCCTCCACCAGGGCCATAAGCGCCTCGCCCTTCTGCGGCGGCGGCGGCTGCGCTGGAAGGCCGTCCGCGTCCTTTCCCGCTGCCGCACCGCCTGCGTCGTGGTCGTCCCCCGCTCTCATCAACTCCAATGCCCCTTTCGCCAACGCGCGCCTCATTTCGTCCACCTCTCGTTTCAAAGCAGCCATCGCCTCCCCTTGCTTCTTCACCTGCGCTTCCAACTCATCCGCTCGCTCTTTAACGTCTACGGTTATTTTCCCCATCTCTCCCGCTGTTTCCGCTTGTTGCACTTTCACAACTGCTCCGTTTAGCCTCAGCTCTACCCCTCCCATCATCACCATTTGCAACTTCGACCGTACAAGTCGAACTCGAAAACGACCGTACGAGGAAAGCTGGAAGCTGGAATGAGGTCTGAGCTGAGGCTGTTGAGTTGGGAGTGCTTTGGGGAGCGGAGTGTTTGACCTCGAAGTTTTTTTCCAAATGATGGATGTTGGATTTAGTGGCTTGCTGGTCGCTAGCTAGCTTGAGAGCAGGCTCGTCTTCGTGTCGGGTTGGGACATCACGAAACCAAACCAAACATTCAAATGAACAACCTTCATTCCACACACATTTCTGTCTTTGGAACACATTGTTGTGTACAATAAACCGCTTTGCAACTCGTCGTTACCGTTCAATAACCCAGAAAACAGCCAGGACTCAAATTTCGGACACGCGTTCCGAATTCAGGAGCAATTTCGTGAGTATCACTCCTGTGAACCGGATCCATCTCCTGGGATCGCGCTGGTACTTCCCGCTAGGAACCACTTACTCGTCCGGGCGATTAGCAGCTGCTCGACCTTAGGATTTTTAGGTTCCTACGAAGAGTTTTCCATCACGAAGAACACGAGCGGTTCTTAGAATTGGCAATATACTAGGGTCTTAAAACGGCGATCCGCTCAACGAGCCGCGAGTTGTTGACCTTGAACCTGCATTCGGCTCCTCTGCTGTTCACCATGGCGTGTGTTGTTTCTTCATCCCCATCAGTCATTTCGATCCGAGGCCTCGACTACACGCAGATCTGTCTCCGTCCTTGCGTATCCCTTGATAAGAACCACGTGTTTTCTGTCAGATTTGTTTTTCCATCATGGTCGAGCCTGTACCAGCTCAGATTCGGCCCATTGGACCACTCCTCACGGAAATCCTTCGTCAGGATTCGAACCCCTGACCGGAGAGTTGCGGTCAGATGCAATGCTAAAAACTCTTCCGTGGCAGCAGACTCTCCTGAGACGGAGGACGCAAACTTTAGATTTGAACCGACGGCCGATGACAAGGCGAACGTTGGGGCGGAGTTTGAGACGCGCGGTGTGGGGAAAGTGGAGGTGGGTGCTGATAGAGAAGTTGGGGAAAAGCAGGGGGTAACAAGTGAAGTTGGGGGTAAGAGGGGTGGGAGGAGAGCAGGCAAGGCGAAAGCAAGAAGCGAAGGAAGCGGGAGTAAGAGCAGAGAGGGAGAAGCATCAGAGGAGGAGCGGGAGGCAGTGGCAGTGATTGCGCAAGCGCTGATGGAGAAATACGGACCTCAGATTGTGAAAGAGGAGGAGGCGGGGGAGGAGGGGATTGGGAACGGAAGGAATGAGGGGCGGGAGGAGGTGGAAGGAGAGGCAACAGCGGTGGTAAGGGCAACAGCGGCGGCGGCAGCGGCGGCGGCGGCGGCCGAGGAGGAGGATGGGATGGGCACAGAAGTGAAGGAGGAAGAAGCGGAAGCAGAAGCGAGTGAGGAGGGTTCACCGAGTGATGAGGGTTCACCAAGCATGACATCTCGTCCCACACGTGCAACCTCTCGCTCCTCCCTCCTCTCCCTCTACCGCTTCTTCTCCTCCCACCTCGGCATCTCCTCCCCTTCCACTGTCGCTTCCATTCTCGCCTCCAACCCCCAACTGCTCCGCTCCAATCCCACGAATGAGTTAATGCCACGTGTCCGCCTCCTCCAGTCGTTTGGCATATCCGATGCTGACATTGTCAACATCACTGTGAAAGGAGCAGCCTGGCTACGAATTTCCATTCAACAGATTCAGAACACCCTTGAGTTTCTTTTGGCTAAGGGCGTCCGCCGAAGCAGATTGGGCTTGGTGCTCCGACGTGGACGCAATCTACTCTGCTCAGAGGCTCGTTCAACGAACCTGGACATTCTGGTGGAGAGAGCAGGGGTTCCTGTGGACAAACTGGGTGTGATTATCCGGCCATCTTGACTCGAAGCAAAGAGGCGGTGAACATACAGCTTGAGACGTTATCATCTTATTCTAAACCGAGATTTGGAGGAAAGGTAGAAGCAGATAGCACCAGCACAAGCTTCCTGAAGCAGCAACTAGATGAGCCGCAGTCCTTGACTTCCTCAGACACCCCTTTCATTGCCTCTTTGCTTTGGCAAGCCCCCACCATCCTCAGTCTTTCCACAGAAACTCTTTTAGCTAAGCTCCGGTTCTTTGTGGATCTGGTGGGGGAGGAGGCAGCAGGAAGAGTGTTGAGGAGCCACCCGACGGTTCTGAAACTATCGAAGGAGAACCTGCAAGGCAAGGTGGCGGTATCGGCTGATTTGATTGGCCGAGAGAATGCTGTGAGGGCGGTGGCAAGATTTCCTACACTGATGAGTTCTAGTGAAGATGCAATCAGGGAAAGTTTTGGAGAACTTGTGCGAGAAGTGAAAGAGGCATTGGAGAGCAGTGGAGAAGTGGGAAGTGGGAGGCAAATGTTGGGGTATGGTGATAGAGGTAATTGTTTGTTTAGCGTCGAGAGATGCAGGGCTCATCGATTGGTGGTGGATCTGGTTATGAGGTACCCGTCGTCTATCCATTACTGTTGGAAAGCGAACCTGAAGCCCAAGATGGAGTACTTGAAACGGGACATGGGGCTCTCTATAATGGAGGTTATTGCATACCCTTCTTTTCTTGGGTTCAGTTTGGATCGGCGAATCAAACCGCGACATGTGGCACTGGTGCGAATGGGCTATGAGGTTGTGGCGCGAGAGATGGCCAGTCGGACGAGTGTTGGAGCTGAGAAACAAAGGAGCAAGCTGGATTCTGTGTCTACCATTGCGGAGGGAGTAGAGGGCGAATGGGGAGCGGAAGAAAGAAAGAGTGGACCGTTGCTTGGGGTTGTTTTGAGCAATGCCGAGTTTGGGAAGAGAGTTGTTTCAGAGCAGCAGCTTGTGAACTTGGAGGCGACTAAGAAAACGGTGTGCTTGCAGCAGTTTCTCCAATGTGCAGACGAGCTGTTCGAGAAGAAGTTTGGGGCCAAACTGTAAGGCTGGTGTTGACGGGCTTCTGTGGCTTCCTATGAGTGATAATGTACATTTTTCTGGGGATGGGGAGAGGGGCGTGTTAGCAGGTAGAAACAATAGCTGGTGGACGGCAATTGCAGCAGGGATGGTAGGATGTCCTGTTCTATGGGCTCTGCTTTTCTCTCTTGTTTCTCTTAAACCAGGTGCTGGGGGGGGGAGAAGGGGTATTAGCAGAACTAGCAGCAGCGGCAGGAGCAGGTGGGGGAGGGAATGTTGTGAGCGCTACAGCCTTGTTGCTGGGTTCCTTGTTGCTGCTGGATGGGACTGGCGGGGGTGTAGCTGCTACAGCTGCCTCTGCCACAGCTGCCTCTGCTACAGCTGCCTCTGCTACAGCTGCCTCTGCTACAGCTGCCACGGCCATCCCCCTGCTGGACCTGCTACAGCTGTTCCTGTGGGTGGCAGTGTCGCCGGCTGTAGCAGAGGAGCTGCTGTTCAGAGGGCTGCTGCTGACGGCCCTGCCAGAGAGGCTCGGCATGTGAGAGGCTTGGCAGGAGGCTCAGTAGTGAGATGCAGTGCGGTGCGGTGGAAATGTTTGACACTTAGGTGTAATGCGGTGCAGACTGTACAGCGGTTTTATGACGCGATTGAGACATTTGTGTCCAGAGCGGAATGTACCCTCATACCGTAAAGGCGATGAGATACAAGATCACAACTTACCGTAAACTGAAACGCTGCTTTTTTCGAGGTAGCTTGAAGCTCAATCGTGCGAGCATCAGCATTGAATCTTTCGCTGGGCAGCAACCACTGTTACAGTAGTTGGCGAATACAGCTTCGGAGCGGAGGTCCTTTCGTTCGGTCAAAATCTCACGCCTGCGCGAAAAGTTCTAGTTAATCTTGAGGGCATTTGCTAAAAGAACCTGCTCAACCACTCCGTATGCCAGTTTGACAGTTTGTAAACGCACAGCACCTGATCAAGCCGCACGGCTTGACCTTTGTGATCGTCACACTCGTCTCGTCGGTAGCCTCAAGGAACCCAGGTTTCCAGCATTGAATCAGAGGGGATCACTGTCATGGAGCAGCTAGATGCTTGTGATGCTAGGTTCTAGTCCGTGCACGCGAAGCTGACTTCACGATTCGCGTCGCCAGCCAGCCAAGGTCAGCGAGGGTTCAGGCATACACGAACAATGGGAAGCGTTAGACGAATTCGACAAATGCAACGAAATAAACGAAATCATGAACTTCTACGCCGCCTCGCGAAGATCAGCTCGCCGATCGCTATGGCTAGTACTACCGCATACGTCACGGCCATTCGTAGATCGAATTTCCAGATATATTTCTCGTGAGACATCTCAAACGCACCGAGTACTATCAGGATCTTCGGTTTGTTGCTTGCCAAGCCTCGATCGGATCGGCGTAAATCCAAACGAACCTGCGCGGAACACGTCTTTTCAACTCCGAAACCCAAGCCGAAGCTTTGAGTCGCCTCAAGAGTCCTTATCATCCCAAGGCCGAAGCTTCGCCGCATGGTCTGCTGCTGGTGCGTCTTTCAGGCCAGCAGACGCAGAAGCTTTCGAGGCGGAGACTGCTATCTCTGGGTCGAAATCACTTTCCAAAATCAACCCTCAAGTAGCGGTGCATGCGGAGCTTAAAACGAGTACGGTGAAGGACGAGGAGAAAAGGGATGGGGGACGAGGTCAGAGGAGCACTAGGAAAGTGGAAGGGAGAGAAAAGGGAGGTGGGGATGGGAGGATTGAGAGGATAGTAGCTGGGATTGAAGCGGGGAATGCAGGGGGGAAGAGTGAGGAAGGCGGGAGGAAGAGCTACGGGAGGAAAGGTTGCAAGGAGGAGGAGGAGGAGGCGGTGGCAGTGATAGCTGGAGTGCTGAGAGATAAGTTTGGTCCTCAGATTGTGAGAGAGGAGGTAGAGGAGTGGGGGAGTGGGAAAGGAAGCAGCGAGGACGAAGAGAAGGAGGAAGTAGAGGAGGAAGAAGAGGAGGCAGAGGGGGGTGTAGAAGGAGTTGGGGAGGAAGAAGAAGTAGAAGCAGAAGCTAGTGAGGAGGACGCTGCTGGCGCCACATCTCCTCTCACACCCCTTCCTTCTCCACTCAACAGCCGGCGGGTCGTATCTCCCTCCTCCCTCCTCTCCCTCCACCGCTTCTTCTCCTCCCACCTCGGCATCTCCTCCCCTTCCACTGTCGCTTCCCTCCTCATCTCTAAGCCCCAACTCCTACGCTCCAGTCCCACCAATGACCTCTTTCCACGTGTCCGTCTCCTTCAGTCATACAGCATATCTCGTGCCGACATTGCCTTCATCACTGAGAAAGGACCAGCCTGGCTCCGAGTCTCCCTTCCACAGATTCGATACACCCTTGAGTTTCTCGTGGCCCATGGCGTCCACCGTAGGAAATTGGGCATGGTCCTCCGACTTGACTTTTGAGTCGACTCAAAAGTCACCTCGTTTCTCGTGGCCCATGGCGTCCACCGTAGGAAATTGGGCATGGTCCTCCGACTTGGATGGAACTTACTCTGCTGTGAGCCACATTCATCGATCCTGGACATTTTGGTGGAGAAAGCAGGGGTTCCTGTGGACAAGCTGGGTGTGATTATAGAGAGATGCCCGTCCATCTTGAATCGGAGAGAAGAGGTGGTGAGTACTCAGCTTGACGCATTATCAGCCTATTTTAACACGGGGTGTGGAACTAAGGTAGAAGCAAGCAGTACCAGCACAGGCCTCCTGCAGCAGCAACAAGATGAGCCGCATCTGGACACAAGCCACCTAAGCAGGCTTATCGTTAACTGTCCTGCCATCGACACTCTTCATCCCTATCACATCGCAGAGAATATCGCCATTCTCCAGTCCTTCACTCCCCCAGGCACCCCCTCCATTGCCAGCTCTGTGCTCCGTCGTGCCCCCAGCATCCTCAATTCCAGCAAAGAAGCTCTCTTAGCTAAGCTCCAGTTCTTTGTGGAGCTGGTGGGGGAGGAGGCAACGGGAAGAGTGGCGAGGAGCTACCCACACGTTCTTGGCCTATCGAAGGAGAACCTGCAATGCAAGGTGGCGGTATTGGCTGATTTGATTGGCCGAGAGAATGCTGTGAGGGCGGTGACTCGTTTTCCTACACTAATGAATTCCAGTGATGATGGCCTGAGGGAAAGTTTCAGAGAGCTTGTACGAGAAGTGGAAGAGGCATTGGAGAGCAGTGGAGAAGTGGGAAGCGGGAGGCAAAGGTTGGGGATAGGTGATAAATGTATTTTTTTGGAAGGGGAAAATGATTCTCGAGCACTAAGTGTCAAGAGATGCAGGGCTCGTCGGTTGGTGGTGGATATGGTTGTGAGGTTTCCGCCGTCTATCCATTACAGTTGGAAAGCGAACCTGAAGCCCAAGGTGGAGTACTTGAAACGAGACATGGGTCTCTCTGTGGTGGAAATGCTAGCCTTTCCTGCCTTTCTTGGGTACAGTTTGGATCAGCGAATCAGACAGAGGCATAAGGCACTGGTGCGAGTGGGGTATGAGGTTGTGGCACACGAGATGGGCAGTCGGACGAGTGTTGGAGCTGAGAAACGAAGGAGCAAGCTGGGTTCTGTTTTCGATGTGGAGGGAGTAGAGGGTGGAAAAAGAAAGAGTGGACCTTTACTTGGGGTTGTTACAAGTAATGACGAGCTTGGGGATAGAGCTGCTGCGGAGCAGCAGCTTGTGAATGTGGAGGCAACAAAGAAGATGGTGTGCTTGCGCCAGTTTCTCCAATATACAGACAAGCAGTTTGAGGAGAAGTTTGGGGTCTCACTGTAGGGATCGTGCTGATGGACTTCTGTGGCTTTCAATGAGCGATAATGCAATTTTTTCCAGGATGGGGAGAGGGGAGTGTTAGGGTGGGGGGGAACGATAGCTGGTGGAAGGCAGTTGTAGCAGGGGCGGTAAGGGGTCCTATTCTATGGGCTCTGCTTTTCTCGCTTGTGTCCCTTAAAACAGGTGGTGGAGGAGAGGTGGCAGGGGTATTACCAGAACTAGTGGCAAGCAGCAGGAGCATGAGCAGCAGGAGGAGGCGGAGGGGATAGCGTGAGAGCTAGGGCCTTGTTGCAATGTCATTTGTTGCTGCCTGATGGGACCGGAGGGGATGTGGTTGCTACAGCTGCCGCTGCTACAGCCACTGTGGCCCTCCCCCTGCTGGACGTGCTACAGCTGTTTCTGTGGGTGGCGGTGTCACCGGCTGTAGCAGAAAAGCTGCTGTTCAGAGGGCTGCTGCTCACGGCCCTGCAAGAGAGGCTCGGCAGGTGAGAGGTTGGCAGGTGAGAGGCTTGAGGTCTGGCAAGAGGTTAGCTTTTGTTCTAAGTTGGGTAATTTCCACACCTCACCAAGTACAGTCTTTCCCAGCAATCCAATTCCATAAGGTTTGGTGATTCTTTTCTTACCCTTGCCTGCCATGGTACATATCAGCCTGTCATGGTACATATCAGCCTGTCATGGTACATATCAGCCTGTCATGGTACATATCAGCCTGTCATGGTACATATCAGCCTGTCATGGTACATATCAGCCTGTCATGGTACATATCAGCCTGTCATGGTACATATCAGCCTGTCATGGTACATATCAGCCTGTCATGGTACATATCAGCCTGTCATGGTACACCTCAGCCCGTCATGGTACATCACAGAACTGAAGTCAATAAGTCAACGCGAATAATGCTTGTCAACTCAAGTCAGCAGGCCAAGACTTGTTTTGACTAACTCAACTTTCTGCCCTATCCCCGTCCTGCCTCTCTCTCCCTCAGGATCGATGCTGCCATGCTGTCTGCAGCCCTCTTTCGCCCTCTTCCACCTCTCCCTTTCACTGCTCTTCCCCAACATGGCCCTTGGGATTGCCGCCGACCTGATCGTCATCCACTCCAATAACGTGCTACCAGCTGTCGCCCTGCACACCACTTTTGGAACAATGCATCTGCTCTCTCTATGCACTCATGGCTATGGCTGCTGCTTCTGTTTAGCAAAGAAGTGCCTGTGTTCTCGCGGATGTCTTTCAATATGTTATGGAGCACATTGCACAGAAATAGTTGTACCGCATATCATTTTTCCAGAAGCCAGGTATGGCAGGCCAGGAATCAGCAAGTAGAGGTTTCTTGTCGTGCCTCCTTAGTGGCTGTGGACCACATGACAGCTGGTGGAGAAACTATAGCAGAAGTGGTAATTTACTATATGTCTTGGTGTTTTAAATCCACATTGGGTAAATATTGAGTGCGTAAAAAAACACTATACCGGCACATAGCACGGTAAGGATTGAGGTGGCCGTGGGGGAAAAGGTGCCTCACTATCTAGTATTCAGGATTGTACAGCGGGGATCATGGACACACATACACCCAGCGATGCTCCCTCCAATACGGCATTAAACCACAACAGCTAAACTACTGACGCAGGGCTTGCGGCGGCTGCGCCCCGTGCCCAAGGGGCCATGCGTGGGTATGAAGGAGAAGGTGAGTCAGTGCATGTGGCTCCACATTATCAATCACAAAGCCCCCAGAAGCAAGCCAAACCAACCACTCCCTGCAGATCAAACTACAAACTCAAGGCTACTAGCGCAGGGAATGTGATGGTTGTGCCCCGTTGTCAAGGGGCAATGCATGAGTGTGAGGGAGCAGGTGAGGCCGTGCGTGCGGCTCCACATTGTCAATCACCACAACACCCCTACCAGCCAGCCACTCCCAGCAGTGACTAGTCAGCTACTGCAGGGCCTGTGGCTGCTGCACACCGTGCCCAAGAGGCCATGCGTGGGTGTGAGGGAGCAAGTTCGCCTGTGCACTTCTCTCCACATTCTCAATCACAACGCCCCGAGCCGCCAGCCATTCACGACACAGCTCCCGGACCTTAGGTGCGTTCCGAGCCTCATGCATGATGAAAATCACATCGTTGATGCGACTCTGTAACGGGTACACCGACCCAAACCCACCCCCACCGCTGCTGCTGCTGCCGCCGCCAGTGTTGGTGCTGCTAGCACTGGCAGCAGCAGGAGTTGCAGCACCAATGAGTTGAGACTGGAAGTGGCCCGTGGCGATCTGAAAGGCCAGGCGCAGCCTGCGACATGCCACGTTGAAGAGAACCTTCCTGGCAGGTGGGAGGGGGATTTGGAGAGGCATGTGCAGGGTGGATAAAGGAGTTAGCACAAGGCTAGTTATGCTAACTGACTCACTTCAGCAAAACAAACTCCTTCTGTTAAGTGACTTACTTTTGCTAATAGACATACTTAGGCTAATTGACTCACTTATGCTCGTCTGACAGCATATGAATAAGTCGGTCGATCTGTTCCTTGGGCAGCTTCACAGATCGAGACATGTCTTGCCGCCCGGTGAAGGTCAGGGAGAGAGTAGAGAGCTTGACAGCGGTGTGGGTGTAGACCATCACTGCTGCTCCAATCACCTGAGGACACGTGTGCAAATGGGAGGATGGCGGAAAAACAATGGCAGGAATCAGGGTTGCAGGTAGTGAGGTATGTGAGGTATGTGAGGTAGTTGGGAGAAAGAGAGCTTTGGCACCATGGGTGGCTGGGAGCTTTGACAACTCTCACAACAATGAACCCAACAACCCTGGTTGGCACATCTCCCAACTCACAGCTCACCTCATCCAAGACAGCCGGAGGCAGCATGTATTTGATCCGGTCCATGAGCCCCTCTAACAGCAGTCACAGTCAGTACGCCCCTTGCCATGCATTTAACAAGTACGCATATTCTCACCCATCCATGTCAGCGGGTGGCAGCATGTACTTGATCCGGTCCATCAACCCTTCAAACAGCACACGGTGCTGCTTCTTTCTCAAAAGGAGAGAGAGTGAGTGACAAGTCTAGATGCGGTACTGAAGAGAAGAGACAGTAAAGTCTTACCTCATCCATGTCAGCGGGCGGCAGCATGTATTTGATCCGATCCATGAGCCCTTCAAACAGCACGCGGTGCTGCTGCTTCTCCGCCAGCGAGGCTGCCACGCTGGCGTAGATCTGCACGGCTGGCAGGTGCAGGAAGTTTATCACCTCCAACGCCAGGTCAAACTCCCGCTCCACTAGGAACTCTGTCACTTCAACCCGCCGCCTGTTGGTGGGGTGCAAAAGATAGAAATAAGCATCTGCACGGCTGGCAGGTGCAGCAAGTTGATCACCTCTAGCGCAAGGTCGAACTCCCGCTCCACTAGGAACACTGTCACTTCAACCCGCTGCCTGTTGAGAAGGAAGAAGAGGAGAAAAGCCAGGGGACATGATCAGCCAGTGCACGGGAGCAGGTGCAGGAAGGCGATTACCTCCAGCGCCAGCCAGGTCGAACTCGCGCTCGACCAAAAACTCAGTCACCTCCACACGGCGCCTGTTGGTGGGGGAGACAGGGGAGCAAGGCAGTGACATGATCGGCCAGTGCGCCTTCGCGGCTGGCAGGTGCAGGGAGTTGATCACCTCCAACGGCAGGTCGAACTCGCGCTCGACCAAAATTTCGGCCACTTCAACCCGCCGCCTGATGGTGGGGGAGACAGGGGAGCAAAGCACAGACATGATGCGCCAGTGCATGTTCACAGCTGGCAGGTGCAGGAAAGTGAACCATCTCAATTGCCAGGTCGAACTCCCGGAACTCTGTCACTTTGACGCGGAAACATGATGCAGGGGAAAGATGCAGGGGCAACAGAAGTCGTAGGAAAGAATCAGGCACAGATCTGCACGGCTGGCAAACCCACATTCCATCATCACACCCAAACACATTCCCATACACATACTCTCCCAAACACAATATCCCATACACGATTTCCCTGACACGCGCTCACTTGTTTGTCCATCCGTCATTGGGCGCAGCAAACATTTCATATTTTTTAGTTGACTCAATTCTCTTTGAGTCTTCTCAAAAATAGGATACACGCTCTTCCAAACACACACTCACTTGTTCGTCCGGCCATCGCTGGGAGCACCAAAGAGCGCCACGCTCCACGGCGCCTTCCTGGCCGCTCCCACGAGAGGCAACCACACACTCCCTCACATACTCCCTTGCATGCTCTCCCAAAGAGCCACTCACTTGTTCGTCCGGCCATCGCTGGGAGCACCGAACAGCGCCACGCTCCAAGGGGCCTTCCTCGCCGCTCCCACGAGAGGCACGCCGCTGCTGTCCCTGCCACTGCCCGCCCCCACCACCCGCACCACCTCCACCTGCAGCTCTGCCAGCCGCTGCAGCCGCAGCAGATCTTCATCCGATATCTTTGCTGTCGCCGCCCGCTGCTTGCCGATCAGCGCCAGGCTGGCAGCAGCACTGGCAGCTGCGCTGGCGGCAGTGCTGCTAGTGCTGGTGGTGGTGCTGCTGGGAGTGGTACCTGCTCCAGATATACCTGCCCCTCCTGCAGCAGCTGAGCCTACCCCAGTTCCACCTGCAGCAGAAGTGCCAGCAGCAGCGGAGGAGGAAGAGGAGGCGGCAGAGACGGCGAGTCTCTTGCCGGCAGCAGCAAGAGGGCCGATCGATGCTGCCAGATCCGCTGCTGCGTGCTGCCTGGCCTCCGTGCCTTTCTCAAATAGCAGCTGGGGAGAGCGGGACGGGAGGGATTTGAGAAGGAAGAGGAATTGATACCCAGTCAAGAGTAGCAAGCGCATTGCAGCTGCTTGCCAGGTCTGCTGCTGCGTTCTGCCTGGCTTCTGTGCCCTTCTCAAAGAGCAGCTGAGGAGGGGCATAGGAGAAGGAAGGGTCAGCAGATACAGAAAAAGTGAATCTGGGCATGGCATGTAAATCTGCAAAACCACCCACCCAGACACTCAGACAAACAGACACCAAAAGTGAGACAGACGAAGGACCAGCTGTGACCAGCTTTCTCCAACCTGTGCCCTGTTCAAGCCAAAACTGCCCTGTCCCACCCACCTGTGCCTGCTGCAGGTGCGTTGCTGCGGTGCGGAGGTCAGGCGAGTAGAGGAAGAGCTGGATGCTGCACAGCCCTGCTGCCACGTAGTCCCTGGCTAGCAGCTGAGAGAGTGAGAGGGGGGGAGGCGGGTGGAGGGGTTGAGGGCGGAGAGGGAAGAGGAAGGGAGGTAAGCACTGGGATCAGAAAGAGGAAGAGCTGGTTGCTGCAAAGGCCAGCTGCCACGTAGTCTTTGGCTAGTAGCTGAGAGAGGAGCAGGGAGAATGGGGGAGGGGAATGCGGAAGAACAGAAGGGACTGGAATAGTTAGGGAGGTTTGGATGTTGTTACATTGTCCCTGGCTAGAAGCTGACGAAGAGAAAGGTAAAAGTGGCGATTGGTCTACCGGCCTAAAACAGAGAGGAGGCATTCTGCATATCTGCTAAACGTTGTTGTTCCTTGGCTGATGTCTGACGTAGGTAAGAAATCCACAGCGTAACTCAGGCTAACTTGGGCTCACCACAAATAAAAGAGAGTGGATTGTTATTTATTCCTTCTTCCTTATGAAATTGAAGGCCCTATGAGTCATTAAGGGAGCGACCATAAAAAGAGGGAGGAATGCAGCTTACCAGGAATGGGAAGAGGAAGGGAAAAAAAGAAAGGGACGATTGGAGCTTACGAGGAATCGAAAGAGGAAGTGGAAGTTCTTCTGAGACTCGAAGAATGTGCAGATGCGGGAAAGAGCGGCCAGGAACTTGACACTGCCACTCGCCCATGCTGCTGACACTGGCGATGTTGCTGCTGCTGATGATGGTGCAACAGATATCACACTCCAACCAGCAGCAGCACCACCACCAGATGCAGCAGCACCAGTACCACCAGCACCATTTGCTCCTCCTGCCGCACTCCCTCCTAGCGCCTCTGCAACCACTCTTTCCAGCACCTCAACAGCTCCGTACGTCACACACAGGGCGCACAGCTCTTCCACTGTAGCGTACTCTGACTTTAACGGATCCCAGTCTAATAACGAGGACAGGGTGGGCCGAGCTGGGCTGAGTGAAAAAGCGGGTGGCTGAGGTGCCAGGGGGTTTGAGAGAGAGGCGGTGGCAGTAGTGGTGGTGCTGCTGTTGTTGGTGGTGTTGTGCTCGGGTGTGGATGAGAGAGAGGGGGAGGAGGAGGAAGGGTGGGGAGAAGGAGGGAAGAAGAGGAGCCAGCAGGCAGAGCGGTAGCGACCGTGCCTGAACATGAAGGGGAGGAGATCCCGAGGGGCATGCTGCAGGGGAGACAGAAGGGGAGATCGTGAGACAAAGAGAAAATAAACCAGGCAGGTATGACCATACGAGTGTCAGGAGAGACAGACAGGAGCCAAGCTTGGGTAATCAATAAGTCAGTGTTTGTAGACGTAGACTACCCAAGCTAGGGCTTTGAAAGGAGGTAGCCACGTAAGAGCTACAACAACTCAGGGTAAAATCAAACAAGGCGTAGACTACAGACGTGCAGAAGCACTACACGATGGGAAACAAAAGGAAAACGAAGAAAAAAGTCCCAGCCACTCACTCTCTTGAGCAGCTGAGTGCACTCGTTGAACCTCTCATCATCCAGGTACGAAAACGTCTCCCTCTCCTCATCCTCCACCACTGCAACCCCCTCCCCCTGCCCCTCCCCTCGCCCCTCCCTCCCTTCTCCCTGCCCCTCCCACTGCCCCTCCTTTTCTTCCCCCAGCCCCTCCCCTCGCCCCTGTGAACTCTCTTCGCCCTGCCCTGACCAAGCCGAACCCTGCGCGTCAAACGCAGACTGGCGGGAATACAGGCTTGATCCTTCTCGCCCTCCTCCCTGTCTCCCTTGGTTAAGAGGCAGAGTAGCAGGAGGGGGCATGGCCCCTAGGATTGGAGAAATACCAGCCAAAGCGGCAGCAGCAGCAGGACTCGCACCAGAGAGGTTACTAGCAGCAGCACCGGAAGCAGATGCAGGGGGTGGTGCTAAGGAGGATGGGCGGGATGAGGAGGAGGAGGAGGAGGAGGAGGGGCGGAGAGTGGGAGAGCTGAAGAGAGTGGAGGTGGAGGTGAGAGCACCGAGGTAGGACTCTGCTGTGAGGGAGTCCTGGAAAGAATCTGCTACCGCCTTTTCTGTCTGGGATAGACTGAGAGGTGGGGGAAGGGAAGGGAAAAATAACGTTGACTTAAGTTAACCTGACTCCGTTGGAAGGAGGTGGAGGTGAGGGGTACGACTCTGCTGTGAGGGAGTCTTGGAAAGAGTCTGCTACTGCCTTCTCTGTTTGGGATAGGCTGAGGGTTGAAGGGAGACGGCACATAGAGATGCAGGGACATGGGAGAAGGAACAAAAGATTGACTGACTTCTGTGTTGACTTGTATTGATTCTGATGAGGAGGTGGAGTGGAGGAGAGAGCACCGAGGTAGGACTCTGCTGTGAAGGAGTCTTGGAAAGAGTGTGCCACTGCCTTCTACGTTTGGGACAGGCTGAGAGGTGAGAGTCATGAAAGGAAGAGGTAAAGGAAGAGGAAATTCTGAGTTGCATGGTTCTGAAAACAGCACATGTTGTGCACGCAGCAACCAAGCAGCATGCTTGCTTGCAATATCATGTTAATGAGACCTTCAAAGCCTGCCCACTCAATGAATGATACTCACAGCAGCTGAGTGCCGGCCACATCGGCAGGAATGCACGTCTCAATAAAACGCACCACTTCCCGTGCCACCACTGCCATCCTCTCCCCTCCTCCCCCTCCTCCCACCGCTCCCGCTCCCACTGCCCCTCCTGCCCCTCCTGCTTGTCCAGTGCTTGCACCCACCCCTCCACGACTCCTCAGCACCTCTCGCCCCCCTCCTGCTGCTGACGCTGCACCTGCCCCTCCCACCACAACTCCCTGTGAACCTGTAGCAGCAGCAGCTGCTGCAGCAGAGGAAGAGGAGGAGGTGGATGAAGAAGAAACGCGCCTGCCGGATGTGCTTGCAGGAGCAGCAGCAGCAGCAGGAGGAGGAGGAGGAGCAGAAGTAGCAGAAGCGGCGGTGGGAGCTGAAGAGGAGGTTGGGTTGAGGAAGCAAAAGAGGCGCCTGGAGTCGAGGGGGAAGAAAGGTTGAGAAGGGAAGAGGGATCAAAGGTCAGCGATCCCATCCAAACACAAGGACATGACATGATAAGCCTGATATGGCTACAAAGAGAGAGTTGGTTTTGAAGATTCATAAAAACCAAAACTGTCCTCTCATGAGCCGTTTGTTAGGACTCACTCTAGGATATGCGGGGCCTGGTTGCTATTTTTTACTCGAATGAGAGACATCGGCCATGCCCTTGTACACAGGGCAGGGATCCACATGACTCGACTAATATATGCACGCACTATCCATCCTCATACTCACACTAAGATATGCCGGACCCGGGTGTAGTTCTTCACTCGAATGAGGGACCTTGCCCGTCCATGCCTTGTACACACGACAGGGGTCCTCATGACACGATATATGTATGCTCTAGCATTCCTTCTTACACTCACTCTAGTATATGCCGGGCCCAGGTGTAGTTCTTCACTCGAATGAGGGACCTTGCCCGTCCATGCCTTGTACACAGGACAGGGGTCCAGATGACTCGACGGATATATGCATGCCCTACCCATCCCCATACTCACTCTAGGATGTGCCGGGCCTGATTGTAGTTTTTCACTCGAATGAGGGACATTGCCCATGCCTTGTACACAGGACAGGGGTCCACATGATGACACGTGTCACACAGAGCAGCTGCCAGCTCATAACACTCCTCCTTCACCAACCCGTCCCTGAGAGCCACTGTTGCGGACAGGGATGCCTCCCGAGCCTCTGCTTCTGCTTCGGGATGCATTCGGGGCTGTGCCGAGCCGTGCCGGTGCTGCTGTTGCTGCTGCATCGACCTTGGTCGCTGCGTCTGCTGCTGCTGGTGCCACCGCTGCTGGTGCGGCTGCTGCTGCTGTTGCATCTCAGTGCTATGACCAGAAACTCTACCCCAGCCCATGTCCCCTCCCGCTGCTCCCCCTCCTCCTCCCCTTCCTACTGCCACACCCCTCTCCTCTCCTCCCATCACTGAGTGAATGTACAGAGAGGCAAAAACCCAGGAGAACCAGGCTGGAAGTCAGGGTCACCCCCACCAAGCTCGTCAATCCCCACCCCCACATTCTCCGCCAAGAACCTTCTCAGAAGCTTCACCCGAGCAATCCAAGCCTCTGCCCGAACCAGCAGCTGCTTCAGCGTCTTCAGCTGCATCCGAACCTGCGCCGGGTCTCGCCCCCGAACCTGCACCGAGCCTCTCGCCCGAACCTGGGCTGGTGGCTCACGTGCCGAGCCTGAGGTTCGGGTGGCAGGTGCGGGCTTGGCAAGTTGCATCTGGTATGCCAGGAGCATGTCTCTCACAATGGTGAGTGCCTGTAGATGAAGGGAAGGAATAGATAACGCATCAGAAGTGAGAACAGACTTTCTGAGGCGCCACAAAAGCTTGGCAAGTTGCGTATGGTATGCCAGGATTATGTCTCTCACAATGGTGAGTGCCTGTAATGGGAGGAAGGGGCAGATGCAACAAGAGACGTGATTTTGGAGTCGAATCCATAGCTGTTGTCAGCATTTACAGTCATGATCTTCACTCCTTTACCTCCTTTCCCTCCGTAACCCCCTACTCCCCCGTTGGCCCCCCGTTGTCTGCTCTCACTCACTTTGAGGTAGGCTTTCGAGAAGAAGGCCGACTGAGTCAGCGACAGCAGGTTGGTGCCACGTGGCACGCTCTCCTTGGCCAGAGCCACGCCAGCCTGCTCCACCACCACCGCCAGCAGCCCTTTCACCACTCCGAACCTCTTTGAACACAGCGAAGCAAGCGACTGGAACAGCGAAACATCTGGCGTGTCTGCAAACACATGGTGCGCTCTTGTCTCATTATCCCGCGTCTCTTCCCCAATCAGGATCGCTCCTTGCTGCATGTCCCGCGCTCCTAGCCTCCCCAATGCCTCCTCCTCTCCCTCCTCGCCCTCCCCGCCTCCACTTCCCCCCTCGCACACCTCGTCCAATCCCGTGCGGCCACCTGGCAGGTAACCAACAGGCTGGCCAATCAGCTCTGGAAGAGACATGGAGCTTATTGTAACAGCCGATTTCAGCCGTCCGGAATTTTCCGCCTTGCCGGCAGCTGCTCTGGCAGCTGTAGCGGCTGTAGCGGCTGTAGCGGAGCCTGCTGTGCCGTGTGGGTGGTTCAGTGAACCTGGACGCGGGCTGGTTTGCAGGCTGGCAGTGCCGCTGCTGACTGTCCTCCCTCGTGCTCCAAAACGAGTTGCACCTGCAGTAGCAGCAGCAGCACCACCACCACCAGCAGCAGCACCAGCAGCAGCAGCACCAGCAGCAGCAGCAGCAGCAGCACCAGCAGCACTAGCGGCAGCAGCAGCACCTGCAGCAGCAGCAGCAGCAGCAGAAGCGGCAGGGTGAGAAGCAGAGGTGCGAGCAGGAGAATCCAAAGAAATGGAGGAGGAAAGCCGTGACTTTGCTGCCTCTGCAAGAGTTGGCGGGCGATCAACCCCCACTGTTCCCCCACTCCCTTTCCCCGCCCCCACTCCCACTCCTCCCCCTCCTCCTCCTCCTGCTCTCCCTCCTCCTATCCCTCCTAGCCCATGGAAACCACGAGGGGACGGAACAGGGCTTGCAAAGACATCACTAGAAGGAGCAGCAGCAGCACCACCACCAGAAGCAGTTCCCCCCCAGGGAAAGACACGGGAGGCTTGCTGCTGAATGCGCAGAAAGCTGCTGGTGATGGGTGCGGGGGGGACGGAGGGTGGGCGGGGGACAGCGGTGGAGGAGGAGCGGAGGGAGTGTTGGTGAGGGAGGGGAGGAGGAGGGGGAGGAGGAGGGGAGGTGGCAGATGGGTGCGTGGTGGAGGGAGAGGAAGAAGCGAAGGCGGAAGAGGAGGAGGAGGAGGAGGAGGAGGAGGAGGAGGAGGGGGAGAGGGGGGAGGGAATGAGGGCTTTGCGTGCGTAGGAGAGGAGGAGGGTGTCGTTTCGAAGGGCAAGGAACTTGGCAAAGATCTGCCAGAGCCACAGGAACAACGAATGACGACAGGGAATAGTATTTAAGGATTCTCAAATTCAACCTCCACAAAAATGAGAGGAGGGTGTCGTTGCGTAGGGCTGGGAACTTGGTAAAGATCTGCCAGAGCCACAGGGACAAGGAGTGACAGGGAATAACAGGGAATGAGGGCTTTGCGTGCATAGGAGAGGAGGAGGGTCACAGGGTGTCGTTCTGTAGGGCGGGGAACTTGGCAAAAATCTGCCAGAGGCACAGGAGAAAGGGGAGACAGGGGAAAAACTGGTTTTGAGGGGACTCAAAGGAGGGAGAGAGGGGCGATGGGAGCAGGGCTTTGCGTGCATAGGAGAGGAGGAGGGTGTCGTTCCGCAGGGCAGGGAACTTGGCAAAGATCTGCCAGAGGCGCATGAAGAAGTGGTGACAGGGGATAACAGGGGGGTTAACAGGGGTTAACGTGGGGTAGCAACAGGGGATAACACGGAGTAATGGGGTAACATAATACGTATAGAATGAATGAATGAATGAATGAATGAATGAATGAATGAATGAATGAATGAATGAATGAATGAATGAATGAATGAATGAATGAATGAATGAATGAATGAATGAATGAATGAATGAATGAATGAATGAATGAATGAATGAATGAATGAATGAATGAATGAATGAATGAATGAATGAATGAATGAATGAATGAATGAATGAATGAATGAATGAATGAATGAATGAATGAATGAATGTAAACCCTAGACCCTACCTGTGGCAGCAGGGAAGTGTGTTTCTCCATTATAAGGCTCTCCACTATAAGCTCCGGCTGCAGCAGCACAGCCACATGCTGCCCTCCCAGCCGCTGCTGCCACTCCGCAGGGAAGGTTCCCAGAAGCTGCAGGCCCAGCTGGAGCTGCCTGGCGTCTGCCACGTCAGCAGAAGGCAAATCCGCCTCTGCAGCCCGCTTGAGGACAAAATTCACCTTTTAGGAGGTGCAGGTGGGGGGGTTGGGTGGAGGTGTGTGTGAAAAAGAGGGGCCATGAGTTTGGGAAGGCTGCTTGTTTGAGCACAGGGTTCACTTTCTAGGATCAAGACAAGGAACAACGCAAGCATGCACATGGATGGTACGTGAATGAGCTTCTTGGAGTGCAGAGACGAGGTGAGGTGAGGTTGAGGTGGGGTGAGGGTGAGGTGGGGGTGAGGTGAGGGTGAGGTGAGGGTGAGGTGAGGGTGAGGTGAGGGTGAGGTGAGGGTGAGGTGCCTATTGATTCGAAAAAGAAATCACATGGATGGAAGACAGCAAGCAAGCACATGAGAATACTTTTGGCATGCAGAGACAGAGCCCACCGTGTGGCCGATACCAAGGTGGGGTGAGGTGACTAATGATTTGGCGCAAAAGGCACATGAATTGAGCGAAACAAGCACATGGAGTTACCAAGATGCCGCAATACATACAATGAGCTTCTTGGCATGCAGAGACGGCGCCCACCGCATGGCCGATAGCACCACACCCATCACTCCCTCCCTCCCCTCCACTCTCCCCCTCGCCTGCCCCCCTGCCCCTCCACTCCCACTCCCCACACCACCAGCCGCCCCCACTGCGGCAGCAGCAGCAGCAGCACTACCAGCAGCACTAAAATCATCACCACCAGCAGCAGCAGCACCACCACCAGCAGCACTAAAATCATCACCACCAGCAGCAGCAGCAGCAGCACCAGTCACACCGACACCATCGCCCAGATTCTCTTGCTTGCTATCACGCCCCTTCGCCCCCTCCTGCATCAACCTCTCCAGGTATCTCATTCCCACTGCAGGGCCTGAGTCACCCTGTAACGGATCCCCCCCCATCAGCTCAGCCAGATAGCGCCCCCTCAGCTCTGCTAGTAACGCCCCCCCCCACCCTCCCTTCTGAGCCTGCCCCTGCTGCTGCTCCTGCTGCTGCCCCTGCCACTCCTGCCGCTGCTCCCATTGCTGCTCTTCGAGCTGCTTCAGCAACCCCCGTCCCCCAGATACCACTAGCAGCAGCTTCTGTTCCCACTCCTGCTCCTGCTCCCACTCCTGCTCCTGCTCCCACTCCTGCTCCTGCTGGTGTTTCTGCTAGTGCAGGAGCAGCAGCATGTGCTTCAGCTAAGGACACAGCCTCCTTGACCGCTCCCTTGGCGGCCAGCTGGCGACACACGGACTCAGGGTCGCCGAAGCAGAGAGAACGAATCTGGAGGGGAAGGAGGAGAAGGGGGAAGTGGAGACTTTTGAGACGTCTCAAAGCAGCAGCAGCATGTGCTTCAGCTAAGGACACAGCTTCCTTGACTGCTCCCTTGGCGGCCAGCTGGCGACACACGGACTCAGGGTCGCGGAAGCAGAGCGCGCGGACCTGGAGCGGAAGGAGGAGAGGTGGGGATTGGAGAGCGGGGAGGAGAGAGGGTTGACGTTTTATTCAAAGAGAAGCCTATGAATTGACTGCCTCCTTGCGCACAGCAGGCGACTAACGGACTCCAGGTTGCAGAAGCAGAGCTACATGGAAGTCCGTTAGTCGCTTGCTTGCAAACCTACATGGAAAACAAAAGAGAGTAGTAGACCCCTTTGAGATCGTAGACCTCTTTGACCCCAGATTGACGAGTTCAACCCTTGAAAACTCTCAAAGTGACTCTAATCTAATGTTGCTCCGGAGGAATTCGGTCGGGCCATGAACGAGAATGCATAGGAAGGCAGAGCAGGGGAGGCATGAAAGAGCCACTAACCTGCTGCCACGTGGCAAGTGTTCTGTCGTTGAGAATGGAGCGGATGCGAGTGTACTGATCCACAGCTGACTTGCAGGTGAGGATCTTCAGAGGGACAGGGGAGAAAGCGGGGAGGGAGAGAGGTGGGGAGGGGAGAGATGGCAAGGAGAAGGAGGTGGGAAGCGAAATGGAGCGGATGCGAGTGCATTGGTCCACAGCTGACTTGCAGGTGAGGATCTTCGGGGGAAACCGGAGGGAAGTGGGGTGTGGTGTGGAGAGGTGGGAAGAGGAAAGGGAAGGCACGAGGGAACAAAGACATCTTAGAGAATAGAGCGGATGCGAGTGTACTGATCCACAGCTGACTTGCAGGTGAGGATCTTCAGAGGGAACATGGAGAGAGTGGGGGGGATGAGCGGTGTGGGGAGGGGAGAGAGTGGGGAGGGGAGAGGTGTGGGGAAAAGAGGGACGTGGGAAAGGCAGAGAGGTGGAAAGGGGAGTGGAAGGGACGATGGAACAACGACATGTGAAGAATAAAATCGTGTGAAGAACATGCAATCCCATGTTGCATTACACACACAGACAGGAGCAGCTGGTGCGATTGTAAGCGTGGCTATGTATGATCATACCTGAGACCGCAGGGGCGAGTGCGCGGGTAGGTGTGAGAGGCAGGTGTTGAATACGGTGTGGATGTGTGACAACTGCCAGCTGTGGTGGTACCTGTGGTAGTGCATGGGAGCAGACACAGCACCAAAAACCACACACATGCACACACATGCATGGCAGCACACAGACACAAGATGTGAGCGTGAGGTGTTGATTACTATCCGATGGCGCACCAGGTGCCAGTTGTGGTTGTACCTTATGTACACGTGCATGCAAATTCAGGGGCAGATATGCACACACACCCGCACACACCCAAACAATCACACCCACACCCATTCATCCACACACGCACACGCGCGCTCACGAAATCGGACACATACAGATACTTGCCGAATCAACACTTGATCTAAATGACAAACAAAGAGAAAAAAGAAAACCAGCAAAAGGCTGTTTGATAAGATACCATCCCATGTTCCGGTAATCCGTCCAATTATCGCGTCAGCCGCAGTGCATTATAGCAGCCATCATGCATGAGATCCGACCCCCAGTACTATTGGTACGACTTCTGAGAATTCTCAAAAGCCATCCTGTGTTCTGGTAATCTGTCATATTCTCGCAGCCATCATGCATGAGATCCGACCCAAAAGTCAAAAGTCCCACCTGAGAGCCAGGGCCGCTGCCAGCTCCTTGTCAGCCACGCGAATCACAAACCGCCAGCTGTCTCCCGCTGTCACCGGCTTCCTCACTGCCTTGCCAGCACTGCCAGTGCGACCCCCTGCCTCACTCCCCCCACTCGCAGCAGCAGAACCTGCAAACCCAAGTCCTCCACTCCGTGGGCTCTGCTGCAGCCTGCTTGCCTGTGTTACAGGCACCTTCTGAAACCGCATATTGTCTCCTCCTGACGTGTGCGTGTGAGCAGCAGTAGCACCACCTGGGCGCTCAGCCTGTTCCACGAGCAGACACAGCAGGTGATCTGGCGCCCCCTCAGGCAACCACGTGTCTGCCAGCTCAAGAGCCTCGGCCAATCGCGAGTCAGCAATCAGGCTGGGGCAATAAGAAAACATAATAGGCAGCAAGAAGGTGGGGAGGAAGCGGGAAAAACAACTTGATTGATAGAAAAAGCAGGCTTCAGCTATAGATTACATTTGTGAAGATGACAAACGTATTTGTTTGTTTTTCATCTTCTGACTCACCTCTCCAGGTGAATCCGCACAGGCCGCAGATCCTCCCACTCTGTCAACAGAGCCTCCAACCGACCACTTGCCATCGCCACCCCTGCCGTTTCTGCTGCCCCTGCTGCCCCTGCTGTTGCTGTTGCCCCTGCGACCCCTGTTGTTGCTGCCGCCCCTGCTGCCCCTGCCGCCTCTTCTGCCCCTTCACCAGTTCCCTGCTCCTCCCTCACTCCTCCTCTCACTCTCCCTTCGTCTGTATCTGAGCCGCCGCCCTCAGCAACACCAGCATTCACATGTACTGTTTCCTCCACAGACAGTGAACCCCCCTCCTCCCCGTCTCCTGCCTCAACCGCATTCATTTCAACAGTAAGACGCCGTTTTGTGCCTCTTCCTCCTCCCTCACCCACCTGTCCTTTACCCACTAGTCCAATGGGACTCTCTGCTACCCCTCCTGCTCCAGCCAATCTCGCACCTCTCACTCGCCTTGGTGTTCCCTCCTGCCCTGCAAGCAGCAGCGCTGACCCGGTAAACCCCTTCCCGCCCCTCCTGCTGCTGCTACCAGGTGAATGCACCAGCATGGTCCCTACAAGGCTAGAGCTACCCCAGCCTAAAGGCTGATCCCTCAACGCCTCCTGTTGCCCTATCAACACTGCTTTTCTCTGCATTCCTCCCTCCTCTGATGCTCGTACCCCTGCAACCCCCACCATTCCTGCACCCTTTCCACCCAACGACCCACCTCTGTCTCCGCCCCTCTCTGTGGCCCTCCCACCTGCTGCTGTGGCGGCGGTTCCTGGTGCTGCTGCTGCTGCTGCTGCTGCTGATTGCTTGGGAGGGCGAGAGGGTGCTTTGGCAGCAGCAATGGCGATAGAATGGATGGCAGATTGCAGAGTGACCCACTGGTGGATGATTGGAGTGCTGGGGAGGACGTGAGGATGGAATGGAGTGGAGGGAGAGAAATGAAGAAACCGGTGGTCCCTTTTTTGCTCACACTTCTGCAGCGTCCCCTCCTCGAAAAGTGAGGAGGGGACGTCAAACAACAAAAAAAGGGACTGCACATGTGAAAAACCACCTCCGGCAGAGGCATGGCAAAAAAAAACCTGAATAGAGGAAACGTCCAAATGTGTACGCGTGCAGCAGAGTAGACTCCTCATAATATACTCACCCAGCAGAGTGCAAGCGTGCATACTCCATCAGCTTCTTTGCAGCTTCCTCCTCTGCCTCCACTGCACTCACCCCTCCTCCCACTGCTCCTCCCTTGCCCCTGCTCCTATCACCGCCCAACACACCACCAACACCACCACCACCGGTAGCAGCGGCAGCGCCACCACCACCACCGGAAAATGCACCAATTGATTTCAGGTCACGCTCCCTTTCCTTCCGTCTATGCATCTGCAATATCTGCTGTTCTGCTCCCAGCACACAAGCCAACACAGCATGCACCATAGATTCCCTCGCAAGCAACTGAACCACATCCATGCTCAGTGCAAATCGCGGCGGCTCATACGGGGAAGGCACCAGAAGCTTCTCCGAACTTTCCGGCCCTCCCACTCCTCCTGCTACCTTGTCCCTACCGGGCCTACTCTGTCCCGGGCCTCCTCCGGACCTTCCCAGAAGTCTGCTTCGGAAGCGCCGAGCCACGGAGCAGAGCTTCAGGCTCGGCACAGGCGGCAGCAGGCTCGGGAGAGCTGCGGGGATGATATCAGCAGGTAAAGAATCCCTACCCATAATCCCAGCCACGTGCGACGCAGCAGAAATATCCCCTCTCACAAACACAAGCTCTCTTAAAAGCTCCACCGGATCGATGTTTAGTAAAGAGAAGTAATTAAAGGGATGGCTGGGGTCACTGTCGTCGACTATATCTCCAATCTGAACCACGTAGTTTAAGAAGACTGGCAGGTAACCCTTGGGATGATCCCAAGGCTGCTTTCCCGGCCCTCGCAACCCTGCTGCTGCTGAGACTGCTCCTGCCGGCCCTCCTTCTCCACCTCTCTCTCCTCCTGCCCCCTCTCTCTCCTCCTCTTCCTGCTCCTCCTGCTGCTGTTCCTTCTGCTGCTCCTGCTGCCCCCCCACCAGTGCCAGAGCCTAGAAGGGACTGAAGTCCTACCACTGTCTGCCCCTCTCCTGCAGCAGGCTGCTTGGAGTTGAAAGAGAAGGGCCAGAGACTGGGCATGGAGGATCGCGGCACAGGAGGGAGTGGCGCAGACGCCCTGGCGGCCCCACCTGAGGAACCACCTGAAGAAACACCTGAGGAACCACCTGAAGAAACACCTGGAGCTGGAGGAGCAGATACGCGTGCAGATGCAGCAGCAGATGGGGCGCTTGTGATGGTGGTGGTTGTGGAAGGGGGGGGCATGCTGACCGCACCTACAGAGGAGCGTGATGGTACTGAAAGGGGAGACGGAGCAGCAGCAGAGGATGCAGTAGTAACGGCAGTGGAGGGAAGAGGGAGGGAGCTAGACCTGACTGATCCTCCTTCAGAAAAATCTTCAAATGCTGCTGCTTCCAATGCATCAGAACCGGCACCTTCTCTTGTTGCTCCTACCGAAGAACCACCGGTGACAGTGGCAGCAGCAGCAGCAGCAGCAGCAGCGGAGAGGCCAAGGCCAGAGGAGGAGCGGGTCCAGCGGGGGGAGAGAGGGGGCGTGTGCACTGGCGACCCTGCTGCCACTCCCACTCCTCCCGAACCTGTTGCCGAAGCTAGGCCTGCCACTGCAGCTGCAGCAGCCACCGAGCCTTGGGAGTCGGCTCGGGCGGATACTGCAGGCACACTTCCTGCTGCTGCTCCTCCCCCTACTGCTCCTCCTCCCCCTGCTGCTCCACCTCCCCCATGCAACATTCGCCAGAGAGAAAAGGAGGAGGAGGAGGATGAGGAAGGTCCCACAGCGGCATCAGAAGCAGCAGCAGCAGTAGCACCACTACCAGCAGCAGTAGCACCCAGGGTATTCCCTCCACCTGTACTACCTGCACCAGCAGCACCCACTGCACCAGCAGCACCCACTGCACCAGCAGCACCCACTGCACCAGTAGCACCTGCTGCACTGGCAGCAACAGCTGCTACAGCCGCTGGTGCTACAGCCCCTACCCCTGCTGCTGCTGGTGCGGTACTCAGCCCAGAAACACCGGCTGCACTAGCAGCAGCTGTAGCACCGGCTGTAGTGGCTGTAGCGTCTCCTGTGGCTGCGGCAGCATCAGCTGTAGCGTCGTCTGTAGCAAGAAGCTCTGGCAATATCACGTCCAGCCCAATGCCAAAGCCAAGCCCGCTGCCAGGAGGGGGACACGTGGCGGATCCTGATTGGCCAACGGCCGTGGCAGGTGCGGGGATGACCTGGGAGAGGGGGTCTGCTGCTGGTTCGGGATCCTCTAAGGCTCGGATGAGATTGTGGAGCTTGCCTGGAGGGGAAGGAACAAGAAGCAGGGAGGGCCGGTTGTGGGTATGGGGGAGAGGAGCAACATAGGAGCATTAAAGAGGGTATGCTGTTGGTTCGGTTGGGGTCTTCCAAGGCTCGGATTAGGTTGTGGAGCTTGCCTGGTTGGGTAAGGGATTGAGAAGACGGGAAGAGGGGCAATGGATAGCTCAGGTCTTCCAGGGCACGATAGAAAATATCCAGATTTCAAGACGAACAAAGAAGAAGAAAAGAACCACATACCACTGACAAACTGAGCCATGCCTGCCTCGCAGTCAGCCGCCACCTGCTGCAGCGCCATCACCCCTCGAGCCTTGGTTGGGACCCCAAGGACCTCTGAATTGCACATACAACTGAAAGGGGAAGCGCACCCATACTCATTCACCATCACGTACCACTGACGAACTGTGCCGTGCCTGCCTCGCAATCAGCCACCACCTGCTGCAGCGCCATCACCGCCCGAGCCTTGGGGCCCCAATGACCCCTGAATCGCAGCCTGAATAGCAACCCCATCACACCTAGTCAATATCCCATTTGGGTACGTACCACTGACGAACTGTGCCGTGCCTGCCTCACAGTCAGCTACCACCTGCTGTAGTGCCATCACTGCCCGAGCCTGGGGCCCCGCCGCAGCCCCTGCCGAGCCTGACAGGCCCGGGGACGGCGACAGGTGCGGCTGCACGGCGGCCAGCAGGCTCGGGAGAGGTGTGGTGGGGTCCTGGTTCTGAATAGCCTCCAGCCGCTGCAGCAGCCGCTCTGCTGTTGCCCATTGCACTGAGTTTAGATTGTTGCTACAACTATCTTCCTCTTGTTCTTGCTTCTGCTGCTGCTGGTGTTGCTGCTGTTTTCCCGAATGATCCTTGGCCCCCTTGCCCTTGCCATCTTCCTTCTGCCCTTGCTGGTCTGCCTGCCAAGCTGTCAAGACAGTGCGAGCCTGCAGGGTTGGTTGGTGGAGAGAGGAGAGGAGGAAGAATCAGCTCATCCAATGCATGTGAAGTGCATGAGACGAGAGGGAAGGCACTCCAAGTAAGCACTTTATTAGCACTCTGGAAACATTCTCCAATCTGACAGAATACATACACTCGTAAAGAAGCCATCTCTCTTTGCTAACGGTCTGCTGTTGGTCAGGTTTGGGATGCTACACAAACGAGAGGAATGAGAATGAGAAAGAGAATGCAACCATACCTGGTCGAGCAGCACAAGGGCGTCAGGGGCGGTGCGAGCCTGTGTTGCTGCTGCATCCAGCAGCACTGCCACCTGCATGCAGAGTGCAGTGAAGATACATTAGGATGTGAGCGGATAGTGCGGGGAGGGAAACTCAATAGTACTAGTACTGAACAGACAGGGGAAACTTTTCAACATACCATGTCAAGGGCCGGGAACATTTCCCACATGGCTTGCGATGGAGCGAAGAAGAGCGAGAATAGCGAGTCCACCTGCTCGTTCTCCCTCACCCTCCTCTCCCTCGCCTCCACACTCCCCACCCTCTCCAACCCACCCCTGCTCCCACCTCCCTTCCCACTCCCACCACTGCCAGCAGCAATATCACCACCACCACCACCACCACCACCGCCACCACAAATGCTGCTGCTGCTGTGCAATCGCCCTCCTCCACTGTCCCACCGGACGACTCTGGATTGATCGTGGCGGGCGAGCCATGCAGAGAGCTGCACTCGTGCTTCTGTGTGCACGGCCAGGGGGAAGCGACAAGTGAGCGACTGGCAGAGAGAGAAGTCGCCCACTGACAGGCAGCTGACCAGAGGAACAAGGGAAACAGGACAGGGGGAACAGGGGGACAGGAGTGAGGCGAGCCATGCGGAAAGCTGCACTCGTGCCTCTGAGTGCACGGCCAGGGGGAAGCGACAAGTGAGTGAGTCGCAGAGAGAGAAATCACCGACTGACAGGCAGCTGCACATGACAGGGGGGAGAGGGGGAACAGGGGGAACAGAGGGAATTAGCCTAGAGACTCAGGCAAGCCACGCAGAGAGCTATACCTGTGCAAAGGGGCGAGCCGAGTAATGCTCGACTCGTCCCTAGCCTTGCTCGGCTGAGTACGAGCCCGAGTCGAGTAATACTCGGCCGAGCATTTCCCCCCCTAACAGAAACTCGTTACTCGCCTTATAAAAGGGAACTCGGGCGAGCATTTAGAAAAGCTCGTCCGAGTACGAGTAATGCTCGGCCATGTGCCCTACTCCTGCATAGAACGACTATGTGCGTAACAACTAGTGAAGGCCATTGGTACCACAGAAGTATTGGGGTTTCCAGGGCCGCCCAGATAAACCCAAGGTGGTCCCAGGGAGCCTAGGGAAGCCCAGGAAAGTCCTGGGTTGCCCTGGGTAGCCCAGGGTAGCCTTGGGTTGCCACGGTAAGCCCCGAGGAAGCCTGCTCGCCTAAAAATACGCGAGTACTCGTCGAGCAAAAAAACTCGGCGAGTAAAACTCGGCTCGACTCGGACGAGTAAAATTTACAAAAACCGAAACTCGTTGCTCGCACCCAAACGGGTAACTCGGGCGATACCGAGCGAGTAACTCGTCTCGTTGCACAGGTATACAGAGAGCTGCACTTGTGCCTCTGAGTGCACAGCCACGGGGAAGCGGCGAGTGATAGACTCACAGAGAGAAAAATCACCGACTGAGAGATAGCTGAAGAGGACGGGGGGAATACAGGGGGAGCAGGGGGAGATAGGGAACAGGGGAAACGGGCCTAAGAACTAAGGCCAGGCAGGCAAAGAACTGCACTGTTGCATCCACGGCACCACCTCGTGCCATCCCTCCCTTGTGTTATGATGCTTCCCAGCCACGCGTCAGCGCATCATAGAAATTCAGAGGATTGCTAGGATGGACCAGGGAACATGGTGCTTCAACTCACCAGGATATGAGCGCGGAGGGCTCCACTCGCATCCATGGCACCACCTCGTGCCATCCCTCCCTTGTGCTTTGAGACGTCCCACCCAACCAGAAAGGAAGAGCACATCCGAGATCTAAATGAAAACTGGAACGACCCGGAGAGCCGACCCACCGCGACGAACCAAAGAGGCTGGAATGGCTCACCAGGAGATGAGAGCGGAGGGCTCCACTCGCATCCACGCCACCACCTCGTGCCACCCCCATGCCGACCAATCACTCCGCAGTCGCCACTCCTGCCGCTTCCCTGTCTGCCCCTTCACCTCCCCTGCCTTTCTTCCACCCCCCTCCATTCCACCCTTTTGCCCAGATTCACTCGCCTCAACTTCTTTTTCCACCTCCTCTCCCTCCTCATATATACTTCTTTCCAGATTCCCTTCCTCTTCCAATACTTGCTCCTCCAAGTCTCTCCCCCCTGCACGAACGCCCAGCCAATCAGCTTTCAGCACAGCCAGCCGCCACTGCCAGTCGTCCAGCCAATCACGCACCACCTGCGCCCTCTGCTTCCAATCAGAAGCCAGCACTCCCACTGCCGCCGCTGCCACGTCAGACGCCTGTGCGTCCAGCTCAGCATCCAGCTCAGCAGCAATATCAGCATCTAGACCATCAAATGTAGCGTCTGAATCTGAAGCATCCGAAGCATCTGAATCCTCCGATCCACGTTCAGCCAAGCCCTCCCCTAATGCCCCTCCATCCCTCTTTCCTCCTGTCATTCGTCCCTCACCCTTCCCATCCATCCCTCCTCCTCGCTGTTTCAATCCCCCCTCTTCCATCCCTGTGTCCTCCTCCCCCTCGTCCCCTGCCCCATCTCCACTAAGCAACCTCCTTTTTCTTCTGGACGAAAAGCTAATCGTCTCTTCCATCCTGCTCTCTTCCGGACTCCCCTCTAGCTCGTTCCAAAGCTGCTTATCCCCTGACTTAACTTGTGTCATGCTAGAAGCAGCAGCAGAAGCAGCAGCAGCAACAGCAGCAGCAGTGGCAGCAGCAGAAGCAGCAGCAGCAGCAGCACCAGTGGCAGCAGAAGAAGCAGCAGCAGCAGCAGCAGCAGTGGCAGCAGCAGAAGCAGCAGCAGCAGCAGCACCAGTGGCAGCAGAAGAAGCAGCAGCAGCAGCAGCAGCAGTGGCAGGCGCACCACTTACACCAGCACCAGAGGCACCACCCGCAGCAGGACTAGCGGCAGCATCACCATCACCTCCACCAGATCCCACCTCCCCCACATCCTTCCGCTTCAGCAGTGCCCGTGCCGCCCGCCTGTCCACACCGCTCAAGGGAGACGCATCCAGCAGAAAAGGACGAGCCATGCCGTGCGTCTCCGTGCCCTGGGGCGGCAGATGCTTGGCTACAGCCGCCAGCAAGGACTCCATCACTGCTACAGCCGGAGGTGCTGATGGTGCTACAGCCGGGAGAGATGATGCTACAGCTGAAGATGCTGATGGTGCTACAGCTACTGCAGTAGCACCACCACCAGTGTTTGACCCGCCAACACCACTGGCACCAGCAGCATGAGCAGCGGAGCCAGCTGCAGCATCTACATCCGCTTGAGCAGCAGCAGCATCGTGTTTGGCCAGCAGTTGAAGGCGGGCCATGGTGACAGCTGCCAGGCAGTCTTCATCGTCCACTAGACAGTGATTGGTGGGAGGTGGATTGTTGGAAGCGGCGAGAAGCAGCGACCGCACGGTGTAGCCCATCCAGATCTGAAAGGCAGAAAGTGAAAGAGATCACGAGAGCCACAAGACAAGGTGAGTGATCAAATGATTCAACACCTGCCAGGCAGTCTTCATCGTCCGCTAGACTGTGACTCGTGGGAGGTGGATTGTTGGAGGCGGCAAGAAGCAGCGACCGCACGGTGTAGCCCATCCAGATCTGAGTCGCAGCGAGATCCAGGGAGAGAAACGGCAAGGATCGGTAATTGACTTATAAAAACAACGCAACTTCCTCATTGTTGCCTTGCTGCATGCATGCTGGCATTATTCCTCCTCTCCAACCCCTGCCCTTCCTCCTCACCTTGCGGGCAGCAGTGGTAACACGGGCTGCATGATGCTCAAACGACTCAACCGCCCTCATAGCCTCTGCTGCCCCACACTGCTCCCCTCCCCTCCCCTCTCCTTCTCTTCTGTCTCCTCCTCTGCTGCCCCCTGTCATGGCACGCACGGCCATCTCTGCAGCCTGGGCGGCAAACAGCATGTGAAGGAGCTCCACGTCCCAGTCCCTGGGAAGGGGGAGAAGCAGGGAAGGGCACACAGAGTAAGGGAAAACTGGATCTCCCAGTCTGACCCAACCCATCCACATCGTCCCCCCCCTGCCAACCCCTGCCATGCCATGCACCTGCAGCAGCTCCAACGCCAGCCGTGCAACCAACGCGCCAGCTGCTCGCACTGCACCATCCCATACCATGGATCTGCTCGTACTGCTCGTACATCTCACCTGGCAGGTGTGCCACTGAGAACGTTGCCTCCAGCTCCTGGCTCAGCCTGCAGCAGGTGAATGACTTCCTGTGGGAGGAAGCAGTGTGCGCCGAGAGACAGCAGCACGTGCAGTGCAGGGGCGGCTGCACCTGCACATGTTTGCCCGCACCATACCATACTGCTCCACCTCTCACCTGCCAGATGTCCCACCAAGCATGTTCCCTCCAAATCCAGGCTGGGCTTGCAGCAGCTGAATAATCTCTCCCGGGCGAAAGCAGTGCGCACCGAGAGACAGCAGCACGGGCAGGGGCGGCTGCACCTGCAGCAGCTCCACTGCCAGCCGTGCAACAAACGGGTCGGCTGCACGCACCATGTGAGCCACTGCCTTGGGACTCAGCACACGTGCCACCTCCTCCTTCGGGCTGCACACACGCGCTACATCAGAGGGATGCAGCTGCTGGTGCTGGTTCTTCCGGTGCTGCCCATGCTGCTGTTGCGGTTGGTCGGTGTGAGGCTTAGGCGGAGGCTGCTGCTGCTGGTGTGGCTGCTGTTGGTGCAAGGCAGCATAGCGAGCTGCAAAGAGGAAGGCCAGGTGCGCGTGGTAGATGAGGTGAGAGCAGCACACGCCAGCATGCTGCAGGACCTGCTGCGACGGCCAGGAGTTGCTAAGAAGAGGCTTGTATGACAGCAGCGCATGGGCGGACTCCTGGGGAAGCAGGGCTTGAGAAGACTCGTGAGGCCAGAGAGCCCAGAGGAGACGCAGGCGGGTGGCGGGGTGCGAGGGGCCTATGAGGTCCCATGCGATGAGCGTGGTGAGGGGACGGAGAGGGGGACACAGATGGAGGATCTGCGGGGAGGGAGGGGAAGGAAGGGGAGAGGGCAACAAGGAGGGATATTATTATTGGGCATGAGCAGGCAGGTGGCAGGGTGAGAGGGGCCTATGAGGTTCCAGGCGATGAGGGCAGTGAGAGGGCGGAGAGGGGGACAAAGACGGAGGATCTAGAGGGAGAATGGATGGGAGGGGAGGAGGGGAGGGGGAGAGAGAGACGGGCATGAGCAGGCAAACGGGGTTGGAGGGGCCTATGGTCTCAGGCGATGAGCGTGGCGAGGGGCCAGAGAGGGGGACTTACATGGTTGGCCTTGCTGAACTGCCCGGCATGCACAGCAGCCAAAGCTCCCTCCAACACACTCCCTCCCACCCTTTCTACACGCTGTTGGTGAGATTGTTCAGATACATCCCTTGCACAAAACACTCACATGATTGGCTTTGCTGAACCGCCCCGCATGCACAGCAGCCAGTGCCCCCTCCAGCACACTCCCCACCACTACCCGCCTCTCCACCCTCGCATGCTCCACCAGTTCCCACACACACTTCTCCTCCACACTCTCCCTCCACAGACCTTCTCCTCTCACGGCCTCTCTCCTCCCATCCTCTCCGCCGCCTTCCCTCTCCCCCATCGCCTGCCCATCTTCATCCCTGTGTTCTCCCTCACCCTCGCCCTCCACTGCACTCGTTTCTTTTGTTCCTGCTACGGCACCCTCCACCTCGTTCGTTTCTGCCTCAGAACAGCCCTCCTTCAGTTGATCTGACTCTGCTTCGGCGTTGCTGGCACCTCGCTGATGTGCCAGCAGCTGGGAGTGAAGGGCTTCCAAGGGAGGGGCGATGAGGGAGTGGTGTGCGGATTGCTGGACCTCGCTGTGAATGTGATCATCCCATACAGCCTGGAGGCGAGACGATGAGGGAGAGGGGAGGAGAATGCCGAAATCATAAATGACAAGGGAGAGGGATGGAACAAAGGAATAAGCCGTACTCAGATAAGAGATGGAAGAATGTGGACTTTACCCCATCCCACCATTCCCCCATGTCATCAGAACCTCATGCCATCGTAATCCATGCCATCACACCGACATGGCACCCACCACAGCCCCACATCATCACACCCCCATGCCTGTCATGCACACCTCCATTTCATCACATTTCCACTCACAATTCACACCCCGTTGCCATGCCGCGAGCACCTGAACAGGCTGATAAGTTTTGAAGCGCCTTAAACGTCGTTCCTAGGTCACCACACCCCGTTGCCATGTCATCACATCACACCCCGTTGCCATGTCATCACATCACACCCCGTTGCCATGTCATCACATCACACCCCGCTGCCATGTCATCACATCACACCCCGCTGCCATGTCATAAGCACCTGGAACAGCCTGATGAGACGGGCCGAACCCGAAGCTAGCAGCTCCTGGACGGCTATTCTTGTCACTTCCTTCCTCACTGCCGTCCAAACAGGAGTGCTGGACGGCGCTTGTTGGGGCACCTGTGGGCGCAGTGCAAGCACCAACTGGTGCAGGGCAGATCTGCGGGGAAGGGGTGGAGGTGGAGGGGAGGAAGTAAAGCAGTGTAAGAGTGAGCTGTTGCCAGTTATGCTTCCGAATCGACTCAAAAGTAACCTGGTTGGACAGCAGTGTAGCAGTGAGCATCTGTGGCCCTGTGGGCAGTGCAGTGCGAATGCAGTGCAAAGGCAGACCGGTGAAGGCAGGATTCCTTATAAGCTCCATCTCCATGCATCTCTCAGCTCAACGCATGGATACTGCTCTGCTCAATGCATCGCATGGTCACCTGTACCGTTCCTCCTCCACAACCCCATACTCCACGTTCAGGCACCGCATGCGGCATTCTGCTCTCACCACGTCCCCACCTCTTTCTATATTATGTCTCAAGGCATGTTAGCGTATTGCATGCTCACCTGTACCGTTCCTCCTCCACAGCCCCATACTCCACGTTCAGGTACCGCATGCTACCAGCTGCTCCCTTCACATCCCCTGCATACGTGTCAACGAATCCCAGTGCAACTTATGCTCACCCTTAGAGGCATCTCGATGCATTGTATCCTCACCTGTATCGTTCCTTCTCCACAGCCCCATACTCCAGATTCAGGTACCGCAGACGACCAGCTGCTCCCTGCACGTCCCCAGCCTCTAGCAGAGATGCCACCGCCCCCAGATGAGCCTCCTGCACCCATCTCACAGCCGGCACAGCTGCTGGCCAGGCTTGCAAGGGTAAATTACCCTCACTTTCAAATCTCTCGCTTCGTGACGCCGCCTCCGTCACCCTCCTCCTACTCTTCTGCCGCAAAACGTTCCTGGAAAGCTCGTCCAGGATATCAGGGTATTCTCCAACGACCAATGAGACGCCGACAGGTGTCGCATCAGGAATGATTGATTCAACATGGCCTTGCTCCCGCTCCTCCGCTGCTGCTTCCATTCTCTCTTCATCTGCTGCAGATCTTACTGACTCAGTTGCCCCTGCGGACCCAGCCAGCACTGTCTCTTTCACCTCTTGCACTATTTCACTGGCACTACGTTTGCTCCCCACAACCAGGGGTTTACTGGGAAGGCCCCAGACCGACCGGTCATGAAGCAGTGTGACTGCTGCACGCATCTCCTCCCCTCTCCTTAGAGCCTCCTCTTCTCTCTCCTTCCATTCTCCCTCCTTCCTTTCTCTCTCCTCACCTTCCCTCTCCCCCTCTCCTGCGTCAGATATACCCCCTGCTCGCCTGTACGCGTTACAGGACGGTCCACTCTTTGGAAGGATGCAGATTCATGCAGCTTGAGTGAGAGCTGGGCCAGATACAAGTCAAATTCCGCTTCATCCAACATCACTCTCTCCTCCTCCAAACCCTCGCCTGTGTCCCTCCCTCCTCGCTCCTCCCCTTCCTCCTCCTCTTCCCCCATCCTATCCCCATGTCCTCCCTCCTCCTCCCTCTCCCGATCCTCTCCCTGTCCGTCCTCCTCATCTGCAGCAGCAGCCGTCCAATCACCCCTTTCAGAGCCTCTTCTCTCTGCTCCCCTCACCCAGTCACCCCTCTCTCCCCTCTCTTCCCTCTCTCCGCTCTCCCAATCGCCTCTCTCCCCCCTCTCTCCCAGCAGTTTACAAATCTCTCTGTATTCCCCAACGCACAGCCACGTCAGATGGGCGGCAGACGGGACAGATGCCGACCACACAGCCCCGGGAATATCTCCCCCCGTTACAATCACATTCCTGAGCAGAGAAATCGAGCGGGAAGGGTTGAGCCGTGCAAGGTCCCTGACGGCGGCTCTCGCAAGCTCGAATTGTGACAATATCAAATGGTTCGCCACGAGTCGCTCCAGCAAGCTGATCTCATCCTCCAAACCGGATGTGACTATATGGAAAGCCAGGGGAACGTAACGAACGGGGAATTCTGACAGGAACTCGGAACCAGCGACACCAGCAGCATCATCAACATCATCACCACCACCACCAGCAGCAGCATCAGCAGCAGCCGAAGGGGAGCCTGTCTCATTCTCCTGCTCACTTCCTCCTCCGTCACCAGTTGTAATATCTACAAACGTCCTGCTACTACTATTCTCAGTTGCACCAGAATCGTCCAATCCCCCAGCGTTACCACCTCCAAAACCTCTGGACCTGAGCTTTGGATTGTCATCATCAGCAGCAGCAGCAGCAGTAGCTCGTACCGCGTCTTTAGCATCGTTGTAACCAGCGTCTGCTCTCTCCCCGGGTCTTTCAGCAACGCTCGCTGGTGGGATTGCTGGGTTAACGGGACTGGTAGGCGTCGCTGCTGGCACCACTGCTGCTGAAGCGGTTCCTGCGGCTGCTGCGGATGCTTCTAATGCTGATTGAGACGACTGCGCCGCAGCTGTTGCTGCAGATGACGCTGCCGGCGATCCACCTTCTAGGGATGACGTCACGGACGGGTCGGTTTCCTGGATGCTTCGGTCCCCTTCACCAGCGGGAAACTCGTCTTCGATCTTCGCCAGTCGCGGCTTTCGCTTACGGCTCCACATCGTTGAAAAGCTTCTTTTCTCAATCTCTTATGCCGAAATGATTGCTTGAAACACACAACGGACGACAGGAAAAGAGGCCGCCTCTTATAACGCGGCGTTATCAGTGCTTCTAATGTCTAATCGCCGTACAGCCAAACCAAGCCTACATCCTCATCCTACTCTCCCCCTCTTGCTCTCTTCTCCTGGATAACAAATTCGCGATGTCGCTCTGGCGCCTGAAACTCCAGATAACATTCTGTGGCCTGTCAGCCCTGCCATACGCATCCGCCTTTTAAGAAAACCGAGCTACCAGTATTGGCGCAAACCCGCACATAAACAGGTACTATAGTTTTTATTATTATCTCTTGGGCACTACTTTTGAGGTTCCATAGCCTATAATGGAGTAGAAGAGCTTACTATATTGAATCAACGTCCAATCCAGCATTTGAACCAGCTGGTACGGGTGTAACATTGGTTTTCGCTTCATTTTTTTATACGAGGGAGTACCTCTGGCAGAATGGAACATACGGAACTACACGAACATGAAACAGATATATAGCTCTTTGCCTGCTAAACAGAAGCAATTGTCGTAACCACGAGGGCGTAGATTAGAGCAGAAGCATTGTGAGTGGTGTGCAGGGCGACAGCTGGCAAGACGCTATTGGAGTAGACAGCGAGCAGCCCGGTGGCAATCCCAAGGGCCATGTTGGGGAAGAGCAGCGAGAGGGAGAGGTGGAAGAGGGCGAAGAGGGCTGCAGATAGCATGGCAGCGTTGATCCTGAGGGAGAGAGGCAGGAAGGGGGATAGCAAAGGAAGGTGAGTTAGTCAAACAAGACTTTGCCTGGTGATTTGACTTGACAAAGCATGCTTTGTGTTGACTTATTGACTTAGTTCTGAGATGTGCCATGACAGGCAATGGTAAGAAAATAAATACCCAACCGGGTGGAATTGGATTACCAGGAAAGACTGTGCTTGGTGACGTGTGGAAATCACCTAACTTAGAACAAAAGCAAACCTCTTGCCAGACCTCAAGCCTCTCACCAGCCTGCCTCTCACCTGCCAAGCCTCTCACCAGCCAAACCTCTCTTTAAGAGCCGTGAGCAGCAGCCCTCTGAACAGCAGCTTTTCTGCTACAACCGGTGACACCGCCATGCACAGGAACCGCAAGCGGAGGGCCGCAGTGGCTTTAGCAGAGGCAGCTGTAGCAGCCACACCCCCTCCAGTGCCATCAGGAAGTAACAAATGACTTTGCAACAAGGCCGTAGGTAGCACTCACACTATTCCCTCCGCGTGCCACCCGCCTCCTCCTGCTGCTCATGCTCCTGCTGCTTCTGCTAGTTCTGGTAATACCCCTGCCGCCTCCCCCCCACTGCCTGGTTGAAGGGACACGATAGAAAACCCCTTGCGAAAAAAGCAGCCCATAGAATAGGACCCCTTACCGCCCCTGCCACAATTGCTTTCCACCAGCTATTGTTCCCCCCCCCCCCCCCCCACCCCTCCCAGAAGCTCCCCTCTCCCAAACCCCGGAGACTGTACATTATCGCTCATTGGAAGCCACAGAAGCCTATCAGCACTGACCTACAGCTTGACCCCAAACTTCTCCTCAAACTGCAGGTCTGAGCAGTGGAGTAACTGGCGCAAGCACACTGTTTTCTTTGTCACCTCCAAGTTCCCAAGCTGCTGCTCTGCAGCGCCTCTCTCCCCAAGCTCATCAATGCTTAGATCAACCCCATGTAACATTCCACTCCTTTCTTCTGCTCCCCATTCACCCTCTACTGCCGCCACACTCTTAGACACAGAACCCAGCTTGCTCCTTTGATTTTCAGCTCCAACACTCGTCCGACTAAACAACTCGTGTGTCACTACCTCATAGCCCATTCGCGCCAGTGCCTTATGCCGCGGTCTGATTCGCCGAACCAAACTGTACCCAAGAAATTCAGGAAAGGCAAACACCTCCATTATAGAGAGCCCCATGTCCCGTTTTAAGTACTCGAGCTTGGGCTTCAGGTTCGCTTTCCAACTGTAATGCATAGACGGCGGGTACCTCCCAACCAAATCCACCACCAACCGACGAGCCCTGCATCTCTCAACAGTTTGTGCTCGGCAATACTTCTTCCCTTCCAAACAATTACCTCTATCACCTTCCCCCAACATTTGCCTCCCACTTCCCACTTCTCCACTGCTCTCCGATGCCTCTTCCACTTCTCGCACAAGCTCTCTGAAACTTTCCCTCATGCAATCTTCACTAGAATTCATTAGTGTAGGAAATCGTGTTACCGCCCTCACAAGATTCTCCCGGCCAATCAAATCAGCCAATACCGTCACCTTGCCTTGCAGGTTCTCCCTCGATAGTAGCAGAACCCCTGGGTAAATCCCCGCCACTCTTCCTGCTCCTTCCTCCCCCACCAGCTCCACAAAGAACTGGAGCTTAGCTAAGAGAGCGTTTTTGCTGAGACCAAGGATTCTGGGGGCACGAAGGAGCACAGAGCTCGCAATAGAGGGGGTGCCTGGGGGAGAGAAGGACTGGAGGATGGCGATATTCTCTGCAATGGCATAGGAAGAACGAGAGAGGATGGCTGGGTCTTTCAAGATAAGATTGCTTAGGTGGCTCGTCTCCAAAGGCCGCTCACCTAGTCGCTGCTTCAGGGGGCTTGTGCTGGTGCTATCTGCTTGTATCTTCCCTCCAGACATCGCCTTAATATAGGATGATAGCATCTCAAGCTGAGTATTCAATGCCTCTTTGTTCCGAGTCAAGATCGCCGGACATCTCTCTATAATGAAACCCAGCTTGTCCACAGGAACCCCTGCTCTCTCCACCAGAATGTCCAGGTTCGTTGGACGTGCCTCGGAGAAGAGTAAGCCCCATCCGTGCAGGAGCACAAAGACCAATCTGCTTCGTCGAACGCCTTGATCCAAAAGGAACTCAAGGGTGCTTTGAATCCGTGGCAGGGATCTTCGGAGCCATGCTGGACCTTTCTCAGTAAAGTAGACGATGTCGGCATGAGATATGCCATATGACTGGAGGAGACGGACACGTGGCAGGAAGTCATTGGTGGGATTGGAGCGGAGGAGCGGAGGGTAGGAGGCGAGAAGGGAAGCGACAGTGGAAGGGGAGGAAATACCGAGGTGGGAGGAGAAGAAGCGGTAGAGGGAGAGGAGGGAGGAGGGAGATACGACCCGCGGGCTGTTGAGTGGAGGAGGGCGTGCGGGGAGAGATGTGGCGGGTCTCGCTTCTGGTTCTGCTGATTCTTCCTTCCCAAACCCTTCTACGCCCCCATCCTCCTCCTCTTCCTCCTCCTCCTCTTCCCCCTCTTTCTCTTCCGCCTCTTTCACTGTCCCCATTACCAGTTTGTCCGCGCTGCTTCTTATCCCACTCCCCCACCCCTCCACCTCTTCTCTCACAATCTGAGACCCAAATTTCTCCCTCAGCACTCCAGCAATCACTGCCACTGCTTCCTCCTCCTCCTCCTCCTCCTCCTCCTCCTCCTCCTCCTCCTCCTCCTCCTCCTCCTCCTCCTCCTCCTCCTCCTCCTCCTCCTCCTGCAGCCTTTCCTCCCGTACCTCTTCCTCTTCTTGCCTCCCTCGCGCTTCCCCGCTGCATTTCCCGCTACTACCCTCTCCACCCTCCCATCCCCACCTCCCTTTTCTCCCCCTTCCACTTTCCTGATTCTCCTCTGCCCTCCTCTCCCATCCCCCCTCTCCTCGTCCTTCACTGTACGCGTTTTAAGCTCCACTTGCACCGCTACTAGAGGCTTTCTTTTGGTAATCAATCTCGACCCAGAGATAACAGTCTCTTCCTCGGAAGCTTCTGTGTCTACTCGCTTAGAAGCCGCAGCAGCGGCTGACCACGCCACGAAGCTTCGGCCGTGGAATGAAACCGTATTTTGAGGCGCCTCAAAGTTTTGGCGTTGGTTTCGGAGTTTAAAAGACGCGTTTCGTCCACGTTCGTTTGGATACGATCTGATCCGATCGAGACTTGGTAAGAAAGGAAGATAAGATCGCGATGCGATCTGGTGCGTTTTAGAAGTCCCCAAAGTAAGGAGCATGGGAATCGGGCCAGCAATTTGCCGTGATGTATGAGGTCGGACCAGCCATAGCAAACAGCGGGCTGATCTACGCGAGGCGACGTAGAAGCTGTTGAAGCTGTTGATTTCGTTGCATCTGTCGAATTCGTCAATTATAGCCTGGATCCTTGCTAGCCTTAGCTAGCTAGTGATGCGAAATGTGAACTTCCAATTCCCTGTGCGGATTCGATCGTCGAAATCTGACTATTATTAGGGAATACGTATCTCAATGAATTACTGATGCCTCGATCTAACAGCACCTAGCTCCCATGCGAAACGGTAACACTTCTGGAAACTGGGTTCCTTGGCACTACCAACAAAAACAGAGTGACGATCACCAGGATGTATCAGGTGCTTTGTAGAACGCTCGAACACGTATACAGAGTGGTTCAGATGGGTTCTAAGCCAATTCCTGCTTATGTGAATGCTCCCGTGTGGGGACTATTCGTCAGCCCAGTGTCGAGGCCTTGGGATTTGACCGAACGGAACGGGACGTTGATGCAATATTCGCCAAAAAAAACTGTAACCGTGGCTGCTTCGCATCTCTGCATCGCGACCAGAATCATTCGCGTTTTCGCCAAGGAGGTGCTGGTGTGACCATGATCCTCGCTATACGATCCCGAGTATAGTTATAAACTTTGAGGCACCTATTCCCCACAGCCACCACAAGCCCTACCGTGTTATGGTGTAATTAACTCTCTGAAAAAGGAACAAAATTTACACAAGGTGGTACCTCATTTCTTTACAATGTGACGACACAAAGATGGCATGGGCAAAGTGATGAAATCATTACGTGTTCACTCAAGGGACCTTCCAAATGGCAGAGGCAGAGTGATGTCAACTCAGATTTCACAGTTTGACTTCAAACTTCTCCAACTCTTAGTCTGTACCCCCAAAAAACTGCTGCAAGCACAGAGCTTTCCTTGCCGCTTTCAGATTCACAAGTTGCTGCTCTTTGACAGCTCTCCCTCCTGGCTCATCACTCCCTAGAAACCCCCAAGTAACAAGTTATTGCCACAATCCTCCCCTTGGCACTGCTGCTCTTGCCTGTCATCCGTTCCTTCATTTTTTCCTTTCTTCCGCTCCGCACTCAATCCCCTCTACCCCCTCCACTTTGTCAGACACAGTACCCAGCTGGCTCCTCTCCTCTCCAGCTCTCGTCGAAACACCCTTCCTGTCTCCAACAGTCGTCCGACTAACCAGCAAGCAGCAAGCAAGCAGCAAAGAGGAGGGAGAGGGAGAGGAGGAAGAGGCCAAAGAGGGCTGCAGAAAGCATGCCCACGTTGATCCTGAGAAAGAAAGGAAGGCAGGAAAAGGGATGGTGCAGGCAGGAAAGAGGGTAGGAATGCAGGAGATTTGATATTAAGTGAGCGAAGATAGTAAAGAACGAGTGACATTGGATTAATGCGAAAAAGTGTGGGCTATGAGAATGGAGGACCCTAGAAAACCCAAATAGAAGGTGGTACGAGTGGAGCCTTGCCAAACCTCACTACTGAGCCTCCTGCAAAGCCTCTCACCTGCCGAGCCTCTCTTGCAGGGCCGTGAGCAGCAGCCCTCTGAACAGCAGCTCCTCTGCTACAGCCGGCGACACCGCCACCCACAGGAACAGCTGTAGCAGGTCCAGCAGGGGGAGGGACGTGGCAGCTGTAGCAGAGGCAGCTGTAGCAGCCACATTCCCTCAGGTCCCATCCGGCGGCAACAAAGGACCCAGCGATAATG